>JAZKJV010000070.1:186068-786068 GCA_037367405.1 Ottelia alismoides
ATGGTTGGATGCCCAACTGACAACCCTTACTCGAGTTGAAAGAAACAATACTTGTCACTACTGCTATGAAAGCTGCAAAACGTCATTCCTCCTTTTTTGTAAAAATTGCATATGACATCTCTGCCATCTAATTGAGTCGAAAGTTAAGACTGCATCTGGAATTGTATTAGACAAGAAACCATGCTGTAATTTTTTTACCAATATAATCAACCAACTTATGTACACCGAAGTTCCTAGTAGTCAGCATGCCCTTCCCATAAATAATTCTCGGCATCTCATAATTTATCCTCTTAAAATTGCATTTGAAAATTTTACTCGTGACTATTTACAAGAAAGTAATGTTTTACTTTGGAGCACTAGAGGGTCTGGGATGTTGATTTCCAGGATATGCACTCCATGATTTCTAAAACAAAGCCTTTAACACGTGCTAATGTATACATGGCTTTTCCCTGAACAAATGCCTCCATCTTCACAAAATGGTGCTTATCATTGAGTTGAATTCAAACTCCATGAATGACGTTGAAGATGGTGTATTTCAAGCTATGCACATATGCTTTTTCGTTCTATATGTTCCTTGACATATGTTTTCGGCATGCGCAGGAGGTCATCCTTGTTGAAGGCCTGAAGTTAGACGGTGTGAGTCCAGGAACGTATTCTGTTCACTGCTTACCTCTCCGTTTGCTCGGTGCAGAAGGATCGCCGATTAGATGCATACTCATCAAATAGGTGAATGCATACTCCTTAAGTAGGTTCAAAAGCGTGCTTTCTCAGCGCAAGTCTAATCACGGTGCTTCGTATTCTTAGCATAGTTAAGTTATTTTATTTATAGAACAGTTGCTTTCTGGTTGCATCAGAAGGAACTTCTTTGTACACGATCTTTCACTTCGGGAATGCTCCTTGGTTTTAAGCAAATAGATATATTAGCTAATTCTTCTTTTGATAATTTAGCAGGTCCCCTTCCATTTGCTTTACTGAAATGGTGTATAATGAACATTGCTGTAAAAAATCCTGTGCCATATGAGGGGTAAGGAAATAAGGAGAAAAAAGTTGAATAAGCGAGATTAATCATTCCTTGTTTGTTTTGTTTGATTGATAAGGAAGAAATAAGTAGTGGAAACGAGAGATGGTGGTTGTTATGACCATGGAAGGTCGTATCGATATCGATATCATTTCGATATCGCGTCGATATGATATTTTGACGATATATCGGTGATATATCGCCGAAATATCACCCATATTGGCGTACTTTTGTTAAGAAAATACTTGAAAAGGGGGATATATCGGCATATCGATACCAATATTTGTCTCGTCTCGATATCGATATATCGCGATATTTCCTTCCATAGATATGACTACCTTATTCTAAGATTTACTAGGTAAGGAAGTCTTATCCCTCGTCCAGCCAATAGAGTTTGATTGTGAAGCAGTTCTGATAATTTGATGCGTCATAGATGTTCAATTTATTGCTCTGCATGTCCTATGTTTTTCCTGGATCTATTTTGCATTTGTCTCATGGCTTGGTGAATTGCATGAGCTTTGGACGTCGTTAGTCCAACTCAATGGTTTGTGTTTATGGAAATATTGATGTAATTACTGCAATACTTTGTATTTTGGTGATATCTTTTGGTAAAAGAAATAATATTAAATTTGAAGTTATGGGTGTGTGTACTACTAGCTACCCATCGGCTGTGTCTAGCAGGGATACAAATGGACATGGATAAATTCATATTCGATCTGTCATCGTATCTATTTATACAAATCAACCTCAATATTAATATCTGTTTTAAAATGGACACGGATTTGGTTTTCACTTTGATATCCGTAGATATCTATATTCATATATCCTTATATCCGTTTACTTATATCAATATAATTATTGATTTATTTTTAGCTATATGTAACATAATTTCACATTCTTTCACTGTATTGATACGTGGGAGCATGTGACTTACATGTTCACACCCTTTTTTCCCTGTATTGTTTTTATTTTTTTGATTTAGACCATCATATATCACCATTGTGTCATTTAAAATTCAACTTAATTCGAGACTTATATCCCATTCATTTAAATTTTAACTATCTCGGAATTGCTGAAATCGACCTCATCTATATAGACATGTTAGGAATGCCTATTTTACACACAATTTAAAACACATTCTACGTATTATTCTAAGTAAATCCCCAAGGGTTGCAATTATTGAATTGATTTTTATTAAATTTATCTTTTTGATATTAAAAATATATTTAAGTTCAATAATTGCATTAAAATATACAACGAAAAATCTAAAATAACGAATGATTATCAATGAAAAGAAAAATAGAATTATCAAAAATTAAATCAAAGATGATCATAGAGTATTGCATTAATGAACTGATATTGACGACTAAATGCATGATTTAAATGGAAAACAGAAAATTGACAGCACAGAAGGGATTAATGGTGACCGTTGTATTAAATATCAAATAAATATTGATGAGTAGTCATCAATCAGTGCCTTTTCAAGTGTTACAAGTCAAAATTTGACAAAATTTTTCATTCATTGAATAATGTAATCAGTTCTATTTCCAATGAAATTTAAACTATATCATATCTGAATAATGTACTTCCATAATAACCCATCATGTTGAGCAGAAAAATATCTTATGTATGTATCAATACAAGGACGTATGCATATGTATATATATGATGCTTGAAATGGGTGCAATAGATTTAAACTTGATTCATGTTTTGTCTCCTCGGAATCATACACGTGTAGATGTGTATGTATATATACACATGTATATATATACATATACAAGTATACACATACACATGTGTATATGTATATACAGACACATGTGTCCCGATATGTATGTATACACACACGTGTGTGTATACACGTGTATCTATGAGTCCTTAATGAGACATGATCTACTCTGGGTTAAGGAGGTTCAACCAACAATTTAGTGAAATAAGTAAACAGTTTGTAATCTAAACTTCACTGTAAAAAGCATATATGTATATTGATTGATTTTTTTCTTCCAATATAATAATATATTTTTAAATTTATATTTATGTGATTGTACTATGATCAATTTACTTGTTAAATCTAAGATTAAACAACATGAAAAATGTATTAGAACTGTTTAAAATGAGGTTGGCATTCCTTTAACTCAAAGAAAGACAATCTCTCATTTGAAATATCCTTTGTGCATGCATGCGTGCGCATGCACCTTTTCTCGCATTCGTTAATGTTCAATTCAATGTCCAACATAAGTACCGCATTAATGATTATCTTTAATTCATTGGAAATTCATTTTGGTCATTTGCACATTCTAAATATATAATGTACAACCCCAAATAGTCTCTGTCATTTTCTCACTTCTCTTTCCATTCTCAAAGTTCAAATGCAATCTAATGGCTTGAAGATGATGGTAATGGACGACATGTGGAATCCATGGAGATAAATGATGTCGTTGACTTTGTACAATGCATGAGGCGACAAAGACTAAGCTACCACCATCCATGCATAGTAGATCGCGGATGAAGGGGATACAAGAGTTGCATGAGAGATGGCGATGGAAGCAAAGGTGCATGGAGAGAAGTTACCACTATCAATGCATGGTGGCTTATAGGAGGAGAGGCTACAAGGGATTGCATAGGAGATGGAGGCAGAGTTGCGTGGAGAGAAGGTTGAAGGACGACTTATATATGGACGAAGGGCCAGCGGAGGGAAGGTTGAAGTATGTTTCGTGGGCGGGGAGGCTACAATGGTTGCGTGAAAGATGGAGGTGTCGAGCGACAGAGATGCACATGTTGGGAGGCTGACGAAGGGGACATGGGAGCGGGGGGAGGGAAGCCATCACCACATTGCCTCACATTACAAATTTTATCATGCTTTTCACACAACTGATTAGTATTTAACCCAGATGGTTAGTATATTACATAGCTCGTTAGATAGGTAAGTTGCACCAATGTTGTCACGCAAAATTCACAGATAGGTAAGAGTGGATAACAATGAGAAAAAGTGTAGTTCCTTTAGGAGATCCCCAAGCCACGTTAGAAATTCAGTTATTTCATATCGTAAGGCCTTATACTTAGACTTTGTGAGACCTTGACACAATTATTCATTTTTAAGATGTCCTAGATATAGGGTTTACTCGATGAAAGAAGAGATATCCATTAGAAGACTTTCTATCCCCGGGCGAGCCTGCCCGATTTGTATTCGAATGGACTATAAGTAGTATTAGGGTATTCACTTTACATAATCTCAATGCATTCTTCTGGAGTGTTTACATATTGGCATGTTTCATTGACAATTATGGGGAATAGTTTTAAGAAGGAGATTAGTGGTAGGAAAATAAAGAGAGTGGTATCTGAAATGTGATATAGGCATACCTTGACCATGTCCATCATTGACTATGTTAACACCATTGTAAAGCTAATAAAGTGAGAGGTGAGAAGCATTGATGTGAAGCATTGGGAGTCCATATACTATTCAATTAAAGAGTGTGATGTAAAAGCATGAGGAAGGTGGGCTTACGGAATAGTGTTCAGACCTATACCAAAGATTTTGAATTTTCATCTGTAAAGACTATGCTCAGGGACTCTACATATAAGATAGTGAGTTTGTATTATAAAAATGTGGATGTTATCTTCCATGTCCTAGAGATCTTTGATTATCATAATTATATCCAACTGGTGCAAAGTTGTGACCTCTATGCAATATGGGATTTAGGTACTACTCTAGTTTCTATACCTCACCAAAGCACATACCCGATTCATTGTCAGGAATTACTGATCCAGACAACCTATTGGACTTGGGTCCAAGTGGAGTCCTTGATCACAACAAAAAATGATTAAGCTCGAGTTGTCTAGCAGTAGTCTCCACTACTTATAAGTTGTTGCCACACTTTGTGATTATTAGATGTGATACTATGTTTGGGGTGCTACATTTATCCCTCCACTTATATTCGCAATGTCCTCTTTGTGTAATGGCTCATTACCGATTCCAGTAAAAGTGATGGCTTCACCACTTGGGTGGTCCTTTCCTTCTAACAATATGGTAGGGTTGGCTGCACCTCTTGGGTAGCCCTTTCCTCCTAACAATATGGAAGGGGTAGCTCCACCTCTTGGGTGACTCTTTCCATTATTATAGGAAAGTTGCTCGTATACCATCTATAATGTCTTGGACCTTAGACTCGGTCTGTTTTCGGGGATTACTGGTCCAGACAACTTATTGGGCTAGGGCCCAATCAAGGCCCTTAACCACTGTTCAAAATGCTCAATACCAGGTTTTCTAGTAGTAGCCCTACTACTTATGAGCTACTACCACACTTTATCATCATTATATGTGGTATTATGTTTGGGGTGCTTCACTCAACTCCACTTATATTCACAACATCCTCACTGCGTAATGGCCACGACCTATTAACAGTAATAATGGTGGTTTCACCTCTTAGGTAGCCCTTTACTCCTCACTCAATGGTAGGGGTGGCTCCACCTCTTAGATATCTTTTTTTATTGTTAGAGATGACATGGACCTGATACCATATGTAATGTTCTGGGCCCTAAGCCCAATCCATGATCGAGAATTACTAATCCAGATAACCTGTTGGGCTTGGGCTCAACTAGAGCCTGATGAATACTCATTCATTCACCTTTATTCCTTTATTTTAAATTCCTAAATAAATACATATAAATACATCTATCTTATACATATTAACATACTAACTATTATATGTATGTTGGGATGCTGATTGAACTGAATCATTCAAATTTGATTAGGATTCATTCGATAAAAAGTCGAAAAAAGTTTCAATTCAAAACCAAATGAACTGAGTTTGAATTTATCTTGTGGATTCGATTCTTAAATGAATCGAATCTGAATTAACATGAATTTGTTCTATAATAATTCGATTCAATATTTACATTCATACATATATGTATATATGTTTCCATGTATTTATATATACATAGATCTGCATACATGTAACAACCACTCTGAGTCGATTAGGATCTTTCTGAATATTCTTGTAAAAAGAATTATAGCATAATTACATCAAAAGGTTCACATGTGTAAGTAAATAGATGTAGAAAAGAATATACGAATATGCATTAAAAAAGTTACTATGTTTAATTTACATTGAAAGATTTAACATTTGCATTATATCACTAAGCATAATATGTGCAAGCAACTAAAGATACTCTCAAATCAACTTACTACAATGATTACATGGTTAATTTTAAATTTATAATCATATCCAGGCTCCTTTGATATGATTTATCATGTGCAACATTGACTGCTATGATTTCCATACTCCCATGCTACACCGATATAATATGTCAATGCGTGATGTGTATATACAACATTAGGCCCTCTAATGCGACCCAATCTCTTTCCTTTCGTCTTTATAGATAAGCTCAAGTGGTTTAACTTTAAAATATGTTATGAATTAGAGATGTGGGTCCTTCATGCATTAGTTATACAAAACATCTAAGTTCATGTCTTTACTTCTTATTTTAGTCTAGTGACAGTAGCTTAGGTGTGAGTTACTTTGTATAAGTATAATAATCAATCTTAGCGTGTTATTCGGAATTTTTGAGGGCGTTAAGATGATACAAAAGCAATCTGAGCCATAGCCAATTTAATATATATATATATATGTGTGTGTGTGTGTGTGTGTATTATCCTATTAGTTGAGGATTAAATATTGAATATAAAAAAGAGTAAAAAATATTTGTCATAAAATCTAATAGGAAAGATCAAATGTTTAAGATTGTTATTCTAAATCCTCACCCACAAATTCATGTTTCCATATTCCTTACATTGTCTTTTCCATTCCCCCTTTCGTTGTCTACCAAAGATCCTAAAAACCCACTGTTAATGGTTGGCCTTTCTCTGAGCACATGAAATAATGAGTTTCCAACTTCGAGTTCCTCCTTAACATTTGTCGTGATTCGAAATTTATTTATATATATCTCATTTACTTTTTTTTTGTTTTGATTTTCCTTGCATGGCAATCCATGATGATTACCATTGTCAAGGTGACGTTTATTATCACATGAGTAGTATACAAGTTCTTCTCACCATAATGTAAGTTGTTTTTTTGTACATCAAAATTTGTATATTTCATTTTCATGGCTTAGTTTTTTTATATTGAAGATCCTCACACTTAATGAAGAGATTTTATCTTTCTATGTTATTTTTTTACTATTCCCATTATTTCAAATAATCCTATTAGTTTGTATCAACTTTCTATATAAGTTTGATCTTGTCTTGCTTTAGCATGCAATGGTAATTATAATGTGTTCAGTTTTTTTGTGATATTCTATCTCTTTCATAGGCTCATATAGTTATATTGTATTTATACATTTTGTCATCGTAGAAAAAAACGTATATTTAAAACGTAAAAGACACATAATAATTGCAAAAATTAGGTGCTTTTATTCATTGTATTGTTTTATTTTGATATTTTTCTTCATTGTATAGTTTTTTTCGACTTATCTTAGTAATATAATTTCAATATTAGAATTATATAATAAAATATTTATATTATATTAATCTTCTTATAATATTATTTATATAAGCTCTAAAACATCAAATAACATTTCAAATTCGAAATAAAATGAATCGAATTTGAATATTTGAAACTCAAAATGAATTGAATCTGAATTTAAGCTAGTAAATTTGTTTGAATTCAATTCGAATTCAGATATGAAACTTTTATATGAATTGAATCAGAATATGTGGATTCAAAGGTATTCGATTCGATTAGCACCCTTATATATATGTAAGTAGTACATAAATAATTGTATTTAAATCTAAAATAAAAGAATAAAGAAAAGAAAAGAAAAATAAATGAAGTAATGTAAATATCGGCTGCTCGTAAATCCCAAGACCAAGGCAATATTGACTGATCAACCTGAAATAAAGTAGGGAGAAAGAAGTTCGGATGCCGTATATAAAACCCCAATTTCATGCTCCAAAAATACCCTTTTTATACTATTTTATTCTTCATTTTACACACTCCAAATGATAAAGTGTTCAACACGAAACGTGTACATAAAAATGTATAGAAAATTAAAACAATAATTACATATAAAAATGATACGCAATGCAAATGGACACATAAATGAAAAAAGCAGCATACTGAGCTTCGCACATCAATATCGTATCCATATGAACTCAAAATTCATAAAACTCTACTCCATTATGTTTAAAATCAAATTATCTATTGATGAAGTGATTTTCATTAAAAATGAAGATAAAAAAATGATTTTCTGGGGTCCCATTGTACTATGCATTTGTATACTTTATTCGTATATATTTTTCTTTACATTTTACTCTTTTTATATTTTTCAATAATTGTATATATCATTTAAAATATATTTAAAATATAAATATAAACATTTAACATATACTTAAAATAAATAATACATAGGTATCCTATATATACAATATACATACATGTAATTATTTAAAATTTAAATAAATCCATAAAATAAAATAAAATATGCAAAATGTGTAGTTAATAATATTATAAATATGTAAATATAATATTATGTATATTAAATACAAAATAAAAATGTAGAATATATAGATATATACCTATATGTACATATGTAAATATTAACATATCACAAAAAATATTGTAAAAATGAATAAAAATAGTAATTAAATAGTTTATTAAATAAAAACATTTTTATATTCTAACTTTTATTTAATTAAATTATTTTCTATTTTATCTTTCATTCCATTTTATTTTCTTAGCTATTTTGGCTTTACGTGGACCAATGGAGGCGCTCCACTTGTTGACCTTCGGTCAACTGTACCTACACCCACCGACAACCAGTCAAAGTGACCTACCTCCTGACTTTGCTTAATTTCCATGCCTTTCACACTACTCCACTCGCCTCGATTCCTTCATGAAAATTGTTCACCACTCAACCCTCCATCACGCCATACCCTCTGATCAACCAACCATACGCCCATTGATCCGTGATCTCGTGACCTTTGGACCCTCCTTGCCTTGTCTACAAATAAACTTCCTCCGTCATTTTTGCCCTTTTGATTCATCTACAGTGAGTTGTAACCCCTCAATACCTCATAGATGAGTAACCTTTGGTGCCAGGATGGTCCATCGGATCAAGGCATGGATAAAGCTCTTGGATATCAGTCCCATAATCGCCATGGCCCATCTCAAGGTAGTCCTCTTCTCCTTGGCCTACCAGCCATGTTCAAGCCGTTTTTCTTCATTTTTTAGATAGATTTTTATTCCAGCAATGTATTCTCGCATTTTATTTTTTGTTTTTACTGTCGTTTAGCATAATCCAGCTTAATCATAGTTCGTCCCATCGTCCACTGTGATACACACCATGTTACAATACAAGTTGAACAATATCACAGAAGAAGCGGGAAGAAGAGAAATGAACTGTAAAAAACAACGATAATCAACCTCTTGTTACAATCCAAGTTGAACAATTGGATAGATGATCAAATAACAATTCTTGACTTAGATCTCCTGATCACCAAATGGATACCTCCATGACCCCATCTTCAGTTGCCCAAGCCCTGAACATGCCCCAAGTGTTGAACCCACAGGCCACCTCCCCGTCGCTCGACACCGCAATCATCCCGGCCCTCCCCTCGTCCAGCCTCTCATTGATCACGTAATCCACCGCCTCCTTCACGTCGACCTTGCCATACTCCATCGCTGCCGCCACATCCCTGGCCAGTGTTCCCCGAATGATCGCCTCTCCCTCGCCGGTGCACGACACCGCGCAAGCTTTGCACGCATAAGTTCCTGCACCAATTATAGGTGAGTCGCCAATCCGACCAGCCGTCTTATTCACCAAGCCACCGGTTGACGTCGCCGCTGCGCAACGGCCCGCGTCGTCGACAGCTACGCATCCGACAGTCTCCGGTGAGTATGCTGATATCGGGAGGCCATTCATCTTCAGCACACCATTCGGACGAGAAGGAACGACGCCATTTGCCGACGCCGGAACACTGTAATCCAACTTTTTCATCGGAACATAAACACCAATAAGAAAAATGGCATTAGAATATGGAATAATAAGAGATATAAATACGATTGCATTCCTTCCATTTTCACAAATCAAATCAACCAAACAGAAAAATGGTTGCTACCAAGATTTGATTTGCTTGTTTGGCCAAGTTAAGCAACTCCACGTTCTCCTCTGTGATGAAGTAGGAATTGTCCACCAGCTCCATATCCTGCATACCAATTTCCATTTATATGTCACCCAAAATACCATGATTGGGTAATTAGATCAAATAAAACAAGCAAAAGAATAGTTGCTCTCATGAACTAATGCATAGGAATGCATGTTAGAAAATATGATGTGGAAGCAAAACATGGAATAAAGATGAAGAAAATAAGAACAACAGGATTTTACGTGGAACTCTACTCCATAAGGAGCGGGATGAAACCACGTGAGAAGCCTTCAAAGGGGCGTGTTACGTATTGCACTTTCTTAATGGTTACATGAGGTCTGGGGCTCCTTATATATCCTCTAGAGAGCCTCAAAGTCTCACCACTGGATGAGACTAAACAACTGGATGGGGCAACCCAATAGGTGTACATAACAAATACTCCAACAATGCAAACCTGCTGTCTAGCAAACTCCTCCGCTCCGTGGAACGCTAGGTAGGAATGCGGTGACCGATCCATCACAAGCCGTGCGAGCGACACCGGGTTCTTCACTGTCTTCACGCCGGAGACCGCTCCACATCGTCTACCATCTCCATCCATAATACTAGCCTCCAGCTCCGCCGTGCCATCACTGACCAACGCTGCCCCTCGCCCAGCATTGAACATAGGATCCGTCTCCAATTCCCTTACCTTAACCATCAAAAACCATCACCAGTTCGTTCATCATAATACAAATATCAATGCTTATAAAACGGATATGGTTGTGGATAGTTATTCATTGCATAGCAACTCAATGAGTAAACTAAAGAAAGATAAGTAACGTACAACAAGCTCAACGACGTCAACGGCGGGAAGGGAGCGGCGGAGGGCGTCGATGCCGACGAGGAGGCAGCGGGTGAGGACTTGTCGAGCCTTTTCTTGGCGGTCGGAGGGGAGGTTGGGGTCGACGCCTGCACCGCCGTGGACGGCAATGGCCCATCCCTTCCCCATCCTCTCCTCTCCTCTCTCGCTCTATCTACAGATACTATGTAACCGCAAAGGCCAACGAGCTTTCTAATCCTCGTGATGGTGTAATCCATCTCTTCTGGTCTTTAAATACGGGAGTTACGGATTCCAATTGGGTGTTTAATTGATTGGTATTTGGGAGGTTGGAATGGAAGGCTTTGATTTCGAAACAGCCGTTCCAATCTCATACACCCATTAAGGTAGGCACGACTTAACTTCCGTTATATTCCCATGTATTCCTTCGGTCAAAACTTGGTATTGCACTTTCCATTTAGGGTTCTTAGGAACGGTCATTTCTTGCTTATGGAAACTAATTAACACGTCCAGCTCACAGGGACGGTGATTTACGACGCGTTTAGATTAAGGTTAAATTACAAAAAAGGTACCCATCTTTACATGGATTCCCATATTAGGGACCGATCTTTAGTTTGTAACAAATAGGGGACTAAAGTATTATTTAACGTTTAAGTCTCCAACACCGTGAATGGGAGGCTCAACCCCTAATTTTCCATGACAAAATTACCCCTCCTGTCGCCCTCACCATCGGCGTTGGGGCTGTTGCCGCCCTTTTCCTTCCCACTGCAGAAGAGGTGCCCCCCTTCACCACACTTCCCGTCATTGTCCCACCTCCCACCTCTATCTCTGCCTCCCATGGCCGCCGTCGACCTCCCTTGAAACAAGCACTCCCACAATGGCCGTAGACCTGTGCTCTTCCACCTCTCCCGCCAGCAGTCCCCGCCTCTCATTCTCCCACGACTCACCTCCTCCTCAACCCAGCCAACAAGACCCACCATCCCCCGACTTCAATTTCTGCATCCCATCCTTCACAGGCTCCTACCTCACCCCCACCCCTACCGACGAACTCTTCTCCAACGGGAAGCTGAAGCTCATCCACCAAAATGGCTTCTCTCCTAATCCTGCTTCCCTCCCTCCCCTCCCCCAGAGGAAGGAGAGGCTCAAGGAGATCATAGCCTGCCCTGACGACGAGGCCGGGAACGAGAGGATCTCCAATCCAGTAAAGCCCTCATCCTTCTGGAGGTTCGGCAGGAGCACTAGTCTCAACTGCGGCGGGGGTGGGACCAAACTTGGTGGTCTCACTTGCTCCTTGCAGCTCCTGCCAAGAAGTAAATCCGCTGGCTCTGATTCATGTCCAGCGCCCAAACAGCAACGCAGATCGGGAAGCGGCACGACCACCAATCCCAAATGCCTCAGGAAGTCGAGCAGCACCTTAAAGGCGTCGCCTTTCGTCATGTCACAGCAGGCACCATCGTCTTACTACTACGGGACCTCCAACAAGGGAGAGACCGGCGTCCGGATAAGCCCGATTCTGAACGTCCCGCCGCCGTTCTCTGTGAAGGGGGCCGGTGGCAACGGATTCTTTGGACTTGGGCACCCTCTTCTGCAGTGGGAAGGAGAAGGGCGGCAACAGCCCCAACGCCATTGATAGAAAAACAAAGGATATTTGAAAGATGGAGAGCAGGGAAGAAGCACTAAGAGAAGAGAAGAACTCTTGTTGTATTGCACTTGGTGAATGTGTGCTTTGGAAGCTTGAGAGCACATGCTTATATAGCTACATCTCATGGATAAAAATAGAATGCAAATAAAAATAATAAAAAATAAAACCTCCTCCATGCAAGGAGGACCATCCACCTAATCCTAACTTGCTAGATAATAGCTCTACCTTCAACCAACTAAGACTAGGCTAATATATAACTTTATTTAAAACATTTAAAATAATAAGAATGCCAAGAATAGCATTCACATTCTCCCCCTTAGTCTTGGCATACCCCGAGATCACGGACTCCAAGTAAATGACGCATAGTCGCCAATCTTGCTAACGGTAATGCCTTTGTCAGCGCATCGGCCCGTTGGTCTTCGGTGCGAACGAACTCGACGCTGATCAACCTTCTTTCGACACAATCACGAATGAAATGATATTTTCTGTCGATGTGCTTACTTCGTCCATGGAAGACAGGATTCTTCATAAGAGCTATTGCAGACTTGTTGTCAACGAATAGCTTCACCATCCTTGATTCTGTTCCGACCAATTCAGCCAATAATGCTCTAAGCCAGAGTGCTTGGCATGCTGCTGCAGTTGCCGCCATGAACTCAGCCTCGCAGGATGAAAGAGCTACTGTCTTTTGTTTCTGTGAGTTCCATGAAACAAGACAGTTGTTGATGTAGAATGCCATGCCACCTGTGCTCTTCCGATCATCCATATCACCAGCCAGATCACTATCTGTATAGCCAGTGATTACTTCTTCCTCGCCTCCTTTCTTGTAGACAAGCCCAAAATCGATGGTACCTTTGAGATACCTGAGAATTTGCTTCACAACCTTGTGATGCATCATTGTAGGCTTCTCCATGAATCGACTCGCCACACCAACAGCGTAGGAGAGATCCGCCCTAGTGTGAAGAAGATAGCGCAAACACCCGATGACACGACGGTAGTAGGTGGCATCAACAGGTTGTCCGTCTGGATCCTTGTGCAGATGGGATCTTGGCTCCATGGGAATCTTACAAGGATTACAATCAGACATGTTAAATTCATTTAGTACCTTCTTAGCATAGGCCGTTTGCTTGAGTGAGATGCCATCGTCTCCTTGTTCCACCTCAAGTCCGAGGTAGTATGTGAGTGAGCCGAGATCGCTCATCTCAAACTCCTTCATCATCTGCCTTTTGAAGTTCGCAATTGACTCTGGATCTTCTCCAGTGACGATCAAGTCATCGACATAGACGCCGACGATGATGCCCGTCGCAGCCTCACCCCTTCTATACACGGCCTTCACCTGTGTGCATCCTGTGAAACCGAGCTGCTTCAAGCTTTTATCAAGGCGCATGTGCCATGTGCGTGGTGTCTGTCGAAGCCCATAGAGCGCTTTGCTCAGCTTGAGCACCATATGCTCTTTTCCTTTTACTGTGAACCCCTCAGGCTGGGTCACATAAACTTCTTCTTCGAGTTCACCATTCAAGAATGCTGACTTGACGTCAAGGTGATGAACTTGCCATCCTCGATTGGCCGCAATAGCTAAAATGACACGTATTGTGTCAAGGCGAGCGACTGGAGCAAAGACTTCTTCAAGGTCAATGCCTTGTTGTTGTACATACCCTTTTGCAACAAGGCGGGCCTTGTATTTGATAACTTCGCCATCTGAGTTCTTTTTGAGTTTGTACACCCATTTAAGCCCTATAGCTTTATGTCCCGCCGGTAACGTGGTGAGTGACCATGTCGCATTTTTTTCGATGGCTTCAATCTCTTGCGCCATGGCGTCATCCCATGCTGGATGACCAACAGCCTCCTTGAAGCATGAAGGTTCCTCCGTCTCTGTGAGCATCGCTTCCTCTTCTGTTTGATCCATGTGCGGAGCATCACGCATGATGTCAGCCATGGACCTATAACGGATAGGTGCACCGTCGCTGTCGACTTGTCCTCCTGACCAAAGTGTAGGTGAGTGCCTACCCTGGTCAACATCTTCTGTCGTGGATGGCATGACCTCCGGAGCATTCCTGGGTGTTGATGACGAGCTTGATGCAGCACCTATTGGAGAGGTCGGTGTAGATGGTTCGAGCACCGGTGTTGGCTCATCTACCGAAGTACCCAACAATGGAGCTGAGCAGACTTCAACCGATTCGGAGTTGGCGTCCTCCTCAATCACAAAATCGGGTGATTGACCACTTTCCACATCAGCAGACCATTTCCACTCCACATTTTCTTCAAATATAACATCACGACTTACATGGATTTTTCCTCGATGGGGGTCCAGTAGGCGGTGGGCCTTGCAACCTTCTTCGACACCCAGGTACACCATCGGTCGACTGCGATCATCGAGCTTCTTGAGGTTTGGCATGGTCACCTTAGCATGTGCCATGCAGCCGAACACTCGAACATGTGCTAGATGCGGCTTCTTTCCCATCCATGCCTCGAACGGAGTACGATCGCCCATCGCTTTGGTTGGGAGGCGATTGAGGAGATAGACGGCATGTCGTACTGCCTCCCCCCAAAACTTGCTTGGTACGCTCATACTTTTAAGAAGTGAGCGTGCCATATCCATCACTGTACGTTTA
The DNA here is from genome assembly GCA_037367405.1 of Ottelia alismoides. Classification (NCBI taxonomy): domain Eukaryota; kingdom Viridiplantae; phylum Streptophyta; class Magnoliopsida; order Alismatales; family Hydrocharitaceae; genus Ottelia; species Ottelia alismoides. The sequence continues at coordinate 201,297 of JAZKJV010000070.1, forward strand.
CGTCGCTCCACCACACCATTTTGCTGGGGTGAATATGGTGCGGTGAGGTGGCGCTCGATCCTTGCCTGCTCGCACATCTTTGCGAACTCGCCTGATAAGAACTCTCCTCCGCGATCAGATCGGACAGCCTTAACACGATAATTACTCGTGTTCTCTGCTAGCAACTTGGTCTTCATGAATGCTGAATATGCTTGATCCTTTGTTTTGAGTACATGTAGCCACATCCATCGAGAGTAATCATCTACAATTAGCATAAAATAGTGATTACCACCTGGAGTCGAGGGCGTGATCGGTCCACACAAATCAATGTGTAGAAGTTCGAGCGGCTTCTGTGCTTGGTACTTGGCTGCTTTCGGGAATGTTAATCTTGTCTGCTTTGCCGCTAGACAAGTCCGGCACACCTGGTCGGGATGCGTAATCAGCGGCACACCAGCCACCAATCCTTTGCTGGCAAGCATCTTCAATGCTGGAAAGTTGATGTGGCCAAGGCGAGCATGCCACAACCATGCAGGATCATCGAGGCTTGCTAATAATGAAACTGACCTCGCCAGTTGTAGCTCGATGCGGTAGAGACGGTTTTGTGTTCGCTTTACTTTTATGATCAAGCGAGAGGTATTTTTGTCTGATACTTTGATTGTATCTTCATCCATAAGCACTTGGTGCCCAAACTCAGTGAGTTGACTAAGGCTTATGAGATTTCTACAAAGTCTAGGAATAAAAAATACCTCTTGGAGAAGCCACTGATCACCATTCTTGCATGTGAAAAGGATTGATCCCTTCCCCTTGATCTGCACCGTCGAGCCATCGCCGAATCTGACGCTTCCGGTGATTGCTTTATCCAACTCATGGAACTTAGCTTCATCGCCGGTCATATGGTTGCTAGCGCCGTTGTCGAGGTACCATACATCTGTTGGTCCCACAACATGCTCGGTAGCATGCAACTCCGGCCACACCTTCTCCTCATTCAGCATCACGACCTCCTGCCGCTCTTCCTCAACCAGCAAAGTCTCATTTGAGACCACTAGTAGAAGTGCTGGTTGAACGTCCTCGGCACGTGCAAAGTGTGCTTCCTCCTTCTTCCTCGGGGCTCGACAGTTTGTCGAGTAATGTCCCATCTCGTTGCAGTTATAGCACCGAATGTGACTCTTATCACGGCCACCGCCGTTAGAGCCATTTGCTTCATCTTTGCGTGGTCCTCCACGACCACCTTTGTAGCCTCCTCTGCCACGCCCACGACCTCCACGGCCGCGTTTCCCGCCATCTGCGGGAGCTTTGTTCTTCGACAAATCTCTTCCGGTCTTCTTAGATCGTGCCTCCCACTCGGCCTGAGTGAGGAGCAGTTGCCCGTCTGCGCTTCCACCTGCGCTAGTGTTCTTCCTGCATGCCCGCTCCTCAAAGGCTTTGAGTCGGCCGACGGCCTCCTCAAAAACCAAGGTTTTGAGGTCGCAAAATTGCTCGATGCCGGCTATCACACTGATAAACCGTTCTGGCATCGTGTCGAACAATTTTTTTACGAGCATAAGATCTGTCATCGTCTCGCCAAGAGTTGCATACCTGACAGACATGGCAGTTAGTCGACCAGTGTATTGGTCGAGGGATTCTCCATCATTCATCCGCATGACGTCGAACTCCCGCTTCAACGTCTGCAACCGTGCGTCCAGAACTCGGTCCACACCGACGAACCTCGTCTTGAGGCAATCCCAAACATCCTTTGATGTCGTCTTCTTGGCCACCAACATGAGGAGGTCCTCCGGAAGCGCTTGGAAGAGATGCATCTTCGCCTTCTTATCGAGCCGGACGTCGACTTGAGTTCCCTCTGCCGGAGCAACAGCCCCCCAGAGGCCTTGATCCTCCATTATGGCTTGAACATGAATCACCCAGCTGGTGTAGTTCGTGTTCGTCAACTGAGGGTACTGGAGCGTACGACTCAGTTGCTGCGCCCATGACGATTCTCCAGGGACGATAGCCATGGAAGTGGCTCTGATACCAGATGATAGAAAAACAAAGGATATTTGGGAGATGGAGAGCAGGGAAGAAGCACTAAGAGAAGAGAAGAACTCTTGTTGTATTGCACTTGGTGAATGTGTGCTTTGGAAGCTTGAGAGCACATGCTTATATAGCTACATCTCATGGATAAAAATAGAATGCAAATAAAAATAATAAAAAATAAAACCTCCTCCATGCAAGGAGGACCATCCACCTAATCCTAACTTGCTAGATAATAGCTCTACCTTCAACCAACTAAGACTAGGCTAATATATGACTTTATTTAAAACATTTAAAATAATAAGAATGCCAAGAACAGCATTCACAACCATTGGTGAGGGTGGCGGGGAGGGGTAATTTTATCATGGAAAATTAGGGGTTGAGCCCCCCATTCACGGTGTTGGGGACTTAAACGTTAAGTAATACTTTAGTCTCCTATTTGTTACAAACTAAAGATCGGTCCCTAATCTGGGAATCCATGTAAAGATGGGTACCTTTTTTTGTAATTTACCCTTAGATTAATGAGATGGGGTGTTTCGCTCTTCATAACTTCATATGATGTCGCTCTTCCTAGTATGATTGTTAAGAAAAATAAAAAAAATAAGAATGTTCAAATAAAAATTTATTGATTGCAAAATCAAGATGAGAAAAAAAGAAGTTACGTAACAGTTATTTTGCTGTAACCATTGGATCAAAAAATTTTTTTTGCTGAGCATGTATTGTATAAAACTTTCCAAATTCTTTTGTTAATCACCTCTGTTTGGGCAGCAAGGCCTAAGAAAAAGCTATGTAAAGCTTATCTAATATACATCGGTCGCATATATATGCATTGCCGATTTTTTTCCCAGACAAGCAAAGAGGACCCCTCGTTTAATATAGTTATGTATTATTTGCCATTGTATGTTTATTCAGCTCCACGTGCACGACATCTACATCGAATTGTTTCAAACAAAGAGGATCCTCTGTTGTGTTGTTGTGCCTATTGTTATCGTGTGAGCTGCTCGATCGTGATCGAGCGGTTCACACGATTTTGCATGGTACGGAAAATGCAAAATCGTGCGAATCGCTCGATCAAGATCGAGCGACATACACGCCTACAGCAGATCCCGCTGCCCTCCCGCCTACAGCAGACGATCCGTCCCCTGTTTTAAAAGGAGGATGGATCATCTGATGTAACAGCCCTTGTTGTAACGCAAGGGATCTGTTAGATGAGGATCGAATGACTCTCATAGGTCGTTAAGGATGGTTGGCATGCATTCCGGGAACGTCCAATCGTTGTCGAATGAATCCCCTACATTACAACAGGTTTTGTAACATACTAACGACATAGGATCCTCTCGTAGTTTTAAAAGAGAGGGAACGAGCACCTCTATTGGATCTCATTTATTTATAGTCTGATGCATGGGAAGAACAAACCCGCACATCCTTTTTTTCTTGCTGAATGGGTTTATTGTTATATCAAAAGAGATGCGATGGATGCACAACCGACTGATCGAGGATGGTATAGATAGTTCTGTTGATGTACTAAAAGATTGTTAATCATAATTTACATGCAGTATATAAATCAATTGGAGTAGGATAAATTTAATTGCATTTTTTTGTTATGCACAGAGCAAAAATAGTAACAGAAAACATAAAATGGAGTAAAATTGTCATTGAAGCATTCCTGAAGAGATACTTCCCTACAAGAAATAGAACCTCTCACAGACGTGGAGAGATACTTCCCACAAGAAATAGAACCTTACGCAACAACAAAATTTGGCCACTGGTAACGAATAATTGGAATATACGTTGCCATATATTCCTATATTAGATTCATAACAACCAATATACTCATTGCACACTTACCTTTCATTTTTGTAATTCACAGTAATTGTTATATTCCTTGCAAACACTTTATATAACAACAAATATTTCATTGACTTTTTGGTATAATGTGTACTGCGTTGTTAATTTAGCAATGACTAGAAGAAATATTCTTGAGAAAATCAATGGATGATAGTTGTTATATGATTCACTGGTAGTAATTTTGCAATTAACCCAGCATTTATCGTGTTTCTAATAATCAAAGATAATTCTACAATGAATAATATTCACTGTTATATATTTAACATCGAAAGATATAATACCGTTATAGTTATTAAACTTTGGCAGTAATATGTAATGTATCAACCGTTTGTTTCCTCTTTTATGTGTACCTCAACATGGCAATCTCCTTTTATTTATAAGGTTCCTTCTCTATGTAAAGAGAGCCTCATGTCACATAACAAACAAGTCTCTTATTTCCCTTCGCATGGTATAAGAGTGACGATTTTGAACTAGAGCTCAGAGATCCCCTTGAAATCTTAAACTCATGGACAACCTCATCTTACTCCCCCTCTACAGAAAAGCAGATTTTGTAACTATGAATGTAGTAGCAAAGTAGTGGTCATGTTAAAGGGAGATTAGACCTTGCACATCAAGAAAACACACAAAAGAAACAAATCAAATTTATTGAGAAAAGTATTCATCGTTGAGCGCCGATGCAATCATATAAAAGAAGATAGCAAATGCAAGACCACATGGTATAAGAAATGATTTCCAAATCATTTTGCATAATTACATAAGTATAGAGGAATACCTTTGAAGCATGGATCTCTACGACCAGAGGCCTTATGAATCAAGTCTCAGGCGATGGATACTTGCTCTCACCGGTACGATGATGACTCATGGTACTTCCAACAAACATGAGAGATTGTCTCCACTGAGTTGTCCATGAAAATAGAGATCAAGAATGATCTCTAGCTCCTCATTTTGTTGCATGAAACTGATTCCTCCTTCATGTGTTTGAAGAACGAAGACGAAGATGGATCCTCTAGCAATTTGTTGAACCATTTGGGAGGAAGATGTAGATGTTTTTTTGGTGGATCGTTAGGGTCTGGTCTATCAAATGTATATACTTGCTAATATAAATTTATATATGTCTACGATCAAAGGATTTGTGCATGTTTGTGATAGTATACGATACATGTCTTTAGTATCTCAATCTCGACAGATCAAGGCTTTGACTTGAAGTCAGCATTTTGACTTTTAATCAACATATTGACTAAGACACATTTATAAGTGCAAAGAAATATTTAATTTGAATAATGAAATAAAATACAACAACATTTATTACATTAATGGCTCGTCAAGGACTTACAACTTTAATAGTCCCCCACTACTCTTAGAGCCATTCATGCACATTTCTAAAGCCCCCACTCTTGTGCAAATCATTTGAGTATTTAGCTAAATAATCATGCCAATTGATCAGTCACTCTCTCATAAAAGACTATGTCGAGTTCTCTTACAAACTTGCATAACCCATAGAAACATGGGATGCTTCTAATGCAGTTTCTACTTATGTAGTCAATATTCGATTTTGTCTAAACATCCATAATGTCATGCTTCTTGTTGCATAGCTCACATCAATATCATCCAACAAGAATATGAACTCTGAGGTTGACTTATTATCATCCACATCGGATTGGAAGTCTGGATCAATGTACCCTAAGACGTGGAGATCACTATGTCCATAAATCAAGTAGTAGTTTTGAGTCACTACAAATGGACAGCCTTTGGGGACGGTTATTGGGGACGGTCACTCAGCAACCGTCCCCTATACTATTTCAGGGGACGGTTGTTTGCTGCACGTCCCCTCCATAAAGTTTTAGCGACGGTCGTTTATGACCGCCGCCTTTAACATGACATTTAGGGACGGTTACATGACCGTCCCCGGTACCGGCCTTTAGGGGATGGTCATAACCGTCCCCGTTACTTCACTGTGGCCGTCGCTTATAATGAAAGTTGAGGGGACGGTTACAACCGTCTTATATAGTTAATTTTATGGGACGGTTGCATAACCGTCCCTAAAAACCACTGTAAATGGCGCGCTGGGGGAAATTTCTGTAACCATAGGGGACGGTCAAATCGCAACCGTCCCCGATTATTATTATAAGGGACGGTTGTAACCATAGGGTAAGCACAATGTGGATGGAACAAAAAATTTGAGCAACTTCTCTCTAGGCCGATTATCTAAGAGGAAGGCAACTGGTGGATGGCGAAAACAAAGTATATTCTTTCAGGAGCTACCCTACTGGCATACTTTACAGATCCGTCATAACTTGGACGTGATGCATATAGAGAAGAATGTTATGGAAAATATTCTTTCAATTTTGAATATCTCTAGTACTGCCAAAGACAGTTTGCGAGCCAGACGTGATCTAATACAATTGGGTATCCGACCTGAATTACATCCGATTGAGTCAGACAGTTCTAAAGTAATAATTCCCGAAGCAGTGTATACTTTATCCAGTGCTGACAAAGATAAGATACTCAATTTTATTAAATCAATTAGAGTATCTGATGGATTCTCCTCTCAAATTAGCAGATGCATAAATATGACGGAAAGAAAGATATCGTCATTAAAAAGTCATGATTGTCATGTACTTATGCAAGTTCATTTCCCGTTGTCAATCAGAGGAGTTGTACATCCTGATGTTTTGCAGCCACTAATTGAACTCAGTCAGTTTTTTAAATCTTTGTGTTCGAAGACTTTAGACCCGAAAGTATTGTTCAGACTAGAGACAGATATTGTTATAACTTTATGTAAGCTGGAGCAGCTCTTTCCACCTACATTATTTGATATAATGGTTCATTTAATTATTCATCTTGCTAGCGAAGCCCGGATATGTGGTCCTGTGCAGTATCGATGGTTGTATCTAATTGAAAGATATCTACGGAAATTAAAGAATATGGTATTTAACAAAGCTGCACCTGAAGGTTGCATTGCGGATGGATATTTATGTGAAGAATGTATCACATTTTGTGACATGTATATGGATAATGGAAAGAGTATTAGATTTGATAGGTTCGAACGAAATAATGATGGTGAGTTGTGGACAGAAGATCCAAATAGACTTTGGATTTTTCAACAAAATACCCGAGCTATCCTAAATAGTACCCGTCGTAGTATTTCAGACAATGAAAGAGACCTTATTCATTATTATATTTTGATGCAAGTAGACGAGGTTGATTCTTTCTTCGAAGAGTTTCAGTCAATAATCACTAGCAAATCAGACTTTCTGAAATGGTTCGGGTATAAAATTGAACTATTAAAAGTTACCAAAGATGAACGGTGGAGCGCAAATCTTGATATAATTCACATGAGTCCATACTCATTAATAATATCACATTCTGGCTATATCGTTAACGGATTTAGATTTCGAAAGAAGTCAATTGATGAAAATAAAGCGTCACAGCTTTCAGGAGTAATAGTGAAGGCTGATCTTAATGCTGAAATTGACGGATACTATGGCGAGATTATTGATATACTAGAAATCAGTTTTACACATGATGCAAGGTGTGTTCTATTTCATTGCATCTGGTTCAATGTGGGTCGAGTTGGATTAGGTTACAAGAAGGATAGAAATGGGGTTCTTTCTTTAAAGCAAACAGGTTGGTTACAAACCAATGAACCGTATACGCTTGCCAGTCAGGTCGAATAGGTCTTTTATGTTCCAGATAACTCAGTTAGTGGGTGGATAATATCAATTAGAACAACACCGAGAGATTTCTTCGACGTAAACGAAGAGGAAGATGCACTAGACAATGATGTTGCATATCAAAATAACTCCAATGATTTTTTCCATGAAGTATTAGACAACGACGTTGGAACTTGGAACTAGCAATTTCATGTAATGTTTTTTTATTTTCAATTTCTATTAATTGAAATTATTGTCATCTATCTAAATGTATATTTTTGAAATAACTCTTTAAATTTCAGACAGGGCTCCTAGATCGAGACGTATTCGGGAGGTTCCCGAACCTCCTCAGCAGCCACAGGTAGGTTCATCTGATGCAGGTAGTGCAAGTACCCCTAGACGACGTAGACTGTCTCAGTGTAGATTTTTGGATCGTCTTGCACCCGGGCAGACGTTGCATGTGCGTATTGTTGGCGGGGATGCGGTTGGTCAGAATTCTACGGAGTTTCAAAGCTACCTTGGCCAGGTTTCTCGTGCGCGCGTCCCAATCACTACAAGACTTTCGGCAGCTTCCTTATGCTATCAAGGCTGCCACACTATCTGACTTGGAGGTATTTTAAAATCATACAACTATTTTTTATTAAGTTTTTGTACTAATATTTTGTATTTTTTGTTGTATAAGGATGTCTTTTCATGGGAACGAAATGCCCATATCGATTCCCAGATTCTCTCTCATGCTGCTGAGATGTTGCGTCGATACAAGGGACTTATAAAGGCGAAGGTACGAATATTTTTTTCCTTTTTAATTCGGAAGAATTAGATTAACGATATTTATTTTTCCATCATTAGTATTACAACCCCCAGATTCCATATGATCAGCTTGTGCAAAACGTCCCACCTGGTGTTACACCAAAACAATGGCGGACGTTGATAAATTTTTGGTCCAGTGAGGAATTCGCGGTACGTACAATGTTTACTTTTTACTTGATTTATGCTTGTAATAATGTTTTTTAATTACAGTCGATTTCTACGAAAAATACGACGAATCGATCCAAAGGCTTCCGATCCACCCATAAGATGGGAAGGAAGAACACTAACCAGTTGAAGGATGACTTTGTAAGTATTTAAACATTTTATGTAATTATTAAGTTTGCGTGCAGAATTAATTTTAAAACCTTATTTAATGTGTTTTTTAGTTGAGGGATAACGAACGAGAAATGACCCGCATAGAGGTTTTTGCTGAGTCAAAGAGTCGGGATTTAGGTGGAGAAGTGCAGTGGGTTGATGACGCCTACGCACCAATTCATGTAAGTAATATTTACTTTTAGTTTATATAATGACTTAAGTTATTATATATATTGACAATATTTATAATATTCATACATGCAGGAAGAAATGATTAGGCTATCTACCACCCCTTCGCTAGACAGCACGGGGACGAGTACTCTCCAGTTGTCAGCCGATGATGCATTCCGTCAAGCCACTGGTTCGGAACACAGTGGACTCATCCGTTGCAAATGATGTGGAGAAACGATCCGTACATGTTACGGAATGGGTGGTGCAAGTGGTTCCCACTCATCCTCCCAAGGGAGCCAGAGAGAAAGAGAGATGGAGAGGGAGCTGCGGGAGGTAAAGGCAAAGATGTCTGCACAAGACAAAGAGATGGCGAAGATGCGTGCTGAAATGGCAAATGTCCTGTCCGTTATAAGCCGTCTTCAAAGTCAAGCCACGCCACCTGTACAACCAACACATCTCGGCAACGATGACGAGAGTGAGGAGGAGAGTGAGGAGGAGAGTGACGAGAGTCAAGGATCCGAATAGATAACAATTCTTGTAGTAATTTTAGTTTTTAATTTCCTGGATATTTGATTGTAGTATTTATATTAGTATTAAAACTATGTTGAATTGATAAACATTTTCTTTTGTTGTATAAATTGTCGTATTTGCTTCTTTTATTTTGATTATGTGGATTGTGATATTCAATTTTACAGGGGGAGCTTGAACAAAACACAATGAAGGTAGTAGTATTTTTTTTCCAGACAGGAGTCATTGGGGACGGTCATAACCGTCCCCAAAAGTGCTACAGATATGTCCCCCCTTGTTTAGGATAGCTCACGGGACACAATTTTGTATTTCAGAGACTAATGGGGACCGTCCCCTATACGTTTCTGTGGTCGTCCCCTTTATGTATATGAAACAGAGGGGACGGTTGCAACCGTCCCCTATGCAAAGCAAGGGGGACGGTTCAGTCCGTCCCTTCATTATTATAAACACCTTCTGTCCCATTTTACCCGCCATGGGGACCAACGGAGACGGTTTAAACTGTCGCGAATAGGCTTCTGTGGCCGTCCCCTTTATGTATATGAAACAGAGGGGACGGTTGCAACCGTCCCCTATGCGAAGCAAGGGAGACGGTTCAATCTGTCCCTTCAGAAAGTTAAACACCTTCTGTCCCATTTTAGCCGCCATAGGGACCAACGGGGACGGTTTAAACCGTCGTGAATAGGCTTCTGTGACCGTCCCCTTTAATCTGTGACACAGAGGGGACGGTCATAACCGTCCCAACTGTAAATCAAGGGGGACGGTTCAATCCGTCCCTTCGGAAAGTTAAACACCTTCTGTCCCATTTTAGCCGCCAGAGGGACCAACGGGGACGGTTTAAACCGTCGCGAATAGGCTTTTGTGCCTGTCGTGGAATGGTTGCACACCATTCGTGACGGTTGCAACCGTCCCTTATGCTTCATAGATAGGGACAGTTTTAACCGTCGTGACTAGTTGAGGTACTAGGGACGGTTCTAACTGTCCCCATTGGTTATCCTTAAGGGGACGGTTTCAACCATCTCCAATGGTTTGCTATAAGACGGTGGCTGAAGGGACGGTTGTGGGACCGTCCCCGATATGCAGAAGGGACGGTTATGACGACAAAGGGGACGGTCCTTGATCGTCCCCTTTGTGCCATCCGCCTGTAGTGAGTTAATCAAGGTTTTTGAAGAAGCTTTTTGCTACATTCCCATGTTTTTCTCCATAGCACGATTGGTAACGGCTTACCACTACCACTGCATGAGTGATATCTGGTCTTGTAACACGACATGGCATACATCAAGCTTCTTACAACTGATGAATAAGGGCATGCAACCATAGAATTATTATCCTCAACACTTTGAGATGCCATTCCTTTAGATATGTTAATACAAGATAAGGAAACCTTTCTTGGAATTATCCATATGGAACCTTACTAAGTTCTTCCTGGTGTATCTTTGTTGCGATAGTCATGCTAACTTTTTTTCTCTATTTCTGAACAGCTTTAGAACCAAGATGTAAGAGGCTTATTTGATATCTTTCATCTCAAAAGGTATTCTCTTTATCTATATCTCTTCGCCACAAGCCATGCCTTGAAGCTCTATGCATTCCCATCAGATCCCCTTATTCTCTTAAAGATCCATTTACTCCTAATGGATTTAACCCCTTCATGGGGATCCTTGAGGGTTCAAACACCATTCTTGTGCATGGAGTCTATTTCAGAATTAATTGCTAGTATCCACCTATCCATATAATGATCTACCAATACTTCTTCATATGAAGTCGAAACATTATCAGACTCTTTTGATACATGAGATCCATACCTCTTAGGTGGTCTTACTACCCTTGAAATTTTTCTATGAGGCATATGTGTATCATTTTCCAACTTCTCTTCAGTTTATGGGACTTCACTAGTCTTACTAGACTCAATGAGTTCTTTGACTTCATCGTTACCTTGATTATTAAGGAGTTCGTCCGATAAACATTTGACATTTCTAGAGACAAACAATTAAGTCTTAGGATCATAAACCTGGCATCTAATGTTGTTTTTTGCACGTCCAATGAAGTAGCACTCTTGTGTGCGAGATTCCAACTTGCTTACATCCATGTTTTTAGTATGGACTAAACAAACACAATTCTTAAGTACCATACACTTGGCTTGGTTCCAACCTGAAGCTCATGAGGGAGTTTGGCTACTTATGTGGAATCTTGTTTAGGACATAAGTTGTAGTCTAAGATGTATATCCTCGAAAACTAAGAGGTAGATGTGTTTTATTCATCATTGATCTCACCATATCCAACATTGTTCTGTTACGTATCTCTACAAATCTGTTGAGTTAAGGAATACCTAAAAGAGTGAGATTGAAAATAAGTCCTCTCTCTTTAAGGTATTTTTTGAGTTCATCTGAGAGGTATTCACCAACACATTTAGATCGAATTTGTTTGATCTTCCTTCTACTTTAATTCTCAAACTAAGTCATTAATTCTTTGAATTTTTCAAAGATTTCTAATTTATGACGTAATAGGAGGTCAAAAAATAGTGTGAATGATTATCAACATCACATAATATTGATGTACATTATGAGTTGCAGTAATAAATGGACTACATTCATATGCATGCATTAGGTCAAGTATACCTTCGCTTCTTACACTTTTCTATGAGAAGGATTCCCTAGACATTTTGCCTCAAATAAATGCTCACAGGTTAGTAAATATTGGACTCTCATAAAATCTAAAAGTGCATCTTTTACCAATATATTGATCATAGCAACAAGCACATGTATAGGTGTTTGGTACCATATCATTTTCAAATTATCTCCATCCTACCTTGATCTTTTAGGGGTGTTATTATTAGTGTCATTGACATCCATGACTGATCATTCATGTCTAGTCCATAGAGTCCACTAGATGTCAAAAACTATCTCATATAAATTTACTATAACGATTTATGACAAGTTTCTTACAGAAAAGGAAATAATATCCATGTCTAACTAGCTTATATACACATAATAAGTACCTTCTAACTTTTGTAACATAACAACATTCTCTAATAAGTAGATCTCTTCCACTAGGTATCGATAGTCTATAGGTTCTAGTGACGATTGCTGCAACAATTGCAATAGATTCTATCTGGATGATTATCCCACCTTTGTTTTGTTTTCTAGTATCCAGCTGGAATATATGCAACAAATTAAATACATGAAAAGAAGCACTGAAATCAACAATTGAACTTCCTTCTTGTCCTACGAGCAAGTTGATTTCAATGATGAAAATAGATATTTTACCTGCTGGAGCTACACCCTTTTCCAAAGTTCTTTAGGTATTCCGGACAATTACGATTCCACTGTCCTAGCTTATTACAGTGGTGACATGCATATGTCTTCATAGATGTAAGATGTGTTGAAACTTTTAGAAAATAAGTTCAATGGGATTAAAGAACAAGTGTTTACATGTTTATTGTCTTCAATGTATCATATTTTATATACATTATATTGTATTTATTTCTTTTATACCTTCAAATGAAGATTGAATAACACTTTAAAAAAAACATAATAAAAATTCTACCTAAAATAAGTGAAAAGAAAATTGAAACCCAACGATAATACATGAAACTTCACATATTATCTATAATCAATATCTTTTTATACAACTCCTAATAATTCAATTTAAATTTTAAGTTATTAAATAAACTCTAAACTTTCAATATAAAATACGAAAAATCTAAATATTAAATTATAAGAAAATGTATGTAGGCATATAGGTATAATTTATCTACATTTAACTTCGGCGATTCATGTGTATTTAATTAATAATTGTAACTTGTTCTGATTTTATTTATCTTAGATACATTATATATAATGTAATAAAAGTAACTAAATCATGAAAATATATTATGATAAAATAAATATAAGTAAATAATGTACGTAAGTGATAATGTACTTTCAAAACTAAAATTCTCACCGTATGATTTTTAGATGTTCCTTGAGATCTACATTTTTCATGTTTCAATTTTTTTAGTAATTGTATGTAAGAGCCTATTCCACCGGTTTGACCTTGATTGTCTTCAACCTTGGCCAGTTTGACCTTGCCTATATTCAACCACTAGAAGGGTTTTAATATTTGATTTTTAGTTTCTTTTTTATTTACTATTTAGAATATAGTAAAATACAGGTAATATGTTATTTGTGTAATTTTTAGTATGAATTATATTTTTAATTATTTTAGAAGTTTGTATTATTTGTATTTTGTTTTTGAATTATTAAAAATAGGAAAATGATATTATTTTTCAAAATACGAATTATATTGTTTAGAGTATGTTATGTAGTATTTTTATGTAGTTTTATTTCATTTTTATATTTTGTATTTTATTTTATATTGAATTTATTTGTATTTATTTAATATACTGTATAAGGGACCAATGCCGTAAACAGAAAGTATTAAGGCGTGCTCAGAAATAAGAGAATACTGGGTGTTCGTCCGCAATAATCCCAACAAATCCACGTGTATGCTCACGTGAGGACCTGTTGGCGAGTACCTGTACGTGAAATGTGAAAGCATCGAGGGGGTATTCGTGAAATCACCACCAAACTCACATGCATATTCACGTGAGTTTAGAAGCATCTGGACCTGCTTAGCGTTATACGAAGGGGCACACGAGCAAAACGTCCCAAAAATATCTCGCTGCACCTGAGGATCACGTGATGGAGCCTGAGCGGTGGGTGGAGATTAGGGATGAAAACGAATTGAATATATTCGTATTTGATCCGCTATGTATTCATTTTATACATATTTTGAGATTTGTATTCGTATTCATTTTAAAATGGACGCGGATATGGATATCACTTTCACATTCGCTAATATTCGCATTCGTATTCGTATATTCGTTTTCGTACATAAGTATAGTAATATATTTATTTGTAAATGTGTGTAGCAATATTTTATGATTGCATTCACCATTGTTGATATAATTGTTATTAAATTACTATATCTAGTATACCTATTTTATGTGTAAACAATCTACACATGTATATTTTAGTTAATCTATTAAAAATTTCTGTTACTATTCATATCCGATTCGTATTTGATTTACATTCGTATTCGTTTTTAAGAATATGATAATCCATCTTTTACATCCGTAAATATTCATATCCGCATTCATATTCGTATTTTAAAATGGATAATGATATGATTATACTTATTGTATCCGTATCTGACCGTTTTCATCCCTAGTGGGGATGGATTCAATTGGCCGATCGGAGAGTTTAGCTTTGAAAATGTATTACTCTTCGGCGTTGATGACATGTTACAAGGATCCAATGGTCACGAATCAAGGAAGAGTAAATCCGATCCGGATCATCTTCCACCAATCGTGCGGTTGTTGTAGCGATTGGGGATCTTCCCCTCGGATCAGATGAGCTTGAAACCGGGCCGATGTTCATGGCTCAATAGTTCGTTGTTGTTCTCGGATCTCCAGGAACTGCAGATGATGCTCTGATTCGTTCTACAACTCCTGTGATGGTTCGACGACGATGATCAAGGTGCTTCTCGTCTACAGGTGTTCTGCCGCAGCTGCTCACGGTCCAGATCTCGGATTTTGCGTGTTTCAACTTCCGGTCCTAAGGTTGCAGGTGCAGTGCTTCAGATCTCCATGTGCTCGTCGATTCGATGCTTCACGAAGGTCCTCCTGCTCAGATGCTCAGGTGTCGATCATCCTCGGGCGGTGGACTTTGAAGCTCCAGGAGGTGTTGATGATCCTCGATATCCTTCACACTGCAGGTCCATACGATGTACTTGTTCATGCAAATTTTCAATCGACTCGAGGTCGAAGCCTCGGTCCAAAACCAAGAGAAAGGTGAATGAAAAAGCTCTTAAGGATGAGCCTCGATGTCTAGCCACCATGTGTGGCCGGAAGATCGCGTGAGCTTGGTTGCTCGGTTGGACTGGGTTGGGTTGGGGTACACCGGTGTACCCCTCCTTTCAACCCTCTCAATCCTCCTCACAATTTACTATTCACATGTGTATAGTTTACTATTCATAGTGGTACCCCAACCCAACCCAACCCAATCCAACCCAGCATCCAAACAGACCCATAGGGCTTGAGCGAGTACGGGTTTGATTAATTTCGAAGGAGTGAGATGGTGAACTTTTCATACATTTAAGAAAGGTGCATCTTATTGGATAAATTTTCGCACACATCTAAAAAATCAGTTACTTATAACATTCTTAACAACAATTTGTTTTAGGGATTTTTACCCAACCAATCTTATAAAGTTTTTAAATTACTTCTACGACCTTTTGCATAATGTAATTACCCTATCGACCCTAAAAATTACCTCAAGAACCCCTATGGGCATCAAACAGATTATCCAGATGATTCATGGGTTAAGAGTTGGCAAGTTTACAGGGTTGAGGGGAGAAGTAGGTGTTTCAAAAATCATGGAGGTAATTGGCATAGTTTATAGGGTATGTCAGCTAAAAATCCCTTTGTTTTAACTCGAATACCACATTTTTTCGATGATATATGTTAAGTTAGAATAAAAAATATTTAATTTTCCTTCTTCCAAATGAACACATTTTTAGTTGTACACCTTATCGTGGTTCCCGAATATAGTTCAGAGACGATAAACCACTACAACAAAATTGAGCTATAGTGACTGTTTTTTCAAAATCCGTCACTAAATTAGTCATTGTTAAATATATAACGATGATATTATTCGTTGCCAAATGAGTTTTCGTAGTTAAAATTACGAAAATCATATCTGTCGTTATATCGTTAGCAACAGTCCATATAGCGATGTTTATCTGTTGTTATTTTTCAAAATGTCAACTAATCGTCGCTATTTTTTTAGTTCAAAATTTAACGACGACTAATTAGAAGTCTGAAAAATAACAATGAATAAGCGTCGCTAGGTAGACCGTTGCTAATAATATAACGACATATAAGATATTCGTCACTAATTTTGAGTATGAAAATTCATTTCGCAACGAATAATATCGTCGTTATATATTTAACAACGGCTAATTTAGTGACGGATTTTGAAAAAAAATCGTCTCAATTTTTTCAGTGAACTTTCGATGTTCATAATATGTAATGTTCAATTGGAGACGTGATGATATACATATAACATGATACTTATTCAAAAAAACAATTAAAATTTTTTGGAGGGTGAAGAAGGGGTTGGTGGAGGTCGGGAGAGAACATTCAACAGGAGAAGGTTGCGTTACAGATTCGAGATCAACTAAAATGACTAGCTTTAAGTTGTCTTGCAGTAATTCACATACATTTGCTTTTGAGAATTTTCCACGCGGCATCATCTATATATGATCAAGGTATTGGAGAGTTCCGTCAGGCAACTTAACTAAGATATTACAGGATTACCATTCTTCCTCCTAATAGTTACGTGTTTAAATATTATCTCACTACAATTCAAAAGATCAAGGAAAAGATCAAAAGAAGAGACAAAGAACACTTGGTTGGCCTTCATCGATTAAGACGATACCCTGACCCCCTCGACCTCATAATAATATTCAAACCCGGTCCTTTTCAACATTGCTCCTTTTGCTCCATCATATAACCATGGTATAGATATCCGTCCTAAAGACAGCAGTAGATATCTCACATGCACCACATGCATTAGGTTTCCTCTTTCTCCATGAATCACGTGATTCATTAAAAATGTATACAATTAATGCCGTGAGATTCATGCCTGCTTCTACCAATCAAATCGAAAAGATTGGATCCAATTGAATTGTTTAACATTGCTTAGTTTGTGATGTAGGATTTGAATCTCGCGTATTTGCTTTTAGCAATACAAATAAAATCTAAGACTTTTCCTCCCCCTTCCAATGGCAATGACACCTTTCCATCAATATCTCCCACCATTCCCTGATAATTTAATAAATAAAAAGGACTCAATGTTTCTGGTATATACAAAAAAGGTTCCGATTCTATGTTCTTAATTAGTGTAGTACGTAATATACAAGTATATATTGTAGCATGTAATATACAAGTATCGGAAAGGTTAAAAATGCAAACTTTATCCCCGATATGTTTGTAATATGTTTAACGTCCTGGGTTTAGATACCCGGTCCGTTATCGAGGGAAACTAGTCCTGACAACTTGTTGGATTCGAACCAGATGGACCCGTTGGTAGCCACCCAAAATGCTTAAGGCCAAGTTATCAAGTAATAATCCCCATCACTTATAAACCACACCCACACTTCATGAGTTTTAGATGTGGCACTATGTTTGAGGGTATGGGTGTTACTTAACTTATAATTATTTCCTTCTATGAAAAGGGGGGCAATATTGTCCAAACACTTATTTCGTTGGCTCAAGTTTGATGAGACTAATTTGCTTTTCTACAACTAACAACTCATTAATTTTCAAATCAATATTTTTAATAATATATATAATATAATATACATGAATAAAAAATACAAATAAAGTCCTATTTCGATCTAATTTAAAATAAATGAAGAAATAGTAATTTATAGATAAACTATAAATAGTAGATAAATCCAAATGACTTTTCAATGAATATAAGCGATCTTTTCATAAGTGTTTGTTACCAATGGGATCAGGGATAGAATTGACTATAGAAGCATGAGTTTAATTAGTTGATCTAAAGTGAACAATGAAAATATGTATCTAGACGAGTAAATAAATCGACTTCAAAACAATAATAATTAATTATTATTTCTATAAAACAAGCTTGTATTTTATTTTTATTACCTTTTTAAAATAATGAAACAATTTGATAGAGCAAAATCAATTCCTAGAAACAGGGGTCTTCGAACCTAAAATAAGTAGGCATACTATATTCTTCAATTAAAGTTTTCAATTGACACAAAACTTCAATAAAAAGATATATAATCCAAATTTTATTCTTGTGTTTTAAGAAAAAAATAAGAAAAGAACAAAAAAAGCTTTTTTTAGCTGAAGCATGCTCAGTCTTTTTTTCACGAATATATCCATAAATAGATTTATTCTAAAAAAAATCTGGTAATCCACTTATTTGTCTGGTATCTATAATATATAGGTCATTTACTACTAGTTTTTTTACCATATCAAAATATTTCTGAAATTTATAGATCCAATATCACATTCACTAAAAATTTTATGATATATGTATAGGATGTACTTAATGTGTACGAGCTTGCCATGCAGATGTGTTAAAAAATGCAATATTTTGAAGACTGTATTACACTTTCTAAATGATTTATTATTATTTTAATAAAAATGTCTAAAATGATCTTACGGATACAGTTGTATATAATAGAAGATTTGGATGATTTTGATAAACAACATGTAATCAACTATTATTCACTGTTGGTATACTAGAGTAACAAAAGGGCAGTATTTGAATTTTGTAAGAAAAACTAACTGTGAAAAGATAGAGGGGTGAATGTGAATGGTGTTAGAAAAACTCAGAAGGATACAAACGTAAAAATCCCGTTTTTCTATATAAAAAACCATTTTTGATATTTTCACCGAATTTTAGAATATTTTATGTAATTTTCCCGATGTCACTACTTCCATCTATTATATAAACTCGTATAAGCAATCCCAGTGGTCCAATCTCAATCTTCATACCATTCTCAAGGAGATCCATTGCTAACATGTCGAGCGTCGTCTCCGACTCCTCCGCAATCGATGCCCACCGCGAAGGAGCGGAGATATACTCCGGCGATCCGGCCCTATGTAGGAGAAAGTCCATCGAGATATTCCGAGAGTTCCACCTCCCCGCCGGCATCGTCCCAGTGGAGTTGGAGGAGGTCGGCCTCAACCGGTCGACCGGTTTCTTCTGGCTGAAGCTGAAGAAGAAGTCGGAGCACACCTTCAAAAAGATCGGTCGCCTCGTGTCCTACGCGGTCGAGGTCACCTCCTTCGTCGAGGATCGTCGCATGAAGAAGGTGACCGGGGTGAAGAGCAAGGAACTTCTCATATGGTTGAGCCTCGTCGAGATGTCCATCGACACGAAGGACCCGGAGAAGATGGTCTGCAAGTCCTCCACCGGCCTCTACCGCACGTTCCCGGTCTCCGCCTTCGAGATCGAAGGCGAAGCCGCGGAGGTTAAGAGTGATCTCGAGAAGATAGTTGGAACTGGAAGCAAAGTGGAAGCCTAAGTATGGTATGGCTTGCTAGTGAGCCTCGTATAAACGTATGCGTACGTAGCCGTACGTATATCGCTTTTTATTTCAGTATTTTCCATTACGTGTGATATCATGAGAGAGATCGGTGAGGTCTCGTAATATATATCTATGGTTTTTAAGTCGATAAATTAATAATGAAATCTTTTTCCTTTAAGTTCCTGGATATTTTTTTCATCTTCTGTGAATTTCTGCTGCGTGTATGCATATAGATGCAACTGTACTGGCTAAAATAGAATGCTTTAAAGGCGATTGACCCAAATTCGATCGAGATGGGGGATCGATTCTTGATTACGGTGAAAGGAAAGCATCCAATTCGTCTTATGACAGCTACTAAAGAATCTCAATTAGCGACAATCCCCTGCACAGCTAATCAGACGTACGGGTCTTTCCTACGTTGATTGATGACGATTGCTGCAGTTTGCGTGATTCATATGGTTTATGTGTTTCATTGTCCACGTGTCCATTTTTTATTAGATGGTTCTGAGTATTATGGAAGGCACGAGGGATCTGCTGTCGTAATTATTTTGGACAAGTATCGTCTTCTATAACTGTTTCAGCCGTTCGATTTTGATCGAGCGGTTCGTACGATTTAATATTTTTTTTGCGGATCGTGTGAGCCGCTTGATCAACTTTGAGCGGCTCAAGCGAATACCGCAGAAACACCCTTACAGCAGACGATCTTCTCTAAAATACTTTTACACCAGCGGTGCTGTTTTGCGAAATAGAATCCAAAAGATCCAACGGAATGTATTGAATCTTCGTGTGAATAGATTAAATTTCCATTATACTTGGAGTGAAATTTGGTAGGTATGTAAAGAATTAATCGAATTTTCGCTTCATGCGGTTGGATCTTTTGGAATCCATCCCCCTCCCCACCCAAAAAAAAAAGAGGAGAATCTCGTCACCTCTGTTACAAAAGAGGTTACAATACAGGATTTGAATTTTCCAATTATTCATGTCTTACAGATTTCCAATTGAATACGTAGGCATATATTTTATGCGTGTTCGAGAAATAGCAATGATATTTCTCAATGGGATGCAAATCAACTATAGCGAATTATTTATCATATTATATTCACTACCGGAATTGTTAGCATTTAAGTCGGGTCATTCTCGACGGTCAACAGGAGCTATCGAAAATGCATTACATTTTTTGCAATTTCTGACCACCCGACACAACTGAAAGATGACATTATTCAATTTAGTGACAGAGGTACTTGTGTCGTGTATGAAACTATCGAAAACGAGAATATTGACGTAAACATATTATTGGTCGTGGAGGCGATCGCTGAGAATAATTTTCACTAATTTCCTACGCTAACATTTCACTTCTCTCCTCATTCGACCCAAACCCTCCCCCACCCTCATTCGTGTTCCTCCTCCTCCACCCTCATCCCTGCTTCCTCTCATATGACCATCTCCTCTCAGACACCTCCTCCCCGCATCCGCTGCCCCTAACATCCTCTTCCCCACCACCAACTCGCTCCCTCCTCCGCCTCTACATCGCTATTGTGGTTGGAGGGAGGAGGGGATGGGAGGGGGCTAGGTTTTCTCGTTCCTCCAAAACTTCTCTTCCTAAATTTCGAGAGAAAGATGATTGGCCCCTCCATGCCTCCCCATTTTAAGTAAGATTTCCTGCTCTCCCCTTTAAAATTATGCAACTTTTCAAATTAAAAAGATAAACAAAAAATCTTGACTAAATCTCATCATGTTTGAAGTAACGAGCGTGGCTTCTCATTCTTTTTTAACCTTTATTTCTATAGATACAATTTTGTATTACCGAAACTGACATAATCTTCTCCCTTTTCAGTTCTACTTTCCAAAATTCTAGAACTACGTTTATACAATCTTCACATCTTCTCCTTTACAGGTTCAATAAAGTGAACGAGTCAGATTCTGAAACTTTCCTGCACCACAAGGCATGCCCCGTCAACGTAGCTGCTTCCACATCGTCCCGACCTCCACTCTATTGATTTGATTTAACCTTCTTTCATTGTTTATTGGTAGTGTGCACATATAAATATCATCAAATATATTTTTAGCTTATTATTTTTTATTGATCTAATGATATAAGTATGGTATATGATAATTAATTCATGATTGTTAATTACTCAACATAATTGGAAGTTGCAGATTAAACTTGATTATGAAAATGATAATGAATGTCCAACTAATACGGATGCAAGTGGATAAGGATAAAACCATATCTGTTTCTTTATCGTGTATGTTTTATACAGATTTTTACATCCATATCTATATCCGTTTTAAATTGGACACGGATAAGGATATTACTTTGATATCTAGAAATATTTGTATTTGTATCAAACTATCTATTTTTCACACACACACACATTTGTAAACTTAATTTTAACCATAGATAACATAATTAGGGTTCTATCACTTGCAGCCTTCTTAGATTTTGCAATATCAGTTATGCTCCTTCCTTTTTGTAATATCAATTCTTGCATTATATTTTTACAAAATTCATAATTTTGTCCTTCCATCAAGGTAAAGTAGGAGCATAACTGATATTACAAAATGATAGAATTGTGGATTTTGTAAGAATATGGGGTATAATTGATATTATAAAATGAAAAAGATAGTTGATAATGCAGAATCAAAGATGGGCAGAAGTGATAAAAATCCTTAACTTTATATCTTCTTTCACCATATTTGGTATAACTATTATAATATAAGCGCATTTGATATGTGGAAAAAATGGGGTTGTCCCGCTCCATTTTTTCCGTAATTTTTTATTTTTTGGAAAAATATCACCATTTATATTCATCACTATATCCCTCCTATATGTCATTCGAATTTCGTCAGAAACAGAGACTCGTACGGCCTCTATCCAGACAGTAATTTTTTAACGGCCGTAGGATTTTTTAAATCGACCCTATCTGGATGGAGGCCGTACGAGTCTCTGTTTCTGACGAAATTCGAATGGCATATAGGAGGGATATATAGATGAATATACATGGTGAAATTTAATAAAATAAATAAATAATACGGACAAAATGGGGCGGGGCAGCCATGTTGGTTGCTCGCAAGGGGCAGCCCCATCAAACCCTTAGTATATTTATGGCATCAGTATTCTCATCTAGTGCTTGTTTATTTAAGGTAATCTATATAGTTTTCGTATGCGATTAGTATCCATTTTAGATCCGTATCTATTTTTTAGGACTTGATAGCATAGTTTTCATATTCATTAATATTTGTATCTGCATCCGTATCCGCCAATGCATGTATGATTTTTTTTAAATCCAAGTTATACTTCAACGAAATAGGTTTATTGTTAATTTTATTACTCAAGTTCTCTTTTCATATAATTCAAAAATAATGTGATATGTTCAAAAAATATTTAATATATTTTTAAAAATAATATGATATGAAGTCAAGCTAATTTTTACGTCTAAGTAAAAAACTTTATCTCTATACACACTTATAATCTTCCTATTCTATTTGCCACCAAATTAAAGACCAAGGTTCAAACCCCAAAACCTTCCAGTATATCAGAAAAAGGTAGGAGGGGAGTAGGGGACTGACCATGTATCTAAAAAAAGTATCCCCCCCCCGGTCCCCCACGACTCCTCCTCCCCTCCACCACCTCTGCCGCGCCTCCATCTCCCCATCCCTGCTAGCTCTATCTCCTCCTCCCCGCTGATGTTGTTGGCCGCCTCCTCCACAGAGAGTCGTCGTTTACATCTCATCTTCCCCAAATCCTCCAAGAGAAGGTATAATTTTATGTCTTTCCTTTTTATTTATGTAAACTTGTTACTGTTTGATTTGTGTTATATTGTAGATTTCAGATATAATTGTTTCATAATCAATAATTTGCGACATTGTGATGTTGTGTATATACATTTTGTGATGGTTGAACATTGTTATAACATTTTGTGATGGTTGAATATTGTGACATTGTAATACATTGTGAGATTGTAATCATTCATTGTGATGTTGTTATAAATAATTTGTGACATTGTGATGTTGTTAAAATGTGATAAATATTTTTAGTTTATATGATGGAGTAATATTATGCAATTAGAACATTCTATTCAATTTTTGACGGCCTATAATAGTAATTACAAACTTGGAATAGGGTTTTAGTTCATATGGTGGAGTAATATTTTTAGTTTATTTAGTATGTGTATATATGTACCTAATATTTTTATGTGTACGTGTATCCATATATGTATATGTATGTATGCGTTTATATATATATATATATATATATATATATATATATATGTCTCGATCTACTTTTCAGTTGTTTCCGTATACACCTATGTGAGTATATGTTCCTATATGCCATATTGGATAATCAAGTTGTGACAACCATGCTATCACATAAAATCGTAATTAGTGTGACAATGTGTGCCACATTAATTTTAGATTTTAAAAAGATTAAAACACGAACTATATGTAAAATTGCACAAAATGAATCACCTAGTGTGTCCCTTCCACACAAGGTATATGTATGGCCCTTCCAATTGTGTTACTCTTATTTTTATTTTATAACTAAACTATTAGACTCATTTTCGAGATGAGATATCCCGGTCCAACAATTGTGGATTTGATGTGTCCATGTGGAAGATATTTTTTGCAGGTACAATTTGAAATGATTACATGGGGTGACATTAATTAGGCACAAATTTAGGGTCACTTACACTACTGGAAAAGTCAGCATTTTCGTCGAGTCATTATCGATGGTCGGTTTTAACCACCGAAAATAATATATTTTTTCGACGATTTTGGAGGAAGTCGCCGCAAATATTGGCTCGTATTGTTAAAACATAAGGTAAGCTTATATTCGACGGTTGGGCAAACGTCGAAAATATCTCTATCGACTTAAACTCATTATCGACGGTTAGGATGACCGCCGAAAATGATCAACCAAATTTTCAACACCAAAATTTCGATCCCCCACTCCTCAAACCCTATTCCCTCCCCCTTCCAACTCCACTTCCTGTGTCGCGGGCTTAGGTCCCCGATCCGTTATCGAGGAAAACTGACCCTGACAACTTGTTGGGTTCGGGCCCAAATGAACCCGTTGACAACAACCCAAACTGCTTAAGCCCAAGTTGTCAAGTAGTAATCCCCACCACTTATAAACCACACCCACACTTCGTGAGTTTTAGGTATGGTACTATGTTTGGGTTTGGGATGTTACAACCTCCCCCACTTATATTCGCAACGTCCTCGTTGCGACATGGCCCATCACTTATTCCCAGTGATAGTGGCGGCTGCACGCTCCGGGTAGTCATTTCCTCCAACCTCTATGTAGGGGCGGCTCCACCTCTCGGGTAGCCTTTCCACTATCAGAGAGAACCTGGCTCTGATACCATATTAGAAGTTTACTGACTATTAGTCCACGGAACACATCAATGTAAAATTCATGTATACTTGTTTATAAGTGACGTGCATCACCACTTTTCAGATTACCAGGGACCGTAGCTTACGGACCATATGGTTGGTGTTAGATTTACAACTGTCTAAATTTTGTGAATACGATTAATCACATAAAAAAATTGATAATTAGGAACTACCAAAAATAGCTGTCAACCCGTGCTTATCAAGAAATAGGATAAATCCGTGAGAATATGTCAAACCCGGTGGATT
This sequence comes from Ottelia alismoides, assembly GCA_037367405.1. Lineage (NCBI taxonomy): Eukaryota > Viridiplantae > Streptophyta > Magnoliopsida > Alismatales > Hydrocharitaceae > Ottelia > Ottelia alismoides. Next base: position 226,358 of record JAZKJV010000070.1, read on the forward strand.
TGTAACGTCTAAAGTCTCTACAATACATAAAACTCAACATGACTGTCTTATATAATGTGATCATATGTGTCGTGCAATGCCATGGTGTGAAAAGATCACATAGTGGTGATTTACATGTATTCTAAATTAAGGTTTTTTCGTCAATTACACTACATGGTATACAGATTGGCAAGATTCACAATTGCTAAAAAGATGTGAAAACTTTTCAAAGGAAAAGACATAGGGGGTTGACAAAAAAATGGTAAATTGACAATATGTTGAGGATAATAACTGATCAAGGGTACAAGGTATCATGGAGTAACACTACTAAGACAATATGCTACTATCAGGGTATATTTATAAAGTAGATTATTATGAAAGTTCGGATCCTAATACTGTGCATATATTTTGATAATTCATTCCGATGGATCCCATATTCATGTATACCATTCTACATATCCAATGCGCACATTTAAAAGGCATATTTCAGATGTGATCCGCGTTCCAAAGTATTGACACATACGTTGCATGTTGAAATTAAGTTTTTTTTATCCATGTTCATATGTATGAACCTAACCCGATACATAGATTAAGAGATCTATATCAGATGTTGTCACTGTTCAAGAAATCCTAGACCGATACATACTTTTAGAGACATTGTTCAAAATCCAACTATTATGTATACAAAAATCCTAAATCCGATACATATAATTAATGGTCCAATCTATATTGCATCTATGTATATACGTAATAACCTAGAGCCGATACATACGTTTAGAAATCGAAATCCTAAAGCCGATACATACCTCGATCCAACGCTTATCTCTACCCGATGCGGTCGTTGCGCCTCCTTTCGATCACGGATCCACGTTCTCCTCCTCGGATTCGACGCCGCCTTCTCCTACGACGAAGATGCCGGTAAGAAATCCTTCTCTCTCTCTCCAACTCTCTCTAAAATTGCAAGATAGGGTGATGTATGGAGAGGGAGCCCTTGGGGTTTTAAAGAGGGTAATGAGAGGATTTAATGGATTAATTAAACCCATCTAATCCAGGATAATGGATTTAATTTTTTTTTAAAAAACAACCATGCCGTTAAAAATCTTGGAATAATCAGGCCGTTACACTTCCTCCTCCCCTTGACCTCCCCTTCCAACTTCCTCCTCCTCCCTTCCACGCCACCTCCTCCCCTTGACATCTCCTCTTCCCATTCTCCCTATGCATTGCTGCCTCCTCCTCTCCGCCCATCCCCTCCCCCCCCCAACCCCTCCAAGGCATCTCTGCACCTCCCATCTGTCACCTCCTCCGCCCCACCTCCAGTTCCTCCTCCCTTGAGGAACAACCACAGGGCCATGTCACCTTCTCCGAGGAAGCCACGACAGTCGAAGTCTCGCCCCTCTCCAAAATCTTACAAGAAAGGTATAATTCCTTCCTTTTCCCATTTTTATGTAATTTAGCGAATGCTATATATTCAATTATTGTAGATGTATGATGTAAATTTATGATGTATGTAATTTAGCGAATGCTATATATTTGTTAATTTATATAAATAAAGAATAAAAACTTCTAGTGTTTATTGATGGTGAAATGGTGTGACCAACCTAATTCGGTTCTCTATAAAGATATGAACTTCTCATCAAAATTATTCAAATGGGTCAAGAGAGGTGCATTCTTGCTAAGTGTGATATTGGAGGAAATTGATGAAAGGTCACTCAAGTTTGTTGTGTCCTCGGATGAGCCCCGAAGGAAAATCCCAAGAGACGGGAGGATCTTCACATTCGACGATCCCTAAGAGGAACAAGGCTCCGAGGCACCCGGGAAAACAAAGAACGAACGGAGAGCCTCGATCTGATGTCCGACTAAATAATATAGGATCCATTTACCTGATTAATTGTTATCGGGTAAATTTCAAATTATACGGGAACCGCTTCCACCACCTCTTCGTTTCCCGCCACCTCCGGTCTGACCGACCCACCGGAGGAATATCGGCGCTTGGCATCATGCCTGTACATCGCTGCCCAAGAAGCTGCGTGGAGGGCGGCTAAAGCCGCCACCGCCACCATCGCGGCCCATGAGATCTTGGCGCCTCTTCGATGGGGGTGACATTGGTTATAGAGGATGTCGGAGAACGCGTCCTTCACAAGCTTGCAGCTAACAAGGTTCTCCACGCCAGGGAGGGAATCGAGGAGCTGTTGTATCGAGAACGAGAAGTTGGAGATGGCAGCGTAGTCGACTGCGAGTATGAACTCGCCGGCAGCGCATTCAGATTCCGAGCATGCGAAGTTCTTCAGTACCTGTTATGATTGCAGGTTAGTGGTACTTAGTTTAATCCATAATTTGGTTCATTAGACTTTGATTTTTTTCATAATAAAGGAAGGAGGATTAGTACTTACCATTGGGATATCTCCGATCTTAGCAGTGTTCTCACTGCAGCTGTCGGGCTGGTAATCATAATTGGGAGGTTTGGAGAAAGGGTTGCATATCAATCCCAAGCTCGCCACAGGCAGTACTGCTCGCGATGCCGTGAGGTTGGCATTCACCTGGTGAGAGATGGCAAATAGCGTATAAGCTCGCGATGCGTATCTCAGACAGTTAAATCGTAGAAATACAGATCAAATGCAGTTAATGCACTTAAGGTGACTGCACACAAGAGTATTGGCATCTCTATATATAAGTGATGGCCCTGTTGACTTGTCAAAGCAGAAGAAGATGGAATACCTGGTTGATTAGAGTGGAGATGCCCGCCTTTGTACTGTGGAGCGCGGATTTACTAGAACGTTGATTGCTGCAGGGGAGGATGGAGCTCAAGCTGCTGTTTCCTGGCTCCTGTCTGTAGTCCTCCAGAGCCAGACACGTATCGCCCGCAAAGCTGCAAAAACAGTACAGTACCCATCACTGTCTACATCTAATATTGGGTATTACGCTCGATTGGGCATTCATTCACTAGATTAGAATTGGGACCTTCTAATAAACCACCGACAATTGGAAGCATTAGTCTACTGAAAATGTTTGAGCACTGACCTGTCTAAGAAGAAGTATAGCCCAAAGAACATCCAGAGGAAGAACGCCAGAAACCAGCATACGATCAAAAACCTGAGAATTTTGTCATAGTATTGTTAGTTCATCATCATCAACGTTTGTGCAGTAGATCGAGTAGAATGCTCCATAGATAAAACTAATTTTTAAAATTACATTTGAAATGGCCTGCGAAATTTTAGAAGTCTCGAACCTGCAGCAAGTTGAGAACAAGCAAGCATAAGAACCTCACTGTAATTTGAAGCGTAGAAATTAAATAATCTGTTAAAACTCACATAAGAGGAAGAAAATCACAAGAAGGTTCAATGAGAGAATGACCACTGTTATTGTAACGTCCCGGGCTTAGGTCCCCGGTCCGTTATCGAGGAAAACTGGCCCTGACAACTTGTTGGGTTCGGATCTAAATGGACCCGTTGGCAACCACCAAAATGCTTAAGCCCAAGTTGTCAAGTAGTAATCTCCATCACTTATAAACCATGCCCACACTTCGTGAGTTTTAGGTATGGCAATATGTTTGAGGTTGGGGTGTTACAACCTCCCCCACTTAAATTCGCAACGTCCTCGTTGCGACATGGCCCATCACTTATTCCCAGTGATAGTGGCGGTTGCACGCTCCGGGTAGCCATTTCCTCCAACCTCTATGTAGGGGCGGCTCCACCTCTCGGGTAGCCCTTTCCACTATTAGAGAGAATTTTTGGCTCTGATACCATTTGTAACGTCCCGGGCTTAGGTCCCCGGTCCGTTATCGAGGAAAATTGGCCCTGACAACTTGTTGGGTTCGGACCTAAATGGACCCGTTGGCAACCACCCAAAATGTTTAAGCCCAAGTTGTCAAGTAGTAATCCCCATCACTTATAAATCATACCCACACTTCGTGAGTTTTAGGTATGGCACTATGTTTGAGGTTGGGGTGTTACAGTTATTGTCTGCCTGCATAAATTTTATAGAAATTTATTGTTACCAGTTGTTCGCTAAGCGAAAACCATTCAAATACGCGGGGATCATCGGAGGCTTACAGTGCTGTGAGGCCCTTGCCTATTATTCTCACATTCTTGTTGAACCATTTAATCACTTGTTTGGTCTTTACTGAGTTCGACTGTTGGATCAAACTGGGTGGAGTATTCTTGACTTCATCATTCGTGTCAACCTCAAAAAAATTAGATCGAGCTTAATTTAAGGTTCATACGGGTGGAATCGATATTCTAAACCATGAAAGCCGCATGCATGCACCCTTTTGTGTGTGTGTGTGTGTAACTAAGAATGTTCGCGCTGAATCATTGTTGGTAATTAGTAATATCCGAATTCTTTGTAGTAGTACGAACTCAGTCAAATTAGTCCACTTCAATCGGACATAATCAATATCCAAACTCATTTTTTTAATGTCTTGTTATACTTCCATGGAATCGGTGGAACTGACGAGATCAAGTGCAATATCCAATCCAACCAGTCTGACCAACCAGTCCATACTAATTTTTTAAGAGATATAACAATGAAAGAGCGAAGAAGAAGGAGAAGGAGAAGGAGAAGTTATGCATGGAAAGAGGTTTCAAAAGATGAGGTAGATGAGAGAATTGTGGAGAGATGATAAAAGCAAATCCAAATTGAGGGAGGGAGTACAAATTAAGTTTACAAGTATATTTAGTAGAGGAACACCAAAATAACATTATAAGTATACTAGTATATCAATATAAAAAGGTGCATCCTATAATCCGGGGGGGGGGGGGGGCATGTGCCCCTCCATGCCCCTCTCTAGATCCGTCCATGCTCCTATAGCCGCTATCCAGACAATCATTTTGACGATCGCAGAATTGTTGAGATCGACCATGTCTGGATGGAGGTCATACGAATCTCTGTTTTGTACGAAACTTGAATGACATGATATAGGGATATAGTTATAAAAATTCCCAAAGATTTACGAATAACAAATTTCGACATAATATAGAGATATAGCTATAAAAAATTGGAGGAGGGGGAACCCTATTTTACCCTGTTCTCATTATTCACCGAAGAACAAATTTCGAGATCGATGTTTGTATGGGCCAAAGGACCCATTCCCTTTTCTCTTTGTGCCATCACGATAGATCGAGCCACATAGGCTGAGTCAATCTATTTGCAGGTCCAGCGGGAAACTTCTTCGACATTCTCCAACCATCTTTGAGGAGACGTTTACATGATCTCGGAGGTACCCAATTCATGTTGGTGTATTCCATGACTGAGAAGGCATTAACCAAGGTAGGTACCTAGAAAGATGGGATCTTCGGGCTCTAGGAAAATCCAAAAGATGGACGGCCCTGATAGAGGGCCCATTATCCCCGACCTCTTATCAAAGCCGTCTATCTCCCATCCAACGGTTTCCCTGCGTTACAGCAAGGGAAACCACTGCAAACGATCCGCCTCCTAAGAAGACACGAGGGATGTGCAGAGGAGATGGGCAGAGAGGTTGTTGGGTATCGTTGAATATATTCCAGCCCCAACTGGGGGGGGGGGCAGCTGAAATTTGCCCCAACTTGGGGGGCTACTTGGATATTTGCCCTCACTTGGTCCCTTTCCAGGAAATCCCTATCAGGAACCTTTTGGAGCATCCGCACATTCCAATTTCGAAGAGCCACCGTCCCTGTTCTGTGCGAGGTTGAGCAGCCGCAAGGGTTTCTCGGAAACCCATCTTCCTCTGCACACGCGAAGGAGAGAACGAGCGAGGTGCATCAGCTTGGAGCCCTGAAGAGCAGCAGCCAGGAGCTCGGGTCCAGCCACAGTTGGGTTGGAGGTGCAGCGGCAGGCCAAGCACGAGAGGGAGGTGCAGTTGGAGGTCGTTGGGTACGACCTCAACGAGCCGAAGCCGAGTTTGGGTCTCCATCCGGGAGCCCACAAGGGGAGTTTCCTTGTACTCCTTGTTTTGAGCACAATTTTGGTATAGTTAGATACCTAGGGTAGTTTGTTCCTTGTTGAAGAACTATCCCTTGTGTGTGCTTGTACCTCGGTTTTGTGGGCAACAAAACCGGGAAGAACATTTGGCTCATTTGACCGTAGTAGAATCGTTGCCGGTCTTGCCCCGTGGTTTTTCCCTTGCTCACATTGAGAAGGGTTTCCACGTAAAAATCTTTGTCTCGTGTGGTTGCTTGCTTGTTGTGGTGATTGTGATTGTCATTGTTGCTATTTGAGTTCCCGTGTGGGGAACATATCTTGTGTGTGCCATCTTTGCTGCAGGACAGTTTAGGGGGGATACAGATCCTGGGTTGTTGATTATTCCGCGTTATTCTATATATATCCCCAACAAGTGGTATCAGAGCTCTGGTTTGAGCTATGGGCAAAGATGATGAAGGCACAATGATCAAGCTCACAAGCAGCAATTGGCAGATTTGGAAGGCGAAGATGGAAGACATTCTTTATTGCAAGGACCTCCACGATCCCGTGGAGGGTGAGAGCGCCAAGCCAGAGAATATGTCCGCGGGCGAGTGGACAAAGTTGAACCGAAAGGCCATTGGCACCATTCGGAAGTGGCTTGACATGTCGGTGTTCCATCATGTTGCCGAGGAGACTAATGCCAAGGAGCTATGGGACAAGTTGTCCGAGCTCTATGACCAAAAGACCGCCACCAACAAGGCTTTCTTGATTAGAAAGCTCGTGAACCTGAAGTACAAGGACGGATGCAAGGTGGCAGAGCATCTGAATGATTTCCAAAGCATAATCAACCAGTTGACATCCATGGGTTTGACACTTGATGACGAGTTGCAGTCACTTCTCCTTTTGGGCTCTTTGCCAGACAGTTGGGAGACTCTAGTAGTCACCGTGAGCAACTCTGCAAAGGACAACAAGTTGACCATGGCTATGGTCAAGGACAGTCTCCTCAATGAGGAGATTAGACGTCGCTCTTCGGGAGAGGCATCATCCTCTTCACATGTGTATGCAGTTGAGAGGAGAGGAAGGTCCAGCAGCAGAGGAGCGTCACAGGAGAGGCAGAAATCCAGAGACAAGTCCAAGGGCAGAGGAAAGTGTCACCATTGCCAGAAGCCAGGTCACTGGAAGAGAGATTGCAGGCTTTGGAAGAGAGAGCAAGCTGAAGCCAAGAAAGACCAGAAAAAGGAAGATGGGAATGTAGCTGCAGTTGTGGCAGATGAGAGTGCAGATGAGGTGATTCTCACCATCCAGGATCAGTGCTTGCACGCAGGGAGTGATTTGGAGTGGGTCGTTGACACGGCCGCCTCCTATCATGTGACTCCACACAAGGAGTTCTTCACCACCTACACTAGGGGTGACTATGGGAGAGTCTTGATGGGTAACGAGAGTTACTCTAAGATCATTGGCATGGGCACCATCTCGATCCAGACGGATGTTGGGTGCTCAATGACTCTTCAGAATGTGAGGCATGTTCCTGATGTGCGGCTTAGCCTTATATCTGGCTCACAGCTAGATAGTGAAGGCTACCATCTGAAGTTCGGCGACAGCAGATGCAAGATTAGCAAGGGTTCTCTTATCATGGCTAGAGGCAGTTTGTGTCACACACTCTACATGACTAGAATGAAGGTCATGGACGGCAGTTTGCATGCTAGTGAAGCAGATAACTCAGAATTGTGGCACCGTCGGCTTGGGCACATGAGCCAAAAGGGCTTGCAGCTTCTTAGCAAGAGAGAGTTGATCCCCTACCACAATGACATCACTTTGTCACCTTGTGATGCATGTGAGGTTGGGAAGAGCAGGAGTGCACCTTACAGAGCGAGATCCAAGGTGAAGGGAGACCTTCTACAGCTGGTTCACTCAGATGTTTGTGGTCCCATGGACACAGCCTCTTTGGGAGGCAACAGGTATTTTGTCACCTTCATTGATGATGCATCTAGGAAGGTGTGGGTGTATGTGCTGAGGACGAAAGATCAAGTTTTTGATTGTTTCAAGAAATTCCATGCCATGGTTGAGCGTGAGACAGGAAAATTGTTGAAGTGTCTACGCACAGACAATGGGGGAGAGTACACCTCCCATAGCTTTCAGAGCTATTGTGCAGAGCACGGAATCAGGCATGAGAGGACAGAGCCAGGCACACCCCAGCACAATGGTCTAGCTGAGAGGATGAACAGGACCATTGTTGAGAGAGTCCGCTGTATGCTGAAGACAGCGAAGTTGCCCAAGACTTTTTGGGCTGAAGCGGTTCGCACCGCATGTTATTTGGTGAACCGATCTCCATCAGTTCCTTTGGGCTTCCAGATTCCAGAGCGTGTTTGGACAGGGAAAGACCCCTCATATGCTCATTTGAGGGTGTTTGGATGCAAGGCGTATGCATTGGTACCCAAAGAGCAGCGGAAGAAGTTGGATGACAAGGCAGTGCCTTGTATTTTTCTTGGCTATGGAGATCAGGAGTTTGGATACCGTCTTTGGGATCCAAGAAAGAAGACAGTCACCAGGTATGAGAATCAGACGTTGGCTGAGGACACCACTGAGAGTGGTAATGGAGATGAGATCTCCATGGATGATGACAGTGATGAGGACACAGAGCCCTCTCCAGTACATGGTACAGGTGGAGAGGATGGGCAGCTAGAGCAGCATGAGCCAGATGCAGACCTCGTTGATGCAGGTTCAGGGGACCTAGGGCAGGGGGAGCAGCCTCATCCAGTTGTAGACACAGCAGAGCCTCAGGTCAGGCGATCTGAGAGGACACGCCAGCCATCATCCCGCTACCCCACTTCCAGGTATGTGATGCTCACAGATGCTGGTGAGCCATACACCTTTGAGGAGGCACAAGTGCACAAGGACAAGGGTCATTGGCAGAATGCAATGAATGAGGAGATGCTATCTCTTAAGAAAAACCACACTTATGACCTTGTTGAGCTTCCTAAAGGGAAGAGGGCCTTGAAGAACAAGTGGGTGTACAAGCTGAAGTCAGATGACAGTGGCAAGCAAGTGAAGCACAAAGCCAGATTGGTAGTGAAAGGGTTCATCCAGAAGGAAAGAGTGGACTATGATGAGATCTTCTCCCCAGTGGTGAAGATGAATTCAGTGAGAATGGTGCTAGGACTTGTTGCTAGCATGGACCTTGAGCTGGAGCAGATGGATGTGAAGACGACGTTTCTTCACGGTGATTTGAAGGAAGAGATCTACATGGAGCAGCCACAGGGTTTTCAAGAGAGAGGGAAAGAGCATATGGTATGCAGGTTGAGGAAGAGTCTCTATGGCTTGAAGCAAGCTTCGAGACAGTGGTACTTGAAGTTTGATGCTTTCATGGGAAAGCAGGGCTTCAAGAGGACTACAGCCGACCCATGCGTATATGTTCGTCGTCTTCCCAATGACAGGTTCGTCATTCTTTTGATCTACGTGGATGACATGTTAATTGTAGGTCATGATTCCAACTTGATTGCAAAGCTCAAGAGAGAACTCTCCAAAGAGTTTGAGATGAAAGATCTGGGCAAGGCAAGTCACATCTTAGGGATGCAGATTACAAGGGACAGGAAGAAGCACATGCTGTGTTTGTTACAGGAGAGCTATGTTGAACGTGTGTTGGAGCGGTTCAACATGAAGAATGCCAAGCCTGTCAGTACGCCCTTAGCCTCTCATTTCAAGCTAAACAAAGAGTCATGTCCTTCTACTTCTGAGGAGAAAGCAGAGATGTCCAAGATCTCATACCAGTCAGCAGTTGGAAGCCTCATGTATGCCATGGTTTGCACTAGACCAGACATAGCCCATGCAGTGGGCGTGGTGAGCAGATTCATGTCCAACCCGGGCAAGGACCATCGGGAGGCAGTGAAGTGGATCTTGAGATACTTGAGAGGGACCTCAAGTATGTGTCTTGCTTTTGGGAGGTCAGATCCCAAGTTATGTGGCTACACTGATGCAGATATGGCAGGTGACATGGACCAGAGAAAGTCCACCTCAGGCTACATTTTCACTTTTGCAGGGGGAGCCATATCTTGGCAGTCCAAACTACAGAAATGTGTTGCTCTCTCAACTACTGAGGCAGAATACATTGCAGCAGTAGAGGCTGGGAAAGAAGTGTTGTGGCTACAACGCTTCCTTGGTGAGTTTGGATTTGAAGGTAGTGAGCCAGTTGTGTTTTGTGATAGCCAGAGCGCTATAGATTTGAGCAAGAGTACCATGCACCATGCTCGCACAAAGCACATTGATGTGAGATACCATTGGCTGAGGGATGCAATTGAACAGAAGCAGCTCGTGTTGAAGAAGATTCACACCGATGAGAACCCCTCAGACATGATGACCAAGGCAGTCACTCGTGACAAGCTTCAGCTCTGCAGAGAGCTGAGCGGTGTCACCTCTTGTTGATCTCCATCACAGGACAACACCTTCCCGTTGGGGCTGGAGGGGGAGGTTGTTGGGTATCTTTGAATATATTCCAGCCCCAACTGGGGGGGCAGCTGAAATTTGCCCCAACTTGGGGGGCTACTTGGATATTTGCCCTCACTTGGTCCCTTTCCAGGAAATCCCTATCGGGAACCTTTTGGAGCATCCGCACATTCCAATTTCGAAGAGCCACCGTCCCTGTTCTGTGCGAGGTTGAGCAGCCGCAAGGGTTTCTCGGAAACCCATCTTCCTCCGCACACGCGAAGGAGAGAACGAGCGAGGTGCATCAGCTTGGAGCCCTGAAGAGCAGCAGCCAGGAGCTCGGGTCCAGCCACAGTTGGGTTGGAGGTGCAGCGGCAGGCCAAGCACGAGAGGGAGGTGCAGTTGGAGGTCGTTGGGTACGACCTCAACGAGCCGAAGCCGAGTTTGGGTCTCCATCCGGGAGCCCACAAGGGGAGTTTCCTTGTACTCCTTGTTTTGAGCACAATTTTGGTATAGTTAGATACCTAGGGTAGTTTGTTCCTTGTTGAAGAACTATCCCTTGTGTGTGCTTGTACCTCGGTTTTGTGGGCAACAAAACCGGGAAGAACATTTGGCTCATTTGACCGTAGTAGAATCGTTGCCGGTCTTGCCCCGTGGTTTTTCCCTTGCTCACATTGAGAAGGGTTTCCACGTAAAAATCTTTGTCTCGTGTGGTTGCTTGCTTGTTGTGGTGATTGTGATTGTCATTGTTGCTATTTGAGTTCCCGTGTGGGGAACATATCTTGTGTGTGCCATCTTTGCTGCAGGACAGTTTAGGGGGGATACAGATCCTGGGTTGTTGATTATTCCGCATTATTCTATATATATCCCCAACAAGAGAGGTAGAAGTTGAGCGCGATGGTCTAAATGTTGGATTTGGAGATTCTTTGAAGAAGAGGAGGAGGGAGGGGGAGGAAGGGGTCGGAGAGGAAGGAGGTCGGAGGAGCAAGGTAGAGCAGGAGAGGGATGGTGGAGGAGAGGGTCAGAAGATGGAGCTGAAGGGCCACAACGGAGGAGGGGATTGGGGAGGTGAGTGAATTACCTTTGTTTCTCAAAAGTTAACATTGGTTTGGGATTTAGATGGATTGCAACTAACTCGAAAGACACAAGTAGTAATGTTGCAAGAAGTCAGAGATACAACTGATATTTCAAAAAGGTAGAAGCATAATTGACATTGTAATATGTAAGATGAGCACAAGGGATAAAAATCCTTCTTTTCCCCCATAATTCTCATTTAACATTAAGCTATTCATTTAATCCATGACATGTTTGATCATTATTTATATTATGGAATTTCTACACGAATATAGATAAGCATACATCTATTCTATTTGGATTTTTTTTTACTTTCATGATTATGTGAAAAATCATAGTAGGAATGAACTGGTGTGCTTATTAAAAAAATGCTATTACATCTTTGATATCAGTAATAATGTTTCATCCTTTCTATAATAACGAGTGGTGACCTATGTCCTAAGCACATTGCAAATAACTCCTCTCCATATATTAGTTTCATCAGTAGTCATCTTTTAGATTTTATATGTATGACATAGTTTTCGATAGTTATATGCTTTTCTCGGTGGGTATCTTTATGTGATTTTTTATTTTGAAGATGATTTGCGAGATGATCGACTACGTGTAAGGCAAACCATTAAAAACAACAAATATGATCGATCAATTATTCGGAAAAAAAAAACCACAATCAGATTCAGGTAGAGTTGGTAAGTTTCAAACCTAAACATATAGATTTATACTCTAGGCCATATTAACAATTTTCTCTCTAAACTTGAGCTTACATCTCGATCTCCTCGAGGTTTACGCCTTTCTCATTGATGAAAAATTGCTTTTTTCTCCGTCACATATTTTAAAACATTGCCCCATTGCAGTGACATGCTAGTTTACTCTATTTTCTAGTATCTAGAATTCGTTTGATTCGGAAAAGGACCCCGACAATCATTATGAGCATTTATATTTCAAGGGTTTAAAAGCTAAAATAAATATATAATACTTTTTGATCTGTTCAAGTCAACATCCAACAATAGCAAAGTTTTTTCTCACATTAAGTAGGGTCAGATACATGTATTATTTGTCTCCATTTAGATCTATCTTGGGTCAATATTAGACTTAGATCCAAAAAAATAAGATTCCTACATATAGTCACATTCCAAGACTTCTGGGACATTCCTCGTCCTCTCTTACCCAGCTCAACATCTCAAAACTCGCATATCCTAACTGGTGCATTAGCCGACCTCCTTTGCAAATGGTCAAACCATCTTAAGCGGTTTTCTTGCAACTTATCCTCGATTGGAGATACGTCAACTTTCCTTCTGATTGCATCATTCCGAATCCAATCTTTACGTGTCTGTCCACACATCCGCCTTAACATTTTCATTTCTGCTACTGCCATTCTCTGCATATGTCTATGGTTCATTGGTCATCATTCAGATTCATATAGCATGTCTTACGACTGCTTTGTAAAACTTTCTTTTGATTTTCAAAGAAATTTTCTTATCACATAGAATAGTAGAGCCTCCTCTCCACTTTAGCTAACCTGCATTTATTCTATTAGTAACATCTCCATCAATTTCCCCATCATGTTCAAGTCAACACTAAATAAAAAAATCATAGAAAAACCTTGTGAACTTGACCAGTTCTTATGGTATTGAAGCTCTACTTTCCATATATACTTTGCATGTAATTGCTCACAACTGTAATCTTCTGTTTGATCGTTTTCTGGATTCATTTGTTAATTCGGCATCATATCAAAATCATCAATTAAAGCATATAAAACCCTATCATAACGCATTTGTATATATAATGATGGCTACAAGTGTATATGTAAAAAACATAGAGGCCAATGTTTAGTTTCTTCATGTTCTAACTATCATTTGCTAAATGAATATGAAATTATGAGATATTGCATGTTTTTTTAATAAGTATATGATGCTTTAGGTATATGTTTGCATTGAGAGAAATTGCATTATAAGAGGAATTGTTGCCAAAAGAAAACTTTATGGGCACTTGATTACATAAGATTAACATGACAAGATAAGGATTTGCCGCGTTCATCTCGACTAGTAAGTGGGTTGTGATATCTTATGCCAAGTTCTTCCCTATTTTTGTGCTACCATATAACCTTGAATTAAGAATCATATGTTGATGTGTTGATCATCTCTCCCTTGGATTGTTACAATGTATGATTGCCCATTCAATGTTCGTTGCGATTTGATAACGTAGTTATGGAAGACAACGGCAACATCCTCGAAAAATGTCATCAATAATATATTCTTTATCATAGTCTTTATAGCTCGTGAACATATTGTTAAAAGATATGTTCACTGCGACAAATCCTTTTGCGAGGACAACTGTAGAAAAAATTAAAGTGATGCATTTTTTTAGTAATATTCGTATAACTAGAATAATCGTTGACATAAAAAAACTAGAATTTTCAGTAATAACATGCGACAACATACGATTGACATTGAAAACCATGATGGTGCAGTAGGTGGCATCGCTTATGGTACTCTGGAGGATGGCCTTGCAGGTGTCATCGCCTAACAAGGTGATATCTTCTCTTGTGATAGAGAGATATTCTTTGTATACTTATGCTTTATTTTTGTTATTGCCCTTCTCTACTCCAAGATGCTATTTACAGCGAGCATCGTTCGCATGGCGAAGTTGTCCATGCCCATCTTGTGACATATATGATCGCCTTTGGGCCTAACAATCAATTACGGTCAAAATTTCATAAAGTAACAAAATTTTTTACAACATGCATTAATACTGATTCTAGTGGAATTATGCACTAAGTTCAGTATACTAAATATTCCTTTGATTACATCTATATAAATTGCCGATCCATAATCTATCTGCTGGGTTCTATGCATGAAATTATACGTTTTTTGGGGAGAATATGTAAGTATAAAAAATGGAACCCAATCGCTAATCGAATGGTAGCATCTAATTGGATTGGATTAGTATAGTTATAATATTTTCATGTTTGATTATATATAGATTAACGTAAAATTTGATTCAATTTGATCTATGCACGCACTTATATATGAAAATCGATTTATAAAAAATGAGATTTGTATCTCTGCAACAAATGTACAAGTGGAACCATAGAAAAGATTCAAGAGAGACGTAATTCATGCCCGAAACGAGTATTTTCGTCATATCTATTTCTGAAAGAAAATTAAGATGAATCTAAAAGTAAAAAAATATGCATATAAAGAACGTGATTTTCTATATGAAGGGTTAAGAAGTAAGTTTGAACAATTAATTGTTCTAAAAAAGAAGGAGATACGGAAAAGAGCGATTGTCCGACGACATTATACATTAGCACATTCTATAAACTTGCGATGGATATTATCGCTGAATAATCTCTCTATCGTTAATCCTTTGGATTGGTTAGTGGAACTCCTGAAATTGGATCGATCAGCGTTTGCGATTCTAATATTTCTTTCAGACATCAAGTGATATCATAACATAGACGGAAATCTATCTTAGGACCCGTTCGGTTCGGGAATAAGGGTCTATTCTTTGTTCGGTTGGAGGATAGGAATAAGGAGATCAAGGTGAAATAAAGGTAGGTAAGATGAGATAAAGATAGGAATAAAAGTGAAATAAGATGGAATAATGGGGAATAGTCGTACCACTGGGAACCGTGTCGGGAGGAGAATTGGCACCTTATTCCAGGACTTATTCTCCTACCAAACAGGGCCTTATTGTGCCAACAAGAACTACTGATCTCCTAGATCTAGTGACATAGAAGGAGATATGATAAATGAAAACTCACTCTTCCATGTTATTCCGTCGCAACTTTCTGCGAGGCAACAGGAGGTCAGCTCATACACATCTTTGATTTCCTCCAATATCCCACGAAGTTGGGCACAGAGTTGCAAGGAGCCTTAACATCTAACGATAGCATTAGAGTTTTATCTTAATAGATCCTTCGACGGTTTGAAGCATTATTATATTGGTAATGTCCGTCTTATAAAGCCCACAGTCACATGCATATCGTTTCTTACCAAAAGCAGTAGTTTGATCATGAATTATTCATGTATGTGATCACGAGGATATATAACAAAAGGGATTAGGTTCGTCATGCATATATATATATATATATATATATATATATATATATATATATAATATATAATATATATATATATGAGGATGGGGAGCTTGCACCAAGGTGCATGTAACTTTACATGCACCGGTGCTTATATCTTCCATATTTTTTTACTTTTTTGAAAAATACCACCATGTATATTCATCCATATATCCCTCCAATTTGTTATTCGAATTTCGTCAGAAACAGAGACTCCTATGACCTTCATCCAGAACATATAATTTTAACGGTCTTAGAATTGCTGTAATCGACCTGTTTTAGATGGAGGTCATAGGAGTCTCTGTTTCTGACGAAATTCGAATGACCTATTGGAGGGATATATGGATGAATATACATGATGGTATTTTTCAAAAAAGTAAAAAAATGTGGAAGATATAAGCACCGGTGCATGTAAATTTACATGCACCTTGGTGCAAGCTCCCCATCCTCTATATATATATATATATATATATATATATATATATATATATGCTCTCTTCAAGCCAATGGGTTTAATAATCCAAATGCATTGGTTTTGCTTATGTAAGAACTTTTTAAAAAATAACTGTTTATTAACTCGTAATTAATTCAATAGGTAGGGAGTTGAATTATTTAAAGTTTTAGGCATCAAACGCACCCCATGTGCCGATTTGAAGAATCATGCCTAAATCGACAGTTGAGGTGTCGATTTGGAGAGCCATGCCTAAATCGACACCTCGTGTGCTGAATTGGACAGTGGTTGTTATCTTGGGTTTATATATAATGTTGGTAATGATTTCAGGTTTGGATGTCGTGTTTGTTCTCTTGGATATTTAATATTGGCCCTATGAGAAGGAGAAAGATGAGAGAATACGAGATAACACATGCAACAAGTAAGGGCCAATGGATATTAAATATACTGCAGTTATGACAATGGATATAAATATGATTTGATGCATATGTGAGAAAGAGGAGATAATTAGGATTTGAGAGAACACATGCAACAACCACTATCCAAATCAGGCCGATTTGGACATGGCTCCTCAAATCGACACCGCAGCTGCCGATTTGAGCGTGGTTCTTCAAATCGACACATGAGGTATCGATTAATGTCTAAATTTTAAATAATTCAACTCTCTACTTATTTAATTAATTATGAATTAATTAATTTATTATTTGGAAAATATTTTTACACCGTTCAAGGTTAAAATTATAACAAATATAAAATTATCTTTTTATAACTGGAATTCACAATTAGCAGTATAGCAAAGATTTTCCATAGTCTTCTCATCAATATTGGTAACAATGATCGTTAACTTCAACAATATTAGATCGAATGGGACAACACATAATTGTCGCTGTTTAGTTAGTGCATCATAAGTGATATAACAACGAATATATTACTTTTGATTAGCATTCCAAATATGTCACTAAGTTTCTACGAATATTAATGTTCATTGTTGTGTATACAATATATATAAGATGATATAAAGACAACCTTCAAACTATATATTTGTTAATTTATATAAACCAATTTTGTTGCATTACGACACTCACCTTAATTAGCATCATTCCCTTTCTTAATATATCTCGAAGAAATGCAAACAAATAGGCATGCATTCTAATGCTTATTAACCGTGAAGAATCGTGTGATCATCCTAACTCGAATTCTATATAAATAAAGAATAAAAAACTTCTAGTGTTTATTGATGGTGAAATGGTGTGACCAACCTAATTCGGTTCTCTATAAAGATATGAACTTCTCATCAAAATTATTCAAATGGATGAAGAGAGGTGCATTGTTGCTAAGTGAGATATTGGAGGAAATTGAGGAAAGGTCACTCGAGTTTGGTGTGTCCTCGGATGAGCCTCGAAGGAAAATCCTAAGAGACGGGATGATCTCCACATTCGACGATCCCTAAGAGGAACAAGTCTCTCCGTGCATACCTAAAGATAACAGCTGAAATCTCAATTCAGTCCGACTTATCTCGAATATGGCTGTTGTTTCACAAGAGACGGGTTTCATTCCTTTCATTTGTATTGGCATATAAATTTGTATTTTCAAAATTCATTGTAATTGAGTTGCTTTATGTGATTTATTACCAAATTCCGCCACCGATGATGTTGTTAAAATTTCATTTTGAAAACTTGTATTTTTAAATATGATTCATCAACGTCAACGGAGTTGAAAATATGAAATGCGGAAATAAATCAAAGCAAGATAAATATATAAAGAAGTTTTTTTATTTTACGTGGAACTCTACTCCTTAAGAACTGAGATGAAACCATATGAGAACTGCCTCAAAAGATTGATTTTCCATTTATTTTTCTCAAATGTTATATCCGTGCTTGATACAAGTCAGTGGTTAATACAGATTTTAACAAATAAGCTGGTGGATAAATCATCGATAAATGAATCTTTAACAACAAAATATAGTATTCATTGCTAACTACGAGAGCAAAAGCTAATTCTATAGCCAACAATATTTACGGTTATATATAGCAACGTGTATTTAGATTATTCATTGCTACATGTCAATTTTCTTGTAGTGTATGCACTTTTGCGAGTGATATAATAATTGATAAGACATTCGTTGTGAATTTGAAATATAAAAAATAATTTTACAATAAAAAATATCGTCACTATATATTTAACGATGGACAATAAAGAATATCTTCATTATATATTTAATGATTTAATGATGGACAATTTAGTGACGGTTTTTAAAAACTTCACTGTACATCTATTTTGTTGTCGTGCCGTTGGCATCGATATAATTTACTGATGCATGCAACGCATGTCCAAGGTAATTGTAACAGCCTTATCTTTTGCATTAGTTGGAATAATTTATGTATATCATATTATATAAATAAGGATGAGAAAGACCTCGGAGAACTTTGGAATTTAAAACTGCATTTAAACATTATTTTAAATAATGTGAAAAATAACAGTATGAACTCTGTTGTTACTTGCAAATGCGGTGTAATATTGCTGTTACTTCCGGATCTGGAAAGGGACGAAGCTAATAATTTTTCCTTGAGTTAATTGTTGAGGCATCATTTGTCTAATTCATTATCGTTATCTATTATTTTAGTTGTTAATGTTTGTTGAATTTTTTTTACTTGCATAATATAAGATAAATATTCTAACATATTTTCATTAATATTTATAAAGAATTTTTACAAAAAATATACGTGTAAAGTTATGATTTTACATTAGTATACCTCTCAAAAATAGTATAATTTACCAAAATATCCTAACAAAATTCTTCATTTTAAAGAAATACACTTCCATTAACGTGATGCTAATTAATATTGTCAAAATTAACATTTGTAAATAAGTATTATTATATAAATATTTGTGAGTAGGGATACAAATAGATGTAGACATATTTGTATCCAATTTCCTACTAGATCATTTTTATACATAATATTGGCATTTATATCTATATCTAAATTAGATATGAAAAACGAAGCCATTTTTCTAAACTTATTTAGATATTTGTATTCATGTTTATTCTCCATTTTTAATATATAGCTGTAAAATTGTTGGAATAAATATGTTTAGTATATTTTGTAATGATAATCAATTCGATAAATAAATAAGTTAATGTATAAAGTATTTATGTTATTATTTGTACTTAGCTCATATATATTCATAGTCATTTAATTGATATGGTAAGATATTATTCTTTGTCAAGATCTGTATATTTTAAACTAATAAAGATATGGTAAGCAGGTATACAACAGGACGCACATTTTTTTTTTCTGACACCAATTTCTATTTTATTTTGATTTTACTTTTATTTTTAGTTTTTTGATTTTTTTTCTATTGGGCCACGTGGTTGCATCTGGGCGCACCATGTGACCCGGCCCCTCTCTTCAATGGACCCTCCATCTTAGCCATCTAATCAAATAGCTCCCTTTCATCCACGCCCGCCTCATCAGAGGTCGTGCAATATATCTCATCAAACGGCCCCTCTTCATCCCATCGTGCCTCCATCTCAACCATATGATCAGATGGCTCGTCTTCATTGTCAACCTCCGCCTGCTCCCTCCCACGTGCGACAACTTCTCTACCAAGCCCCTTCGCCAAATAACGCCCACCTCTCCACATTTTTTTTTCTGACATCAATTTCTATTTTATTTTGATTTTACTTTTATTTTTAGTTTTTGATTTTTTTTCTATTGGGCCACGTGGTTGCATCTGGGCGCACCATGTGACCCGGCCCCTCTCTTCAATGGAACCTCCATCTTAGCCATCTAATCAAATAGCTCCCTTTCATCCACGCCCGCCTCATCAGAGGTCGTGCAATATATCTCATCAAACGGCCCCTCTTCATCCCATCGTGCCTCCATCTCAACCATATGATCAGATGGCTCGTCTTCATTGTCAACCTCCGCCTGCTCCCTCCCACGTGCGACAACTTCTCTACCAAGCCTCTTCGCCAAATAACGCCCACCTCTCCACATTTTTTTTTCTGACACCAATTTCTATTTTATTTTGATTTTACTTTTATTTTTAGTTTTTGATTTTTTTTCTATTGGGCCACGTGGTTGCATCTGGGCGCACCATGTGACCCGGCCCCTCTCTTCAATGGACCCTCCATCTTAGCCATCTAATCAAATAGCTCCCTTTCATCCACGCCCGCCTCATCAGAGGTCGTGCAATATATCTCATCAAACGGCCCCTCTTCATCCCATCGTGCCTCCATCTCAACCATATGATCAGATGGCTCGTCTTCATTGTCAACCTCCGCCTGCTCCCTCCCACGTGCGACAACTTCTCTACCAAGCCTCTTCGCCAAATAACGCCCACCTCTCCACATTTTTTTTCTGACACCAATTTCTATTTTATTTTGATTTTACTTTTATTTTTAGTTTTTGATTTTTTTTTCTATTGGGCCACGTGGTTGCATCTGGACGCACCATGTGACCCGGTCCCTCTCTTCAATGGACCCTCCATCTTAGCCATCTAATCAAATAGCTCCCTTTCATCCACGCCCGCCTCATCAGAGGTCGTGCAATATATCTCATCAAATGGCCCCTCTTCATCCCATCGTGCCTCCATCTCAACCATATGATCAGATGGCTCGTCTTCATTGTCAACCTCCGCCTGCTCCCTCCCACGTGCGACAACTTCTCTACCAAGCCTCTTCGCCAAATAACGCCCACCTCTCCACATGTCCTCGCGTCCTCATTCTGATGTCTATAGAGAGCTTGCTCATCTCTCTCCTTCACCAACTCCTCTATAGCGGCAATCCACGTAAGCTCAGCCAACTTCTGCTAGTTGAAACCTTCCTCTTCACCAACTGCTACCTTGAACAAAAACCTTTAGAGGAAATCAATTAGAGCTATCTGCCCTTGCGTGGGAGACCTCTAAACCCCTTCCTTGCCTCCTGTGATAGAGAGAGAGAGAGAGAGAGAGCGAGAGAGAAGTAGAGCGAAGACCCAAGTCTTCTCCGGTGATATTTGAAGGTGCTCCACCTTAGTCGTAATGTCTGCTACCACTGCCCGAGCTTTATGCCTTCATTGCATGTGTCAAGCGAAGATCAAGGAGCTTCCAAGGCTTCATCCCAGGCCTCTGATCGCTTCCCTGACTCTATCTCCGATCTCTAGGTGAACCTCAGTTCTTGGCATTTTATTGTTTTCTCGTATTTAATTCACGTCACACTCATTCTCAGAACAAATAAACCTCATCCACACCTTCTTCGCACCTCCTGCACTTTGCACATACACTCGATCACTCATTCTCCTTCTCCAGATCTCCCTCCACTCAGATCTGATCCTCTTCCTGCAACTAACTCGAGAGGGCACAAGTGATAGAACGGCAAGAAGTCGGAGGCACAACTAATATTCCCAAAAAGGGATGGGCATAGCTGATATTGGAATATCTCAGAGGGGCACAACTGATAAAAACCCTTGTTTTAATTAACAACAAATGATATAGTGACGGATTTTAAAAACAACATTAATACCCATTTTGTTGTAGTGAATCTTCTTGGCCACTGGAAGAGTGAAGTAGAAATGATTGACAAGAGAGTGGTCACAACAACAAAATAACTTTATTGTAATGCACATTTTAGAATATGTTGTTATTTTGTCTGTTGTTAAATATATAATAACATATATTATTTGTTGTATAATTATTTGTGGTATATGAAACTAAGGTAAAAAACAAATATGTTATCATATTACTAGCAATGAATAATATAGCAATGTTATATTTCATTTGTCATGAAAAATTGTAATTCAAATTAAATTTGTTCCATTACTCGTTGACATAGACTTTACTAATTAATTTTTTGCATTGTGACAAATTTTGTGTTTTATGTTGATACTTCATATTTTATACATATGATCTTATACATTAGATATACTCCAAAATTATCATTAAAGAATTTTACGTACTCGTTGAGATACGTTTTTAAGACTCAATTCAATTATTTTCGATGTTGATACTTCATAGTCTATGCATAAGATTCTATTCGTTCGATATTTTCTAAAATTATCATTAAGACAACTAATGTAATTGTTGAGATATGGCTCGAAGACACAACTCGATTACGATTCGATTCGCTACATTATGTAAATGGATATTGGCATACCTGATTACTACGGATTTTTGGATCCAATTAAGGATCATTTTACTATTTACCACACACACACTTTAGGGTAAGACATGTATTATTTAAGAGTCCATTTTCATGAGAGAATTGTCTCTTGGGATTTTTATATCAGTATCTACATTGTGATTTCTTTTTTTGTTCGTAATTTTCCCCACTATATCAGTAGGATTTTTCCACATAAATTATTAATTTCTTCTTGTGATTGCTTGTTTGCTTGAATTGTTTTATTTCTACGTTTTTTTATGTTCATCTGGCATGCAATATAAAAGATTTCTCTATTATGAAAAAAGCAAAGCCACGAATCATTTTCCATTGTTATTTGAAAGGCTTCATCAACAAATCCTTTCAAATTATGCATCCATCCATAATTGTAAAATAAATCGTGATTATGTGGGATGGTACAAACATATTCTTTTAACCATTAGGTAGCGTTCGGTTGGGGGTTAAACTCCCCTTTCGGTAGGGTGGAGCATTGGGCTCGACCCGGCCCAACCCGGGAAAGCCCGGCCCGAGCCCATCAATTTTTCGTGGGCCTTGGGTCGGGTCGAGGCCCGCTTTTTTCAGCAAACTGAGGACCCGGGCCCGGCCCAAGGCCCGCGTGTTCGGGCTCGGGTTCGGGTCGGGCTCGGGTCGGGCTCAACCCGCACTTATTTTGATTCCATGAAGTTGCACTTTGATTCCAATTTATTGTTATGGATATAATTTGTCCATAACACATGAATATTGGATGTATTGTTACAATATAATATTACTATTGATGTATGAAGGAAATATTGGATGTATTATGACTATAAATCTGTATCCCCTTATTTAGTTCTAATACGATATTTTGAATTATGAGGGCCCGGGCCCGGTCCACTTGTACTTCGAGTTCAGGCCCGGCCCGACCCAAGTATAATATTTTTGAAAAATGAGGACCCGGGCCCAGCCCATTGGTATGTCGGGTTCGGGCCGGGCCCGGGCTTTTGCGGGTCGGGTCAGGGTCGGGTCAGGGCCGGCCCGGCTCAATGCTCCACCCTACCTTTCGGGAGTTTACCCCCTTTAACCCACCCCCCCTCTCTCTCATGTGGGCCCCACTTTATTCTTTTTTTTAAATATTAAATAAATCAATTTTGCATCATCAATCCTATCAAAAAATAATATATTATACCATTATATTATATAAAAAATTATAAACTACTCCACTTCTACTTACTTTTTCAAATTTCAATACAATCGCATCACAATAACTACTCATTTATTTCAAACTCCAATACAATCATATCACAACAAACCCACTTCTAACCCACCCCTAGTTTAACCCTCTATCCAAACACCAAAACTAAAAAACGGATTGTCCTCTACCAGTTTAACCCGCCTTAACCCGCGTACGAAACACACCCTTAGGGGTCTAATTTAAATGGATGGATAGGATTTTCTGTGTAACTTTACTATGTGAAGGTTAACTCGTATTCATGCTTGGTTGATCTGAAGTATAAATAAAGAGATTTGTGGGGGCATGAGTGAAAATATATTTTCAAATCGTACGCAGAATTGGAGAAACCCCCAAGAAAATTTCCAACGAAATCGTTTTCCCGCCTTCGTGCCCGCCTTCCCCTGCTCTCTAAACCCACGATCTCCAATCCTCGTCCCCCTCCGATCGTCTCCGATTCCACCACA
This sequence comes from Ottelia alismoides, assembly GCA_037367405.1. Lineage (NCBI taxonomy): Eukaryota > Viridiplantae > Streptophyta > Magnoliopsida > Alismatales > Hydrocharitaceae > Ottelia > Ottelia alismoides. Next base: position 250,049 of record JAZKJV010000070.1, read on the forward strand.
ATCAACCTCGCAGCACCGATTGCAAGGTAACATCACCTCATCCTTCTCCCCAAGTTCGGATCTTCTCTCGTTTTTACAGCCCAATCATCTCGTATTTTAGGGATTTCTTTCATAAATCCGAGCAATTATGGTGAGGGAGCGATCCATCGATTCCTTCTACTCGATCTTGCGCAATTCCGCCATTTCCTGCCCTTCATCCCCTCTGCTGATCTTCCCGTCCGCCTCCGACACGGATTCGCTCTGCACGCTCAAGATCGTGACACACGTGCTCTCGTCGGACTCCGTCCGGTACTCCGTTTACCCGGTCTCGTCTTTCGGCGAGCTCGGAAGGCTCGTCGGTGCCAACAGATTATTATCCGCGGAGCAAGTTTCGATCTTGCTAGTGAATTGGGGTTGCCACCGTGATTTACGTAGGGTCTTGAATCTTGGAACCGGAGTGCGTGTGTTTGTTATCGACAGCCATAGGCCCATACATCTTCATAATCTCAGCGATCTGAATGATCGGGTGGTCGTGCTCTACACGCATGAGGATGAGCAGCAGGCAGATTTGGTGTACGATTTCGACGTGTCGGCTCTTGCGAATGCTTCGGAGTTAAACAGCGATGATGAGCTTGATGAGGACTCCAGTAGCGATGATTCAAGCAGTAGTGAAGATGATGAGGACGTGTCCGGGAGCGGGAAACGGAGGCGTATCGGGGAGGAGTCGGGATCTGATCCTGTTAAGCTATATAGGAAGCTCAAGTCCGAGTATTACAAGTTGGGCACTTTCCACGGAAGGCCTTCTGGCTGTTTGATGTATGATTTGGCCCATTCCCTGAGGAAGAATTCCAATGAGTTGTTGTGGTTGGCTTGCATTTCGCTGACGGATCAGTTCATCCACGAGAGGCTGACATATGAAAGGTACCAGGCTGGTGTAATGGAGCTTGAGCAGCATATAAATAGCTCGGGTAATTTGGAGGCTGTCTCTTCGGTTACATTGAAAGATGGCACCAAGATCCAAGCCCCAGAGAATTCGAGGATTTACTGTGAGGATGAGCCAAGACTCATGCTTCTGAGGGAGTGGAACCTGTTTGATTCTATGCTTTGTTCTTCCTACATTGCGACCAAATTGAAGACATGGAGTGATAATGGTTTGAAGAAGCTGAAGCTCTTACTTGCCAGAATGGGTTTTGCACTTGTCGACTGCCAGAAGAAGTTTCAGTACATGAGCACAGAAGTGAAGCAAAAGATGAAAGACGAGTTTGAAAGGTTTTTGCCTGAATACGGGCTCACAGAATTCTACTACAGAAGCTTCTTGAGAACCCATGGTTATGGCATGAGGCTCTCTGCGGCTGATGTTGTTTATGGGGTCACCGCGTTACTTGAAGCTATTGGCGATATTCGAGACAATATGGCTGCTGAGCATTTCTGGGTGGCATATGTTGGGTATACTTACAAAAGTTCCAGCCCCAACTTGGGCGCAGCAGCATTTACTCTTTTTGGCAGGGGCATCACTGATATTTTTCCATGAATTGGACAACCCATTCCAGGGATGGATGTGCCCCATTCGATGCCCCAATTTGGAGTGCGCCTCTCCATCCAGAACCCTATTCCTCGAGCCCTAATTCCCGTTCCAAGGAGAACGAGCAGAGAGCAGCAGCAAAGGGGGGGTTCTTCGTGAACCCCATCTTCTCCATTTCCTCCACACGAGAGCGCGCGCGAGAGAGAGAGAGACCGAGAGGGAGAAAGAGCAACAGCTAGGAGCACCTTTCTAGCTACAGTTTGGGCTGAAGGTGCAGCGGCAAGTCGAGCTCGAGAGGAGTAGCGGGGGTCGTTGGGAACGACCTCAAGAGGAGCCGAGCGCCGAGTTTGGGTCTCCATCCGGGAGCCCACAATGGGAGTTACTTTGTCCTCCTTGTTTGAGCACAATATTGGTATAGTTAGATACCTAGGGATAGTTTGTTCCTTGTTGAAGAACTATCCGTTGTGTGTGCTTGTACATCGGTTTTGTGGGAAACAAAACCGGGAAAAACATTAACTCATTTCACCATAGTGGATTGGTTGCCGGTCTTGCCCCGTGGTTTTTCCCTTGCTCAAATTGAGCAAGGGTTTCCACGTAAAATCTTTGTCTCGTGTGGTGCTTGCTTGCTTGCTTGTGGTTGCTTGATTGTCATTGTTGCTATTTGAGTTTCCGTGTGGGGAACATATTTTGTGTGTGCCATCTTTGCTGCAGGACAGTTTAGGGGGATACAGATCCTGGGTTGATTGTTTCCGCATTATCCATATATCCCCAACAAGTGGTATCAGAGCTCTGGTTTGAGCAATGGGCAAAGATGATGAGGGCACAATGATCAAGCTTACAAGCAGCAACTGGTAGATTTGGAAGGCTAAGATGGAAGACATTTTGTATTGCAAGGACCTCCACGATCCGGTGGAGGGTGAGAGCGCCAAGCCAGAGAATATGTCCGCATGCGAGTGGACAAAACTGAACCGAAAGGCCATTGGCACCATTCGGAAGTGGCTTGACATGTCTGTATTCCATCACGTGGTCGAGGAGACTAATGCGAAGGAGCTATGGGACAAGCTGTCCGAGCTCTATGACCAGAAGACCGCAACCAACAAGGCTTTCTTGATTAGAAAGCTTGTGAACTTGAAGTACAAGGATGGATGCAAAGTGGCGGAGCACTTGAATGACTTCCAAAGCATAATCAACCAGTTGACATCCATAGCTTTGGTACTTGATAACGAACTGCAGACACTTCTCTTGTTGGGTTCTTTGCCAGACAGTTGGGAGACCTTAGTTGTCACCGTGAATAACTCTGCGAAGGATAGCAAGTTGATCATGGCTATGGTCAAGGGCAGTCTCCTCAATGAGGAGATTAGACGTCGCTCTTCGGGAGAGGCATCCTCCTCTTCACATGTGTATGCAGTTGAGAGGAGAGGAAGATCCAGCAGCAGAAGAGCATCACAGGAGAGGCAGAAATCCAGAGACAAGTCCAAGGGCATAAAGGAAAGTGTCACCATTGCCAGAAACCAGGTCACTGGAAGAGAGACTGCAGGGTTTGGAAGAGAGAGCAAGCTGAAGCCAAGAAAGAACAGAAAAAGGAAGATGGGAATGTAGCTGCAGTTGTGGCAGATGAAAGTGCAGATGAGGTGATTCTCACCATCCAGGACCAGTGCTTGCACGCAGGCAGTGATTTGGAGTGGGTCGTTAACACGGCCGCCTCCTATCATGTGACTCCACACAGGGAGTTTTTCACCACCTACACTAGGGGTGACTATGGGAGAGTCTTGATGGGTAACGAGAGTTACTCAAAGATCATTGGCATGGGCACCATCTAGACCCAGACGGATGTTGGGTGCTCAATGACACTCTGATGAATCTCGTATTCATCATGCTAAGAACTCCGTATTAAAATCCCTGCTTAAACAAACCAATAAAAATCACCTCTAATTCTCTATTTTTATCTTGTATTATATTGTCTATATTTAACCTTAATTATTTGTATTTAATTGCCCTTATTTTTCTGTAATTATTTTATCACTCGAAAACCCCTAAAAATTAGGTAGATAAGTTGTCTATATTTCACTGACCCTTAAAAAGATAAAAAAATACAAAAACAACTCAAAACCACAAAATCGGTGTTTTTATCCCCTTAAAAATACCCCCAAAAATAGCTTTTGTACAAATGACCTCTTTTGGCTTTTTGACCAACATGAAAGTTGTAGATCTCATCGAGACGAACAACTTTCATGTTTTGACTTTTTCCAAATTCGGCCTCTAACTATTTCTTTTACATTTTTCTTTGTTTTTATTTCTGAATTAATCTGATTGGGCCACGTGGCGCCCTCTGAGCCGCCCACGTGGCCCGCTTCTCATTCCGCCACCCGGCAGCTTCCTGAGCCATCAGATCACTTCATCCCCGCCCCAATCTCCGCCGTCTATCATTATCTCGCTCTCAACCGTCGGATTGGATTCCCTGATCTAATCTCGACCTCTTCTTCCCGCCTTCACGCCAACCGTCGGATCACGCCCTTATCCATCGCCTATCAACTAGCCACGTCGCCCCTCCATCTCAGCCCTTCGTTCCCATCCTCATCCAACGCCCATTATCTGGCCACGTCGCCCTCCTACCCACACCGCTGGATCTAACCCTAAGATCTAATCAGATCCTTCCGATCGCGAGCCCTTCCCAGCCGTTGGATCATCATCCAACGGTCCTACCTCCGTCGTCTACCTCCCGCGCACTTCGCCCCCAGCCGTTACCCCTTGCAACGCTCCCGGCCCCTTCCTTTTTCAGCCACCGGTCCGGCCATCCCCTTAAGCTCGTAACGCCTCCCCTACATCACCCGTAGATCCACCTTCCTCGCGCAACCTCCATTACTCGCCCCCATTAACCCCATTGCCATTAAAACCCTCTCGAAACCCCCTGCTCCGCCCAGTAACCGCCGGACGCCTCCACCTATAAACAGCGCCCTCCGCCTTCGTTCGTCGTCGTCCACCAACGTGGGACCTTCACCTAGCTTCCTCCTCCCCTCCGGTGACAGCGGAGGGGCGGAATTGAGAGGCGAAGATGGTGTTTGCCTGGTGTCGACCCACGGCAGCACTCCGCCGTGTCCAGGTGGTTCTCACCACCATTGAGCCCCGAGGCCCGGCTGACCTCGCCGGGCGACGATCGAGGCTCCCTTGAGCCTCAGCCCAAGCCATTCCCCTCCGCCATCACCTCGCTCCGGCGAGGTGAATTTTATTCTTTGTTTCTCGTAATTTTTCCGACTCTATCACTCACTACCACCTCCATCTGATCAACTCAATAGCTTCACCCAACCGCCATCACCTTCGCCGCCCATTTCTCCCTTCTCCAGAACCCCCAACCGCACCGACCCCCCTCTTCACCTGCTCCGCCGGCGAAGAAGCCTCTGGCCGCCATTCTTGCCACCTCCACGTCCTTCCGATCACCTCACTCACCTCGCACACCCACGCACAAGCTTCGGCTAGAACTAACCCCCCTGCAGGTACTTCAATTGCCGGAGTTTGCGTCGGAGCCAATTCGAGCTCTCCTCCGCCGGCGAGGCTCCATCGATTCTCCCCTCCGACATGCCTCGGAGCCTCGCGAAGCGTCGAAGTTATCCGCCGGCTCGCCAGCTTTCTTCCCTGACCTTCAGACTATCACTTAGAGCGCGGCGGAGCTACCAGCAGGTCGCCGGAGCCCCGCCTTCTCCGGTGGCCTGCGGAGGAGAGTGGAGATGCAGTAACCGTCCGATCATCAGGATCGGACGGTCCAGATGAGACCACGTGGTCGACCCGAGCCTCTTCCCCGACCTACAGGCTCGGGTCATCCGAGCCTCCAGACAGATCTCCAGAAGAGGCCACGTGTCCCGAACCTGAGGTGGCGCCCGAACCTAGGAGCCTCACGTGCGAGGCACGTGGGGGCCTGGGTAAATTGCAGAGAAGACCCCGCAAGATTATATATTTACATTTTGGTCCTCCAGGCGTGCGCGCCTGGGGTTATTTACAGGGACGCCCCCAGGTTTTCAGAATTTACAAATATGCCCCTGCGCGCATTGGGAGAATTGCATCTGGGCCCAGGCGGTTTTTACTATTTGCAATTAGGTCCCTCCAGGGACCTAAATGCAATAATTATTCATTTATTTCGCTTGCATTTTTATTACATTTATGCCCTTGCACTGTTTTTAGCATAACTTGAGCATCGTAGATCCAAATTGCATGATTTTAGTGTCATTTTGATCCTTGTTTTGTCCTCTACAATCTAGCATACTTATTTGTCTCATTTGACAATGTTTTAAATTAAGTAAATTTTTATGTCAAAAATGGGACCATATTCTATCTGTCTTGCTGGATTTGATGACCGATTTTTAATGATGTGTTCAATTAGACTCTAACTTCATTCTATATTGTGTTGCTCTTATTTTAGGGTGTAATTGTAGCATTTGATTCATCATGCATGTTCCTTTGCATTATTTGCCCATGCATCACTTTAGATTTGCATAAAAACAGAATAAAAATACATGCATCATAACATCACTTTACATTGCCTTGAAAATATCATAGTGCTTCAGAATTTGCATATGGACCTGAAAATGAGATTAATTGACATTGAACTTCACGAATCAAAATTCAAAAGCTATAATTAAGCAGCTGTGTCCCTGTGTTCGACCTTGGTAGACTTGCCAAGCACAAATATTCCACAGCATTCAAAGACTGTGGTTTTTGCTGAACAAAATTCGCCTCCTATACTACGACTTAAGATATATTTATTATCGAGGCGAATTTTGCGATCATCACACTCCAGAATGTGAGGCATGTTCCTGATGTGCGGCTTAGCCTTATATCTGGCTCACAGCTAGATAGTGAAGGCTACCATCTAAATTTCGGCGACAGCAGATGCAAGATTAGCAAGGGTTCTCTCATCATGGCGAGAGGCAGCTGATGAATCCACATTTCATCATCTTTATTCTATCATTTTGGCACCTAAAACCCTAGCAAATGCCTGTAAATAGCCTTAAATCAAGCATCTTAGCATTCATGCATGTGCATCTCAACAGTGTGTAAATTACTGTAATTAAGGCCAAAATTATAGAATAAATAAAGAAAAGAAAAAAAAAGAATAAAATATTGTAAATATTTTATGACCCAAAACCCCCGAGACCTAGGCATCTTGATGAATAGGTCGACAAGGAATAAAGTAGGGGGAGATAAGGCCAAAAACACAGTCAAAATACCTACACCTGTTATTCATTCTTTATTCATTTTTGGACCTATTTTTGGTTCCACTTTTTGTACATCAAATAAAGAAACTTTGTACATGAAAGTTGTGGATAATTTCATAAAGAAAAAGACAAAATTGATTTCACAGAAAAAGAATGTACAGACAAAAAGTTCTGGTCTGAATAAGAATCCAAAATCCCAACTTCCCAGACCCGTATCTCACAAACGACAACTCCAAATGCATCAAACTCACCTTTAATTGTATATAGAATAAAATAATCTATCCAATGGCGGTGGTTTCGCATTTGGCGGAGCTACGGTTTAAAAGTTGAGTTTTGGACCCCTCTTGTATAGCTATACTGATTAAAATATTCAATTTATTCTTTATTCATTATTTTTATATTTTTAAATTTTTATAATTTTGTAAATATTACTTATACTATATATGTGTATTAAAATTGAAATAAAATGAAAAGAAAAATAAAACTAAAATTACCTGTATAAAGCATACATAGGTATACTGCATATACCTATACTTGTATAGAATACTTTTAGATTTTATTAAACACACAAAACAAACCAGAAAAATAAAATAAAAATATATTTATGTATATAAAAGTATGTTATACTGTTATAAAATCATAAATAAAAATAATAAGACTAAAAATACATAAAATAAAATAAAATATTAAAATACATAGGTATTATACCTATATAGGGTTAAAAAGGCAACTTGTAAAAATCAAACTCCTAAAAATAATTAAAAATCAAAATAAAATACTACATAAAATTTGGAACATTTTTTATTTTATACTTTTATTTAATTCGGCCATTTACTCTTTTAAATTGAATTAACAAATGATTTTTCCAGGGTTTTTCCTGGTTGGTCCACGTGGACCAACCAGGAGGCCAGGACTGTTGACCTAGGTCAACAGTCTGACCTACCCCTGTAGCGTCTGACACCCTAGGTTTTGACCCAACTTCAAGGATTTTTCGAGGCCAGGACTTGCATCTTTTTGTGTTGCAATCTTCTGCAACATTGTTCCTCGATCCTCCCTCTAGCTCGCCCATGCTTAACCTTGGTCATCGGGCCCAAGATTCGCCAGATATGCTTTGATCTTTGGAGCACCTCTGTCTCGGGTCAAACCGCATAAAACCAACTCCCCTACTTTGAATTCAGATTGAGTCCCCTTGGTCCACCCCTCTCCGCCTCTCCAGTGCTCTGACCCTTGCCGGAGGTGACAGCTCCGCCGCGAGCTTCTCAGCTAGGGCGAACGAGGTCGAGGACGACTCCAGCACCTCCGCCAACCGCCGGCGTCGAGGTAACCTTCATCCTCTGGTTCCGGCCATTGAGGGCTTCATCCCGCCTTTTCCTTTATTGCTTTAGATTCCTGTTAGTGTAAGCTTGAAAACCCCTAAAAAAATTTGAAGTTACGATCACTGATTCGCCAAATCAAGCACCTTGGCCGGAGCGCACCTCCGGCCGTGCATCTCCATTTCGACTCGACCATCCCCAAGGCCATCCAAGGGTCCAGGCAGTTTGCCCTGGACCCCTTGACTTTGTTTGCAGGTCCAAGCCACTTCACGCGTGCCTGGAGGCGAGTTTTGGAGCTCGCCGGAGCAGCAGCAGCCTTCCAGCTCCACCCGCTGCCCGAGAGCACCACGGGCCTCCCCGTGGATTTTTGACGCCCCCAGGAGATAGAGGACCGTTCCAGGAAGCTCCTTGTCCATTTTGAGGACCTGTCGTCGCCGGAGGAGGGAGATCGAGGTCGGAGAAGCTCGCCTCCGCCGGCGTTCTTCCCCGTTCTTGCAACCCTCTTCCCAGCCGTTGGATCGAGGAGGAGTCCCAGATCGTACAGCTGACGTTGGATCTCCGCGTGCCTCATCCGTCGATCGTCTCCGGAGATCTGATCTTGGCCGCACATCCGCGAAGCGCCATCGGCCGTCCACAACGCGCCACGTGTTTAAGTGGCCCTCCTTCCGCCGTTGGATCGCGCGCAAGAGGGTATTTTGCAACTAAACCCTCGCGCCTTTTTGTATTTAAGTTTTAATATTTAAACTTTTGCTAGCAGCGTAAAAAGTTTGTAATATTTGCATAGAGACCCCCGAACTTTTCTTATTCGCACTTAGGTCCTCCGCCACGTCACCTCACGTGACCTGTACACGTGAGGTGCGGGCATTTTGCAGAGGCACCCTTGATCTTTTGGGTATTTCGTTTCAGTACAAAAACTTTAATATCACGTGTAATATTTCTGGTTATTTTGCAAGCAGGCCCCCACGGTTTTGTTTTATTGCATTTCAGTCCCTCCCAGGCGCGTGCAAGTCACGCGCCCTGGTGGGTAATTTGTAAGCGTGCCCAGGCGGCTTTTGTATTTACATTTTGGTTCCAGAAATTGAATATTCAGTTATATGTTTTGTGGAAAATTGCATGTTAGCCCCTGGTTGTTTTAAATATTGCACATATACCCCTGCCAGGCCTGTTTAATATTCGGATGCTTGTTGTATTTATTTGAGTGATCATTTCAAACCCAAAAATTCCACAAAAATAGACTTAAGCTTCTGGATACCTATACTTTAACGCCAGCTATTTAGTTTTTGATTTTATTTTATTTTCTTATTTATTAAAAATCAAAAACTCCCTTTTTGTGTACTGTCTACCTTAGAAAATACCAAAAAAATATCAAAACCCCTCCAAAAATTCCCAAAAATTCACATAGTGTCTATTTTATTCTATTTTAGTGTCAGTCCAAAAATCATTAAAAATTTCAAAAGAAAAACACTAAAAATCTAAAAACACTTAAAAACTTCAAAAAATATATAAAATAGTAGAAAAATCCAAAAAATATAAACTCAACTTCTGTTTATCCCTTATTTTATCATTTTTATTTGAAAAATAGTGTGAAAATTTTGAGCTACTGTTTGCTACTTTTACTTCCTATTTTTGTCACAGTCAGCATTATTTCCACTGTTTTCTCTTATTTCAGTAATTAAAAATATCAAAAACACCTTGAAAAACCCCCAAAAATCACAAAAACAGTAGAAAACTTTAAAAATACCAAAAACATTTTATTTCTGAATTTTTGAGTATTTTTGTGCATTTTTATAAATCTTTTACCTTGCCTTTTCTTACATTGTTTTTACCTTCCAATATTGAAAAAGAAAAAAAATTATAAAATATAAAATATAAAAATCAGAAAATTAAAAATCAAATACAAAATTAAAAATTAAAATAAAAAAAGAAAAAAAATTTAAAAATTAAAAACCCACAAAAAAATTTGCTTTGTTCTCTTGCTTAGTATAGACACATCACACACTCACACACACTTTAGCATTTTTGCTTGAGCTACACTGTTTGTTCCCTGTGTTCGAACTCTCTGCATACTTGCCCTTTACATCATTTGTGCAGAGTTAAAAATAAATTTTAACTCCACATTGTTTCTAATTTATTGATCTTAGTGTGGGTTAATTGTTGATCAAATACGGATTTCATTTGAGAGTCGCAACAGCGACGGTTGTCTCCGCCTTGTGTGAGATACCAATTTAGACCCTCGTGAGATCCGTGTTTATCAAATGGCGCCGTTGCCGGGGAGCAACAGCTTGTAGTTCATTTTTACTTGATTGTGTGATTGTTTACCATAGCTTCACTTTCCATTTCTCACATTTTTGATATATCTTGTTGAGTTATCTGACCATCTCTTTTCTTGTCTTCTTGCGAGGGACCGCGGAGCGAGGCGGATCGCCTAGGTGACCCGACGCAACCTTGGGACGTGGAGCCGGCTTTTCTTTAGCCAAGTCGGCAGGAGAGAGCAAGGAGTGAGAGAGAGAGTGATTAGATCAGCTTGTCTTTTATTTTTAGTGAGAGAGTGATTCATTTAAATTGTAGTAATACATGTACACTTGGACTTGGACTTAGACATTCGGGCCTAATTTCCGGGTGTTTGTTCACCCGGGGGCTCACCGCCGTTTTGACCGCGTTTTCATCGCTTGTCATTTTCCGGTTTTGTTTTCATTTTTCACTTTCTTTTGTGGATTGAGCTCTTAGTTCTAGGTCTGCTTGACTCGATTAGATTAGGTCCAAACACTTAACTATCTTTGCATGCACCTATAGATTCGTATTTGGACTTAGAATAATCAAACAGTTAGCGAGTAGCTTCCAAATCCACGCGCCGCGAGCTCACACCCGAACAAGCGCTTTCTCCTACTCCAAATGTGTTGGGCAGAGGAGGGGTGAGCCAAGACCGGACACTCGGATTAGAAGCTATTAGCTAGCTTGTGGTTCTTCACGCTAGCAGTTGCCTGTTCTAGGACGATTTCCGTTGCATATCGCCATATAGCTTAGGTTTAAAATATTCTACTTTGCATCCCACATGGAGAGAGCTGGGATTCGCTGTAAGTCCTCTTACTTTGCACGCATCATCTAGGCACAAAGGTGAGATTTCCACCTTGGTGTCGACTTGCACGGCTTTTCCGACTCTATTCTCCCTCTGTTTTTGGAACAAAGTAGGATAAAGGAAAAATATAAAAACGTTAGGCGCTTGTTTGAATTGACTCAAAAGAAGCGATAACACCAAAAAAATTAAAAAAGGGACTGCTAAAGAAAACTTGACCAAAATAAAATCGGTAATTGGATTCCTTGCTTGGTGAGAGTAACACCCTCACTTGTTTTCAGGTTGCATGGGAAGGTCTCCTTCCAAGTGAGGTGAGCGCTTCGTAAGGATTAGAGCCCAAAACCCAACTTGTGGCTGCCTTGTGTATCGCCTGGATTTCCGAAGTATTGGCGCTACTATCGTACGTAGTCGAGTAGGACTTGGTCGCCATTGGTGACTCTCTATTGTGAGAGCGCCGACCTTGTCCGAAGTACCGAGCCTAGGCCACGCCTTCACGGGTGTGTCTGTCTCACCGGCTGCGTCCGAGTAGGATCTTGTACGCTCACGGGTGATTCCGTTGCGAGCGAGGTCCGAAGTATCGGTTTCGCCTATCGGCTTCCTCTCTCTTTTCTTTGGCTGAGTAGGGATCCAGGAAGGGTTACAAGGACCTCAAAAAGCGCAAGTTATAGGTTACACAGGAGGAGGACAAGTACGGGGACACTTTCCTGGCAGTACTCTCTCTCCTATAGGCGTAGCGCTCTAAGGACTCGTGAAAAGATTAATACCTGAAAAACAAGCTAAAACTGACAAGATAAAAGCCGAACCTTCACGGCTTCACGAGTTGAGTTGGTGAACTTACCCTTGCTTTGTGTTTGATTGTTAGATTTATTAAGGTCAAGATCAAAAACACCGCACAATTGTGCAAAATTTTGTTGCATCTCATTTTCTTCTTTTCTTGCATTATCCCCACTCTTCTCAAATAATCAAGATGATGGGACGGAGATCTCTTAGGCCGACCTTGTCGGCGCCGCTATCCAGCACTCCTCCTTATTCATCTAGGAATAACTCGGAGAGTCCGCTCTCCGAGCCCGAGTTCACATCCACCCTGTTCCCCCTCGACCACCCTTCCCATTCTCCTTCCCTCAGTCCAATCATTTCAGAGTTCAGTGAATCACAGAATTCGACTCATTCAACAGCATCTGAAATGGCCTCTTTTGCATTTTCAGAGAATCCAGTAATGACTGACAGAGGCGAGCACCCAAATGACCACGACCATCCTCCATTCATTATTGACCAAGCGGCCATCAACAATTCATTGCTAGCGTCCCTGGAAAATATGCAGAGACAGATCAGAGACCAGGGCACATTCATGGGTGACCTTATGAGGGAGATTGCACAGCTGAGAGAGAACAGACCCGGAGGAGGCGGTGGCGGAGGAGGAGGACCCGATGCAGGAGGCGACCCAGACGGTGAGCGACCGCCACAGACCATCATGAGGGAACTGCACAACCCAGCTTCATCCCTCACTCACCGGTGGATCAGACTCCCACCAATCCATGGAGACTTCGAGCTTCGGCACAACACGATTCAGATGCTACCCAAATTCCATGGGTTGCCGACCGAAGAGCCGCACCTTCATCTCCAAGAGTTCGAAATGATATGCAGCACCATCCACGATCGGTTGTTGACCGAGGACACAATCAGGATGATCGCCTTTCCATTCTCATTGGTTGACAGAGCCGCTTACTGGCTCAAGCATCTAGGGCGATTCGTCGACACTTGGGCAGATCTCCGGTCCGTGTATTTGAAGAAATACTACCCTCTCGGCCGGACAAACGCAGCTCGAGCCATGATCAGCAATTTCGCCATGATCCCAAATGAACAGTTCCATGAAGCATGGGATCGTTTCAGAGAGCTCATAGACCGGTGTCCACATCACGACATCTCCAAGCCCCACCTGGTGCAGAGTTTCTTCTGTGGGCTGACACCGGAGCTGCAGGGGCTTGTGAACGCCTCTTGCGGTGGGTCCTATTTCTCCAAGGGAGAAGACGACGTCTGGGCCATCTACGAAGGCATGGCAGAGAACTCTACAGTGATGACCCAGGCCAGAGTCTACACTCAGCAGAAGCCCCCGCAGGGAGCGGGATCATTTCAGAGGATCGTCCGCATCGATGTCGGTCCCAGCACAGCGTCGGTAGCCGCAGCTCAAGCAGAATCAGCAGCAGCCGACATGGGCATCATCAGTGAAAAGCTGGACCGCATGGAGATCCTTGAAAAGAAGCAGAACCAAGGTCTAGACCAGATGGACCTTCTTACCAAAACAATGAGTGACCTGAAGACTCAAATTCTATGTATTCAGGAGGCACAAGCCCATTCCCAACAGCCTCCCAGGTCACAGGTTGCTTCTAGCAGCAACAATCCCAACCAGGCCTCCACCTCATACCGCCAGGTGAACCATATCCAGGCGGAGCCGGTTCCATTGTTGCAGTACCATCCAGAGCAACCGCCATCTCAGGAGACTCAGATGGTGGTGTATCAGCCGGAGCAGCCACTGGCAGTTCTTCCTCCACCCCCCTTCGAGCAGGAACCGTTGATGGAAGTCAACGGGATTTGGTATGACCGATACCCTCAGCCAGCGATTCGCAGGGATCACCCCGGATTCCGTTGGGGTAATGGTGGATCCTCATCCCAACAGCATTCCCCTGCTCCAGGACAGCAGAACGGCCAGCCACAGCAACAACACCAGCAGCCCCAGTACAACCAGCCCCAGCAGTATCAGAGTGGTCCTCGTCCCGCCTATCAGGGACAGCAGTGGAGGCAGCGACAGCCGCCTCAGCATTCTTATCACCAGCCTCCCCCCCAATTTCAACAACAACACCCGCAGCAGCAGCCCCATTTCCAGCAAGGACAGCCATCCGGTTCTCAGGGTCCAGCCTATGAGAACCCAGCTCTTGATGATCTTGCCCGCTTGCTATCTGAACAGCGAGCATCTTTCAGGCAAGAAATGGATGAGTTCCGGCAGGAAATGCGGGACATCATCAAAGGAAAAGCCGCCATACCCGCTCAGATCGAACCAAATCCTAATAACCTAAAAAGAAAATCTGAGCAGGTAGAGTTCATAGAGGGTGCCTCTCCTAGTGACAATTTGAATGATATGTCTTCTTTTGTGAATGATGCTGATTTTGTGACTACTAGGAGCGGTAGGATGCCAGCCGGCGGCGCCTCTTCTGAGCGACAACCCGATGCCGAACCAGGAGCGCCAGAGGAGCAGAGGAGCGGTGCTGATGCCGCTAATGATGATGTTGAAGACGGTGGTGCTGATGCCACCAATGATGGAGTCCAGGACAACGGTGCTGATGCCGTTGTGATACCAGATGCAGACGGTGGTGCTGAAGCCACCATTTTGGGAGATGAACCAGAGCGCGGTGCTGATGCCGCGAAGACAGGTGCTAGTGGTGGTACTGAGGCCACCACATCTACTTTTGTTGAGCCATCTTCTGTGATGCCGCCACATTTTGTATCTAGTGACTATGGGAAGAAAAAACAAAAACAAAAATATGAATAAAGGAAAGGTTTCTGTTCAAATTGCGGATCCATATGTAATGAATGATGATGATTGTATGGATTCTCCATCTTCACAGGCACAGGGACCGATTCCTAGTCCTCCATCTGAGGAGGCCCCTACCATCCCCTTCCCTGAGGCACTCCGCCGAGCGAAGGGGAATAAAAAAGAAAATCCCAAAAAGAACCAACAGGTAGAGTTCGGCAACGAGATGATTGACAGATTTCATATTCAGCTGACTCTACGAGAAGCATTTGAGCATATCCCCTTCTTCAAGAAGAACTTGAAAGAAACAACTACTGTTCGAAGAAGGAAGAGGCGCAGAGATCAAATCCATATGCTCACTCATGACACTTGCTGCGCCATTCAGAAAACATTGCCAGCCAAGCGACCAGACGCAGGAGCTCCTTATGTCAGATGCGAGATTCAAGAGCAGCAGTTTGATCGTACTCTATTAGACAGCGGCTCTTCAATTAACCTCCTTCCGGCAGCCTTACTCAAGCAGTTCGAGTTTGGCCCTCTTCTTCGAAGCAGAACCGTCCTTCAGTTTGCTGACAGGTCGATTAAGAGGCCGAAGGGGTTATTGAAAGACGTGGTCGTTACCATTCAGGGCCTGAAATTCCCCGTGGACTTCGTTGTGTTGGACATGGAGATCCCTGAGTCGGTAACGGATGCCCCATCATTCTCGGACGTCCATTCTTGGCCACAGCCAAGGCGGTGACCGACCATGATAGTGGGAAGGTATGCTTTCGCGTAGAGGGCGAAACCATACAAATAGAGACGATCGAAGAAATCAGAGCCAGAGAGGCAGAATGCTCAGAGCAGTCCAGCGAAGCCGAGCAGATGACGGAGGAGGAGCTAGACATCCACCAGGTTTGTGATTTCGAGATGACTGATGATGAATCCAACTGAAAAGATCCCGTAGCACCGACCCTCGCCTTGCCTACAGATTCACTGTATCTCAAGCTCATGGCAGTCGAGAGCCGGGAGAGCACATCCCTGGATGAAGATATTTCTGAGGCTGACAGTGTTGTGATGAGTGGTGCTGAGGAATTTCAATCTTGCTCATCGTCTTCTGATCCCTCGGACTCAGACATTGATTGGGATGACTTTGATGACTATTTACCTTGTCTGATTCCTACTGAGCTGACAGCCATGACAGAGTGCGAGCCAGTGCAGTTTATTGATGATCCATTAGGCCGCCCTTCGTCAGCAATTCAAGCAGAGCGAGAGTTCTCCCATGCAGACCTGGTCGCATTTACACAGACATATCAGAAGCCAGATCTGCCACCTTCCAGTTGTCCAGAACGAAAACCTCTGCCGCAGACTATGAAGTACAGATTCCTTGCTGGAGAGCCAGAAATGCACCCAGTCATTATCTCAGCAGATTTGACTGGAGAACAAGAATCTCGTCTGATGGAGGTTCTTGAAAGAAACCGCAAGGCAATCGGTTGGAGTATAGCTTATCTCCAAGGGCTGAGCCCCAATCTTTGCTCCCACCATATCTATCTTGAAGATAACGCTAAGCCGTTGCGTGAGTTCCAACGACGGTTGAACCCGAATCTTCGAGACGTAGTCATGAAAGAAATTTCCAAGTGGTGGAGCGCCGATTTCATCTATCCCATCTCCGACTCCAAATGGGTAAGTCCGTTACATGTGGTACCCAAGAAGACGGGTATCACTACAGTTGTCAATGAGTCCGGAGAGGAGATCGCTACCAGAGTACCAACTTCTTGGAGGGTATGTGTGGACTACAGACGATTGAATGAGGCCACCAAGAAGGATCACTTCCCGCTACCATTTATTGATCAGATTATCGAGCGGCTAGCTGGGAAGAGTCATGATTGTTTTCTTGATGGGTACTCTGGATATAATCAAGTGGCCATTGCGCCCGAAGACCAGGAGAAAACGACATTCACCTGTCCGTTTGGGACTTATGCTTTCAGACGGATGCCCTTTGGTCTGTGTAACGCTCCGGCGACATTCCAAAGGTGCATGTTGTCCATATTCTCGGACATGGTGGGTGACTGTTTAGAGGTCTTCATGGATGACTTCTCGGTCTATGGCGACGGGTTCGACGCTTGTCTTGACTGCCTAGACCGCGTGCTGAAGCGCTGCATAGAGGTTAATCTAGTCTTATCTTGGGAGAAGAGTCATTTCATGATGACTCAGGGGACGGTCCTTGGTCATATCGTCTCCAACAGGGGCATGGAGGTCGATCCGGCTAAGGTGGATATCATCAGAAAACTCAATCCGCCGTCCAACTTGCGTCAGTTACGGTCTTTTCTGGGGCATGTCGGTTTCTACCGACGGTTTATTCAGGACTTCAGTCGAATTGCCCGACCGCTTACTGACTTGCTCACCAAAGACACCGAGTTTATTGTTAATGATAAGTGTCTTGAATCATTTGAGACTCTCAAGAATATGGTTGTTTCAGCTCCTGTCCTTCAGCCACCCGATTGGTCTCTTCCATTCGAGATCATGACGGATGCTTCAGATTTTGCCGTTGGGGCTGTGCTTGGACAGAGGAGGGATGGTTTACCGTTCGCCATTCACTACGCCAGCCGGACTTTGGATGCCGCGCAGCGGAATTACACTGTAACTGAGAAAGAGATGCTGGCCGTAGTTTTTGCTCTTGATAAGTATCGATCATATATTCTTGGATCTAGAGTAACAATTTACACTGATCATACCGCCATCCGGTATTTAATGGCTAAGAAGGATGCCAAAGCATGTCTCACCAGATGGATCCTTCTACTCCAGGAATTTGATATTGAGATTAAGGACAAGCCTGGAGTAAAGAATGTGGTGGCGGATCATCTCTCCAGATTGGAGAATCTTGAGGAATCTGAGCCCAGCGCACCTATCACAGAGACATTTCCAGATGAGGCGATATTGGCTGTCACCTCACTCCCGTGGTATGCTGACTTTGTAAACTATCTTGTTGCCAAGACAGTCCCTCAGGGTTGGCCCAGGCAGAAACTTGAGACCTTCCTAGCTAAGGCCAAGTTTTACCATTGGGAGGATCCCGTCCTTTATCATGAAGGAGGGGATAGTATCTGGAGGAGGTGCATTCCTCAAGAAGAGCAGCATAGCGTCCTCACATACTGCCACAAGCTTGAGGTAGGAGGACATCATTCTGGAAAAAGGACAGCACAGAAGGTGCTTCAATCCGGCCTATGGTGGCCTACTCTCTTCAAGGACTCTGATGAGTTCGTGAAGAGATGTACTGACTGTCAGAAAATGGGAACCTGCGGACAGAGAGACATGATGCCCATGCAACCCATTCACTTCTGTGAGGTTTTTGATGCATGGGGAATTGATTTCATGGGCCCATTTCCTAAGAGTCAGGGATTCGAGCATATTTTGCTCGCTGTAGATTATGTCAGCCGATGGGTTGAGGCCATCCCCGCCCGAGCCGCAGATGCTAAAACCGTATGCAAATTTTTGAGGAGAAATATCATTTCACGGTTCGGAGTACCTAGAGTCTTGATTTCAGACGGGGGGTCTCACTTCATCAATGACAAAGTCAGGGCCCTTGCAGACGAGTTCGGCATTGACCATCGGGTTGCCACTCCTTATCACCCTCAGACTAATGGTCTTGCCGAAGTATCGAACAGGGAGATAAAGACTATCTTGCAGAAAGTTGTCCGCCCAGACCGAAAGGATTGGTCACAGCTTTTGGACTCGGTCTTGTGGGCTTATCGGACCTCTTTCAAGAATCCATTGGGAACATCTCCATTTCGTCTCGTCTATGGCAAGCCGTGCCATTTGCCAGTGGAGATCAAGCATAAATCTTTTTGGGCAGTTACTGAGTTGCTTTTAGATCCAGAGAGTATAGGAGACCAGAGAAGAGCAGAATTGGCAGCCCTGGAGGAATTGAGAGACATAGCCTTCTCCAACAGCCTACAATACAAAGAGAAAGTAAAGACATGGCATGATTCGCATATCAGCCATAAACAGTTTGAGCCAGATCAGAAAGTATGGTTGTTTGATTCCAGGCTGAAATTATTTCCAGGGAAGTTGCAGAGCAAGTGGAAAGGACCGTATGTGGTCAGGAAGGTACATGACAATGGCAGCATCGACATATCCGAACCGTCATCTTCCTCTACCTTCCGCGTCAATGGTCAACGCTTGAAACTATATCTTGATCATGATCCGCCGACCATTGACGTTGCCCCCATTCTTCTGGTATGAGATGTGTCCTTTGACTCTCATCATCTACATCTCATACATGGTAATCAAATTCTAGCTTTCGCTGTACAGATCCATCTGTTTATATCACTCTGTTTTCTGTTGATTTATTTTCTTATTTTCTTCTTTTCTTCTCTATCTTCTTTCTCTATCAAAAAGGTGTCGCCCTTGTAGACAGTTTTCCATACTTAGGACGTACTTTGTCCTAAGTATAGGGGGGCGTGCACCCCGAGTTCTTCTATTCCTTTCGATCCTCTCCATTGTCTCCTCTTCTTGTCTATACTTAGGGATATCTTACCCTAAGTATAGGGGGAGACAATCTGAGTACGATATGTTCATTCCCACCCTTGACCCTCCCTGTGTTGTGTACAGTCTGCTATACTTAGGATTATTTGATCCTAAGTATAGGGGGGACGGTCAACTTCTCATTCGTTGATTCCTTCATTAGTTTGTATTCTTTAGACTTGTCTATACTTAGTACGAGTTATGTCTTCTCTTTTCTCTCCGATCTATGAGGACATAGCTCAAGCTAAGTATAGGGGGGTCGTATATACTGCGTATATACTTTAGCCATAACTCGTACTTTCGTATTTTCTTAATAATATGGCTAATAATTCTTTAAAAATTCATTAAAAATCCTTAATAAAAAGATGTGGTTATTCCTCAAATTCTTTTTGTATTTACTGATTAATAAATCAGGTGAAAATGTTTTTTGCAAAATGTTTGAAAAATAGTTTGAAAATCTTTGTGAACATCTATTGAAAACTATTTTGAAAATATTTTGTTTCGTGTTTTCAACCTGGGTGGTTTGTAAAACTTCTTTTCTTTGTGTGAAATAAAATGTTTGAAAAATGATTTGCAAAAATGATTTGAAAAACCTATATATACTGTTTTGAAAGCCTTTGCAAAAAGTTTTCAAATGTGTGTAAAATGTTTGTAAAAATTATTTTGGACTATAGTTTTCAAAAATTGTGTGTAAATTGTTTTCAAATAAATTTGAGGAATATACACATCACACCAAAATTCATCTTATGTATATCTGTATAAAATTGATCACTTACCCTTGTAAATCCTTAAAATCCACTTCTTGTAAATATAAGAAGCACTCCCGTGTACATATTTTTACCTAGCTTTCAGCCAAAATCTTTTTGTTTTCAAAAAAAAACCAAAAACATTTGCAAAATTAAAATCCAAAAACATTTGAAAAATTTCTTTGAAAAATACAAAAAAAAATTTTGCATCTGCATATGCATCATCATCATATTTTCAAAAACCCATAAAAAGTTCAAAATCTTGAAAATTACATCACAAAAATATTTTCTGCATTGCATTGCATAGCATTCGCATTTTTCGGATTGAGTTTGATAGTTGAACAAGTCTAAGTAAAATCCGAAGACTGGAGCTTGATTGGACCTTAAAATCTACCTAATAACAGGAACCTTATAGGAACTGGGTTTGAGGTACTTCAGGTCTAGTTGACTTAATTCTTTGAGGATCACGGGACTTGGTTCAATGGATTCTTGATTGCCTAAGTAGAGTATTTCGGAGCACACGCACGACTCTTGTCGATAATGACCTAACTTGGACACCTGCACCTTTCACATGGCTCAACTCAGTTGGAGTGGTGAGGGGATTGGATTTGCCGGTATGAGACGCACACAAGTGGAAACACTTGTCCTCCTCTAGGGAGGGAAGTGCACCCCAACCCGTCCAGTGATTAGGAAGTCTAAAGACAGGAGGCTGTGGGTTGCGATAAAGCTTCAAAAGAGGGATAGTCTACTGGCTCAAGAGGAAAAACTCCTTATGTAAATGCTGCTGTGAATAGTATTTCAAAAAAAAAAAAAGAAGTTCAGGCATGTACAAAAATAAAACGCCTGCAAAGTATGTACATATGTTGTAAAGTCAATAAGCAAGCTTGAGTTCCAAAGTCATATCATGTGAGCCTGCAGCAGGATGACTTGACTACACTGGTCTTGCATCCAAGGATAGGTAGCTACACTGGCTACCGTCCATTCTTCTCTTCACCCCCTCCTCTTGAGCTGGTTGCCACTTGAACTTAGAAGGGAATACCCCGCTCCTCGAGGATGGAGTTGCTGGATTGGGGAATCACTGGGTTGTCATACTGGAGAAGTCAGTTTCTTGGTCATTCTAGTTGGGGAGAGCCACCATCACTTACACTGTACAAGTCAGATTCATAGTCGTAAGAGTTTGCGTATGAGTTGAGATATTTCTGACCTGGCTATTGAGGAGACTTGAGCAGAGTTTTGGGATTCTCAGGGACTGTTGGATTTCAAACACGGTTCTCAATAAGGTTCCGCCCGCACTAAATTTCTAAAGGTCCGACTTAAACTCCAAACTTTGATTTTGCGAAGACAAGTTTGATAATCAAATAAAATCCAAGTTCTTCTTTTTCTTTTCTTTCGTTTCTTTTTGCACTTATTGCATAAGTGTTTGCTAGGGACTAGCAAAGGTAAAGTATAGGGGGATGATGAATCCACATTTCATCATCTTTATTCTATCATTTTGGCACCTAAAACCCTAGCAAATGCCTGTAAATAGCCTTAAATCAAGCATCTTAGCATTCATGCATGTGCATCTCAACAGTGTGTAAATTACTGTAATTAAGGCCAAAATTATAGAATAAATAAAGAAAAGAAAAAAAAGAATAAAATATTGTAAATATTTTATGACCCAAAACCCCCGAGACCTAGGCATCTTGATGAATAGGTCGACAAGGAATAAAGTAGGGGGAGATAAGGCCAAAAACACAGTCAAAATACCTACACCTGTTATTCATTCTTTATTCATTTTTGGACCTATTTTTGGTTCCACTTTTTGTACATCAAATAAAGAAACTTTGTACATGAAAGTTGTAGATAATTTCATAAAGAAAAAGACAAAATTGATTTCACAGAAAAAGAATGTACAGACAAAAAGTTCTGGTCTGAATAAGAATCCAAAATCCCAACTTCCCAGACCCGTATCTCACAAACGACAACTCCAAATGCATCAAACTCACCTTTAATTGTATATAGAATAAAATAATCTATCCAATGGCGGTGGTTTCGCATTTGGCGGAGCTACGGTTTAAAAGTTGAGTTTTGGACCCCTCTTGTATAGCTATACTGATTAAAATATTCAATTTATTCTTTATTCATTATTTTTATATTTTTAAATTTTTATAATTTTGTAAATATTACTTATACTATATATGTGTATTAAAATTGAAATAAAATGAAAAGAAAAATAAAACTAAAATTACCTGTATAAAGCATACATAGGTATACTGCATATACCTATACCTGTATAGAATACTTTTAGATTTTATTAAACACACAAAACAAACCAGAAAAATAAAATAAAAATATATTTATGTATATAAAAGTATGTTATACTGTTATAAAATCATAAATAAAAATAATAAGACTAAAAATACATAAAATAAAATAAAATATTAAAATACATAGGTATTATACATATATAGGGTTAAAAAGGCAACTTGTAAAAATCAAACTCCTAAAAATAATTAAAAATCAAAATAAAATACTACATAAAATTTGGAACATTTTTTATTTTATCACTTTTATTTAATTCGGCCATTTACTCTTTTAAATTGAATTAACAAATGATTTTTCCAGGGTTTTTCCTGGTTGGTCCACGTGGACCAACCAGGAGGCCAGGACTGTTGACCTATGTCAACAGTCTGACCTACCCCTGTAGCGTCTGACACCCTAGGTTTTGACCCAACTTCAAGGATTTTTCGAGGCCAGGACTTGCATCTTTTTGTGTTGCAATCTTCTGCAACATTGTTCCTCGATCCTCCCTCTAGCTCGCCCATGCTTAACCTTGGTCATCGGGCCCAAGATTCGCCAGATATGCTTTGATCTTTGGAGCACCTCTGTCTCGGGTCAAACCGCATAAAACCAACTCCCCTACTTTGAATTCAGATTGAGTCCCCTTGGTCCACCCCTCTCCGCCTCTCCAGTGCTCTGACCCTTGCCGGAGGTGACAGCTCCGCCGCGAGCTTCTCAGCTAGGGCGAACGAGGTCGAGGACGACTCCAGCACCTCCGCCAACCGCCGGCGTCGAGGTAACCTTCATCCTCTGGTTCCGGCCATTGAGGGCTTCATCCCGCCTTTTCCTTTATTGCTTTAGATTCCTGTTAGTGTAAGCTTGAAAACCCCTAAAAAAATTTGAAGTTACGATCACTGATTCGCCAAATCAAGCACCTTGGCCGGAGCGCACCTCCGGCCGTGCATCTCCATTTCGACTCGACCATCCCCAAGGCCATCCAAGGGTCCAGGCAGTTTGCCCTGGACCCCTTGACTTTGTTTGCAGGTCCAAGCCACTTCACGCGCGCCTGGAGGCGAGTTTTGGAGCTCGCCGGAGCAGCAGCAGCCTTCCAGCTCCGCCCGCTGCCCGAGAGCACCACGGGCCTCCCCGTGGATTTTTGACGCCCCCAGGAGATAGAGGACCGTTCCAGGAAGCTCCTTGTCCATTTTGAGGACCTGTCGTCGCCGGAGGAGGGAGATCGAGGTCGGAGAAGCTCGCCTCCGCCGGCGTTCTTCCCCGTTCTTGCAACCCTCTTCCCAGCCGTTGGATCGAGGAGGAGTCCCAGATCGTACAGCTGACGTTGGATCTCCGCGTGCCTCATCCGTCGATCGTCTCCGGAGATCTGATCTTGGCCGCACATCCGCGAAGCGCCATCGGCCGTCCACAACGCGCCACGTGTTTAAGTGGCCCTCCTTCCGCCGTTGGATCGCGCGCAAGAGGGTATTTTGCAACTAAACCCTCGCGCCTTTTTGTATTTAAGTTTTAATATTTAAACTTTTGCTAGCAGCGTAAAAAGTTTGTAATATTTGCATAGAGACCCCCGAACTTTTCTTATTCGCACTTAGGTCCTCCGCCACGTCACCTCACGTGACCTGTACACGTGAGGTGCGGGCATTTTGCAGAGGCACCCTTGATCTTTTGGGTATTTCGTTTCAGTAAAAAACTTTAATATCACATGTAATATTTCTGGTTATTTTGCAAGCAGGCCCCCACGGTTTTGTTTTATTGCATTTCAGTCCCTCCCAGGCGCGTGCAAGTCACGCGCCCTGGTGGGTAATTTGTAAGCGTGCCCAGGCGGCTTTTGTATTTACATTTTGGTTCCAGAAATTGAATATTCAGTTATATATTTTGTGGAAAATTGCATGTTAGCCCCTGGTTGTTTTAAATATTGCACATATACCCCTGCCAGGCCTGTTTAATATTCGGATGCTTGTTGTATTTATTTGAGTGATCATTTCAAACCCAAAAATTCCACAAAAATAGACTTAAGCTTATGGATACTTATACTTTAACGCCAGCTATTTAGTTTTTGATTTTATTTTATTTTCTTATTTATTAAAAATCAAAAACTCCCTTTTTGTGTACTGTCTACCTTAGAAAATACCAAAAAAATATCAAAACCCCTCCAAAAATTCCCAAAAATTCACAAAGTGTCTATTTTATTCTATTTTAGTGTCAGTCCAAAAATCATTAAATATTTCAAAAGAAAAACACTAAAAATCTAAAAACACTTAAAAACTTCAAAAAAATATATAAAATAGTAGAAAAATCCAAAAAATATAAACTCAACTTCTGTTTATCCCTTATTTTATCATTTTTATTTGAAAAATAGTGTGAAAATTTTGAGCTACTGTTTGCTACTTTTACTTCCTATTTTTGTCACAGTCAGCATTATTTCCACTGTTTTCTCTTATTTCAGTAATTAAAAATATCAAAAACACCTTGAAAAACCCCCAAAAATCACAAAAACAGTAGAAAACTTTAAAAATACCAAAAACATTTTATTTCTGAATTTTTGAGTATTTTTGTGCATTTTTATAAATCTTTTACCTTGCCTTTTCTTACATTGTTTTTACCTTCCAATATTGAAAAAGAAAAAAAATTATAAAATATAAAATATAAAAATCAGAAAATTAAAAATCAAATACAAAATTAAAAATTAAAATAAAAAAAGAAAAAAAATTTAAAAATTAAAAACCCACAAAAAAATTTGCTTTGTTCTCTTGCTTAGTATAGACACATCACACACTCACACACACTTTAGCATTTTTGCTTGAGCTACACTGTTTGTTCCATGTGTTCGAACTCTCTGCATACTTGCCCTTTACATCATTTGTGCAGAGTTAAAAATAAATTTTAACTCCACATTGTTTCTAATTTATTGATCTTAGTGTGGGTTAATTGTTGATCAAATACGGATTTCATTTGAGAGTCGCAACAGCGACGGTTGTCTCCGCCTTGTGTGAGATACCAATTTAGACCCTCGTGAGATCCGTGTTTATCAGCAGCTTGTGTCACACACTCTATATGACTAGAGTGAAGGTCATGGATGGCAGTTTGCATTCTAGTGAAGCAGATAATTCAGATTTGTGTCACCGTCGGCTTGGCCACATGAGCCAGAAGGGCTTACAGCTTCTTAGCAAGAGAGAGTTGATCCCCTACCACAATGACATCACTTTGTCTCCTTGTGATGCATGTGAGGTTGGGAAGAGCATGAGTGCACCGTACAGAGCGAGATCCAAGGTGAACGGAGACCTTCTACAGTTGGTTTATTCTGATGTTTGTGGTCCTATGGACACAGCCTCTTTGGGAGGCAACAGATATTTTGTCACCTTCATTGATGACGCATCCAGGAAGGTGTGGGTGTATGTGCTGAGATCGAAGGATCAAGTGTTTGATTGCTTCAAGAAGTTCCATGCCATGGTTGAGCGTGACACAGGGAAATTGTTGAAGTGTCTACGCACAGACAATGGGGGAGAGTACACCTCCCATAGCTTTCAGGGCTATTGTGCAGAGCACGGCATCAGGCATGAGAGGACAGAGTCAGGCACACCCAAGCACAATGGTCTAGCTGAGAGGATGAACAGGACCATTGTTGAGAGAGTCCGTTGTATGCTGAAGACAGCGAAGTTGCCCAAGACTTTTTGGGCTGAGGCGGTTCGCACCGCTTGTTACTTGGTTAACCGATCTCCATCAGTTCCTTTGAGCTTTCAGATTCCAGAGCGAGTTTGGACAGGGAAAGACCCCTCATATGCTCATTTGAGGGTGTTTGGATGCAAGGCGTATGCATTGGTACCCAAGGAGTAGCAGAAGAAGTTGGATGACAAGGCAGTGCCTTGTATTTTTCTTGGCTATGGAGATCAGGAGTTTGGATACCGTCTTTGGGATCCAAGGAAGAAGACAGTCACCAGGCACAGGGATGTGATTTTCTATGAGAATCAGACGTTAGCTGAGGACACCACTGAGAGTGGTGACGGAGATGAGATCTCCATGGATGATGACAGTGACGAGGACACAGAGCCCTCTCCAATACATGGTATAGGTGGAGAGGATGGACAGCTAGAGCAGCATGAGCCAGACGCAGACCCCATTGATGCAGGTCCAGGGGACCTAGGGCAGGGGGAGCTACCTCATCCAGTTGCAGACACAGCAGAGCCTCAGGTTAGGAGATCTGAGAGGACACGCCAGCCATCATCCCGTTACCCCACTTCCAGGTACGTGATGCTCACAGATGCAGGTGAGCCATACACTTTTGAGGAGGCACAGGTGCACAAGGACAAGGTTCATTGGCAGAATGCAATGAATGAAGAGATGCTATCTCTCAAGAAGAATCACACTTATGACCTTGTTGAGCTTCCTAAAGGGAAGAGAGCCTTGAAGAACAAGTGAGTGTACAAGCTGGAGTCAGATGACAGCGGCAAGCAGGTGAAGTACAAGGCCAGATTGGTAGTGAAAGGGTTCAGCCAGAAGGAAGGAGTGGACTATGACGAGATCTTCTCCCCAATGGTGAAGATGAACTCAGTGAGAATGGTGCTAGGACTTGTTGCTAGCATGGATCTTGAGCTGGAGCAGATGGATGTGAAGACGTCGTTTCTTCACGGTGATTTGAAGGAAGAGATCTACATGGAGCAGCCACAGGGTTTTCAAAAGAGAGGGAAAGAACATATGGTATACAGGTTGAGGAAGAGTCTCTACGGCTTGAAGCAAGCCCCGAGACAGTGGTACTTGAAGTTTGATGCTTTCATGGGAAAGCAGGGCTTCAAGAGGACTACAGCCGACCCATGCGTATATGTTCGTCGTCTTCTCAATGACAGGTTCGTCATTCTTTTGATCTACGTGGATGACATGTTGATTGTAGGTCATGATTCCAACTTGATTGCAAAGCTAAAGAAAGAACTCTCCAAGGAGTTTGAGATGAAAGATTTGGGCAAGGCAAGTCACATCTTAGGGATGCAGATTACAAGGGACAGGAAGAAGCACAAGCTGTGGTTGTCATAGGAGAGCTATGTTGAACGCGTGTTGGAGCGGTTCAACATGAAGAATGCCAAGCCTGTCAGCACACCCTTAGCCTCTCATTTCAAGCTGAACAAAGAGTCATGTCCTTCTACTTCTGAGGAAAAAGCAGAGATGTCCAAGATCCCATACCAGTCAGCAGTTGGGAGCCTCATGTACGCCATGGTTTGCACTAGACCAGACATAGCCCATGCAGTGGGCGTGGTGAGCAGGTTCATGTCTAACCCGGGCAAGGACCATTGGGAGGCAGTGAAGTGGATCTTGAGATACTTGAGAGGGACCTCAAGTATGTGTCTTGCTTTTAGGAGGTCAGATCCCAAACTTTGTGGTTTCACTGATGCAGATATAGCAGGAGATATGGACCAGAGAAAGTCCACCTCAAGCTACATTTTCACTTTTGCAGGGGGAGCCATATCTTGGCAATCCAAACTACAGAAATGTGTCGCTCTCTCAACTACTGAGGCAGAATACATTGCAGCAGCAGAGGCTGGGAAAGAAGTGTTGTGGCTACAACGCTTCCTTGGTGAGTTTGGATTTGAAGACAGTGAGCCGGCTATGTTTTGTGATAGCCAGAGCGCTATAGACTTGAGCAAGAGTACCATGCACCATGCTCGCACAAAGCACATTGATGTGAGATACCATTGGCTGAGGGATGCAATTGAACAGAAGCTGCTCGTGTTGAAGAAGATTCACACAGATGAGAACCCCTCAGACATGTTGACCAAGGCAGTCACTCGTGACAAGCTTCAGCTCTGTAGAGAGCTGAGCGGTGTCACTTCTCTTTGATCTCCATCATTGGTCAACACCTCCCCGTTGGGGCTGGAGGGGGAGGTTGTTGGGTATACTTACAAAAGTTCCAGCCCCAACTTGGGGGCAGCAGCATTTACTCTTTTTGGCAGGGGCATCACTGATATTTTTCCATGAATTGGACAACCCATTCCAGGGATGGATGTGCCCCATTCGATGCCCCAATTTGGAGTGCGCCTCTCCATCCAGAACGCTATTCCTCGAGCCCTAATTCCCGTTCCAGGGAGAACGAGCAGAGAGCGGCAGCAAAGGGGGGGTTCTTCGTGAACCCCATCTTCTCCATTTCCTCCGCACGAGAGCGCGCGCGAGAGAGAGAGAGAGATCGAGAGGGAGAAAGAGCAGCAGCTAGGAGCACCTTTCTAGCTACAGTTTGGGTTGAAGGTGCAGCGGCAAGTCGAGCTCGAGAGGAGTAGCGGGGGTCGTTGGGAACGACCTCAAGAGGAGCCGAGCGCCGAGTTTGGGTCTCCATCCGGGAGCCCACAAGGGGAGTTACTTTGTCCTCCTTGTTTGAGCACAATATTGGTATAGTTAGATACCTAGGGATAGTTTGTTCCTTGTTGAAGAACTATCCGTTGTGTGTGCTTGTACCTCGGTTTTGTGGGCAACAAAATCGGGAAGAACATTAACTCATTTGACCATAGTGGATTGGTTGCCGGTCTTGCCCCGTGGTTTTTCCCTTGCTCACATTGAGCAAGGGTTTCCACGTAAAATCTTTGTCTCGTGTGGTGCTTGCTTGCTTGCTTGTGGTTGCTTGATTGTCATTGTTGCTATTTGAGTTCCTGTGTGGGAAACATATTTTGTGTGTGCCATCTTTGCTGCAGGACAATTTAGGGGGATACAGATCTTGGGTTGATTGTTTCCGCATTATCCATATATCCCCAACAGCATATTCAGCTTTGTCTTTATCAGCTTAGGAAGGGAATGCAACATGCGATTGAGATACAAAGGGCTATTCTCAGGCAAGGGAGCTCTGCAATCACGAAAAGTGGATTCATTAGAAGTGGTAGAAAATTCCGATGGGTTAAACTTGAAGATCCAGCTGATACAAAGCAGCTTGGTCGCCCACAGGCTCTTACTAAGTTCTGTTTTTTCTTAATGGACGCTTTAAAGGAAAGAGGGGCCAGGATGAAGCCTTTGATATGTGCTTGCTTGCTGAAAGAGCCGGATAAGGTTCTCGTTGTTGGTGTATGCGGAAAGCCAAGACTTGGAGCTGTTCAAGGAAATGCTTTTGGCATTGCATTCAGAACTGCTGCTGAAGAAATTGGAGCAGAATATTTCCATGAACTGTTTGAATCCTCCTGGATAATCTTGGATACAGTGGTCGTAAGTTCCTTTATGATCAGGCTAACTGAGAAACTTTGAAGCATACCTAACTAATTTGAGTTATTTATTTATAGAAAAATATCAAATTTAACTCCTCGGTTGAGATATGTAAATTCAGCTTTCTCTTTCAGTTATTCGATTAAGGTAATTTAAGTTCTTGTCGAGTTTTCTTATTCCAGAATTATCATTTGTACCTCTCGAGTTACTTGTCGTCCATCCGCATTCCAAAGTATTGTTAACTTTTGGTCCATCCGCATTCCAAAGTATTGTTAACTTTTGGAGCACAAGAGTAATTAGATTGAATTGCTAGAGTATATATCTTTTTTCTAACATCCTTCTTTCTCTTCTTCTCCTTCATCCTCCTCCCGTGTAAATCCACCATCTTCACACCACGAAACTCTGCCATCTATATTCTTGATGGAGCCATCGTCTTTGCCATTGTGTCTTCAACTGCAAAGCTTTCTTCCAGGAGCGACCACCAGAACCACCGGTAGCGAGGAGGACTAAGGAAGCAAGATCTTGGGAGCTCCATTCTTGTCCAAGAAACCTTAGATTCATCTCTTCGAATCCAATGGGTTCTACCATTAGTGGCAACCAGCAACACCTCATAGCCTCCACCTCCAAAACCATCATGACCTTGACGAGCCCGCGAAAGCCGCGATAAGAAATCGGTTTTAATGGTCGATCGTGAAATTAAATAAAAGTCGTTCGTTGTAGGCGGCGATTCGGAGACAGTCAAGAAATAACCACAAAATAATGATTCAATTTTAATCTCGTGGTTTATGTTTATTTTACTTGGGCAAGTCCCAAGGTCGATCACAAGGAGGCAAAGGAACAACCTAGATTAATGTCTATCCAATTTTGAGTTCGGTTTTCAAGGCGGTATTTTTTTGGAATTTTTCAATGCAAGATGAGATGCAAAATGCAAATTCGGCCTATTTTAGGGACTAAAATGTAAAATACGTCAAACGGTGTCCGAAAATTACGAAACTTGGCCGAGATGTAAAAAATGATGAAATAAATGCACTGTAATTTTTTTGGAATTTTTAGATGCAATATGAATTTTTTACGAATTTTTAATTGAAAACAGAATGATTTTCAATATTTAATTTTAATAAATATTAAACCTACTTATTTTCGAGAACTAAAATTATCTAAGATCTATCACAAGGTAATGGATCCTAGAAAAATCCTAGATCACAAAAATGTAGGGTCTAATACCTATTAAAAATTAAACAGTGAATTATGCAAAATGATTTTTATAGAGCAAAGTGTGCATGTAAATGCAATGATTTTTGGGCACAATGTTAATCAAAGAAATCTCTACAAAATGTGATTTTTCGGAGATTTTTAGAGCCACGGTTAATTAACTATGAATTTCTTAGCACAGATTGGGTAAAATATTTCAATTTCCACAAAATAATTATTTATTAATTAAGCGTTGATCACATGAATGTCCACAGCATGTCAAAATGTAGAGAATTAAGCGATGAACAAAGTGCTATATTGTATAAATAAAATGAGGTAGAGAATAGGTCTAAAATGCAGTGGGAGTACATGGATAAAAATGCAATAAATAAATGAATAAATAAATGCAGTGGGGGGGGTATATGCGTAATTACCAAGAAACAGAGGTGAATTCTGTAAAATGTCCAAGAGGCACGTGCGTGGCACGTGCCCTTGGTGTAAAGGACTAATGTGCGAAATGGTGAAACTTCAGGGGGGTCTCCAGCAATTTGACCCCTGGTCACGTGCGGAGCACGTGGCCTGGGGTGGCGTGGTGCTGATGTCCTCCTGTCGTCCCCTCCCGTCACGTGCCTCGCACGCGGGGAGGGCCTCGGGCTAGCCGCCCGGTGGCGCGGCGGAGGCGCACGGCCGAGGCTTGGCGGAGGAGCACCGGTAGCGGAGGCGGTCGGTGTTGCTGTGGAGGCGCTCCGGTCGTGCTCCAGGCGTGGCGAGATGTCAATCGGAGTAGCGCGTGCGCAGGTGGTCGATGAGGCGGGTCGCTGTCGAGGATGAAGCGGGAGGTGCGGCGGTGGTCGGCTTCTCGGGGGCGTAGCGTTGGAGGTGGGCGGAGGCGTAGCAGTTGTTGACGAAGCAGAGAAGATGGTCGGGGCGGAGGCGCTTGCCGTTGTCGGAGCACCTGAGGGCGGACGCGGGTGAACTGGAGGTCGATGAAGACGTAGTCGTTGGCTCCACAGGCACGAGGGCCGGAGCTGAAGCAGAGGATGAAAGGCGGCGGAGCCGCTTCTGCAACGAGGGGCGGTGGCGCCCTCGGATCTCGCCGCGAGGGTGGCGAGGCCGGGCTGTCACCACCGGGATCGCCTGGGATTTGAGTTCTATCGGCGGATATGGTTGAAGGTGGCGGCGGTCGTGCTTATAAAGGGTAGAGGGGGATAAGGGAAGGTAGTCGGCGTTGGGGCGCGGCGGTTGCGGAGGGGGTTGGCGTCAACGGCGAGGTCAAAGGCCGCGATTTGCGGCGGAGGTTACGGTGCGACGGTTGCGGAGGATCGGGGGAAGGGCGGCAGGCGCGAGAGGAGCGGGAGGTTGAAGGAGGGGTAGGGGCCGTTCGATCGACCGCTGATCGAACGGCCCAGAATTGGCCACGTGGCGGGAGCCTGGGGACGGGGTGCGCACGTGCTTGGCGCGTGCCTGGGGGCACGTGCCTCGCACGTGCGATGGCTTTTTTAAATTTTTTTTTATAAAAACGATATAAAAAGGCGAAAAAAACATGACACGTGGCGGCCTCTGGGGCTGCCACGTGTCACCTCCAGAGAATTCGAAAATAAAACCTCTTGTAAAATAGATAAAAAATAGCAAATGACCTCGGATCGAAAAAGTTCCTTCACAAAAAATGCTCGTCTCGACGAGATCTACAACTTTCATGAAGACATCAAAGGCAAATTCGGTCAAATGTAAAAAGTGAATTTTTGGGGTATCCCATGTACATAGAATACCTTGATTTTTGGGTTTTCTAATTTTTTTGTCAATTTTAAACACGATAAAAAACCGGAAAAATAAGGAAAACTCAAAGATAAATAAAAGAGACCTTAATCTAAATTTTTTTGGATTTTTATTAATAAAGAAAATAAATGCATAAAATACGGGTCAAAAAGCCGCGAAAATACAATGTACAAAAGAGGCCCAAAACCCAACTTTCACATACGAGCTCCGATTCACTTGAACTTGGTCTTGTTTTGAAGGTAATTGAATGTGCATTAGTTCAAAAGTGAGTAAGATCAAATCGGACACTGGATGGGGAAGATATGTGGCTTTTAGTCCGAAAATCCTATAACTAGGGTTTGGGTTTTTGGTCCACTTGCCAAGGTTAGTGATTTTTTTGTATTTTTTATTTATTCTTGTTAGTGATGTGTACACAGTGGAAGTGAGTTTGTGGCAATCGGAGTTAGTATGAAGGAGTTAAAAATATGGGAAGTTAGGCTATTCACAGGTCAATTTTGGCTTGGATTTTTGGCTTCTTATTTATGCAGAAATTAATGCTAAAATGCAATTCTTATGACATCATGCATGAATGCTAATTATGCAGAATAAATGCAGAAATGCAGTTGATTTTGAGGGACTTGAGCTTTAATTAATGAGACTTAGAATGGTGAATCTGAGATTCATCATCCCCCTATACTTAAACCATGCTCGTCCCTGAGCATCAAAAAGAAATGCCATGAAGTGAAATGAGACTGGGTTCCATACCAAGACCATGAACTGAAGGTGAAAGTGAAACTAAACTTGACCTTTGGATTAATAATGTGGCGGAACTTCTGTGAGACTTAGAATTTCAAAATCAACAGCCCTCAAGTTCTACACATCATTGTCACAGTTTTGGCTCAGAAGTCATCTTAGATCAATCCTCTTCCCAAAGTATACCCTATGAACATTGAATAACCGACTCATGTGTGTGAAGGGTTTTAGCTCTTCCCATTCAGAATGTCGGACTACCATGCTCCTCTCCTCTCCAGTAACTCGTCCTCGGGGAGTCAGGTATTTCCTTCTAAGGTCTGTCGTGCTGTGTTCACAATCGAATGAGGGAGAAGATAGAAGAAAGAGAAAAGAACTGAAGGGTGGCCAGTGTAGTCACCTTTCCTTGTGGAGATGGCCAGTGTAGCCGAGTCTCCACCAAGATCTGCAGGTTTCTGAAGCTTGGACCTTTTTGGTCGGATTTTTATTTGGTAGAATGCTTCTATGTATTTGGATTTTTTGGTGGTTCTGCTTGGATCTTGTTGTGCCCCTACGGATATAGAATCTTTTGTTCCGTACATTTTTTGGGGTCTTAGAAAAAATTGTGCCCAGCCGTCCATCCCTTTTCCGAAGCTTTATTTCAACCCGTACTCCGGTCTTTAGATTTCCACGCTACCAGAAAAGAGACTCACACAGTCTTCCAACATCCCATCTGGGTTGAGCTAAGTGCATAGTGCGAGAGTGCGAATTAATTCCCTATTCCAGAGTGGTACCCAGAATGAAGAGACCAGGTTAGACACTAAGAGTCAAACGCTGCACATTGTCATGTGGAACTTAAGGAATTAAGTCAAAAAGACCTGAAGCTCTTAAAATTCTATTTCTCGGTGAAGTTCCTCTGAAAATTAGGTGGATTAAAGTCAAGCCCAGACCACTCTCGGTTTCGGCTCATAACTCGGTTCAGAACCCAATGACTTTTCACAGATGCAAATGCATGTGGTGATGGATGAAGTGCAGGTGCGTGAAATGCAGACACTTTTTTTTTGACATTTTATGCAAGGGATTTTTTTTAATGCAGAAAATGGAATAAGAAGCCTCTTTTTCATTCATTTTTTTTTCAGAAAATTAGGGCAAGTCAGTGTTCTTCTTCTTCTTCTTTTTTTTTCAAGTTAGTACCCACCCCGTAAATACATATAGACTTACGCGAAAGTACGAGATATGGGTAAAATATATACAAAGTATATACAGACCCCCCTATACTTAGCGAGTGCTGTGTCCTCAGAGCACAAGAAGCGTGAAGAAGACATAGCTCGGGCTAAGCGTAAGAGAGTGAGAAAAAAGAAAGAAAAAAGAAAAGAAGAAAAAGAATGAAAAGAAAAGCGGTCAGGAAATGAGGAGAGTATATACGGGTGGATGTCGGTTCCCCCTATACTTAGGCTTTGAACAGCCTAAGTATGGAAGAAGGGTGGATATGGAGCGAATGGGAGTTAGGAGAAGAATGATATATACAGATGGCATTGGTCCCCCCTATACTTAGGCCTTGGCCTAAGTAAAGGAAGAAGCTGTACAAGGAGACCAATGTGGTCGGGAGGGAGGGTGGGTAGCCGATGATTAAGGCGGTTTTCGGCTGATCTTTTTGTGAGCCTGCGGTGGGAGATCGTAATGATGAGTCGGAGATGAGGCATATGATTCCCAACTATTGTCCGTGTCATCCTCAGACAAATTATGATGGATAGTGGATGAATTGTTTGAGTCAGATGAAAGATATCCATCATCGGAATTATCCTCAGAGGAGTAGTAATTGAAAGTGGGCATACTCCACGTATTCTGGTCTTTTTGTTTTTTCAATTGTTTTCTCAGAATTCGTTCCTTCTTGGGGTCAATCAGTTTGTCCTCGGATGAATGCTCAGAAGCACCGGTCTCAGTCAGCTCATACGAAAGAATTCCAGTGTACTTGAAGAATGCAGGAGCATCAGCTTTGGATGAGTAGTAGTTAGGAACGGGAGTTGTCCAACGCGGATTGAATTTTGGATCCTTACGAAGATATGGCTTTAGGGCTGCCGAACAGACTTCACTCATGTAAACCATCTTTTCCGGACCTGATGAGGGATCATCAACTGATTCCTCTTCCGAAAGGTCAAAGGTGACTTTCTTTTTATTTTGTCGTGAAGGTGTCGGTTCACTTGAGTATCCAGATGAATAGCCATTGAGATTCTCCTTGGTTGGTGCTTGGTCTACGTGCTCGTTCTTAGTCTCTCGAATGTTTGAGCACTCTCGATTTGGGATAATTTGTTCAAGATATTCAGAGAATGTTGCTCCAGGGTGTGACCACGCATATGTCTCTGGATCGTAGTAAAAAGATTTGTCTATTTTGAGATCCTTGGGGATTTGAATCTTGGGGAGATTTTCTAAACCAATAGTCTCATCAACAACTGTTATCTCAGGTGTGGTTGCGGGGTAGGGCTCTTCTACCGCTTCATGGTTACGGTTGTTGGGGACTTCGTGGGTTGCCTCAGAAGATCGTGGTTCCTCAAAGATAGGGTCAGATTTAAGTGCTTCCAATGCTGTGAAATTGATTTCCCGAGTCTCACAATCGATGCTCGCCTTGGCCAATGCCAAGAATGGCTTTCCGAGAATGATTGGAGACTGGGTAAATTCTCCTTGATGCTCAATATCAATGATCGTGAATTCTACCTTGAGCGGAGCACCTTGGAATTTCATGATGACAGAAATGGTTCCTCTCGGCCGCTTTATCGATCGGTCCGCTAATTGTACAATCTCTCGTATCTTCCGAATCGGTCCGAGTTTGAGTTCATGGAATACAGAGGTCGGGAGGATATTAATTGGTGAATTATCATCAATCCGAGCATGGGTGAAAATTGTGTCTTTGATTTTGCAGTCAAATCTGGGCAACCGCTTCACTATGCGGCTCTTGGTTTTTCTCCTCAACACCAAGGAGGAGGCCATTGACAAGATATGTCTTTCAGTCTTTGTTCGTATCCTGCCCGACTTTTTGTTCATTAATTTATCTGTTATAAATCTTTTAAGGTCGGGGAAGTGTTCAATGGCCTGTATAAAGGGAAGTTCAAATATCAAGCGTTTTTCCAGTGCTTCCCGTATAGTCGGATCCAAATTTCGCAGATCATCTTCAGTTTCAATTTTTATGAAATTTTCTGAATTTTCAATTTTTTTGTGATTTTCAAATATTTCTATTTTTTTGGTATTTTCTGGGTGGTGTGGGGGTGTGGGGTGTTCTTCAGACGAAGAGGGGCTCTGGTGTTCAGGGTGGTGGTCAGCAGTATAAACATTTTCAGAACTGTCCATTGGTCCCTGAATTATCCTCAGAATTTTCAATCTCAGATCCAGTCATTTCCTCATTCATTTTACTGTCCGAGCCACCATAGAATGCGATGAATCGATCGGTAAATTTTTGAAATCTCTCCTCTATTGACTTGAATTTCTTATTTATCCTCGAAATATCCTCCTCAAGATTTGGTTCATGATTAATTATGGGTGCAATAGGTGTATGTTTGATAATTTCATCTTCCATTTTTCTCTTTGTGCTGAGAGGAGAGCTTCTTGGAATATCCGAAATATGCTCAGTATTTTCTGAAAATTTCTCCTCAAAAATAATGGAAGGAGGCTGCTCATAAGGTTCAGACATGTGTCGTTGATTGGTCAGACCTTGATATTGCGGAGTCAACATACAGGGTTTATGTGTTTCTAAGCAGTCAGTCCAGCCCTCTGTATGAGCATCATGTCTGACGAGGGGTTTATCATGGTCAATCCAATGCCGATGATTATTCAGTGCGTGTCTATCCATCTGAGTTTGATTTCTCTGCCAGTCATGAGATTTGAAGGGATTTTGATCTTGAAAAGTTTCATTGGTGAGAAACTGAGAATAAGACGATTCGGTCCAAGATGGTAGGTGGTCATTTACGGTTGGATTGTTCGAATAGAAATTTAATGAGGAGGCCGAATTTATCTGCGGGTGAAAGCCTCCCGCAAATGTTGGAGGATTATTGTAATAAGGGGATTGAGTTGATTTGGGCCTAACCGAAACAAATTCATTTTCATAGTATAGCTCTGATGGGTGTTCGGTCATTTTTGAGAGGAATGGGGAGTCGGATCTGTGAGAGTTTTTAGACAAGAGTTCCATTATGAGGTTTAAATTAAGATAGGGAAGAGATGATTGCACGGGATAGTCAAGAGAATTTTTATCGAATGTGCGGCTATTGATCTTGAAATCGGTTCACGCACACCAATGCAAACACAATTCAAACCCCGGGTTCACCAACTCACACAATGAAGCCGTAAGAGTTCGGCTATTATCTTTTCAATTTTAGTTGGTGATAAATTCAATCTTGCAAGCCGTTTAAACGAGCTGTTAGGTTTGGAGCTGGGCTCTATCCTAGTGTGTGTCTCTCTCCTCGCTGCAAGATAAAATCAAACAATGTCGGGGTTGCTCTCCCGCAGAAATTCTTGATTTTATGGATTTTTAGATCGGCTATATTTAGCAGTCCCAATTTTATTAAGGCGATCACTGTAGAATTTAGGTGAACACAAATTCACGTCTACCGTCCAGTCCCAATTTCCTTTAGATTTATGTGATAAAACAAGAGAGAGGAATTCGGGAAAAGCCGATGCACGCGGAAAACTTATGATGAATGCTCAGTTAGAAGACTTACAGTGCCTCCTCGCAATCTCCATGTGGGATGCAATACATAATTGAAAATTTATACTAAATGCGTGCAAGCCGATGAAAACCGCACCTAAGCAGAAAGTTCTATTAGCGGGAAGAATTGAGTTAAATTTTTTGGCTAAGTTGAACGATCTAAGGTGCGTCTTGATTAGAGTGCAGTTTGGCTTAAGATCCTACGAGCACAAGCAAAAATATAAATGCTCTAAGAGCCGTATGTGCAGGTCTATCCTAATCGCCACTCAAGTCGGGCCCCACCCTCTCCGGAGAGTGAAACAGGCCACGACACACCACAAATAAAGTTCAATGTCTTTGTACACACGCGAGAGTCCAAACGGACACCGCTATAAATGAGCAGAAAATAAAAATGCAGAAATTAAAAACCTAGACTCTACTCTCTCTCACGACTTGACTCGATCTTAATTTAATTGCGGTTTCTTCGGATGTCGGTAAAGATGCGTCGGTTCCTTGAAAAACCGCTCCACGTGCGCCGGGTACCTCGCAAGAAAAATAAGAGAGAGATTGTAAGAGAGTGACTCAAAAAATAATCAAAAATAAAATAAATGAAAGAAATGCTGAAAAATAAATACAAGAAAATAAAATGGGATTTACAATGAAAGAATCGGGGGTCAGACTACCCGAATTCGGAAAATCGAACAAAAATTTTCGAAACAAAAACTAAGCCGTTTGCCTCCCCGGCAACGGCGCCATCTGACGAGCCCGCGAAAGCCGCGATAAGAAATCGGTTTTAATGGTCGATCGTGAAATTAAATAAAAGTCGTTCGTTGTAGGCGGCGATTCGGAGACAGTCAAGAAATAACCACAAAATAATGATTCAATTTTAATCTCGTGGTTTATGTTTATTTTACTTGGGCAAGTCCCAAGGTCGATCACAAGGAGGCAAAGGAACAACCTAGATTAATGTCTATCCAATTTTGAGTTCGGTTTTCAAGGCGGTATTTTTTTGGAATTTTTCAATGCAAGATGAGATGCAAAATGCAAATTCGGCCTATTTTAGGGACTAAAATGTAAAATACGTCAAACGGTGTCCGAAAATTACGAAACTTGGCCGAGATGTAAAAAATGATGAAATAAGTGCACTGTAATATTTTTGGAATTTTTAGATGCAATATGAATTTTTTACGAATTTTTAATTGAAAACAGAATGATTTTCAATATTTAATTTTAATAAATATTAAACCTACTTATTTTCGAGAACTAAAATTATCTAAGATCTATCACAAGGTAATGGATCCTAGAAAAATCCTAGATCACAAAAATGTAGGGTCTAATACCTATTAAAAATTAAACAGTGAATTATGCAAAATGATTTTTATAGAGCAAAATGTGCATGCAAATGCAATGATTTTTGGGCACAATGTTAATCAAAGAAATCTCTACAAAATGTGATTTTTCGGAGATTTTTAGAGCCACGGTTAATTAACTATGAATTTCTGAGCACAGATTGGGTAAAATATTTCAATTTCCACAAAATAATTATTTATTAATTAAGCGTTGATCACATGAATGTCCACAGCATGTCAAAATGTAGAGAATTAAGCGATGAACAAAGTGCTATATTGTATAAATAAAATGAGGTAGAGAATAGGTCTAAAATGCAGTGGGAGTACATGGATAAAAATGCAATAAATAAATGAATAAATAAATGCAGTGGGGGGGGGTATACGCGTAATTACCAAGAAACAGAGGTGAATTCTGCAAAATGTCCAAGAGGCACGTGCGTGGCACGTGCCCTTGGTGTAAAGGACTAATGTGCGAAATGGTGAAACTTCGAGGGGGTCTCCAGCAATTTGACCCCTGGTCACGTGCGGAGCACGTGGCCTGGGGTGGCGTGGTGCTGATGTCCTCCTGTCGTCCCCTCCCGTCACGTGCCTCGCACGCGGGGAGGGCCTCGGGCTAGCCGCCCGGTGGCGCGGCGGAGGCGCACGGCCGAGGCTTGGCGGAGGAGCACCGGTAGCGGAGGCGGTCGGCGTTGCTGTGGAGGCGCTCCGGTCGTGCTCCAGGCGTGGCGAGATGTCAATCGGAGTAGCGCGTGCGCAGGTGGTCGATGAGGCGGGCCGCTGTCGAGGATGAAGCTGGAGGTGCGGCGGTGGTCGGCTTCTCGGGGGCGTAGCGTTGGAGGTGGGCGGAGGCGTAGCAGTTGTTGACGAAGCAGAGAAGATGGTCGGGGCGGAGGCGCTTGCCGTTGTCGGAGCACCTGAGGGCGGACGCGGGTGAACTGGAGGTCGATGAAGACGTAGTCGTTGGCTCCACGGGCACGAGGGCCGGAGCTGAAGCAGAGGATGAAAGGCGGCGGAGCCGCTTCTGCAACGAGGGGCGGTGGCGCCCTCGGATCTCGCCGCGAGGGTGGCGAGGCCAGGCTGTCACCACCGGGATCGCCTGGGATTTGAGTTCTATCGGCGGATATGGTTGAAGGTGGCGGCGGTCGTGCTTATATAGGGTAGAGGGGGATAAGGGAAGGTAGTCGGCGTTGGGGCGCGGCGGTTGTGGAGGGGGTTGGCGTCAACGGCGAGGTCAAAGGCCGCGATTTGCGGCGGAGGTTACGGTGCGGCGGTTGCGGAGGATCGGGGGAAGGGCGGCAGGCGCGAGAGGAGCGGGAGGTTGAAGGAGGGGTAGGGGTCGTTCGATCGACCGCTGATCGAACGGCCCAGAATTGGCCACGTGGCGGGAGCCTGGGGACGGGGTGCGCACGTGCTTGGCGCGAGCCTGGGGGCACGTGCCTCGCACGTGCGATGGCTTTTTTAATTTTTTTTTTATAAAAACGATATAAAAAGGCGAAAAAAACATGACACGTGGCGGCCTCTGGGGCTGCCACGTGTCACCTCCAGAGAATTCGAAAATAAAACCTCTTGTAAAATAGATAAAAAATAGCAAATGACCTCGGATCGAAAAAATTCCTTCACAAAAAATGCTCGTCTCGACGAGATCTACAACTTTCATGAAGACATCAAAGGCAAATTCGGTCAAATGTAAAAAGTGAATTTTTGGGGTATCCCATGTACATAGAATACCTTGATTTTTGGGTTTTCTAATTTTTTTGTCAATTTTAAACACGATAAAAAACCGGAAAAATAAGGAAAACTCAAAGATAAATAAAAGAGACCTTAATCTAAATTTTTTTGGATTTTTATTAATAAAGAAAATAAATGCATAAAATACGGGTCAAAAAGCCGCGAAAATACAATGTACAAAAGAGGCCCAAAACCCGACTTTCACATACGAGCTCCAATTCACTTGAACTTGGTCTTGTTTTGAAGGTAATTGAATGTGCATTAGTTCAAAAGTGAGTAAGATCAAATCAGACACTGGATGGGGAAGATATGTGGCTTTTAGTCCGAAAATCCTATAACTAGGGTTTGGATTTTTGGTCCACTTGCCAAGGTTAGTGATTTTTTTGTATTTTTTATTTATTCTTGTTAGTGATGTGTACACAGTGGAAGTGAGTTTGTGGCAATCGGAGTTAGTATGAAGGAGTTAAAAATATGGGAAGTTAGGCTATTCACAGGTCAATTTTGGCTTGGATTTTTGGCTTCTTATTTTATGCAGAAATTAATGCTAAAATGCAATTCTTATGACATCATGCATGAATGCTAATTATGCAGAATAAATGCAGAAATGCAGTTGATTTTGAGGGACTTGAGCTTTAATTAATGAGACTTAGAATGGTGAATCTGAGATTCATCAGACCTCACCCCCACCCGCGATGACATCAAGACTGTTGGAACCACGGTGAAAAATCCTCCGAGCCTAAGCCATCGTGAGGTGCTGCTCCGTCGGTTAAAGACCTCTCGCATCCGCCTCCACGACTACTACTAGAAATACCGCATCTCCCCTCAAGACGTCGACGACAACATGATAATGGCACCAATGCTGGTGCCTCTTCCGGGGGTGGTGGTATTAAGAGGAAGAAGACCAGGGAGTAGAAAGTGGCCGTGTGCATGTATGCATTCTCCAATTGCGAGGCCAAGCCCATGGACCTCACCAATTACTGCCATCACCACATCCTCTCCAACGCGAGAGGATCCCCTGACCGTGTGAGGATAGCACCATAATAGACCTCTCGTACACTACCATGATTTGAATAAATCATGATTTACAGCTCATTGATGATCAAACTAACACAAGGGAACAAATGATAATGTAGCAAGAAGTCAAGATCACAATTGATATTCCAAAAAAAGAAGTGGCATGATAGATATTACAACATCTAAAATGGGTACAAGTAATAAAAACTCAAAAAGTATATCCTGCAAAATGTAAAAGTATAGCAGCTTGACTGCTACAAGTTCTGGATGCAACTCTTCCCATCTCCTAATCAAGCGTGACCACGCCGGTCATCGCCGCTGCCACGGCCACCACTAGCCTGCTCCTCCCCAGGACTCTTATGCTCATGCACCACCTGCACATGCCTCCTCTCGGGCACCTTCCCTTCACCTGCGGGGGAACGGTAATCTACGGTCTCCACGACCTTCTTCTCCGTGGCTCCATCTTCCTCCCTTGCCGCTGTTGTCTTCATCTTGTCGTGTTCCGCCTACATTGCAAAAGGAGAGGAATCCTGAAGCAAGCAGGATGGATGTAATCAACAGGGGAATTAGAACTGTGTCTCACCTGCGCAGTGGCCATGGTATCCTTTATCAAAAGCCTTTGCACTTCAGCTCTTTCTTCTATGGTTTGCCTTATCCAGGTATATGTGTATATGTATATGTATGCATATATACAAGATGGTGGGGAATAGGTAGGTGTTAATGCAGGGAATGACGTGGAGGATTCTCCTTCTGAGAAAAACATGCAGGTTCCGCCGCTCTGACACGTCATCCTGAA
The DNA here is from genome assembly GCA_037367405.1 of Ottelia alismoides. Lineage (NCBI taxonomy): Eukaryota > Viridiplantae > Streptophyta > Magnoliopsida > Alismatales > Hydrocharitaceae > Ottelia > Ottelia alismoides. The sequence goes on from JAZKJV010000070.1 coordinate 292,584, forward strand.
CCCAAATTCTGGCATGTCATTGCCGTTTGTTCTATTCAGCCTTGGACTAAAATATTGCGCAGCAGATCACACAGCAGTAAAATGAAAAATATGAATATTGTTCTATACATGGCCTCAAATTTCAGCGAAATTCGATCGAATTTCTGTCGAATATCGATATCCAATCGAAATCGAAATTCGACCGAAATGACCGAAATATGGGGTCCTAGTACAAAAAATGACGGAAATTCCATCGAGATTCTGTTTTAGTCGATACCGAAATGGTGACCGAAGCCATTAAATATCAATGGGAAGTACAAAATATGTCATGAAAATATGGACGCTTTTCAACAATTACATAAAATATCAATGGGAAGTATTCCAGAAATCTGCAATTTAAAGCTCTAAATTTGTTTATATAAAGGGAACGGGAGTCATAAAAAGGAATACGAGCCTCAATAAGAAATTGTCATGTCATACAAATATGTCAAAAGCCTCCAATCAAGTGAACTACAACACTAGAGTAAGTGTAAAACAAAACTTATGAAATATTACAAATTAATATTTAAGAATTAGATGTCCAGCCAGTCCACGTCCAGATCTTCGTAATAATGACATCGATCAGCCGGTGTCGCCAAATACATGAAAATATGACGCGCATAGGAGTGGATCGAGGAAGCTACATCTACAAGCAATTCAACAATCCCAGCGGCAGATGATGCAGTTTCTTAGGAAGGGATGATAAACAGCTGATGTCCTGCACCACCACAAAACGTTGCAACATGCATTTGAAAGAAAAAGAAATATAATTCAATAGATATGTTTACGAAACATGTAAAAGCTTTGAGTGCCGTACGAAACACAAAAAACTGCATCAGTCTAAAACCAGAAAATATGCCCTTGATATAATTGTTCTCAAAGTTTTAGACGACATAAAATAACATGTATATGTGTTTCTTCACGAAACTGGTGTACAATCACAATCCAAGTGCCCCCTTCCCCAGTCAACATCCAACAATCTATGAGCCCACTGCCTGAAACCACATTGCAGTTGACCGCTACCAAGGTTCTCAGACTAGGTGTTGTGGTCATGGTTCGAAAAAATGCACCTCGAGACGCAAAGGCATTCGAGGCGAAACAAGGCGTTGGAAAAGAGCCTCGAGGCGACTGCCTTAGACCCCCTGGCTGAGGCAACCGCCTCGGATGACCGGGGTGATCGAGGCAAGGCAAGGCAGTGAGGCGGGACGAGGCGGTTGCTGAGGTGTTATGAATTTATAAAGTATTTTTTAATAAAATAACTGGTTCTATTGGTAGTTTCAAATATTTATAAAGGTCAGTTTGTTGAGGATATATTTATAAAAGATGAATGCTTAAATTTGACCTCTTTCTTATTCATATTTGCCATTAACATGTTCAATTATATAAGTGAACTCTTAATATTACACCCTTAAACATATGCATCCGCAAATCTCATATGCATATAACCCTTAAACAAATGCAGCGAGACCCCCGTACTGGTAGGGTATGGTGGCACAGGGGGACATCAGACCGTTCCTCGACAGGGTTAAGCCGAACATATGGTTACGATTCAAATCATATGATTCATATCAACATCTTGGATATCTTTAAGGACAACTATCGCCAATGACTCCCTTTTTGATAAATATTTTAGTGGCCATTGATTTCCTTTTTGATTGGATAGAAATTTAGTAGAAAGGTTTATGAAATATGGAATTGACATATCCTTTTTTCATGTTATTATGTTCATAATTTCATTATATATTACAATGCTATATATTATACGTCTGTCAGATTAGATTATTTCCTCAATATATATATTTATTATACTTTTTGTAATTATTTTCCTTTACAAACTGAGACCTACGCCTCGACCGCCTCGAGGCTACGCCTCACCTCACCCCCAGGGAAACGTCAAGTTCCGCCTTTCGTTTTTTCAAATCTTGGTTGTGATAAATTATATCATAATGTGGAGAAAGATGAGAGAATGAATGATTTGTCTTATTTCATGGGTATAGGGTTTCTTATATAGCAGGAAACTCTAGAGGAGAAAAAAAGGACAATTACATAGATACCCCGAAATGATTACAGACTGAAATAAGAAATAAAAATACATAGAAAGATCAATAACTGAAATAAGAAATAAAAATACATAGAAAGATCAATAACTTCAACACTCCCCCACAAGTTGAAGCATATCGATCATGCCCATGTGGAGAATGATGAGAAAATGAATGATTTGTCTTATTCCATGGGTTTAAGGCTTCTTATATAACGAGAAACCCTATAGCAAAAAGGAAAAATTACATACATACATACATATATATACACTCTGAAGGGGTTAAAGGACGGAAATAAAAAATAAGAATACATAAAAAGACACAATAACTCACACACCTTCAATTCATCCGAATACAGGCCTGAGCTCAATATATGGCATCCCCAATGCTGGCGGATGAAGGCCATCATTTGAAATAAGGATTGTTTAGCCATTGCAGAGAATCAGGGTGGGGGTCTAAGGGAACAGGTGCCTCCACAAGTGCAAAGAGGATCGTCTGTTGTATTACAACAGGTGTTGTAATGCATGCAGCCGTCCGATGAGGATCAGACAGCCCTTATAGGGGGCCGACCATCCTATGAGGGTCCCTATGAGGGTCGATAGTCTATTGCTTTTCTCATCAGATACAATGGGTCTGGGGGTCTATATATAGCCCCCACTGAGTCTCCACATCTCCAAACTGGTAGATGTGGGACTAAAGACTGGATGGGGTAAATGGATCCTGGACAGATCTATTTACCCATCTATAATATAAGAGGCATGCAACAATACTCCAATAGGAACAACTCTTAATCCAAAAAAGCTGCCAAATGATTCATTTTAGCCAATGTCGTCCTTGCTTCCCTAATGCCACCATCAATAAAAAGGATAGTATCGTCCGTGTGTTGGATTAGGGAAACAGATAACTCACCTTTAGTGAAGCTTTTGAAAAAACCTTCCTGAACTGCAGCCCTGGAGATAATATCCAGCGCATCGATCGCAATCACAAACAAAAGTGGGGCTAGACAACACCCCTGTCTCACATCATGTTGGGGCTTGAAGAAACCTCCCAATAGCTTACCATTAACAACCATCGAGAATGAGGCAGTAAAGTACATTTTCATCTAAGTAATCCACAATTACGAGAAGCCTCTTTTATCCAATACCTTCCATAGAAAGCTTCAGTCAATGCTATCATATGCCTTTGAGAAGTCCACCTTCCGCAGGAAACCAACAGTCCACTTTCTTTTCCATTTTTCTAGAATTTCCATAGTTGTAACCAAAAGTCCACCATATATCTACTCGGAACAAAGTTACAAAGCTAATAATGTGCGCCAGAACATTCTTCACTCTATGTGTTGGTAGTTTCAAATAGACCCCATTGGAAAGAGCAATGGGCCTAAAGTCCCCCCATTTGAAAGAGCAATGGGCCTAAAGTCCCCTACCCCAGTCGCTACTTCCCCTTTGGAAGTAGGACATGCAAGGCTCTGTTTGAGCGCTCGAACCATTGGGCCTCGGTGCACAATCTTCATTAAGATTGGTTATAGCTTGTCACATTGCTCGGAGAAGTCCCTTATGAGGTCTTCTACCTTGGCTGGGGAAATTCTCGAAGCATCTCTCTGTAACCATCTCCAAGGCAGAGCATCGCATCTCTTGCTAGCCTAAAGGGAAAAAAAACAGATTGAGGGATCATAATCATAGATTCATAGGTAAAAAAAGAGCAATTATTGTCTGATAGCGAGGATGCAGTCTGGATAAAACATGTATACTCGCCACTCTGACCGCTCTACAACCTGCTTGGCACAGTAGGGGGGTCGAAAGAAGGCTAGTTAGAAAGGCCACTGATCTGTCGGTAACACTCCACTACTGAGGAATCTCCCAAAGATGCATATTAAAACTATATATAGATATCAACGAAGTGCAATTTTGTCGTTTGTTGAGAATACCATGAATATGCTAAGCTAGTCCATACCACATACCTTTGATTGTCTCCTTATACTATAGATTGGCAACAATGCGAGGCTTGACACTATTGTTCATCCATGCCATAACCTAGTAGTTATTGCTCGACCAGGAATCATATTTACATGACTCTTTGAGTTGTTCCTTTATCAGCTTGTAGATCTTCCTCTGACCACCATTGAATACCATGAAGGCCTAAGACTCGAGTACATTGTTATCTTCACCATTCAGTTTGATAGAAGTCCCATGAACTGTGCATGGAGACATGTCCACTACAATCAGAAAGAGAAGATCTAGCAGCTATATGGCCGCAAGAAGGTCGTTGGATGCACTAGGAGCGGTTATAAACTTATAAACATAGAGCGATGGGACTGGTGGTGTTAGGGCAGAAATGAGCAATCGCAAGAAGACCGTTGGGTTGGCCCTTCATTGTTGTTGAGTGCAACTATGGAGAAGCATCGGTACGACGATGCTAGGTTACTCAAAGGTGGCAGTGTGCCACTAGGTAGTGGGTGGTGGCATTGTTGGAGGATGAGGTTGGTGGTGACTCGTCCAGTGGTAATGGCATGTTGTAGAGATTGAGGTGGCTACGAGACTTAGGGTACGAACTCCAATCTAATACTATTTACTATTGCTTTAATAGCATGTGGAAAATATTGTGGAATGAGTAGGATGATTTATTCAAGGGATAGGGTTTCATATATAACATGAAATTCTAAACCTCTAATCATGGAAAATACATGTATGTCCTCAAAAGAACTAAATATAGAAGGGCCATAAAAAAGATTAAAAATAGAAAATACATGAATGATATTCAATTATGCCAACACTTGCGCCAAACATATAAAACATCCAAAATGTAACTAGAAGATGAGCAAGATAAGGGTTTGATAGAAGATTTGAAATAACATATGATATCATGACATTAAAATATAAACCATAGGAACTTGCGAACTAACCCACACACCTATTCACTCTTCCTTTCCTTAACATTCATGGAGCTTTCATACTCAGAAGCTAGTTTACGAAAAATCGCCAATTTGTCATCCACGTGATCATGGTACTTCTCGTACAAAGCAGGTATTGAGATTGATACGAGAAATCCTGAAAAAGAAAAAAAACACGAGCAATTTAAAATAATTGATTGAAATTGAATGACCATGTTAGGCTACTTCAATAAACTCACCAATGTATACCAATGTCAGAAAGTTGAAGAAGCTGCCAAAATAGGATATAGTCCATAGTACCAACATAACCTTCAGAAAGGACAAAAAACATAACTACCACAAACCAATTAAATTCCAAATATCATAACAATTCAGCATATGAAGAGATGCACTTTAATGGAAGCATCAGATACACCACCTACAGGTTACACTTACGGGATTGGACCATGTTTTTTTTAAGTGGAATGGATTATATTATGTCCAAATAATGACTGAATCCTGTCATATGATGTGGACAATGTAAGTCATATTCGATCCAATCCCAGAATGTCGTTGAGGCCATGTTAGTCTGTTTTAAAAGAAATATACTTCCATATTTATGACATATCAGAAGTTACTAAATGTCTTTTTTTAAGTTCTATCTCTAAGAACAGAAGTTAATGCACATGACAAGGGTAGAACCAAGGAGATAGGATACACAAAATATAAGAGCCATAAAAGGTTTTGGATGGGCATCTTCTGGATGTCACAACATTTTTCCCTTCAAAAAAAGGAATAAAAGCCATGCTTTTTTGAAGAATTTGACTTCAGAAGTGAAAAATCTGTTCACGTATTTATATACATGTGCATAGTAAGCATGGACGAAAAGATGCATTATGGATCAGTATGTTTCAGAGTTCTGTCTATAAGGGAATAGTATATAAACTCCTTGGGATTAGGGCTCTTGGTATCCTCTATAATTCTTCTTTCTCCACATAGTAAAAATTAATTGCCATCATCCAAAGCCGTAGCCCAATCAAGGGCGAACCTTGTAAAATCATGTCTTTGTGCTTGATCGTTTGTGCGTGTTTCACTTCCACGAATCGCAGTAAGATTGATAGTGGTGGTCTGGGTATGTTGCATAAACAAAGCACTACTTTCTTTGTGGATTGTGAGAATCTAAGGAGAGGAGGGTACCAATTTGTTGTGGTGGATGGTGAGGAGTATTAATCAGACCACCTTTAATCTGCCTCTGTCAGAGGAGACATCAGCTCAACTTCTACTTTTTGGAGGGGATCTGCAGTATTGTAACAGAGATTTCACCTTTAAGTTTGGATATACAGGTTTATACTCTAGGTTCTATTAACAATTTTCTCTCTAAACTTGGGCTTACATCTTGATCTCCTCGAAATTTACGTCTTTCCTCAATAATGAAAAATTGCTTCTTTCTACGTCACATATTTTAAAACATTGCCAGGGACATGTTAGTTTACTCTATTTTCTAGTATCTAGAATTCGTTTTGATACTTAAAAAGCTCTAGCTAATTGTCCACCCTTTTCAAATGTGATTTCTATGTCATGTATGGTTGTGCCTAAAGGCGTATCAGTTGAAGTGGATTCTTCTTTGGAAAAGGACCCCAGAAATTATCATGAGTGTTTATATTTCAAGGCTTTAAAATCTAAAACAAATATATAATACTTTGTATATGTTCAAGTCCACATTCAACAATAACAACAAAGTTTTTTAAACATTAAGCGGGGTCGGATACATAGATTTTTTTGCCTTCACTCAGATCTATCTTGGGTTAATCTCGGAATTAAATCCAAAAATAATAATTTCCCTTCGTATATTCTCATTCAAAGACTTCTTGGGCCTTCCTCACCGTCTCTTACCCGACTCAACATCTCAAAATTCGTACATCCTAACTGGTGTATCAGCCGACCTCCTTTGCAAATGATCATACCACCTTAAGCGGTTTTCTCGCATATTATCCTCGATCAGAGCTGCACCAACTTTCCTTTTGATTGCATCATTTTGAATCCAATCTTTTCGTGAGCGTCCACACATCCGCCTTATCATTTTCATTTCTGCTACTGTCAATCTTTGCAAATGTATATGGTTAAGAGGCCAACATTCAGATCCATAAAAAATAACAGGTCTCGCAGCTGCTTTGTAAAACTTTCTTTTGATTTTCCAATGAACTTTCTTATGACATGGAACAGTAGAAGCTCCTCTCCACTTTAGCAAACCTGCATTTATTCTATTAGTAACATCTCCATCAATTTCTCCATCATGTTCAACCGAACGCTAAATAAAAAATCATAGAAAAACCATGTGAACTTGACTAGATCTTATGGTATTGAAGCTCTACTTTTCATGTACTTTGCATGTAATCATTGTGCTAGCTCGCAGTTGTAATCTTTTATTTGATTGAATTGTGGATTCATGTGTTAATTCATCATCATATAAAAATCATCAATTAAAGCATATAAAACCCTATCTCAACACACTCTTATATATAATGATGGTTACAAGTGTATATGTAAAAAACCCAGGGGGCAGTGTTTTGTTTCTTCATATTCTAACTATCAATTGCTAAAAATGAATATGAAATTATGAGATATTGCGTGTTTTTTTTGGAATAATAGTATATGATGCTTTAGGTATATGTTTTCATTTGAGAGAAATTCCATTATAAGACGAATTGTTGCCAAAAAAAACTTTATGGACACATGATTACATGAGATTAACATGACAAGATAAGGATTTGTCGCGTTCATCTCGACTAGTAAGTGGGTTGTGATATCTTATGCCAAGTTCTTCCTTATTTTTGTGCTACCATACAACCTTGAATTAAGAATCATGTGTTGATGAGTTGATCATCTCTCCCTCGGCTTGTTATGACGTATGATTAGCCATTCAATGTTCATTGTAACACTACAACAAACATTACCTAGGTCGACGTTCAAGCGTTAAGAACGTCCACAAAGATTATGTTGTGAGTAGACGTTTTTTATTAACATCGACCAAATAAAAAAAGTTTTCTTGACGTAATTTAAACATCTACCTAGAGTTATTTTGGAGACGTTTTATACTAACGTCCATACATGAATTTCAACTTTTCCAAATGTGCGCCAAAAACGCCCCCGCGTACTCCTAAAAAACATAACCGTCCGCGGCAACCCTAAAAACCCAAACGACGGCTTCTTTCCTCTCTTCTTTCGATCCCTTATCCAGCCGTGCAAGGAGCCTCCATTGCATGTTGCATCTCCAACCTTTCTCCAACGCCATCGACGAATCGGCCCTACCCTGGCACCACGAAGTTCTGTACGGCTACGGAGATCGACGAGTCGGCCCTTCCCTGGCACCACGACGTTATTCAAGTCTACGAAGATCTGATTCCGCCTGATCAGTCGTTTGTCGGACACGGAACTTCGTCTGTTTCCGCCTACGAAGATCTGACAGATTCCGCCTCATTCCAGGTGTACCTATATTATAATACGTTATTACTGTATTATAATACATATATAATACTTGTTTCCACCTACGAAGATCTGACAGATTCCGCCTCATTCCAGGTGTTTTATAATACGAAGATATATTTCTGTCTTGTTTTGTTATTATATATGTTTGCCTATTAGCGAATTGGAGTTGGCAGTCTATCGTCATATTATCAAGCAGAAATTGTCATACTCATTGTATTTTTCATTTTCTGTTGATTATGTAATTCTTAATATATCCTCTCAGTTATTCTTTACTCTTTCTTTTACAACCTTAAGCAATCATCTCAGAACAGACCATGTTTTAGTTAGTACATCTGTTTTTGTCAAATATTTGGAATTTACCATCATTAATCATGCTCGGCATTTTACCATCTCAGTACTTGGGAAGGCTGGATCTTCGGGGTATTAAGTCATGAAATCAATAAGGATCTATTTTTAACAAAGAATCAATTAGTACAAATCAAAGCCAAAAAATGGAGCCTTTGGAGGGTATTAGCTAGGATTACTCTGTTGTATGGGAATGTGATTGTGCCATGGAATGTTTGTTGCATTTTTATTGGTGTTATCTCCTCTGCATAATGGGCATCCCATATAAAAGTCAAATACGTGGGTAGGAGTCAAATGTTGCATTTTTATTCGCTAATACGCCATGTTTAAACATATATAATACATATGTAATACCCGTCCAGGTTAACAGCGCCCATATTTTCTCTTCAGTTAATTTTAATAATGTAAACTAATCCAAACACTACCGTCTAGATTTTAAAAATGTCCTCGCCGTTCCAATTCGCTAAGAGGCAGAAGAGAGATAATCGTAGGAGTAGCCAATCGACACCTGTTGTTCGAAGTCAATCTCAAGCACCACCGACACCGGCACCACCGTCCGAGCGTGGTTTTGCACCTATAATGTCTACTTCACTACAGTTAAATCAAGGATTGCCTACTTCTCAAAAGAAAGGTACATAATTTAATTTTTATTTTTAAACTTAAAATATCTTTTGAACTCTGTTATATTAAATATAGTGCGTCGAAGGGGAAAATCAAGAGGTATCAATGTGTCAAAGCATGTGGAAGCTACTGGGCATAAGCGGGTTATTCGTATCGACCCAGAAGAAGGTAGACCATTGGACGCCAAACAAGCAAGAGATCTACAACATATTTGTGGGATAGTGGCAAGGGAGGATGTCCCATTTGTGGCAGACTTCAGAGCTTTAACAGATGCTGATCTCCGTGGTGCCTACGATCGAATCAAGGTGTGTAATTGACCTTGTGTTTTTTGAATGTTGTTATTATACTTTTGTAAGGATGTAATTTTTGGTATTGAACTTTGTCGATATTGAGGGGTTTGATACTGATGTAAGAGTACAAGAAGCAATTAATCGACATTTAGCCAAGCATCTTAGGGAGCGTCGATACCAGTTAAAAAAAGAATGGAAAGCGAAGGGAGATACAGCTAGGCCACAAAATGTTCCAATTGAACTTTGGAATGTCATGGTTGAAATATGGGCAGAGCAAGATCATCAAGTAAGTTTGTAATTTAGAGTCTATTACATTTTTGCTAAACGATAATTTTACATTTATAATTACGGTCAATATATTTTTTTGGAATGTTTTTGTAAAAAAAATAGGAATGGTGTCTTAAGAATAAGGACACACGTATAAACATCGTTAAAAATCTTTCTACGACTGGATCAAAGTCATACGCGGTCATTCGGCAAGAGATAGTGAGTAATTTTCTTTACTGTTAGTTCTTGTAAGATATGTTAGTTGTTGTAATTACAATAATTTTCTTGTTCACATAAGTCTCGTGATGAGCTCGATGGTCAACCTTGCAGAGAGATACTCTTATTCATGAAGACGAAGTTTAGTGTTGACAAAACAGAGAAGGAACCGTTAGATGAAATTGTGGGACAGCACGGACATTGGTCAACACCTGCAGCAAAACAAACATATGTAAGTTGTCTAGACGAATAATATACATTAAATTGTCGATATAAAATATTTTTTAACTCTTGTGTTATTTTATAGATTACAATGGTAGAAATGCGTGCAAAGGCCGATGCAGAAGGACAATCCACTACTGATGCAGAAATAGCTAATATTGTACTTCGTAATGAAGGACGATCGGATTGTCTTATTGGTAGGGGGCAAGGACATGTGCCTAAAGGAAGAGGACGTCGTAGGTCTGCATCCATTTCAGAGGATGTACTTGAGCAGAGGTTGGCGGAAGAAAGACGGAAAATAGAGGCCGAATATGAAAAGAATGTGGCATCCCTTCAACAGGAAGTGTTGAATTTGAAGACAGAGATACACATGATTAATAACAAGACGTCGACAGAACTTCAAGATAAAATAGCAGCAGGAATAGTATCATACTTTAAGAACTACCCGTTATCAAATGGCACACCATCGCCACTCTCTCCCCTTGCATTCTTAGGTAATTATTTCTAATATCTTGCTCATTGTAATGTATTATTTTTAACCAAGTCTAATCTACTTCTTCTTTATTAGATGCTTCTCAAGGACAATCAAGAGACAATAGATCTGGTGGTGTTGATCCCGATGCAGAGACAGAAGAAGATTCTTAGATATTTTGATTTTCTTTATATATCTTCAATGTTATTTTCCTCTGTTTTGGTGAATGTACTTAAAAGACTTTGGAGTTTCTTGTCATTATGTTGGTACTCAACTTCATTATGATATCTTAATGCTTGACTATGTTCTGAAATCTTGATTGATCGCGTGCCCTTACATAGATATTGACACCTACACAAATTAGACCACTATTAAGAACGCCCATATACGTTATACATGTATGTTACGTAATGTCTGCTTTTACAATTCATTTGGGGATGGTAATAAAAACCGATCAAAAAAACATGAGGTTGGACCACCAATTATAGATGGCAAAATAGACCCTATGTAGACGTTTAATGACATCTGTATAATTACTGAATTTTTAGACGTTCTTATATAACGTCTGCAAAGATTACTTTCATGTGGACGTTGTAAAACGTCTACTCAGATTTGGGTGTGTAGACGTTCTTATAAAACGTCTTGTAAAACCTATCTCGACAAGGCAGACCAGACGTTTGGTGTGGACGTTTATTAACGTACGAACAGTGATATCTTGACATTTGAAATGGCCTAGGAAGACGTTTCAAAACATCAATACATGTAAATTTTGTAGTAGTGTAATTTGATAATGCAGTTGTAGAAGACAACTCAAGCATCCTCTAAAAATGACATCAATAATATCTTCTTTATCATAGTCCTTATAGCTCGTGAAACCACATCTATAAAATGATATCTCATCTACATGAATTCTCAGTACCATTGCTCTGATATTCTCTATTCAAGCAATATTGTTAAAGGATATGTTCACTGCGACAAATCCATTTGCAAGGACAACTGTCGAAAAAAAACTAAAGTGATGCATTTTGTAGTAATAATCGTATAACTAGAGTAACCATTGACATAAAAAAACTAGAATTTTCTGTAATAGCATGCGATAGCATATGATTGACACTGGAAACCATGATGGTGTGGTAGACAGCATCGCTTCTGGTACTTTGGAAGATGGCCTTGCCGATGTCATCGCTTAACAAGGTGATATCTTCTCTTGTGATAGAGAGATATTCTTTGTATACTTATGCTTTGTATTTATTATTGCCCTTCCCTACTCCAAGATGCTATTTACAGCGAGCATTGTTGGCATGGTGAAGTTGTCCATGCCCATCTTGTGACATAGATGATCACCTTTCGGCCTAACAATCAATTACGGTCAAAATTTCATCAAGTAACAAATTCTTTTACAGTATGCATTATAAGTAATGATTCTAGTCAAATTATTATATTAAAAATCAGAAGTTTACACGGATATATTTGTAAATACAAATTTCTACCGGGGTCCAAATGAAATATTTCAACTTCCACGAGTACGTTTACCTACCCTTTCATGATACCAATGTCCTAAGACGATGCATGATTTATAGTCAAACAATGTAGTCAACCCTAGTCAAAGTTTCAGAAAGGTTTAACTCTACAACCCGGATCTGGATAACAGCTCGGCAGTTTCCTGCAAAAAATCTTATGAACCAGGCCGGGCAATCTGTGGTAAACATTGAAAGGGGTAACTAAGTTTAAAATGCAGAAGATGATCCCACAACAGTTGAGTTGAAGTGAAGAAGAGGTCAAAGTGTGGTGAAAATTCCTAGATCAAGAAGAGGACTGTTTTAAACATGCATACATAACTAATCCTAGAGCTTAATGCTACGGCAGAGCTAATAAATGAGTTCCATTGCACTGATCTGTGTGCAATTTGCAAAATTTATGAGAAACTAGCAACATGGTCAGTCATCTTAATCAATTTTGAAAGCTTCAGTTAATTGCTTCAGATCATCAAGCATAACATGGATTTCATTAACAAACTCCTGTGCAACATTTTCTGCAGCAACGTTATTCAGCATATCTATGAATTTCAGAATTATGACCTGCAAGAGACGAGGATAAAGGTAACTAGTAGCAGTTTCAAGCCGTGTAACAGAGGTGAAATGGAGTGCTTAAGATAAAGAATTTCCGTCACAACTTTCCGCGAGGCAACTGGAGGTCGGCTCACACACATCTTTGATTTCCTCCAATATCCCACGAAGTTGGGCACACAGTTGCGAGGAGCCTTAGCATCTAATGATAGCATTAGAGTTCTACCTTTAATGGATCCTTCGACGGTTTGAAACATTTGATTGGTAATGACGGTCTTATAAAGCCTACAGTCACATGCATATCGTTTCTTACCAAAAAGCAGTAGTTTGATCATGAATTATTCATGTATGTGTTTATGTGATCACGAGGATATAATATAACAAAAGGGATTAGGTTCGTCATGCATATATATGCTCTCTTCGAGCCAATGGCATTAATAATCTAAAAGCACCTGTTTTGCTTATGTAAGAGCTTTTTTAAAGAAATAATCATTAATTAAATAGTAATTAATTAAATAAGTATGGAGTTGAATTTTTTAAAATTTTAGACGTCAATCGCACCTCATTTGTCGATTTGGAGAACCATGCTTAAATCGACAGTTGAGGTATCGATTCGGGAAGCCATGCCCAAATCGACACATCATGTGCCGACAGTGGTTGTTCTCTTGAGTTGATATTTAATGCTGGTAATGATTGGAGGTTTGGATGCCGTGCTGGTTCTCTTGGATATTTAATATTCACCCTATGAGAAGGAGAAAGATGAGAGAATCCGAGAGAATACACGCAGTAAATGGGAGCCAATGGATATTAAATATATTGCAATTATGACCATGAATATAAATATGATTTGATACATATGTGAGAAAGATGGGAAATCGGGAATTGAGAGAACAAATGCAACAACCACTATCCAAATCGAGCCGATTTGGGCATGGCTCCTCAAATAGGTACCTTGGCTGTCGATTTGAGTGTGGTTCTCCAAATCGGCACATGTCTAAATTTTAAATAATCCAACTCCCTACGTATGTAATTAATTACAATTTAATTAGTGATTATTTTTAAAAAAGGTCCCATATGTAACTCAAATGGTTGAGAGTCTTGAGGCAAAAAGAGTGCAATCGAATGCATTAGGGTGGTGTTGTTTCATTAATTAACCAATTAGGATAAACAAAAGATTTGGAAATTGTTTTTACACCGTTCAAGGTTAAAAATATAACAAGGAATATTATCCAATATAAAATTGTCTTTTTATAATTGGAATTCACAATGAGCAGTATAACAAAGATTGTCCATAGTCTTCTCATCAATATTGGTGACAATGATCGTTAACTTCAACGATATTAGGGGATCGAAAGGGACAACACATAATTGTCGTTGTTTAGTACATCATAAGTGATATGTCACTAAGTTTCGATGAATAATGTTCATTGTCGTGTATACAATATAAGATGATACGAAGACAACCTTCGAACTATATATTTGTTAATTTATATTAAACAATTTTGTTGCATTAAGTGTGACGGCACTCGCCCTAATTAGCATCCTTCCCTTTCTTAATATATCTCGAAGAAATGCAAAAGAAGAATCGTGTGATCATCCTAACTCGAATTCTATATAAATAAAGAATAAAAAAACTTATACCTAGTAGATATATATAAGGAAGATAACATAAAAAGAATAAAAAACTTCTAGTGTTTATTGATGGTGAAATGGTGTGACCAACCTAATTCGATTCTCTATAAAGACATGCATGAGGACTGGACTTCTCATCAAAATTATCCAAATGGATCAAGAGAGGTGCATTGTTGCTAAGTGAGATATTGGAGAAAATTGATGAAAGATCACTCAAGTTTGTTGTGTCCTCGGATGAAGCCAGAAGGAAAATCCTAAGAGACGGGAGGATTTTCACATTCGACGATCCCTAAGAGGAACAAGTCTCTCCGTGCATACCTAAAGATAGCAGCTGAAATATCAAGTCAAGTCCGATTTATCTCGAATACGACGGCTGTTTCACAAGAGACGGATTTCATTCCCTTCATTTGTATTGGTATATAAATTTGTGTTTTCAAAATTCATTGTAATCGAGTTGCTTTATTATGATTTAATTACCAAATTCCACCACCAAAGTATGACGATGTTATGAAAGTTTCCTTTCAAAAACTTGTATTTTTAAATGTGATTCATCAATATCAACGATTTGAAAGTATGAAATGCGGAAGCAAATCAAAATCTGAGCAACACTTAAAGAAGATTTTTTATTTTATGTGAAATCCTACTCCTTAAAAAATATGATGAAACCACGGGAGAACCGTCTCAAAGGATTAATTTTTCATTTATCTTTCTCAAATGTTATAATGGGTATGGGGCTTTATATAACCCCACCAATGTGATCAAAAGCCATCATTCCTAGATGTGGGACTAAATATAACCCATGTAAGACCATTCTTCAACGGCATATGTCTTGTTATAAATCGAGTTTCGGTAGAAGATGTTTTCAATGTAAGCAATAGTTGTTATCAACCTTCATGAAACCATCTTGATAGTACTGAAACCACTAGTTGATTGCCATTCTTAATTTCCTCCTCCAAATACCATCGCATTGCATTTCGTACACGATTGCTGATTTTATTGCATTATTCGACCTATGCTTCTCAAAATGCAGCCCATGTGATTAATCTAATCCGATTTTTTTAGAACAGTTATCTAAAGTTCTATCAGTTGCGACTTATACACTTTCTCGTCCCGATTCGCCAAAATGCAGCAAATTGCAATTGATTTCTTATCCAATCGATTCCAAATTTTATGGGATAATATGTCTTGAAGTATGATTACTAAAACATAATTAATTCAAAGACGAGAATCGTTTATGTAAATCTCGCACATGGAATATGTCACGTCCCGGACATCGAAACATGGGGCAAATTGCGAAAGCATCCCAAAGCGATGAAATTTTTTTTCGAGTCCAGGAGCGAGACAAAAACTCAATATTCCATAAATAACATTCAGAGTGCCATACATAATGGAAGAATAAAGGCCTCCGGTTTCAATGTACGCAAAAGTAGCACAAGACATAGAGTTGATAGAGTAACTAGAAACAAGACACTGGTGTTTAAGAGTTTTGTATGTTGGAAAGAAGGAAAATCAAGAGCTTCCTCATCGAGAAGAGATGGTTTCTTAGTTGACAGTGATTGCAGCGATGAAAGTATGTTTGAAAGATCGGAGAGAGCTGTTGGTGTTGTTCGAACTGGTTGTAAGGCAATGATGTCGGTAAAATATAGGTTTGTTGATCATGACTGGATAGTGGTTTGTTTCAACGAAGAGCACAATCATAACCTTGTATCCCCCAGCAAACGGCTATATCTTCGTGCCAATAGAAAGTTCTCTAAAGCTGCTAAAATGCTTATCAAGTCCATGACTGATGTTAATATTCCCGCCTCAAAACAATCGGCATTTTTGGATAATGGTTTCATTACAAACAACAAAGTTGGTGGCATTGTGCGTGATATATACAACCTTAACCGGGATGAGAGAAGACGTCGTGATGGTTTGGATGCAAAACTTGTGTTAGATCTCTTTGATAACTGCAAAAAGTTGACGCCTGAATTTTTTTACTCTTATCAAACTGACGAGGACAATAGGCTCACACATTTATTCTGGGCTGACAGTGTATCCATCGAAGATTACAAGGTTTTTGGAGATACAATTTCTTTTGATACGACATATAGAACCAATGAATACAAATTAATATTTGCATCTTTCTGTGGAGTTAACCACCATGGTTGCTCAATTTTTTTTGGTAATGCATTTATCAACAGAGAAACAACAGAAAGTTTTACTTGGTTATTTAATCAATTCCTTGATGCCGTTAGAAAACATCCTATTTCTATAATCACTGATGAAGATCCAGCAATAGGTGCTGCAATCCGTATTTCATTTCCCAACACTGTTCACAAGTTTTGTACATGGCATATTATGACAAAGCTGAAACTTAAACTGGGTAGACTGAAGGAAATTGTCAAGGCTCTTAAAACATTTAGCAGGCTTGTTTGGCGGAGTGAGTCTATTGATCAATTTGAAGTTGGTTGGTCAGAAGCCATTTCTGAGTTTGGTTTGCTTGAGAATAAATGGTTAGCAGAGAAGTATGAATTAGACAGAAATGGATAGATGTATATACAAATGACACGTTCTTTGTTGGGATGCGTAGCACCCAAAGGATTGAAAGTATGAACTCATTTTTACAAAATTCTATTACTAAACAGAACACTCTTTTAGAGTTTGTTTCCAGATTCCAGACAGCCATCCAGAGGTTAAGAGAACGTGAGAATGATATTGACCATGATTCAAGGACTAGAAGGCCTAAGTTAAGAACCAAATGGACATTGGAAGAACAAATGGTTGATGTTTATCCGAAAAGGATTTTTTACAAGTTTCAGAAAGAGTTGAAGGAGTTAATGATGTTAAATGTTCGTGTTTCTGAAATCAAAGATGGATCGACATGTTACAATGTCTCATCAATCGATAAGTCAGTTAGAGATAGAATAGTTACTGAAATTCATCAGACTGATTATCTATCTTGTGAATGCAAAAAAATGAAATTCCAAGGAATACCATGCAGGCATTTACTTGATGTTATCAAGTTCAGAGGAGATTCATTTCTTTCAAGTTCCTTTATCATGCCCAGATGGACCAGGAATATTAAGAGGTCTGGTAGTTATCCAATATACAACCAAAATCCCCAACATGAAAGGTATGGACAGTTAAATGATATATGTTCTCAGATTGTTGCTGAAAGTAGCGTAGAATATGATGATGTTTTCTTTCTTGTAAAAGCAAAGCTTCTAAAATTGCTCGAAGAAGTTCAAAGTTTAAATTCAAAGAAAAGATTATCAAATGTATCACAGGATCAATCTCATTTGGAAAATCATGATAATAACAACCATGTACTTGTCCCGGTTACTGCAAAAACAAAAGGTAGTGGAAGGGGAGGAAGACCCAAAGGTTCGGGCAGTCGCCGGATATCTCAACAAGAATTAAAAAGGAATAGAGGCAGACAATGCAAAGCTTGCATGAAGTATAATGTTGGTCATGATTATAGGAATTGTCCTTCAAACAAGGTTCAAGCAACTTCAGACTGGTATGCAGTGTTATTCAGTTTATTTTTTTATTTTTTATTTATTGTTGATATAACAGATAATTTTCTCTACAGCGATGATTCAGGACAGGCAGATTCACAATAAATATATTGCAAATTACTTAAATGAGAGGTGATATTTTTTCTACTGAAATTTTGCTTACTTTATAAAATTTTATTCCTCTATTTAGCTTTAATATTTTGTTATTACAGAGATTAACCAGTACAACATATTCAGATATCACATACACAGTTGCTTTTATACAATTTGTTAAATTCACTGATGTATTGTGCTTTTCATATGCAGGATCTTATTGATCAAGCTGGAAGATGTCATAGTTGCAGCCATTTTAAAATATAGACCGATGTTTAAAGTCTCTTTCTATTTCTATTTTTCCATATAACAGTGTGTTCACTGTTATATATTTATTGTATGATCTGATGTAACTCAAAAGATTGGTAGTTATTATTGTTTTCATGTGATGGGTTTTTCTGGAAACATTTGAATGTAATATGTTTGAATTAGTCAGACATTGTATGTCCCATATTGGGTATTGTTCAGTATTATTATCTCACAAAAAGTTTTGCGGTTGTCTAATGACACAACGTTTGGTCTGGAAAAAGATTATCAAAATATATATAACTCTGTGAATTATTTGTTGGTAATGATTAAGTTACCAAGTTAATTGAAAAAGATTATCTAAGCGACACAACGTTCATAAATTAATGTAAAATAAGTTAATTTATTGTATACTACGATACATTATTGTAAGCAGCAAAATATTTATTGTAATATGTAGTTAATTTATATATGATGTGTGATTTATGTGGATTTATTTTGTTCAGATTTTAACGCTATCCGATTATTTGATGTTATTTTCAAATTTAAAGGAATATATTATTATCTAAAAGTTCCACATTCTAATTAAGTTAATTCGACATACCAGATCCATATATCCATAAGATTGCAAGACAAAATATTATACAGAAATCAATATATTTAATACCATTATTAATGCATTCATTGATCTGTATATTTGATATTCCATTTTGAACAAAAGCATTTTTTTACATGAAGACACGAGGTTGTTAAATATATAAAAACGATTGTCTTCCATGTAAAAAATATTATCTAATGAAACAATGTTCCCAAGTTAATGTACAATAAATGAACATATTGTATAATAAGATTCATTATTGTACACAGTAATAAAGTTATTGTAATATACAGTTAATTTATATGAGGTTATACAGATCCATAAGATTCGAAGTCAGAGGATTATACAGATATCAATATATTTAAGACCATTATAATGCTTTCATTGTTTTCTATATTTGATATGTATAATGATTTACATATAATGGATAAATATCAAATATTAATGTTTTACATTGATGTGTTAAACAATCAATATCAATTTTTAAGTAATGTTTCAGTTATATGCATACTACAATCTGAAGAACATCACACAATACAATTCATGCACAAAATACTTAAAAAAAGATGTTACATGGCTGATATATGTAAGGTAAATGAATTAAACTAACCATCATTGTTCATCATTCCATGAAATACTTATAAATACAAACCAAAGTCATCGTTCCAGGAAATACTTCTAAACACAAAAAACTAAATATTGTTTCAGGAAAGTAAATTACAACACTATTAAACATATACGAAATATGTCTTGATGTTGTCATGAAAACAACATTCATCATCATCTCTCAATTAATTTCCAGCTTCATTATCAACGTGTCCGCATGTCAAAAGAGTACATGCTATTTCTGCCCTGAATCTTGGAACGTCTTCAAAGCTGAAGTCCAAAGCCCTTCCTTCACACAAGTATTCCATGGTCTTCATCACGTAGACACCGCAATCCAAGCTGTGTGGAGGTTGTTGCGGGCTGTCAACCACATATATTATATCCCAGTCATTCATTGTTTCGTCCACCAAGTTCATTCCAAAGCATTCGCACATCCAGCCATGCTAAAAAAATATTGTTAAATTCATTTATAACCAAAAGATTATTTCAATGTAAAAATGTTGAAAATTCACATACCCATTTTTGTGCATCCTTTTTGTGAAATTTTGATCCCCTCATTGAGTTATATGCATAGAATTTCCTCGCCGTGAAGTCTGTGACCAAGAGATGCCAGTGATTCTTGGTGTGTATAACTGTGAAAACCTTAGATAATCCAATCAGCCTTTCATCATCCAATTCATGAAGGCTGTCCAGATGGTTCAACTCTTCCTTTGTAGCTCTATCAACCGTATTTACAAAATATTGATGCATGATGAAGATGTAAGTATTATGATATATTATGAGAATTATATGAGATTATAGTGACTAACCATCTTGTAAATAGGTGTGAATAGGAAAGGCATCGTATCTCCGGTACAATATCTATGTCGCAGAACATCCATGAACATCTCCAAAATCTGTATTCAAAGTAAATTTATCATCTCAGTATTTTTTTATTAATAAAATATGAAATAAAATTATTTGATTACGCTATCTTCAATCATTTTTTCATATAAAAAATGATGTATTTCTTTTCCCTTGCAAAAGATTCCAAGAGGTGTGAAGTATGTGGCGTTAAATCTGCAGGTTTCATCAAGAAAAGATTAAAATGTAATAACATATTTATTTAAAACATAAGATTCTATCTTAAATTCTAACTTACTTGTCCGTCGGGTCTCTTAGAAAGTCCTGAATCAATCTTCTTTGATCCTCGCTTATGTTTTCGTATCCGATAAAGTCAGTTGCCGGATCACATAGATACTGAAATATGTGGTTACACATAAGATTTAAAAAAGTAATCAATATATCTGTTATTATGTCATATTTATTCTTAAGAAGATCTATAAATCATTGCATGATAAAGAATTAAGTCCCAGTACACACCTCGTGGTCTGTTTCACTGGGAATAATTTCTCTTGTATCCCGGGCATCTCTTTTTGTTGCATTCCTCTCTTTAACTCTCTTTGTCAATGAGCTAGGATGCACTTCCGATCTCTCCTTCCTTTTCTTCCTCGGTGCTATCTTATTTTTCTCTGTTACAATGGACTCGGTCTCACCAATACCAAGATCAAAACATGGAATAGACTCTTTCTTGTTTAAATTGATTTCAGCATCTTGTTCTGCATCCATCTTTTGATCAATTTCAGATATGTTTTCAACCACAAGTGTATTTTTTTGAGCATCAGCTTCAGTCACATTCTTCTCTCCTTCCATTGTCATAATCTCATTGATTTCTCTGTTAGCTTCAGCTGGTGTCTCTTTTCCCAGTTTGCCTCTCAGCTCATCATTCTCTTCTTCCAACATTCTTAATTGATTCTCGTAAGATTTAATTTTGGCATCCTTATCATTGTGCATATCACTCAGTTCTTCGACTAGCTTCTGCAACCTGTCAATTTCTTTTGAAAATTCGTCACACATGCATTGTTTCTCCGAACCTTTTCCAGCACGAATGGTAGTCTCTTGATTCAGACTTTTTACAATTTGAAATTCTCCCCTCTTGTATCTCCCTCTCCTTGCAGGTCCATCTTCAGGAACTTTTATTCGGGCGCGGAGGTTTATCTGTGGTCTTCTAACGGAGAACCCGTATAGAATGAACCTTTCATACGGGAAAACATATTCATCTGATCCTATTTTGAATATCTCATTCTTTTGTAGGTTTAAACCTCCTACAATCTGATATAGTTGAAGTTTACTAAGTTAACTATCTATACTTTAAATTTCTAATATTTACAACAATATGCAATATATAGTTTTATTTAGAGGCATATACTATTGCATACCTGTTCATTGGTGAGTGAAGCTATCCTTCTCGATAAACCTTTTATCGAGCCTGCCCATTTCCGTATTCTTGGACGTAGATCTCTGTTGATGACAAGGTCCTTGCAGCAGTATTCTAACATCCAGACCTGGTATAAATTTAAAAAAATCTTGATTAGTTTCAAACTATATTAATAATTATACAAAAATATGTCTTCTTACGTATAGGCATGCTACACATCCTGTAAGATATCCAAGTGTTGTTCTCGACGATCCTTGCTGCCTTTGATTTATTCTATGCCGCACATCTTCCATGTTGAACAAAAGCATTTTTGCTACAGCATCTGACCAGATGAAAAAACGGGTATCTTTCAAAGATTCTACGTAATGGAGTAAGTCTCGTGGGAAAGAGTACCCACAGTCTGGGAACAAGAATGTCGAAAACATGAACAATATCAAGCAAGTCACGTATAGAGCTACCGAGTCATCATCATCTCTATCGTAGAAATCCATCAAAATATTGACTAATTTCTTTCGATTGAAAATCATCCCAGAATCAAATATCTCTTCTGAGATATAGCTCTTCCACTGTAGGTGCCTGCCTTTCACAGTCACTGCAAATCCCGTGCTTGGAATTCCTAATATTGCTCCTATGTCTTCGTCCGTGAAGTTTAGAACCCTGTTCCCAAATTTGAATTGTCGTCCTCCTTGATATTGTTCTACAATCCATTGAAGATTCCTCCTTTGGATATCAACCTTTCCAATGTTTATTAATTTAGAGAATGCTGTCTTATTAAGAAGACTTTGTTGCTTTGCTGTTGGTCTATGTGCATCTATGTATTGAACAAAATGCTCTATAAAGCATCGGTGCTGGATATAGCCCTTACCTTTAAAGAAGTAAATATATAATTCTATTAATGTTACATACAACACACAAAACAGATGCAACAACTAGAAATTAAAAAAATTTATCAAGGGATATATAATTTCTATCTTACTGCCATATTTCTCTGTCATGCATTCTTCAATATGCTCATCTTCTTTGTCAGTTGTTTTTCTCATGCCTTTACCAATCACTGTAACTCACAAATAACAAATACATCATATTAATAGAATATGTGTAATGATATTGTTTTAAAATAAATTCATGTACCTTTCATCACCAATGAAGTTGTTCGGTTTGAATCAGCTTCTTCATTCACTTTGTCCTCATCGGTAGAATTTCCTGTTAAGTCTTCATTCATATTTCTTGGACCCCTAATTTCTTCGAAATCTGATTCACTGTTGCTCATCTCTACAATTTTTCCATTAAGATTTCTTACACGTTAACACATCATAACTAACATTTAATGTATGCATGTTTATCCATAAATTTATACATCAGACAATGATCTTATTGTTAAAATCTTCCCTTCTGCTTTCGACCATCAGTATAGTTAGGTTTTATTGTTTATATGATTTTGTTACTGTCCTATTTTAACAAAGTAAATTGTAAACATCAATTATTAAATCCTTCAATTAAAAATCCATCATTTGCAAATAAAAGATAAACAAATGCTATAAAAATCTACATTGTTCAGTTTCATTTTATACGTAGTCAATTTTTTTTGGAAACCAAATACTAAGATATCTAATCAATACAGCATGATAGAGGGATATCTGACCTGGATGTCGTCTTCTCAGTATCGTTGTCTTCCTGCCTTTGCCGTCGTCGTTCGAAGACGATAAAAACCCTAGGGTTCTTGAGTCGCTTTGCCTTTCGCGGTGGGAGGGAACTCTGTTTCGGTCTCCTTCTAACCGATGGCGGAAATCACGGTGTTAAAGTCCACCTATTTATTACTTACAGTTATTTAAGTAAATATATTTATGTAGCTGTATAATAAATAATTAATATTTAATTACATTAGCTAAAAATAGAAACATGTTATTCCCAAATAATCCTATAGTGTCAAATTTCAAATTTTTTTCCGCCATTGTTCATTCGACATCGTCTGCAGCTTCTTCACGGTTCCAGGTTCTATTTCTTTCGTCATTCTTCATCCTTTTCCAATGCTATCTTTTTAAAAATATTAGAAGATCATTCTTATTTACATCGTTGTTAATACATAGTATACAGTGATTTATTAAAACAATTTTTATTTAAATTTCGAAAGAAAAATTTTCTAGTATGTCATGCTAATTGAATCTATTCAAAAAAGTTCTCTTTTTTGAAAATTGAATATTTGGTAAGTGTTTTTTTTGTCTAATAGATAATGTAATCTGTATACTAAATAATGAAAATTAATAACAAAAATACAATTCTTTATCAAGTACACGATCTTTTATATAGAATTATTCATCCTATAAGTAATTGAAGATCCACATTCTTATCAGTTAATTGGATATATTATTTTTTTACGTTATAAATTTATCTAATTGCTCAATATTTTATTTTATCTGTATGTATTGTAGTATACGTGATATAATATACATGTTGGTTGAGCATTAATTAAAATTTTTAAGATATATATTGTAATTTAATATTTTAAATTCTAAATCTACGTCAATTATAGTAAACAAAACGCACTTATCAGTTGTGGTTTCAAACTTATTTTTCTATTTTTATATACAGTGTTAAGTATTTTTTTAGAAATAATTAATTTTGCTACTGGTAGAAAAAGTTTCAGTTTTGATATGCATATATTGTGTTTTACTTTGACATATTGTAAATGTGAGAGACATATTTCATATAAATGATTATTATTGCATTACAGAATTCAACAATCTCTTAAAAACATTGATTTTATTGTATTCTTATGCATATTATTGTATTGTATGCAAATCTTTAGTAAATTTGTCCAATTTAATCTAAACATACCGACAATAACATTTCCCAAAAAGCATGTTATTTTCGATTTTTTCCATATTACCAACATTTAATTCAATATATTTCTTTTCTGTTTATTGTGTTATACTGTATAGTATAGTAGATTATGTAGATATATCTCATTTGTCTGCTAGACAACGTAATCCAATCCACAATTATTGAAAATATGGAAGAGTTAATTTTGTATTCCTTGTTGTTGTTTTGTATTGTAGTCCTTATTTTTGTAAATATTAGTAATTTAAAGAAACACCTACATCTTAACAATTAACGGGTCGTCCGTTTAAGGTAATTTTGACTTATAGTGTAAAGTTCTGTTAAAACAATTTTTCCCTTTCGATATGGTTGTACAACTTTAAACATTAGTGTGCACGTATTGTGTTATACTTTGTAATATAGTAATTTAAAGAGTTATATGTCATATAAATTTCAAACATTTTGAAATATAGGGTAAGAATTTAGAAATGCCATGACTTCCTTTTGTATTATTCTGCATTCTATTGTAATGTGTGCTATTATATTGTAAATCATAGTAATGTAATATATACATACCGACAATTGCAGTTTCAAATATGTATGCTATATTCTAGATTGACTCATTGTTCTAACATGTAATATATTTTGGTTTTCCATTATATTGTGTCATACAACAAACATATATTATATTCTAAAGATATTTGTCATTATAATGATATCAATTGTATTTCGGAAAACAATTTTTAATGTATGTCAGTATTTATTTTGTATTCCTTTGCACCGTATTGTAATGTAGTATTTGATTTTGTAATTGGCAGTAATTTTATTTAACACAACGACATTGATAGTTTACAGGCTGTACGTTATCGCTAAATTAAAAATTTATTTTAGGAATGTTTTTTAATACTAATTTGAAGTAATCATTTAAATTTTTGAATCTTCGAATCATTTTAAAATATTTCCTTCTTTTGTTTGGCGCTCAATCTCCTCCTAAAACTTAGCTAATTAGTTATTTCGAATACCACCCTTAGCTTTTCTTTGGTGGTTTTAATCTCATCCATTTGATCTTCATCATACGGTCTTTATGAGTGGCTTTCCTAGCACCCAGGAAAGGTGCACCTCATTGGAAGGACCATCTCTCTCTCTCTCTCTCTCTCTATATATATATATATATATAATCTCTTTTGTCTATACTTATGGAAAAATCCAACAAACAAATATAAGGAATATTTGCTGCAGATTATATCATAATATTGTGTCCAATAATTGGATGTTGATTTTATTCTTGCGCATGTTTCCCGTGCAACGCACGGGCTCCTACTAGTGATTGTTGGAACCGACACATGACGAGATAAAGGATTGGTCCACAAGCAGTGAATAATCGGTGATAGTATAATCGGTGATCGTCGACTTCTAGGTTAGTGGTAATCGATAGAGATGACGTCCCTTTCTGGCTGAAAACATCGATGATGTGTGGGACAACAGGCTACGAGATGCACAGGCACGGCGAACATGTTGTGGGCAACACGAGGACGATATGCAGTCAGAATAGGAGACAGTACTATAAGACGTTCTTAATTGTCATAAAAGAAAATCTTACTCTATTAACACACAACCATAAACGGCAAACACAATAAACACAGTAATTGATGTGGAAACATCCAACTTATTTATTCGGGAAGACGTAACAGCTGCAGGTAGCTGTATTATACGGTACATATCCAGATTATCTTAACAGCGCACTCAGCATGCATACTGGCAGAAGCATTCCTTGGGGAACTCCGTGCAGGAGGCGGAGGTGCACCGTCGCCCGTTGCACCTCGTCTTCACCCTGAAGCAGTAGTCGCTGCACTCGCTGCTGGCGCAAGAGCTCACAGAAACGCCTTGCAAGCGACACAGCCTAAGAGCATCCGCTTTCAACCCCGCACTGCCTGCAACAAAATATATATCAAATGACCGTGATCCTGTTCAAGAACTGCTTCCATCATTTGCCTTCTGAGGAAAGCAGGCGATTGAAGCATGAAAGAAATCACGAAGAGAGAAAAGCCTCGGGAATAAAGCGACGAAAATGCCTTTATATACATATATAGGAGTGATCTTATGAGAGTCAAATGATCCAACCAGGAGAGAGAAGATCATGAGAGAGAAAACAGAATCATGTGATATAGAATGTATGCTCTCATGTTCTCACATTTTTTCTCTCATAGGATCACTCCTATACATACACACACACGTATATACCAAAGTCAGCAACGAGGAAGAGGCAGAGTGCGAGGACGAGGATGATGGCTGAAGTCCGAGTTGCCATTTACGATTCGCGGCTTCTGATTGAACGATCTTTGTGAGAAGAGAGCAACGTATTTATAGCAGGAGATATATGTCTCGCAGCAGCTCCTAATTTTCAGAGGTCACCTAACACATACAGCATTGTCAACTAAGTGAGATCATCCGACTTTTGACTTCGCATGTGAATCGGACCCAAGTTGTTATGTTTTCCACCAGCAGGGACTTGAGCCTCCGGTTTCGCACCTACTGATAACATCCTGTTTTAGACTTTGATCCTGTTGTTGCATACGCGGTACGCGGGGACTTGGGACTGAAAAATAGTAGGAAAATGAAGTCATAATCAAGACATATATCAAACTACATTACTGTTTTTTTTTGGTGCAGGCATCAACAAGGTAGTCGTCTACAGATTTGGGGTGCAAGAACATCGTTCTTTTAAAATTGTCAGAATATTTCGTTGAAATACTTCAAACCCTTTGATATTACAGGTTTCTTCATATATAAAGGAAAAACAAGTTCAAATAAAAAAGATTCGATAAACAAGGGAGGAATTGGCGGTTGAATACACTCCCATGCAACCGTTGGTGGCTACAAGGCGAGAGGATCTTGGCCCTCTATTCGGGTCGTCCATTCATCATAGCACATCCCCTTCGTTACAGCAGAAGATGGTAAAACAGACGATCCGCTCCCTGCTACAAGAGAATACTCAACGGTCTACAGCCTCTTTCAATTAACATGCCCCAGCAGGTGAGTATATTTTTCACTCGGATACTGAACGTGAAATACAACAAAATTGACCTAAGGTAACGTGTAAAATTCAATTGTCGTTGTCATATTATCCGTAGTTAAATATATAACAATTAATAATGTTTGCTACTTATTTAAATTCACAACGACTATTATATTCATTGTTATATTTATAGCAATGAATAATATAATAATGGTTATCGGTTGATGTTTCCTTCTAATCGTTGGTAAATTTATCAACGATTCATATAAATGTTAAAGAATAAGTCAATGGATATTGTATGAACCTTCAACAATGAATATGACATTCGTTTTTAACTACAGTAATGAAAATTAATTTTACAATGATTTGCATTCGTTATACATTTAACAGTAGAAGATATGGTAATGAATATTCACATTATTCATTGTCATAGGTCACATTATTCATTATTCAAGTAGGATATCAATATTTTTTGTTGGGATCTTATCTCTAAATGGCTTCATGTTTCTTGCCCTGATTCAAAACATGAGTTGCCCGACATTAACATTCATGATTCAAAATCTTGCTACCTCCTAAAAATCTTTAAACACAACCAGCCAGTGCATCCTATACCCAATATGTCAACTACTATATTTGTCCACAGACACTTCAACAAAGAAAAATATGATCCCTCTTATTGATGAATCCTATATTCATCATCTTATTATAGAGACATTAGCCCTCTATTTAAACCAAACCAACAATTAAACCTACTATATCAATTAAAGTAACAATATACACTATATATAATCAACACTAATTTCTGTGGATAAATAAAAAACAAAACTATCTTGTAAATATTGTATATATTTAACTATGTATTCTCTTTGATTTCATGTATTTTCTATTGATATATAAAATCCATTAAAATTAGAGTAATGTTGTACATAATATAGAGTAAATATATTCTTATTTAAAATATCAAAAAATGATAATAATTAGAAAATAAATAAAAGGATTTTAGTTATTGCAATAAATACCTACAAAAATATTACAATATATATGGTGTATTTTGATTTTGAGTTCTACATGAAACTTGTAGATCTCAAAAAGATATAGATGTTTCATAGTGAACATTTTTAAATTTTGACACCAAATTCTATTTTATATTGATTTTACATTTATTTTAGTTCTTGGTATTTTTTTCTATTGGGCCACGTGGTTGCATCTGGGCGCGCTACGCGAACCGTCCCTCTCTTCAACGTACTCTCCATCTTAGCCGTCTAATCAAACAACTCCCTTTCATCCACGCCCGCCTCATCAGAGGTCGATTGATATATCTCATTAGATGGACCCTCTTCGTCCCATCGCACCTCCATCTTATGATCAAATGATCAGATGGCTCGTCTTCATCGTCAACCTCCGCCTGCTCCCTCTCACGTGCAAAAACTTCTCCGCATGGCCTCTTCACCAAATAACGCTCACCTCTCCATGTGTCCTCGCGTCCTCATTTTGATGTCGATCAAGAGCTTTCTCATCCCTCTTCTTTGCCAACTCCTTCATAGTGGTCGTCCACATAAGCTCGTCCAACTTCTGCCAATTGAAATCCCCCTCTTTACCAACTGCTACCTTGAACAAAAACCTTTGGAGGTCATCAGTTAGATTTATATGTCCTTGTGTGGGAGACCTCTGAGCCCCTTCCTTGCCTTCTGTAACAGAGAGGGAGAGAAGTAGAGTGAAGATCCAGGTCTTCTCCGGTGAGATCTGAAGGTGCTCCACCTTAGTATTAACGTCTGCTACCACTTCTCGAGCTCTATACCTTTACCACATGTGTCAAGTGAAGACCCATGAGCTTCTAGGTTTCCATCCCAGGACGTTGATTGCTTCCCTGACTCTATCTTCGATCTCTAGGTGAACCTCAGTTCTTAGCATCTTAGTGTTTTCTGGTATTTAATTTATTGCACACACTCATTCTCAT
This sequence comes from Ottelia alismoides, assembly GCA_037367405.1. Taxonomy (NCBI): domain Eukaryota; kingdom Viridiplantae; phylum Streptophyta; class Magnoliopsida; order Alismatales; family Hydrocharitaceae; genus Ottelia; species Ottelia alismoides. Next base: position 322,214 of record JAZKJV010000070.1, read on the forward strand.
AGTAAATCAACCTCCTCCACACCTTCGTCGTACCTCCATCATCTTCGTGCATACCTCCGATAGCCCATTCTCCTTCTCCAAATCTCCCCCTACTCTGATTCGATCCTCTTCCTGTGAGGAAGAAGGAACGACTTTGGCCTTCATTTCTTCGTGTCGTATTGCCCTCCATTCCACTTCATTTCACTCCCACAGCAATCCCTATGCTTCGACTATATAACTCTTGTAACCTGCAGGTAACCAAATGGCTAAATGCTCGGAAGTTTGACGGCTACAGCAATCTTGTGCTCTGCCTTTGACGTTCACTCATTGATTAGCAACTCCAGTCACTGAGACCTATTCTCCAACCCGTCGCCATCTTCGCCACCCCTCCAGGAAGCTTCCTCGAGCTTCAGCGAGCCTTGAGGATGGAGGAGGAGGAGCAGGAGCCTCCTCGAAGCACCGGGCACCACCGTTCACGGAGGAGCCACCTCTTTGAGACATGTAGGTATTACACCAATATGGGTTAATCCTATGGTCCATAGCGCACCTGTACCTCCTCGGAGCCTCAGTGGACATGAGCCTCATCTGATGCGTAGCAGAGAGCCATGTCGCTTGAGCCACGCAGTGCTCAAGCCTCCACCCTCACAAGCCTCAAGCACGTGGTTGGTAATTTACAACGACCATGGCCTAGCTCTCGGTATTTGCAGTCTAATACTAATATGCTGCCTAAGTTTTTTGCAGCCAACCCCCCTGACTTCTAACCGCTAAAAAGCCCCCGCACACTTGGAAAGCCCTCGTGGGTTATTTTTATTGCAGATAAACTCATTTTGGATCTTTTTAATCAGATTTTATTATATTTTATGCATGTTTTTATTGCAAAAAGACTATTGTATTATTAGCTTAATAACTTTTGCATTTCAAATCCAAATTAAGTAAAATTGGTCTTGTGGGAGTCGTAAATTAATTATCTTTCCATGGATGTACTATTTGGTCCGATTTGATTCATGTGTAGATATTAATTTACAGAACAAATTCTTTGTCTGTTATATTTTGTTAAATTTCCACTAGTTATCTCTATCTTAATAATTCACATAAAAATAGGCAATTTTTTATGTGTCGAATCTCTGAGTTTTGAACTATTTTAAATCACATCTAACTCTCATTAAAAAGAATAGATATCCATCCATTTAGGGACTTATATCATTTGTAATTGATTAGTCATTTCCACATCTAATTATCATATGAAGTATTGAATTAATTCATGTGTATCTATTTAGTGATTTAGGTTAAATAGTTTAGGAGTCTTCTTGTATTTATTTTATGTGATTGTTTTGCATTCCATATTATTCATATTTTCTTATTCTATTTTGCATTTAAAAAATATAAAAAATATGCATGCACTTGTATCTTGATCCTAATTGCATTAGATTACATTAAGTAGATGTTTAAGCTAGATTATATAACTTAATTACTCATGTTCATATGTTTGATACCGGACTTGTCCATGTATAAATTTTAGCTACGCTCTTTTAATCGAGATCTTAAGTGTGGTTCTAAATAGCTTGCTAATTTTTCATACTACAACCTGACCACTTTAGGATAGCGACATAGCAATTTGTACTTATTTACAAAACTATCGATGTTGCATTACCTCATTTATAATAGATTGTATCTAGAAATCCTACAAAGAGGCTATCTCTTTTCCCGAATCGCAATGAGCAATAGATGACGAACTTGATGCCTTGGAAAAGTTCAATGGGGACTTGTGGACCTACCCCAATTAATAAAACACATCTTGGATGTAAGTGGATTTACAAATTTAAAACTTAAGTCGATGATACAATTAAGCAATTTTAATCTAGTATTGTTACCCAAAAACTTATATTTAAAAATACAATATTGATTATGAAGAAACCTTTGCCCATCTAGTTCGCCTAACATCAGTTTGATCCCTCCTTGTTGCTGCTACATCCCTTTGTTGAGCATATCTCAAATATATTGAAGATATTTATTGAATGTGTCACCTTAAGAGAGGATGTCTATGTGTGTCCACATCCCTAATATTCATCCCTAAAGATAAAGTGTGCAAATTCAAGAATGCTATTTATAGCCTTAAACAAGCTCTGCATGCTTGCTTTGAAAAAATCAGCTTCATTCATTACAAGAAAATTGATTTGTGGTTACAGAAATGTATGCTCACGATAATTGCATGGCAACTAGTTTCTCGTAGGTACACTTCTGTGGTCAAAGTCTTCAAATATGTAAGGAGGATATTCATACAAGAGTTGTGGTCATGACAACTTCCGTGGTTACTTGTACTGGACACGACATATTCGTGGTTAGAAAACTCTCACGGTAAGACTTGTAGCTACGACTACAAGCTACGACGTGTTGTGGTCATATCTGTGGCCACAGACCCCATATCCGTAGGCATAGTTTTGTAGCCGCAACTTATTTTCCTTGTAGTGATTATTCTCGAACTTGACTTTTCTTAAAGTAGTCGTGAATTATCCCTAGCTATTTGTTTGTAAAAATAAAGCCAACACTATCTTTCTCCTCATTCACTTAGATGACGTACATTATCAAGGTCGACCACACATGCATCATTTCTTTAAAACAACACATATGTACATATATGCTTCGAAATCAAAGATTTCGGCAAGCAGTTCCACTACCTCCTTGGTCTTGAGGTCACCAATGATGAAAAAATGGTCCCTTTGCATCTCAAGCTAAATATGCCACAAATGTTATACTCAAAGCCAACTTCACCAACTAAAAAACTATACTACTTGTACCGAACAAAATACTAACTGACATAACTGCTCTCCTTTAATCATGCTTATTCATTGATGCATATTCCATTGTGTGTTAATTTCAAGGAATTAACTATCAAGTCCCAAGGACGAACTCAAGTAGCACTAATTAAGAAGCTTTATGTTCGATCAGTTTTTATTTCAGGTATCTATGTCATTAATCACAAACAGAGACAATGAACTACAACGAGATGCAACATACATGCACACACAAACACACAATACAATACAAAACAAGACATGATAATACGAGAAAAATTGATAATAGAAGAGAGAAACTGAATATATAAAAATTGCAAGTTACTCACCAAAGAAGAATTTAGAAAAATAAGTAAAAATCATGAAAATGTTTTTTGGGATGCTAATTTAGGCACTTTATTTAACAAGGTTGAAATTGTCAAAAGCTGATATTAATGCATGCATGAATGTGTTTGTCCATGCAATTAATTCAATTTTTTATTCTTAGATATATGAAACACGGTTTCATGACTCATACTCTGCTCGGGTTGACTATCCCATAGACCACAGATTAACTATGGGGTATTATTTATTTTTTGACACATCCTTGATTGACTATCCCAAAGACCACAGATTAACTACGGGGTATTATTTATTTTTTGACACATCCTTGATCTCATGATGAAGCAATATGTATTTCTCTAAAGATATAAATAATGGATATGACAATCATTGTTAATTTCAAATATAAAGTATAATTTCCTATCAAATAATATCATTGTTTTAATTAACAATAAATGATATAGTGATGGGTTTTAAAAACATCATTAATTGTTGTAGTAAATCTTCTTGTCCAGTGGAAGAGTGAAGTAGAAATGATTGACAAGAGAGAGGTCACAACAACAAAATGACTTTATTAATGCAATGCACATTTTGGAATCTATTGTTATATTGTTTGTTGTTAAATGAATAACAACATATATTGTTTGTTGTATAAGTATTTTTGGTATTTGAAATTAAGGCAAAAAAACAAATATGTTATTATATTACTAGCAATGCATAATATAGCAATGATTATATTTCATTTGTCCTGGAAATTTGCAATTCAAAGTAAATTTATTCGATTACTCGTTAATATATACTTTACTAATTAATTTGTTGCATTGTGACACATTTTGTGTTCAATGTTGATACTTCATATTTTATACATATGATCTTATACATTAGACATACTCCAAAATTATCATTATAGAATTCAATGTACTCGTTGAGATAATTTTTGAAGACTCAATTCGATTATTTCCGATGTTGATACCACATAGTCTATGCATAGGTTCTTATTCGTTCGATATTTTCCAATATTATCATCAAGACAACTAATATAGTTGTTTTGATATGACTTGAAGACACAACCCGATTATGATTCGTTACATTATGTAAATGGATATCGGCCGACCTGATTATTACGAATTTTTGGATCCAATTAAGGACCATTTTACTATTTACCACACACACATTTTAGGGTAAGCCTTGCGTTATTTAAGAGTCCATTTCCAAGAGAGAATTGTCTCTAAGGATTTTTATATCATGTATTACAGTATTCTACATTGTGATATCTTTCTTTGTGCGTGATTTTCCCCACTACATTGGTAAGATTTTTCCAAGTAAATTATTAGTTTCTTGTTGTGATTGCTTGTTTGCTTGAATTGTTTCTTTTGCACTAATTCTACAATTTTTTTTAATTTCATCTGACATGCAATACAAAAGATTTCTCTTTTATGAAAACGCAAAGTCACGAATCGTTTCCCATTGTTATTTGAAAGGCTTCATCAACAATTCCTTTCAAATTATGCATCCATCCATAATTGTAAAATAAATCGTGATTATGTTGGAGGTGCAAACATATTTTCTTAATCATTAGGGGTCAAATTTAAATGGATGGATACGATTTTCTGTCTAACTTTACTATCCGAAGGTTAACTCGTATTCATGTTTGGTTGATCTGAAGTATAAATAAAGAGATTTGTGGGGGTATGAGTGCAAATATATTTTCAAATCGTACGCACAATTGGATAAACCCCCAAGAAAATTTCCAACCAAATTGTTTTCCCGCCTTCGTGCCCGCCTTCCCCTGCTCTCTAAACCCTAGTCCCCATTTCTCACGATCTCCAATCCTCGTCCCCCTCCGATCGTCTCCGATTCCACCACAATCAACCTCGCAGCACCGATTGCAAGGTAACATCACCTCATCCTTCTCCCCAAGTTCGGATCTTCTTTCGGTTTTACAGCTCAATCATCTCGTATATCTAGGGATTCTTTCATAAATCCGAGCAATTATGGTGAGGGAGAGATCCATAGATTCCTTCTACTCGATCTTGCGCAATTCCGCCATTTCCTGCCCTTCATCCCCTCTGCTTATCTTCCCGTCCGCCTCCGACACGGATTCGCTGTGCACACTTAAGATCATGACACAAGTGCTCTCGTCGGACTCTGTCCGGTACTCCGTTTACCCAGTCTCGTCTTTCGGCGAGCTCGGAAGGCTCGTCGGTGCCAACAGATTATCTTCCGAGGAGCAAGTTTCGATCTTGCTAGTGAATTGGGGTTGCCACCGTGATTTACGTAGGGTCTTGAATCTTGGAACCGGAGTGCGCGTGTTCGTTATCGACAGCCATAGGCCCATACATCTTCATAATCTCAGCGATCTGAATGATCGGGTGATTGTGCTCTATACTCATGAGGATGAGCAGCAGGCAGATTTGGTGTACGATTTCGACGTGTCGGCTCTTGCGAATGCTTCGGAGTTAAATAGCGATGATGAGCTTGATGAGGACTCCAGTAGCGACGATTCAAGCAGTAGTGAAGATGATGAGGACGTGTCCGGGAGCGGGAAACGGAGGCGTGTCGGGGAGGAGTCGGGATCTGATCCTGTTAAGCTGTATAGGAAGCTCAAGTCCGAGTATTACAAGTTGGGCACTTTCCATGGAAGGCCTTCTGGCTGTTTGATGTATGATTTGGCCCATTCTCTGAGGAAGAATTCCAATGAGTTGTTGTGGTTGGCTTGCATTTCGCTGACGGATCAGTTCATCCACGAGAGGCTGACATATGAAAGGTACCAGGCCGGGGTAATGGAGCTCGAGCAGCATATAAATAGCTCGGGTAATTTGGAGGCTGTCTCTTCGGTTACATTGAAAGATGGCACCAAGATCCAAGCCCCAGAGAATTCGAGGATTTACTGTGAGGATGAGCCAAGACTCATGCTTCTGAGGGAGTGGAACCTGTTTGATTCTATGCTTTGTTCTTCCTACATTGCGACCAAATTGAAGACATGGAGTGACAATGGTTTGAAGAAGCTGAAGCTCTTACTTGCCAGAATGGGTTTTGCACTTGTTGACTGCCAGAAGAAGTTTCAGTACATGAGCATAGAAGTGAAGCAAAAGATGAAAGATGAGTTTGAAAGGTTTTTGCCTGAATATGGGCTCACAGAATTCTACTACAGAAGCTTCTTGAGAACCCATGGTTATGGCATGAGGCTCTCTGCGGCTGATGTTGTTTATGGGGTCACCGCGTTACTTGAAGCTATTGGCGATATTCGAGACAATATGGCTGCTGAGCATTTCTGGGTGGCGTATTCAGCTTTGTCTTTACACAATCTCGATCAGCTTAGGAAGGGAATGCAACATGCGATTGAGATACAAAGGGCTATTCTCAGGCAAGGGAGCTCTGCAATCACGAAAAGTGGATTCATTAGAAGTGGTAGAAAATTCCGATGGGTTAAACTTGAAGATCCAGCTGATACAAAGCAGCTTGGTCGCCCACAGGCTCTTACTAAGTTCTGTTTTTTCTTAATGGACGCTTTAAAGGAAAGAGGGGCCAGGATGAAGCCTTTGATATGTGCTTGCTTGCTGAAAGAGCCGGATAAGGTTCTCGTTGTTGGTGTATGCGGAAAGCCGAGACTTGGAGCTGTTCAAGGAAATGCTTTTGGCATTGCATTCAGAACTGCTGCTGAAGAAATTGGAGCAGAATATTTCCATGAACTGTTTGAATCCTCCTGGATAATCTTAGATACAGTGGTCGTAAGTTCCTTTATGATCAGGCTAACTGAGAAACTTTGAAGCATACCTAACTATTTTGAGTTATCTATTTATAGAAAAATATCAAATTTAATCTCCTCAGTTAAGATATGTAAATTCAGCTCTCTTTCAGTTCTTCAATTAAGGTAATTTAAGTTCTTGCATTGATATCTCTTTTAGCACATATTTTCAATTTTGAAATTCATACTAATAATGATTTGTGTAGAACCCACTAACGTTATTTGAGTTATTTTGTTTATTAACGACATGCTCCGGTGTGATATCCTTGTATCTGTTGCTTGTTTCTATTTGTGTTGTTAGCTTCTGCATCTCCTATTCTGTTTGGTGCCTAGGAATGGAAAACCTGACCCTCTTATTCTATGATATCTTTCTGTCTTCCTTTGAGTATATGTAAGATTGAGTTTTTCTCTATCGAATTATGATATAATTATAGAAAGTTGGCAGATGCCACAAAATGAATTTAATATATGTTTCTATCAGTTGTAGATTAGAATCTTAGATCTTAAACTGAACATAGGAAATTTTGTAGCCAAGCTTCTGGTTTGCATGTTTACACTGCTTGTGCTGATTGGGGTTTATTCTCTTATCTAAATGTAGAGCAAAGAAAAATTGATGGCCATCTAATTAGTTTTCTGGTATATGTTGGAGAACTTTTGTTTATGTAGATTTATATTATTGACATATAACTTGATCATCAAGAAGATGATTTTATGCTCGCTTCTTTTGTTGTCTCCGATGGTTATATTTTTGGCGATTGTATGTCTGAATGATTGGGAGACATTAAAAAGGTAATATGCAGAAATCAAAAATGTTCATTGAGTTGAGATAAAGGTAAAGAGCAGATGATAAGCAAATTAAGGCCGATCTTCTTTTGCGATGTTCACATCAAGAACCAGTCCTGTTAAAGATATTCTCGGGCAGATGGCTGATACGACTATTCCAGCGATCATCTAGCATCTATTGTATACTGTAGAAAGTACGTGTTATTTTCTCATATTGAAAGAAACCTATGTCACACTATTTTTAAATGGATGCTAGCTTTTCAAGATGTTTTTTCTTATGAAAATCATCTTAATATCACACCAAGTTGGTAGCTTGTTTTATATGAAATCGATGAATTATTTCTAGTCCATTGGAGTTACACAATGCCTGCAGAATTGCAGTCAAATTTAAGCTTAAATTGGTGCAGATATCTGATATTTGCAAGCCAGATTTAGAATCAATGGTGAATGTTTGATTACGTGACATGCCTGTTGTTTCTGTATAGCATTCCGTTGTCTTTGTTCTGTGTTGGTACAATCTGTCCATTAACAACAAGGTGAGGTAAGTGAAGTTTCTGAGATCTCCTTCATGCCCCTATCCAGCGCATCACGAGCCAGTGCAGGGATATGGGATTGAGGATGTGGAAACCGTTTCTCAGGTTAAGTGCATATTTGTTCCCTTTGATGTAGTTCAGTCAATCTATTGCTAATTTTCATGTAGCAACTCTGCTCATATACTGTGGTAGGCATTGCAGGTACATTTGCAACATGCAACAAAGGACCCTCGATAAACACTAAGGCTGGAGATCGTGGACGTCAGATTTTGGCTGAAAAACAGCTCAACCAGTTATGCTTTTGACTCCTCACCATAAAACCTTCTAAAGGTGAGATCTAACCTACCTGGCTACCATGTTCCCACTTGATTTGATATGTGATTTTTTAACTCTTATTTTATGCTTGTTGTTTGTTAATGGAAAGAGGTTATAGACCATTGGCATTTCCCCTTTTGCAGCCACCAGTTGTTGGGAGTGTACTCAGTCGCCAATTTCTCCTCTTTTATTGAATCTTTCTTTATTTAATTTGTCTTTTTTCTATATTGATGTTATTAGTATTTTCTATTATTTCCATAGCTAGTTTATTTCCCTTTACTCTCTTTGTATGTGTAATCCTTCATGTTGTACTATGTAACTAACATCTATTGGGCCTTCCAGTTTCATGCTATATAAGAAACTGTACCTCTTGAATAAAATTCATTCCGTTGCATTCTCATCTTTAATCCATGTATTAGAGTGATGGTCTTAGATCGAGTTCATACCCAAAATCCCTTCTACCACAGTTAGCCCTTAGCCCCGCAACATCAACGTTCGTCAGCTCCTTTTTCGAATATCATTTGTGCCTATGACTTCTTTCGAAATTATCTGCCTCTCTAGTTACATGCCATCCATCTACGTCTCAAAGATTGTTAACTTTTGGAGCACAATAGTAATTACATTGAATTGTTGGGGTAGTTGTCTTTTTTCTATCATCCTTCTCTCTTCTTCTCCTTCATCCTCCTCCTGTGTAAACCCACCATCTCCGAACCACGAAACTCTGCCATCTACATGTTCTGTGCATCTCCATCTTGATCGAGCCATCGTCTTTGTCATTGCGTCTTCAACCGCAAAGCCTTCTTCCAGCAGCGACCACCAGAACCACCGGTAGTGAGGACTAAGGAATCAAGATCTTGGGAGCTCTATTCTTGTCCAAGAACCACATATTCCTCTCTTTGAATCCAATGGGTTCTACCATTAGTGGCAACCAACTAGGGGTCTATCGAGTTCAACGAGTCGAGTTGGTCCCAACTCGGACTTGAACTCGATAAGAAACCTAAGGCTCGAACTCGGGCTCGATAAGGGTCGAGCCTTGGATCACCAACTCGAACTCGAACTCGTCGAGTTTGAGTTGACTCGCGGCCTCTTATCGAGCCACGAGTTTCTGAGCTGGCTCACGAGCCTCTTATCGAGTCATGACTTTCTGAGCTGGCTCATGAGCCTCAAAATGAGCTGGCTCATGAACCTCTTAACGAGTCATTGCTCCATTTTATACATTAAATTATGCAAATGAACCTCTTAACGAGTCATTAGGGTTAGGAAATAGGAATCGTCGGTCTATAGTCTGGGGAAGTTTCAATATATAGGTTTTCAACTTTTTACTAAGAGGGAAAACGAGTTATCGAGTCGAGTTTCCGAGTTGAACAACACCCAACTCGAACTCGACTCGATAAGCTAACGAGCCATAAAATCCAACTCGAGCTCAGGCTCGTTAAGGTTTCGAGTTAGGCTCGTGAGCCCTTAACGAGCCAAGCCCGAGTTCAGCTCATCCAGCTCGAGCTTTCCTGACAGCCCTACAACCAACAACACCTCATCGCCTCTACCTCCAAAACCTCCATGACCTCACCCCCACCCCATGATGACATCAAGACCGTCGGAACCACGATGAAAAATTATCTGAGCCTAAGCCGTTGTGAGGTGATGCTCTGTCGGTCCGTCTGGACCAAGCAACAAATCGGGTTCCTGGAGGAGTGCCAATGGGCCCTCCTGAAAGACCTCTCGCGTCTGCCTCCACGACTACTACTAGAAATACTGCATCTCCCCTCAAGACCTCGACGACAACATGATAATGGTGCCAGTGTTGGTGCCTCTTCTGGGGTGGTGGTATTAAGAGGAGGAAGACCAAGAGTAGAAAGTGGTCGTGTGCATATGCACGTTCTCCAACTGCAAGGCCAAGCCCATGCACCTTTCCAATTACTGCAATCACCACATCCTCTCCAACACGAGAGGATCCTCTGCGGTAGTGCAGTTTCTGTAGTAACCGTGCGAGCTGCTCGATCTTGATCGAGCGATTCGCACAAATTCACACTTTTGTGGGTCCCTTTTGTGCAAATTCGTGTGAACCGCTCGATCAAGATCGAGCGGCTTGCGCAGTTACTGCAGAGTCTGCAGTACCGCTCTGAGGATAGCACCATAATAGACCTCTCATACACTACCACGGTTTGAATACATCATGATTTAGTTCAACTCATTGACGATCAAAGTAACACAAGGGAACAAGTGATAACGTAGCAAGAAGTCAAGATCACAACTGATATTCCAAAAAAGAAGTGGCATGACAGATATTACAACATATGAGAGGAGTACAAGTAATAAAAACCCTAAAAAGTATATATTGCAAAATGTAAATAAATATCTAAAAATTGTAGTAAGAAAAACCATCTCTTTACATCATCCCATATCCCCTCAATACCAGTCTCGTAAATGATAGACCTCGCTATGAGGTATGATATTCAAAAGTAATAGCGTGCATACTTATTTATGCATGCTCTTGATGTGTTGGCCTTTCTTGCTTTGTATTGTCGATACATGTCAATAGATCAAAGGAAGTAGTTCCTCACGGGTGACGAAGAGAGATACTACTGCTAAACAACTTGGCGTAAGCATTTTGAACATCGATTATGGGCCTAGTTAGACCCAAGTCCAATGAGTTGTGAGAACTAATTATCCTCCATACTCAAAGTCTATAGTCCTCTCTATTACTGGAAATAAGTAATGGACAATATCGCAACAAGGACTATGAGTGTACATGGTTAATAAGTTATATGGATATCCGCCATATGGGCTGACCCTAAATCCATGGATGTCCAATAAAGTATTGCGGAACATGTACCCAATACCATTTGACCCGTAGCATGTGGGGCTCCAATCCTATCATGAATGGATATCCATGGGTTGACCCTGAAGCTTGACTCATGGCCTATGGTCCCCCAAACTAGTAAATAGTAATAATTTATATGGACGTAAAAGGCCGGATACAGATATAGGTGTTATCATATCTTCGTTCATTTTCTACAAAACCAGATACATATATTGATAGATATGAGAAATATGTTATCGTATTTGAAAAAAGATATATGGAAAATATTAGAATTGCTCTATAAAGAAGCTTAAGTATGTATATATTGGATAAACTGCATATGATATGAATATACAAAGTATACATATATCATAATAATTATACCAAATATTGTGGAAGAAAGTATGAAATTATGCTATATAACAATATTTGAAATATGATTGATTGCAGCGATCGGAAATCGTTGCATATAACATTTATATGTCGTAAATAGGCCATCAACAAAATAGGTGATGTAAATACTAGTTGAGGTAGCTGTTGCAAATAATCGTCGTGACAGTATATTTGTATATGAATCTACAACTATATTATGTATTTGTTCATATTATGTATATGTTTTAAAGTATATATATGGGGCCTTTCAAATAGAACTTGGTCCTTCCATCCTTAAGGAAGGTCAACGATCATAGCCGTCAGATTCAAATCTAACGGCATCATCAATTTATTTGCCCAAAAGGGTATTTTGGTCATCAACTTTTGCATTAATTATGCACGTCAATTAATATTCCGAAATACTAAATTTAGCTAGTTTATTTTTGGTATTTTTCGTAATACCATATTTAAAAAATATCCAGTTTTGTGTTGGGCAGCATTATCTGGGGCATATTTTTGTATCCTCACACATTTTTTTGTAGAATTCAATGTTCCTTTTGTAACGACTGTATGTTTTTTGTAGAATCCGTTGTTCATTCAAAAAGTTGTCAGTTATTTGTAAATTTTGCATGGTTCTTTGTAGAATACAATTCATATTAGTAATTAATGTTTGGTTCTTTGTATGTATAATTCTTTGTAAAAATTGTGGTAGTCATTCACGCTTAATTTGTATAAAATACATCTAAAATGTATAATGCACATCCAAAATGTGTAATGCACATCGATATATACATGATATATAAAAAAATACAATTTTCATTCGCAACCATTTGATTTATAAAATACATAACAAATATGTATAATACATATCAAAATTATATAATACAAATTAATATTGTATAGTACACATCAATATTGTATCAAACTGCGAATCGTTCTTCATCCAGGATTGGTTGCAGCACTGTGTACACGCATCGTCATCTGATCTACGTGATGTCGTCGTCGTTTGCATGAAGGTCTTCCTGGAGAGCCGCAACATCATTCCCTAGCAACTACACATGCCATCGACTTCTGCCTTGCTGAGGAAGCTGTGCATGATGCTGAAAATCGCTTCAAGGAGCGTTCGATCATCATCTTCTTATCGACGCTGATAATACTGTCGACAAGAAAATATCTCCAATATCTCATTCAAGATATTTAGGTTTAAAAATCCATATTATCATCATAGTTTGATTTCGGAAATCAAGAAGCAATCCATTACGGAATTTCAGAAGAACAGAATATTTCAGAGATGCGTAAGGTGTACTCATTCGAAAAAAATATAGTTTACAAAAACTAAATCTTATATATTATTTTTTAAAACGTAAATATTGAGTTATCGAAAATCGAAACAACTCACAACCCAAAAAGACATAAGCCGAAACGGATGACAAATCACCAATAAAAAACACATAAGAAATCTCGTGAATTATGCAAAATCCTAAATCAGATTGTTCCTTACGAAATAAATTTGAGAAACCCACAATCAGAGCAAAAAAGATGAAACCTAAATTCTCTAAATTGGTATTTCTAAGAAAATCTTCCTTTTTCGAGGGAGATGACTTTTCCATCAAACAGTTCCTCCTCATTGTCGATCTCCGACCCATCATTAAACTCATGGAAATCGGCCTTGAAATCGTCCTCAGCCTTCTTCCTCCTCTTCTTCGACTCATAGAGAGGATCATTGGTGCTGAGATTGGGCCATATGTAGTCGGCGGTTAGGTGCCTCCGAGATGGGTCGCAAGAAAGCAACAATCTTGCGTGGGAGGGAGGGATCAATTGGTAGATTTTGGTGATTGAAGAGAGAACGGTTGTGTTCATGATGCACGAAATAAATTTACATACTATATTTAGATAATGGACAATGATCAAAATAGGCTTTTGATTAATTAAATACTAACATTAATGTGCTTTAAATAACAATCGTTGGATTAATTATGGATGCATGGGATCGTTGGTCTTCCTTAGAGATGGAAGGACCATGTCTCATTTGAAAGATATCCTATATATAGAGAGAGAGGGAGAGAGGAGTGATCCTATGAGAGCCAAAACCTGTGAGAGCATGGGAGCATGCATTCTGGACCACATGATCCAACCAGGAGAGGGAAGACCATGAGAGAGAAAATAGAATCATGTGGTCCAAAATGCATACTCTCATGCTCTCACAGACTCATAGGATCATGTGTGTGTATGTCAAAAATATGTATAAAATGGCTAGGTGATGAATACATGCGGATATATAGATATCCATTTGCTTCACTCATTTTAATACAGTGGTGGTCGGCCTGTCTCATAGGCTAGATCAGGTAGATCAACTCATCTTTATTTGTAGTTACGGCAATGAACATTACAATATAATTGCTTTCATCCTCGTAACATTGTATTATTATTTATAACAAGAGCATAGGCATATATAATGGTACATGTATACGTATTGCTTCCATAATGCGTTTGTAAAACCTAGATGATTCCACTTGCGAGTGATGTCCTATTGTTGGAGAATTATACGAGTCAAATATGAACCATATTTACAATGTCTAAAATCTCTATTTGTTTCACGAGATCTAGTTTTAAGGAGTAATGACAGAAGATCCTATAATCATTTGCCAAGTATAAAAGATCAAATAAACTTTCCAACCTATTAAATGAGATCACACCTTTGAGGGTCACAGCGAGCCGATGGCAAATCAGATATGAATAATAAACCTATCTGTTCGTATCCTCAATTGGAATATGTCGGATCAATCGCCATTTGACATACGCATATATTGCACAAAAAAATCCATGATTCGTCAGACTAAACATAATAGATAGAATTGCACCATACATTATGTTCCACGGTATCAATAGGTACATGTTGCCCGTTAAAATAACCCGAGTACCGGTTAGAATGGGGAACCAATTGTAATGGGGTAGGTCAACCCATGACCCCATAATAATGCATTGGGGTGGGTTACAAACGAATGGAGTGGGAATCCGACATGTGAATACTCCTCAAGGACATTGTACATAAGTATGGGAGAATTGGCATTTCAAACATATCATCATATCTAGGAGTCACAAAGTAAGAGAGTGGGTTATAAGTAGTGGGAACTACAATTAAGTAATTTCAACATAAACACTTTGAACGGTGGTCAACATGCTCAATTGAGTCTGACCCAATGTGTTGTGAGGGTGCTATCCTCAACAGCTCAGGCTAAGGTCCAAGACATCACAAAGAAGGGCGCGCACATTTTCTTTTAGTTTCGATGTAATCAACATCGAGGGAAGGTAGGTTGGGCAAAGGGAGCGGATCCTCTGCAGTAATGCAGAGGTCTGCCATAGGTTCACGGCTACTGCAAAGATCGAGTGGTTCGCATGAAATCCCACAATATGGGTCCACAAAAAGCGGGATTTCGTGCGAACCGCTCCATCAAGATCGAGCGACTCACAGTGGCCATGAACCTACAACCTACAGCAGACCTTTGCATTACTGTAGAGGATCCACTCTATTGGGCAAAAGCCGAACGTACTAGTAGAAAATTATTGATGTCTGCTTAATATTCAAAAAAAGGTACAAGTGAATATTCAGATGTCGGATTACACGAAATAAAAAAACTTTAAAGGGGCATAATATGCGTCTGGGAGAAAGCCAAGGGTATCTATCTCGACACTGGGAGGATATCAAACATATATAGACATATTAGTACGAGCTTGTTTTACCATAAAACTTGAAGGTCCCATGGGTTTTACTCTCACTGAGATGATGCTGCAAGTGCTCTCGCTAGCAACTTGACTGCTACAAGCTCTAGTTGCAACTCCTCCCATCTCCTAATTAAGCGTGACTACGCCGGTCATCGCCGCTGCCACGGCCACCACTAGCTTGTTCCTCCCCGGGGCTCTTGGTCTCATGCACCACCTGCACATGCCTCCTCTCGTGCACCTTCCCTTCGCCTGCGGGGGCACGGTAATCTACAGTCTCCACAACCTTCTGCTCCATGGCTCCATCTTCCTCCTTTGCCGCCGCTGTCTTCGTCTTGTCATCTCCCGCCTGCATCGCAAAAGGAGAGGAATCCTGAAGCAAGCAGGATGGGTGTAATCAACAGGGGAACTAGAACTGTGTCTCACCTGCGCAGTGGCCATGGTATCCTTTATCAAAAGCCTTTGCACTTCAGCTCTTTCTTCTATGGTTTGCCTTATCCAGGTATATGTGTATATGTATATGTATGCATATATAATAGATGGTGGGGAATAGGTAGGTGTTAATGCAGGGAAGGACGTGGAGGATTCTCCTTCTGAGAAAAACATGCAGGTTCCGCCGCTCTGACACGTCGCCCTGAACCCAAATTCTGGCATGTCATTGCCGTGTGTTCTATTCAGCCTTGGACTAAAATATTACGCAGCAGATCACACGGCAGTAATATGAAAAATGTATGAATATTGTTCTATACAGTTATCAGATTTCATGGAAATCCGATGTCCATAACTATTCTATCTAAAACCAGTGTAATGATAGTAGCTGGTGGGAATCCGGAGGCTCGTGATATATCCATGTTCTCTTTGCTAACTAGGACTACATTGTTATTTAGAATACAAGAAATCCAATAACAGAACAAAACAAGCCAAACAAACAAACACGAAAATTTTACTGTCTACCTCTGGCCTCCATTTTGAAGTATTCCCTGCATTCTAAAAAAGGTAAATTTTAAAAGTCATGCACCCACACTATCATCGCCGCATCATGACAAACATACCTTGCATTCTCCCATTTTTCTTGGATCCATCTGTTCACAAGAGTTTTTTTCCTATAAAAGAAAGAAACAATGCCAGCATTGATGGTTGATATAGGAAAGAAGTAGAACAAAAGCAGCATAATGATGATCAACCTCATAGATTAACTGGTTTCCTGTCCAAATAGATCAGCATTTAAATGTCACCTATATAAAAAAAAGTGCTTGCAAACTAGGAGTTGGAACACAGGCTGTGCGGTGAAAACAGAATAAGTACAGGAAGGAGGGAGAGGTGAGATAAGAAGTGTCCTAATCCCCATTTCAGCCACCATCCAGAATTATATCTCTGAAACAAACACATCCATTTTATCCTCAAAACCTGTTCCTTAAGCACGATCCCAAAAAAGGCGAGCAGATTAAGGTCGTTTATGGCAATGGTAATATACAGATTTCGTCACCAGCTCAGATACAAGCATAGACACACCCGGTATGAGTGTGAGTAAGCAAAAGGTTTGTCCTATCATTACGCTCTCATGGGAGGAAAGTTCTAGAAATGATATAAAAAAATTAAAATGCAGACAGGTATACAATTGCCCTCCAACTGTACATGAACAAGAACACAACAATATAGACGCTTTTCAACAATTACATAAAATATCAATGGGAAGTATTCCAGAAATCTGCAATTTAAAGCTCTAAATTTGTTTATATAAAGGGAACAGGAGCCACAAAAAGAAGTACGAACCTTAATAAGAAACTGTATGTCATACAAATATGTTAAAAGCCTCCAATCAAGTGAACTACTACACTGGGATAAGTGTAAAACAAAACTTAAGAAATATTACAAATTAATATTTAAGAATTAGATGTCCAGTCCACGTCCAGATCTTCATAATAATGACATCGATCAGCAGGCGTCACCAAATACATGAAAATATGATGCGCATGGGAATAGATCGAGGAAGCGTAGAGCAAAAAACATCTACAAGCAATTCAACAATCCCAGCGGCAGATGATGAAAGGGAAAATAAACAGCTGATGTCCTGCACCAACACAAATCGTTGCAACATGCATTTGAAAGAAAGAGAAATATAATTCAATAGATATGTTTACGAAACATGTAAAAGCTTTGAGTGCTATACCAAACACAATTAAAAAGCTGCATCAGTCTAAAAGCAGAAAATATGCCCTTAATATAATTGTTTTCAAGGTTTTAGACGACATAAAATAACATGTATATGTGTTTCTTCACGAAACTGGTGTGCAATCACAATCCAAGTGCCCCCCTCCCCAGTCAACATCCAACAATCTATGAGCCCACCGCCTGAAACACATTGCAGTTGACCGCTACAAAGGTTCTCAGACTAGTTGTTGTGATCATGGTTCGAAAAAATGCTCCTCGAGGCGCAAGGCGCTCGAGGCGAAGTACATTTTCATAGGAAGTACATTTTCATCTAAGTGATCCACAATTGCGGGAACCCTCTTTTATCCAATACCTTACCACCGAGAAGGAGGCGGTAAAGTACATTATCATTTAAGTGATCCACAATTGCGGGAAGCCTTTTTTATCCAATACCTTCCATAGGAAGCTTCAGTCAATGCTATCAAGAAGTCCATCTTTCGCAGGAAGCCAATTGTCCTCTTTCTTTTCCATTTTTCTAGAATTTCCATAGCTGCAACCAAAAGTCCACCATGTATCTACCCAGAACAAAGTTACAGGGCTGATAATGTGCGCCAGAATATTCTTCACTCTATTCGTTGGTAGTTTCAAATAGAGCCCATTGGAAAGAGCAATGGGCCTAAAGTCCTCTACCCTGGTCGCTACTTCCCTTTTGGAAGTAAGATAAGCAAGGCTCTGTTTAAGTGCTCGAACCCAGCACATCCTATCCAAAATTCCCTAATTAGCTCCAGAACATCCACATTTTTTTTGAGAAACGGAGGGATGGGCCTCCTCTAGAGGGTCCTACAAAAAATATATTAATAATAAATTAAGTATTTACATTTGCCCGTAGTCCAAGAGAGCTCCAGCATGCCCAAGTACATTTTCGGGATAGAACCTCGACCCCTCAAATATCACACTATTTATGCCCAAGCCCAACCATATGCACCATATTGTCGCACAAATCTTTAATTTATCGATCTCTGAACCACTCCACCTCCTACAGGAGTCCCAGAAGCATTCCTTGCTATTCCAATTGAGACCCGTGAGCCTGTGCACTCAAAGAAAATGTGGTTGACATCCTCCGATGCTGAAAACTCGGATTTTGCGAGGGTCAAAATAGTCCACACAAGGCGGGACTACAGTGTCGTTGAGCGACCGTTCACGAAACCCGAATTAATCAACAATTAACCCACGACAAATATATCAAGCAATGAAAGTAAATGTGCGGAGTTAAAATTTATTATAACTCTACAACAAGATGTGTATAGGTGCAAGTATGTGTAGAGGTCGAACACAGGGAGCAGACAGGTAGAACGGGGTACTAAGGCACCAAGATGTGTGTGAATGTGATCAAGTGTCTACCATGCTATTTTTTGTGGGTTTTTAATTTTTATATTTTTTATTTAATTTTAAATTTTATATTTTTGTATTTTGATTTTTAATTTACTGATTTTATATTTTCTTTTTAGATTTATATTTTTTTATTTTCTTTTTCAATAATAGGATATGTAAGCAATGTAATGAAAGGGAGAAAAGGATATTTATAAAAATAGATAAAAATGTTTAAAAATTAGAAGATAAAGTCTTTTTGGTCTTTTTATATTTTTCTACTGTTTTGTGATTTTTTGGGTAATTTTTAGAATGTTTTTGGTATTTTTAATTATCAAAATAAAGAAAACAGTGGCAAAAGTGCAAGGCTGAAACTTAAAATGGATAAATAAAATAGCAAATAGTAACAAAAATTCTCCAAATTAATTTCACTTAAAGATAATAAAGCAAAGAAAATTCAGGAAAAGAAAATACTATTTTTGGATTTTTTATGAATTTTATAAATTTTTTTTGAAGGTTTTTAGAGTTTTGCAATTTTTAGGAGTTTGGTTTTGTATTTTTTAATGATTTTTGGTCTGGAGCTAAGACACACTAAAGGGAACAAAATATATTTTTTTGGAATTTTTCTGAGTTTTTATATTTTTTAGTGATTTTCTAATGCAAACAGTGCTGAAGATAGATGTTTTTGATTTTTAATAAACATTAAAATGCAATAATTATGAAAAATAAAAATATGAAGTTAAACTACACTACAACAGAAACTTAATGTGATTTTTGGAGATTTTTTTGGATTTTATAGAAGCATGCAAAAAATACAAGAAGCATCAAGAACAATACAAACGGCCAGGGGTATATGCGTAATTAGCAGAAAATCCGAGGGGCAGAATGTAAATTTCCAGAAAATCCATGAATGAACTAACAACTTGCTGGACTAAATGTCAAAACGAAAAGCCGTAGGGGCACTTTGCAAAAACGCCCAGGTCACACGCGTTGTGCGCGTGACCTGGCGGGGACAAGTTTGCGAGAATACAAAAACGCAGGGGCCCGTTAGTAAATTCTACAAAGTAAATAAAACGCAACTGAAAGTTTCAAGTTGTTCTGGGAATTACACAAAATACGTGGGGTGCGGGTACAAAATTCCCCACTTATCCACGTGGCGTGCGTGGATAGTCTTGATGAGAAGAGATCGGACGATGTAGTTTCCTTGGACGCGGACGGCTGTGATCAAAAGGGGAGGGGAAAGATGGACGGTGGCTGTAGCTCGCCCCCTCCCCGCGTTTTGTTCTGTCCAGCCCCGCGCAGGCAGCGGCGGCGCGTGGGCGGCGGCGCCTTCCCCCTCCGGCAAGCTTCAAGGTGTTTCCCCCAGATGGTTAGGCGTCAAAACTGGGTACCTGCAAGATGCAAAAAGGGCTCGAGAGCAGCGTCTCGGCCGGTTTGTCAGTGCGTGGGTGGTGAAGGTAGCTGGAGCTCAAGAGCTCCGGCAACGTGGTTTGTTGCGAAAAGAAGGCGAAATACTCGGTGGTTCAATGGGATGAAAGTGCGAAATGGAGCACGAGATGTCCAGCTAATGAATCGACAGAGAAAATGCACGAGATATCATAAAAAAAATGGACCTCAATGGCTGTCAAAGTCAGAGGTGGGAACCTCGACGGCCGCTTGGCCGGAGATGATGGAACTTGGCCAAATGACCACGCAAGATCCGCCCTAGATGGCTGGAGACCACGCTGTCACCATGGTCGATCCAGAGTGCGTCCTAGGGTGCCAAAACGAAGTCAAAAGGGGTTCAAAGTGGAATGGGAGTGTTTGGGTAGTTTTTGAAAGAATGGCCAAGGGGCGAACTTCGAGGCGCGATCACGGGTGCGCCTTTGATCCAATCCCCGAGATAATAGGTAGGCGTGTAAGTTCAATGGTAGGGGAAAAAAATCGTGAAGGAATCGACCCCAAATGGCGTAAGGTGCGGCCTCCAAAAATCCGCAAAATCCAAGAAAAATGCAATCTGACAACAGCCCAGGTGTTGGGCAGAGAGTTGACCGAGGTCAACTCTCCTAGCCCCCTGGTTGGTCCACGTGGACCAACCAGGAAAAACCTGGGGAAAAAGATTTCTAAAATCAAAATAAAATAGCAAACGATTTTATTGATTTTTAATTATAAAATGAAAAATGTTTATTTTTTTATGAATTATTTTATTATGATTTTTAATTATTTTTTTGATGTATATTTTTACAAGTTTGCATTTATGCCCTTTATAGTATATATATCTATATATTTAAGTATTCTATTTCTATTT
The DNA here is from genome assembly GCA_037367405.1 of Ottelia alismoides. Classification (NCBI taxonomy): domain Eukaryota; kingdom Viridiplantae; phylum Streptophyta; class Magnoliopsida; order Alismatales; family Hydrocharitaceae; genus Ottelia; species Ottelia alismoides. Next base: position 343,383 of record JAZKJV010000070.1, read on the forward strand.
AGGTATTTTTAATATTATTATTTTTATTTATGATTTTATAAAATTATAAAATACTTTTATCTACACAAATATATTTTTATTTTATTTTTATGAAATGTTTTGTATATTAAATAAAATATAAAGGTATAATGTATAGGTATGGATATAGGTAGTGTACATATGTATTCTTTATATGTTCATTTTTATTTTTATTTTTCTTTGCATTTTTATTCTGATTTTAATGCACATAATTATTATAAGTAATATTTACAACATTATAAAAATATAAAAATATAAAAATAATGAAAAAATAATAAATTGAATATTTTAATATGTACAATTATACAATGTGGGTCCAAAACTCAACTTTCAAACCGTAGCTCCGCCAAATGCGAAACCACTGCCATTAAATAGCTTATTTTTTTCTATATACAATTAAAGGTGAGTACGCTGCATTTGGAGTTTTTATTTGTGAGATACGGGTCTGGGAAGTTGGTATTCTAGATTTTTATTCAGACCATAACTTTTTATCTATACATTATTTTTCTGTGAAATCAATTTTGTATTTTTCTTTATCTTATTATCTACAACTTTCATGTACAAAGTTTCTTTATTTGATGTATAAAAAGTGGAACCAAAAATAGGTCCCAAAATGAATAAAGAATGAATAAAAACTATAGGTATTTTATCTGTATTTTGGCCCTTATCTCCCCCTACTTTATTCCTTGTCGACCTAGTCATCGAGATGCCTAGGTCTCGGGGTTTCGGGTCATAAAATATTTACAATATTTTATTCTTTTTTTTTCTTTTCTTTATTCTATAATTTTGGCTTTAAAAACCGCATTTTATACAATATTTACACACCTATGCCTGAATGCTAAAATGCATGAATAAAGCCTATTTACACGCATTTACTAGGGTTTTTAAGGCCAAAATGATAGAATAAAGATGATGAAACGTGGATTCATCAGATGCGCTACCACACCTACAGCACACATCCACAGCACCGGGGAAGAGTCTCGCTCTTCTTGCTGCCGTTAATATCCTCTCCCTCCACAGAAGCCAAAGAAAGACCTTTACTCTGGACGGGATCCGCCAGGACCAGAACATACCACAATCCCTCGAGACTACATAATCTACATTGGAGGGTTGGGTAGCCAAAGATCTGTATGCCTTTTGAACCGAGAAGGAACCGTCCCACCAAGCCCAAGCGTGCCTCCCCATCGCGGACTTGCTCGACTGGAAAGCCTCCCAGACAGACACAGAAAATCATCCAATCTATGTTCGACAACTCCGCCACAAAGGTAGGAGACCAGGACCCGTCCGTCCACACCTCGGCCACACTTGCATCCTTATTTGAAGCCAATGCAAACAATCTCGGATAAATATCGCAGAGAGCACCTCTATCCGTCCAGTTGTCCCTCCAGAATCGAAATATACGACCATCCCCAAGTATCGGCCGCAAAAACCCTGATACGTCCGGAAAGACTGAGCAAACCCCTCTTAAAAAATTTATTCTTGCATCCCCGCCGGCTGCCTGGATCGTCAAGCTGGAAGAGTCACCATAGATCGCCCTGATAAGAGTGGAGCACAGATCTCCTCCGGAGCCCCGGATCTTTAGTACCCATTTCGCTAGCAACGCCTTATTTATAACTCCAAGATTCAAAACACCCAAGGCCTTAAATGTCGGTTTCGGTCACCATTTCGGTATCGACCAAAACAGAATTTCGATGGAATTTCGACCGAAATTTCGGTCATTTCGGTCATTTTTTGTACTAGGACCCCCATATTTAGGTCATTTCGGTCATTTCGGTCGAATTTCGATTTCGACTGGATATCAATATTCGACAGAAATTCGACCGAATTTCGCTGAAATTTGAGGCCATGAAAACACCCAAGCGAAACCAACGACCAATCAACCAAAGCCAAGCCCCTGTCTCCCTGCGACGATGACCAGAAAAATTTACGTATCATAGACTCCAGCTTGGATTGGACCGCCACAAGCAGGGCCCTCGTGGACATGAAGAAAACCGGGATGGCCTAGAGAACAACCCTAGTCAGAACTAGGAGACCACCCCTAGATAAGAGTGCCGCCTTCCACCCCGACATCTTCTTCTCGAACTTCTCTACTAAAGACGACCAGTCGACCTGACACAATCTCCCCGTCAGAAGAGGCAGTCCCAAGTAGGAAATAGGCAAAGACTTCACCGGTGTAGCAAGAATTACACCGCACGCTTCCGAGTCCACTGCCGTCATGTTAAAGGGCACGAAAGCCAATTTGGCGCCGTTCACCCTCAGGCCTGAGAGATCACCAAAGATATCAAGCACCGCCTTTACCGCTATGCACTCTTCTACACGCCCTTCACAAAGAATAAGGTATCGTCAGCATACTGCAGAAGAGGAACAAACAGACTATCTCTGGAGAACCCTCTGAAGAAACTGCCCTCCTCCGCCACCTTGGACATAACCGCCAAGGCATCAACCGTCAGAACGAATAATAGCGGGGTCAAAGGACACCCCTGCCGCACACCTCTCTGTAGGTGGAAGAAGCCACCCTCATGCTTACCATTCACCAAAATCGACAACGAAGCAGTAGTGACGCATATGTTCATCCAATCTATTCAGATATCTGGGAAACCTCTCCGCACCAAAGAGGCCCAAATGAACCTCCAGCACATACTGTCATACGCCTTTGAGAAGTCAACTTTCCAAAGAAAGCTCGTGGTCCCCCTTCTCTTCCAATCAGCAGCCATCTCTGAAGCCATAACCACCCCATCCAGAAGTTGGCACCCTGGAACAAATGCGGACTGAAGCGGAAGGATAAGGTCATCCCCTACACCGCGTAGCCGATTGGCCAACACCTTGGCCAAGTTGAGGTAAATCACGTTCGATAAGGCGATGGGACGGAAGTCCCCAATCTTGACAGCCCCTTCTTTCTTCAACAGCAAGAATAGCAACGCTTTGTTAATTTTCTCCAGCCCCCTGTCCCCCCCCTCCCCTAAACTCATTCAGCATGGCCATGACATCGTCCTCTAATATCCCCCAAAACTCCCTATAGAAACATACCGAGATGCCATCTGGCCCCGAGCAACCGTCAGCATTGAGATTGAAAACTGCTTCACGGACTTCCAGTCTCGAAAACTCCGCCACGAGTGCATGACGCTGCACATCCGAAAGAAACCTAGAACCTCTCCCGGACCAGGTAGCCCCTGCAGATAGCAAACGTCTGTTGAAACACCGGAAATGCTCCACCAATGCCTTCCCGATCTCCCTATCGCCCATAACAGTATTTTCATCTGTTCTAAGCTCATGAATCATATTTCTCCTTCCACTCACCACCGCGTGGAAGAAGCGAGTATTGGTGTCTCCTTCTTTAACCACTTCTGCCTGGAACGCTGCCTCCATTCTATCTCTCTTCGCATGTCTTCCTCAATCACCGCTCTGTGCGAAGCCGCAAGCGCAATCCTTTCCTCGATGCTCAAAGTACGAGAGTCCTCCAGTCCATCCAGCCTTGCAATTTCCGCCACCGCCCCCTCGCGTTTCTTTGCCCTGCTCCGCCTTAACTCCTTATTGTGGGATTTCAATCTTTCGCGCAGCAACCTTAATTTCCCAGTTGGTCTTTGTGTTGTCGATCCCTCCACCCTCACGAAGCCCCAAAATTGAGAAACCAAGTCCCTGAAGCTGTCCTCCATGAGCCAGGACCTCTCGAATCTGAACAAAGATCGGGGGATCACTCCCCCACCGGAATCCCAAATGGGTGTGTGATCTGACTGTGACCTAGGCAGAGCCCGAGCAACTGCAAGACCCCACCATCTCAACAGAGATCAAAAATCTGTCTAGCCTCGAATGCGTCGAGGAACTATACCAGGTGAACTTCCTGTTACCAACATTCACCACCTACAGCCTTAAATAGCTCACGCAATCAACAAAACCCCCTGAACTGGGGTCTCTCCCTCTCCTTTGATCCGGGTGGTCATGAGCAAACAAAGTAACATTGAAATCCCCGCCGACCACCCAAGGTACATTCGGGAACCACCCTCTAGCCGTGCGTTATTCCTCCCACAGGCCTCGTTGCCGGCTCCCCCTGGTTCCCCATACACTGAAGCAGCCAGAAATCTGCCTTCCCCAGATTTGCGATCAAGCAGATATACACCTGGAATCCACGAACTCATCAACAGCCGAAAACATGTCACCATCCCGCGCGAGGATCAGACTGCCCGCACTACCCATCGAAGCTACTGCTCTGAACTCCGATAGTTTTACACCCCCAACCGTTCTCCAAGAAGATGGCTCCCAGCGAGCCAATTTCGTCTCCTGCAAGAAAGTCACATCTGCAGCCCATGACCACAAGAGATCTCCTACCGCCATCTTCTTCTCCTTGTCCCCCAACCCCCACACATTCCAGAATATAATCTTCATTTGGATCCACTCGGAGGGCTTTTGCTGGGTATAGATACCTCGAGACATTCCACAACCCGCACGTGAATGTCAGACTCCACAGTAGCCAAATCAGAGATACCCCCCCCCCATTATCAGGAACCTCCCCATGATTAGGGCAAGAAAAGTCACCACCAGCCGCACCACGAGAGTTGCAGGCTCCCCCCTTCTCCTCCAATTCCCATTCAAGCCAAAGAATGGCCTCAGTCTTACGGCGTTTCCGTGAGAAAAGCACGAGCAGGTCAGCCCGAACCCTCCCGTCGTTCCCACCCAAAGCCAACCTCCGTTCTATATGCTTCCTTTCCGCGGCGAGGATACACTCCTGCATCTTTCGGCTCCGGGCCAACGTAGTCGTGCCCGGTACAGTAGTAACGCCTCGCACACCATCACAGCTGGTAAAACCATCCTCCCCAGACAGACCAGCCGAGCAAGAAAAGATAGAAGTATGCGATCCTCCCCCACCCACAATGCAAGAGGGGAGGCCAACCGACGTGGGCCCGCGAGATATATCCCGACTCCCTCCTTCACCTCCAGAGTCGCACGAAGATCCATCGATATCCGCTCGGGCGAGCAACCAACGGCGGCCCCTCAAGGCCATCCCCGCTTGACGTCCCTGCGCCAATTCCCAATTTCTGTCCAGAGCATATCTTCGCTCGCATGGGGGCCCGCACCCCATCCCCCATCGAGAGATCCGAAGGGCCCCAATCGGACCCATGAGCATCAGCATGATCTGCCGCAAAACCAAAAACCAGGTCCGAACCGCGCCCAGCAACTTCCCTGGCACCCGGATCTGGAACCAGAGCACCCCAATCTGAGTCTCCTTTATATTCAGCACAGGGTCGTCAAGAATCGCCTGCCAAATACGAAGCGAGATCCGCACCCAAATCTTCCTCAAAATCCACACAAGGGCGGCAAGAATCGGCCGCCAGAACGGGAGCAGGAACCGTATCGCTACCAATCAATGCGGCAAACGAAACGTCTGCTGAAATCACCGCAGCCCCCTCCTGGGGAATCGTGGACTAGCCCACCCGCAATCCATGCGCACTCCAAGGAATCCCTAACGTCGCCTGAGATCCCACCAGATCCGGCGAGCACTGCCTGTCCGGCAGCCCCCCCATCAACGAAGAAAGCCTCTCCACGAGGGCGAGGCGGAGGTAGAGCACCGCCCTGGCAACCCTGAAAACCTTCGCCAGGGGGACCTGACATCCCGCGCCCACGATCGATGCCACCAAACCTCTACCCTCACCAGGACGCAAGCCCGATTGTACTATGGCCTCCACCTTGTCGAACTCCCCAAGTACCTCCCTCACAGTTTCAAGCCTCCGGCATCTAATAGGGAGGCCCCCAATCTCCACGTGCCACACCGGAGGTGAAACCATCGCCCCATCACGTAGACGGGGATGGCGCTATCTAACCAACTGAGGGAAAACCGCGCTGCCATTGGCGAGGTACTCGTGCATCTCTGCTTTTTCCACCCCTCGGACACACGGCGCCGTGTCAGACAGCCAGATTCCATCCTCGATGCATCCAACCGAACGACCGAGTTCTAATACCTCCAGCACCTTTTGCAAATCATCTTTGGGCCCTTCCGCAATGAGAACCCCATCCACCGAGTCCGAAAGGATCCCCTCGGTCTCCAAAGCTTTTGGTCCTGCACCTCCACCCACGGGACGATCGGCAACCTTCCCAGGGCGTCCCTGCGGATGTGCCCCTCGTTACTGCACCTGTAGCACACCGCCTTCTCCGGCAAGCATCATCTCGCAAGGTGGCCCAATCTCCCGCATCGGAAGCACCTCCGCCGATCAAGGAGGTCTTCCTTCCCAACCCCTTTCTTCTCCCCGCCGACTTCAACCCCACACACCCCACCCGCAGAGGTCCTTCCCAGTGCCGAAGACTGCCGCAGCGGAGTTCCTCTCCAGACTCCTTGACAGCACCACGCCCCCCCCCCCTGAGAGGTTCTTCGGAGGGTAGCCCCTATCGCGATCGCCCATGAGTCGTGACCACCTTCCAAAATGCCTTGTAGAAAAAGAAAGGGAATCCATTGGGCCCCGATGCATAATCTTCGTTAAGATTGGATATAGCTTGTCACACCTCTTGCTCGGAGAAGTCCCTTATGAGGTCTTCTGCCTTGGCTGGGGAAATTCTCAAAGCATCTCTATGTAACCATCTCCAAGGCAGAGCATCGCATCTCTTGCTAGCCCAAAGAAAAAAAACAGATTGAGGGATCATATCATGAAGGTAAAAATTTGAGCAATTATTGTTTGATAGCAAGGATGCAATCATATTAAAACATGTATACTTGCCACTCTGACCGCTCTACAACCTGCTTGGCACAGTAGGGGGGTTGAAAGAAGGCCAGTTCCTTAGAAAGGCCAGCGATCTGTCGGTAACACTCCACTACTGAGGAATCTCCCTGAGATGCATATTAAAACTTTATATAGTTATCAATGAAGTGCAATTTTGTCGTCTGTTGAGAATATGCTGAGCTAGTTCGTACAACATATCTTTGATTGTCTCCTTATACTATAGATTGGCAACAATGTGAGGCTCGATAATATTGTTCATCCATGCCATAACCTAGTAGTTATTGCTCGACCAGGAATCATATTTACATGTCTCTTTGAGTTGTTCCTTTATCCGCTTGTAGATCTTCCTCTGACCACCATTGAACACCATGAAGGCCTAAGACTCGAGTGCATAGTTATCTTCACCCTTTAGTTTGATAGAAGTCCCATGAACTATGCACGGAGTCATGTCCACTGCAATCAGGAAGAGAAGATCTAGCAATCATGTGGCCACAAGAAGGTCGTTGGCAGCACTAGGAGCGGTTATAAACTTATAGACATAGAGCGATGGGACTGGTGGTGTTAGGGCAACAAGGTAGCAATGAACAATCGCAAGAAGACCGTTGGGGTGTCCCTTTATTGATGTTGAGTGCAACTATGGAGAAGCATCGGTATGACGCCGTTGGGTTACTCAAGGGTGGCAGTGTGCCACTAGGCAATGGGTGGTGGCATTGTTGGAGGATGAGGTTGGTGGTGACTCGTCCAGTGGTGGTGGCACGTTGTAGAGAGTGGAGGTGGCTACAGGACTTAGGGTACGAACTCCAGTCTAATACTATTGCTTTAATAGCATGTGGAAAATATTGAGGAATGAGTAGGATGATTTTATTCAAGGGATAGGGTTTCATATATAGCATGAAACTCTAAACCTCTAATCATGGAAAATACATGTATGTCCTCAAAAGAACTCCTAAATGTAGAAAGGCTATAAAAAAGATTAAAAATAGAAAATACATGAATGATATTCAATTATGCCAACACTTGCACCAAACATATAAAACATCCAAATGTAACTAGAAGATGAGCAAGATAAGGGTTTGATAGAAGATTTGAAATAACATCTGATATCATGACAATAAAATATAAACCATAGGAACTTACGAACTAACCCACACTCCTAGTCACTCTTCCTTTCCTTAACATTCATGGAGCTTTCATACTCAGAAGCTAGCTTACGAAGAATCACCAATTTGTCATCCACGTGATCATGGTACTTCTCGTACAAAGCAGGTATTGAGATTGATATGAGAAATCCTGAAAAGGAAAAAAACACGAGCAGTTTAAAATAATTGATTGAAATTGAATGACCATGTTAGGCTACTTACACAAACTCACCAATGTATACCAATGTCAGAAAGTTGAAGAAGCTGCCAAAATAGGATATAGTCCATAGTACCAATATGACCTTTAGAAAGGACAAAAAGCATAACTACCACAAGCCAATTAAATTCCAAATATCACAACAAATTCAGCATATGAAGAGATGCACTTTAATGGAAGCATCGCAGATACACCATCTAAAGGTTACACTTACGGGATTGGGCCATGTTTTTTTAAGTGAAATGGATTATATTATGTCCAAATAATGACTGAATCTTGTCATATGATGTGGACAATGTAAGTCATATTCAATCCATCCCAGAATGTCATTGAGGCCATGTTAGTCTGTTTTAAAAGAAATATACTTCCATACGACATATCAGAAGTTATTAAATGTCCTTTTTTTAAGTTCTATCTCTAAGAACAGAAGATAATGCACATGGCAAGGGTAGAAACAAGGAGTTAGGATACACAAAATATAAGAGCCATAAAAGGTTTTGGATGGGCATCTTTTCAACATCACAACCTTTTTACTTTCAAAAAAAAGAATAAAAGCCATGGTTTTTTGAAGAATTTGACTTCAGAAGTGAAAAATCTGTTCACGTATTACAAACCAGCAATGCTTTACAGAACTGGGTTTGGGTTACTTATCCCTGAGAAAGTCGGACAAGTTTCTCTACAGCAAAATTAAGATGGGGCAGGTGAAGGCACATGAGAACATAAACATTCGGTTGACAAAAATAGTAGTCATGGCACCAAAAAAGAAAAGGGGGCACAGTTTTAAGCGGTATTTGCATCTCCAGAGGATGCTTATTGAAGCCCCTGCCTACAGGTGAAAGAAATTGTGTGTTTACTCCTGCTAATTGGATAGTCTTGCTGATAAAATTAGAGAAGGATAAAAAGTTCTTAAAAGAAGTCAACATGCACGGTATTGCTTATGCTGGGTTTAATCAAGTCTGGATTTGGTGCAAGCAAATCAGATTCTCAACAAAGCAACCATGTAATGGACCTTGGTTAAAGGCTTGGCTTCGTGCCGGTTGAAAAGAAGCATGCACATGGAGTATTATGCATTTGCATCCTTCACCTCTTGATAATTTTTTTTATACATATGTGCATAGTAAGCATGGACGAAAAGATGCATTATGGAAAAGTTTGTTTCAGAGTTCTGTCTGCAGGGGAATAGTATATAAATTCCTTGGGATCAGGGCTCTCGGTATCCTCTGTAATTCTTCTTTATCCACAGTGAAAATCGATCGCCACCATCCAAAGACGTAGCCCAATCAAGGGCAAACCTTGTAAATTCATGTCTTTGTGCTTGATCATTTGCGTGTGTTCCGCTTCCACGATTCGCAGTAAGATTGATAGTGGTGGTCTGGGTATGTTGCACCCTAAGGGGATAAACAAAGTACTACTTGCTATGTGGATTATGAGAATCTAAGTAGAGGGTACCAATTTGTTGCGGTGGATGGTGAGGAATATCAATCAGACCACCTTTAATCTGCCTCTGTCAGAGGGGACATCAGCTCGACTTCTATTTTTTGGAGGGGATCTGCAGTATTGTACCAGAGATTTCACCTTTCCTATGGTCAATCTTGAGGATGACGATAGTTTCATATTTTAACATGACGATTAGACTGAGAAGAGGCTCTTTTCAACTGTTTCCAGTGTTTCTTCGTCTTGGCTGACATCAGGGCCTTTAGATGGTGAAACCGTAGTCACATATTGTTTGGACCCTAGTATTCGGTTACCGATTTTTCGATTAGAGGGCTTCATAGTTCATGAAGATGTAGAGGTTTTATGACACTATTGAATGGTAGTCTGATGGGTATGTTTATTGGACATGGGTTATTGGAAGGTTCTCAGTCAAGAATGCTTGTAATGTTCTAGCTGCTTCAGTTTTTTGGATCCTGGGCTTTTTGTGCAAGATTGTAAGAGGATATGGGGGTGGAAGATTCTATCGAGAGTAAAGATATTCCTTGAGCTTCTGTGGTGACCGGTGAGGGCACATGATGACTAGGGATCATATAGCCAAGCTCTTTCAAAGTTTGGATTCTTCCTGCCCATGTTGCTCGGGAGCTAGAAAATATGTGGATCATCTTTTTCACGTGTGAGATTTCTAAAAAGGCGGAATGGACTTCATCTGCATGTCATATTTTAGGATTCCATTAGATCGAATTGAAGTGGGTCATGAAGTGAGAAGGTTAAGGATCTGGCTTTTATTATGGTTAGCAAGGAATGGAGTTTTGCCAGGAGAGATCTTGTATTGAAACTGTAATAGAGCATGTAAAGCCTCTTATAAAGTCCCCACAGAGCATTGTCCCTTGTAGATTCTGATGTGATGTTGGGAACATGCAAATTTGGATGTGCATCATGATAGATGCTAACCCCTTTTTTCCTTTAAAAAGTGTAGTTAGATGTGTGCTGATCATAAGATTACTGCAGTCTCTTTATAAGCGCTAGCATCTTTTCACATCTTGCCATGACTGGATATGCATCCGCAGTGCATCAATGCTAGTAAAACATCACGACAAGTGGCCGAGCTTAAATGAAATGCAATTCACATGCGTCCTACAGGAATGAACACTTTAAAACAACCTTGAGAAAAAGCATCTTATCCTTCTCGATCGTGATCTCGTGCGCCACATGCAACCCTGCATCGATCCATTCACTTAGCACATCTGCGACCTTCTCCACGACCTGATCGGAGACTTCCAGATTGGGAAGCGGCGGCAACGGCCTGCACGATTGCATTTTGAATGGACTCTTTAACCACTAAAAAGCCAATTCAGAAAAGATCGCCACACCGCATTACACAAATTCTCCAACTACCTCTGAAGGTACACCGCCGACTTCGCCCAGAAGAAGAGGACGACCACAACGAGGAGGAGCGCATTGGAGAAGAGCGACAGGAGCCCGTACCCGGAGAGCTCGAGCAAACACCATACCACCGTCGCCCCAGCAAGTGTCGCGACCGCGAGCTCCCGCCGCCTCCATAAGAGCACGTCGGCGACTGGAAACAAGGCAATTCGTCAGGGGTGATCGACAATGGGATCGTAAGGGCATCGAGGATCGGAGGCGGTTTCCTACCTTTTCCTCCGCCGAGGGCGTGATGTACGGCGACGAGGGGGCCGCGGCGGAGGCGCGACAGACGTCGGCGGAGCAGGCCATGGCGTAGGCGGAGGCGTTAGGGCTCCGGCGGAGGAGGAATGGGGAACGGGAAGGGACGACGGCCTCTCCCGGCGGTTGGAATGGTGTCTGAAGCTCGAGCTGCCCCCGCCTTTTCCCTTTTCTGTATTGGGCTGTCCGAGGACGTTCTTGATCACAATAGGTATGTGTATTAGAACTGCCAAAATCGTAATGTTTAGAACGTATGATGGATGACGGATAGAATAAGCAGGACGTCAGTGTTTATTTCAAACTTGGGTTTTTATCAGTTGTGTTCTTATGAGATATTGCAATTTCAGTTATGCCTTTTTTTTTGAAATATTAGTTGTGCCCTTACATTCTTGTAAAATTAACAGTTCTACTATTTTGTAATATCAGTTATGCCTCTACTTTACCTTAACAGAAGGACAGAACTGTGAATTTTGCAAGAAGGTGGGGGCATAACTGATATTTCAAAAAAAGGGAGGGGCATAACTGTAATTGCAATATCTCTGAGGGGCACAACTGATAAAAACCCTTCAAACTTTGCCCAGTAACACTTCTCTTCTTATTTTATTATAGGATTTTTTTGCAGTTGTGCCCTTCTCATATTTTACAATATCAGTTATATTCCTCCCTTTTTTACAATATCAGTTGTGCTCCTGCTTGCTTGCTCAGTTATCAACTTCTCACATGTGCTTTTCGTTACTTCAACCATCAGTGAGGTGAACAACTCGTGATTTATTCAAACCAATGTTGGTTAATATTTTCTAACATTCATGTCCCTCTTGTAGTGTACTCGAAGCCCAGCACATAATGTACAAAAAGACCAAACATAAATATCGTTGATATAATTTTTTTTTGTAAAAATGTTATTCCTCCTATTCAAACAATGAATAAGTTGTTTTCGTATTCGATATCATTTTTTATCGTCTACAGTTTGAATTTGCATTTGAAGAGATGTAAGATTTCAAGCCCATTTAGGAACTATTGCGATAAAGTATATAAATCTTTCGTTTTGCTGTGTTCTTGTGGTTTTCTTTGCTCTTCTATGTATATTGATCTATGTTTCAGTGGTGTTTCTTATTTTGATCACTTCCCTGATTGATAAGGATGTCTAATATCGCTGTTACAGACATGAATATTGTACGTGAGAAACATCGCAAGTTTGTTTCTAACCAAAGAAACCATGTCTCATGTTGAAAATTGTCAATGAATTCAAATAGCATTCATATGGAAAATAAAATGGTGATAATTTATTTGTATGTTAATCGAGCAATCATGTGATACTAGTACAAACTCAACTTGGTAGATTAACAAAATAAGGGGGTATTGAACACTACAGGCGGGTGGGTCTAAGGGGACGGTCGCAGACCGTCCTTTTTGTCTGTAGAACCGTCCCCTTTGATCAACGGGGACGGTTCTTAAACCGTCCCTTCAACCACTGTCTCATTTGACTAAATGGGATGCTTCTAACAACCGTCTCATTTAATTTACCATTAGGGACGGTTGTAACCGTCCCTTACACGATTACTATTAGGGACGGGTGCAACCGTCCCTACAACCTATTGTATTAGAGACGGTTAGAAACCGTCCCTAATGGTCATCAACATTTTGAGACGGCCCCAGAAACGTTTGGTGACGGTTATCCCCGTCGCATACGTTGCGCAGATGGGACGGTTGTAACCGTCCCCTTTATTATAGCGTCTATAGCGACGCCAACATAAGTGTATAAGGGACGGTTTTAACCGTCGCATCTGCGCTACTAGAGGGGACGGTTACAACCGTCCCTAATAGTCTTCTGTTGGCGTCGCTATAGAATCTTCCAGGCTTCTGTTGGCGTCGCAAAAGACCTGCAGAATATAAGGGACGGTTACCACCGTCGCATATCTACTCTGCAGGTCTTTTGCGACGCCAACAGAAGCCTGGAAGATTCTATAGCGACGCCAACAGAAGACTATTAGGGATGGTTGTAACCGTCCCCTCTAGTAGATAGCATCTATAGCGACGCCAACAGAAGGTTATAAGGGACGGTTTTAACCGTCCCATATGCGCTTCGTTCGCGACCCGTAATGGGGACGGTTATAACCGTCCCCAAAAGACTCCGTGAACTGTTCTGGCTGGGGGGATGTTTCTGTAGCTCTATAGGGGACGGTTACAACCGTCCCCAATAAACCATGACAGGAAAAAAAATCATATATTCTGGTTTCTTCCCTACATCATTCAATATTCAACATGACAACATTATGAATATCATAAACTCGGTAACATCCTGAATATCATCAACATGACAACATTATGAATATCATCAACATGACAACATTATGAATATCAACATGACATCATTCTTCTCTGCAAAAGAACTAACCACAATATTCAACATCTAAACATTATGAATATCATAAACTCAACATCAAACAACACAACATTAAGATCATTATGAAGAAATACAATCATACAGTCAACATTAAGAAATGGTAAGAAGTCTACATAATGTTAGGCATTAATAAAAAATATTATAATAAAAATATCAAAATTAAACTAAGATGTACTACATCCATGCTACCTACTCAGATGCGCCACTCCCGTCACTCTCATCGGTCTCCTCCTCACTCTCCTCATCGTCGCCGAGATGTGCAGGTTGTACAGGGGGCGTGGCTTGACTTTGAAGACGACTTATTAAGGACATGACATTCGCCATGTCCATACGCATCTGGGCCATCTCTGCATCTTGTGCAGTCATCTTCGCCTTTACTTCGCGCAGCTCCCTCTCCATCTCTCTTTCTCTCTGGCTTCCCTGCGAGGAAGACTGCGACTCACCTGCACCACCCATTCCGTACCATGTACGGATCGTTTCGCCCCGTCCTCCGCAACGGATGCGTCCACTGTGTTCTGGACCAGTGGCTTGATGGAAGGCATCATCGGCCATCAACGGGGGATTGCTCGTCCCCGTGCTATCCAGCGAGGAGGTGGTAGAGAGCCTAATCATTTCTTCCTGCATATAAGAAATATAAAATAATTTCAGTATATTATCATAAGTAGTCCTTTAAGTAAAAATTGTATTTATACTTACATGTATCGGTGCGTAGGCGTCATCAACCCACTGCACCTCTCCTCCTAAGTCTCTGTTCTTTGTCCCAGCAAAAACCTCTATGCGGGTCATTTCTACTGCTACTTTTGCATCATTATTATCATTATCAACTCTCTTCGCATCATTATCATTATTCTTATATCTGCTACTTTTGCAGTCAGGACATTTATCTAAATTTGAGTAATCCTTCCAATATAAAATGCAGTCGTTCGGACATGCGTCAATTTTCTCGTAATTCAGACCAAGTGCACGAAATCTAGACTTAGCGTCCTTCCAGTCCTTTGGAAAGTTTTCTGGATTATTTAATAATGTCCTAATCAAAAGTAAGACATCTGTCATCGTAACCGCTGTACACCGATTCTTCACTTTTATCTTAAATATCTCCAAAAGAAAACGTAATCGAGACATTTTGACTCCTGAGCATAATGGCTTCTCTGCATCTTGTATTTTTTCATGCAACGTATCCGGAAGCGAATCCATCATTTCATCGGTGTCATGTTCTCGAATGTTATCTACCATCTCAAATATAGTATCACGGTCTTGTATTTTTGAGACATCTCTTTCAGTATCACCGTGAACATTACTATCTTCTTCTAAATTAACTCCTTCATCATGATATGTCCAATTCGTATAATGTAGCCAAAATCCATTTAATATCAAATGCTCGTAAACTGTGGCTCGATTTTGGGTCAAAGTATTTTTGCATCTTATGCAAGGACAATGTATCTTATCTCCTTCACCTCCTACAATATGATAGTGTGATTCATATCGAAAAGCCCAGTCTATGAATCTGATAACTCCTTTATTATATGTCCGATAGTCATCGAATCTTTTGTTCATCCAACTTTTGTTCATTGCCTAAAGGTAAGATCCAAAGTTAATTTCAAAAATGTTTGCTAATGTTCATAACAACAACATGACATCATTATTAACTAGGGTAGCTAACGGGTTTTACAACCTAACTAAATATTATGTGGCACACTTGGCCTTCGATCCAGAGAGTCCGGTCCCGGTCTACCCCTCCTCCTCCCGACAAATCGGGTTCAGGAGCAGCGCTTGGCAGGGCAGGCTGCGGCACGTAGGATCGAAGGAAAATGAATCAGTTATGCACAAATATTCTACTTAATGAACAAATATTCTACTAAATATTATGTGGCACACTTGGCCTTCGATCCAGAGAGTCCGGTCTCGGTTTACCCCTCCTCCTCCCGACAAATCGAGTTCAGGAGCAGCGCTTGGCAGGGCAGGCTGTGGCACGTAGGCTCGAAGGAAAATGAATCAGCTATACACAAATATTCTACTAAATGAACAAATATTCTACTAAATATTATGTGGCACATTTGACCTTTGATCTAGAGAGTCCGGTCTCGGTCTACCCCTTCTCCTCCCGACAAATCGGTTTCAGGAGCAGCGCTTGGCAGGGCAGGTTGCGGCGCGTAGGCTCGAAGGAAAATGAATCGGCTATACACAAATATTCTACTTAATGAACAAATATTCTACTAAATATCATGTGGCACATTTGGCCTTCGATGCAGAGAGTCCGGTCTCGGTCTACCCCTCCTCCTCCCGACAAATCGGGTTCAGGAGCAGCGCTTGGCAGGGCAGGCTGCGGTACGTAGGCTCGAAGGAAAATGAATCGGCTATACACAAATATCTCACATTTGCATCATACCTCTACACGTTCACGTCATAAAACTTCACATTGACATCATACCTTTACACATTCAGAGCATACAACTTCTCATTCACATCATACATCTACACCTTTTGGTGTTTGTATAACAATGAACATGATTTATCCATCATACCACCGCATCTATACATACTACCCTCAAACTCAAATATGTACACCTTCACATACTATCATCACATTCACATCTATACACCATCATTCCCAACAACTTTACATTCACATCATATGCATTCACTTTCATATATTACACTTACATTTACATCTATGCACCTTAAAATATCTTCATATTCACATCATAAGCAAGCATAATAAGATTATGAAAATAAACAATGCTTTTACATTCGTGTTAACTATAAACAATAAAGAATCCTTTTACAATAAACAATGCTTTAACAAATCTATACATACAAAATAAGATTATGAAATTAAAGCAAGTATAATATATTAATAAATTACCAGAAAGTTTAAAAAAACTTACATCCAAATGAGGACGTGGAGGCCGGTGCCGGTGGGCGGAGGCTGGAGGGCCGAGGAGGAGGCCGGACGGCGGAGGAGGAGGTGGAGGCCGGAGGACGGATGCCGGAGGGCAAGGGGCGAGAGGGCGGGCGCCAGAGGGTGGAGGCGGAGGCCGGAGGGCAAGGGGCGCGAGGATGGACGCCAGAGGGTGGAGGAGGAAGCCGGAGGGCGGTGGAGGAGGCCGGAGTCTATTAGAGGTGATGGGGGTCGAATGGAGGAATGAGGAAGATGAGTTCGACGGGGATGGGTATATTACCATCGGGGACGGTCGTTCGACCGTCTCTTTTACTAATAATCGGCGACGGTTATAAGTGGATCGTCCCCGCTGGTTGTTTTTAGGGACGGTTACTAAACCGTCCCCGATTATTATTGAAAGCGACGGTTACAACCGTCCCTTATAATAATAATCAGGGACGGTTGTGAGGTGAACGTCCTCTATGGTTACAGATATTTTCATCAGCGTGCCATTTACAGAGGTTGTAGGGACGGTAATGCAACCGTCCCATAAAATTAACCATATGGGACGGTTGTAACCGTCCCCTTTACTTTCCATTATATGCGACGACCACAGTGAAGTAACGGGGACGGTTATGACCGTCCCCTAAAGGCTGGTTCCGGGGACGGTTATGTAACCGTCCCTAATTGTCATGTAAAAAGGGGCGGTCATAACCGACCGTCGCTAAACCTTTACAGAGGGGACGGGCAGCAAACAACCGTCCCCTAAAATAGTATAGGAGACGGTTGCTGAGTGACCGTCCCCAATAACCGTCCCCAAAGGCAGTCCAGTTTGTAGTGGAACCCTAAATCCAATGAAAGTACATATCAAAAATTGTGGGTAGACAATGCCACCACCTCGTCCATATCAGTCTAATACATGCTAGGTACAACCTTGTAAGGAACCTTCTCGTAGTATAGCTTCCACTATGTGTCATACTTGTCCAAGGACAAAATCGTCAGTTTCTAAATCAGATATAGGTGTTAAACGGGGTGGTTTTGACCGAAAAGACATGGAATGCGAGGGTTCTGACTTGGGAGGAGCGAGGGAGGATTCATTCCCCCTCCACCATGAGAGAGACCCATCAAGGACGAGGAGGATGTTCCAGGATTTAAGAAGTTCAGTGGATGAAGATCGGGGAGCCGAACACCATGACAGGGAGGGCTGGAGGATGTAGTTAGCAATGGGAAGGAGAGTTGGGGGTGGGACTAGGCATACGAGGGGGGTCATGGGAGAGGCTAGGAGAAGGTAGCTGGCAAACGGCGATGGTGATGGTTGTTGCAATGGTTCTTGAGGTTGAAGGCAGGGTAGGAATGAAGAAGAAGAAGAAAGAAGACAACGAGAAAGAAAAACAAGGAAATTACATTTGTACACTGAGTTTTCTTTTCTAGTTACCTTTGTGTCCAAAAGTTATCGTCTGTTTGAGAGGTGGATGGAAGGCATATAACCCTAGGGCCACAATTGATAACAATGCAAGAAGGTTGGGGTACAACTGATATTGTAAAAAATGAAAGGGACATAAGTGCTAATGTATAATCTAAGAGGGGTATAACTATACAAATTCTTTGTTATAATACCAAGGCAACGCCTATAACACCTCTTGGTTGACACTAATACTCTTGTTATTAAATTTAATTCTTATGATTATTATATGTGAAGGTGAAAAAACTAAAATTGTGATTTTTTTTACAAAATAATCTATAAATTTTGATACTCATTAGTTTGGTTAGTCTCCTCTCCCGTGTACTTACCAAACTCTTGCACTTAAGCCTTTTCCATCAAAAATTCTGAAAGGTTCCGTGGATGTCATTATTGCTTTGTCGTAGTGAATGACTATTCATGCGATATTTAAGATTTGATTCTTAAAAACAATAATTCAACTTTTCAGCATTCAAAAAGCTAACAAAATCGATTCAAAACGTACAAGGAACGACTATTATTGAGTTTAGACGTGGTCACACTTCACGAAGTATTGTACAAAGACTGAGATTAAGCACGAAATTTTGTCACCTGAAACAACACCTCATGCGATGTAGTCGAACTCCAAAAATCGCACACTTCAAAAATGTGCTCCTACTATGCTATGCAAATCTGACCGTTTACTTTTATTTTTAGGCAGAAGATATAACTTATGTATGTTATGTTCTTAAACTGCACTTTCGCTCGATGTATTAAAGAATACACACCATTTGAGCTTTACTCTAATCGCTCTTTAAGAATATGTTGTATTCGAATATTTCTTTGTATGTACTTTATTCTCAATGCCGAGGATAATTTTTACAGTTTGAACCCATAAGTGATGAAGGAATTTTTTAGGCTCATCACGAAGCAAAACATATAGGGTATTCAAAGAATACAATGATGGTTCAAGAATCCATCAACGTCGTATTTTATGATAATGTTAATGTCACTCTCTCATCTTAAATATCAGATAATGATGAAGAGATGCAAATTCTTTATCCTTGTAGCATACCATAGAGTCATAACTCGCATGGATAACTGAAATATTATAGCTTTATAAGTGACCCTCCCGAAGAACTTGTGATTGGAGATCTATATCATAGTGTTCAAACGTGATTGTGCTTTGGTACATTTGTTGTCTCTGCATTTATATCTCTATATTAGACAAAATATATTGATGAGGTGTGCAACGATGAACCATGATTTTATGACAATTAAAATGAACTCATTCAATTTGAAAGGAATCAATTATGGTTTGATGCCCTAACTTAAAAAGCATTTTATGATTGGAATACGATGAGTCTTTGGATCAAGTAGGACAGAAAAGGTAATATTACTATAAATAAAGTCAGGTTCATAGCCTAAGGATACAATCAAGAAGAATGCATTGATTCTGATGATGTGTATTCACCTATTGTTGGGATTAAATCAATTGGAATATTATTACCATTACTTCTAATAGATGCCCAAATCTTTTTCGTATTGATGTAAAAAATAATATTATTAAATACCTCACTGAGGAAGACGTTTATGTCACATATGATCCGATCTTTTTCACATCGATGTAAAAAATATCATTATTAAACACCTCATCAAGGAAAAAGTTTATATCAAGCAATCTTTAATATTTATAGACCTTAAGAATAGTGATAATGACTTGAACTTATGAAAGCACTTTGTGGACTCTAACAAAGCTAATAGGTTAAGTGATATTTTCATTAATTCTAAATTACAAATATGTAGATGAGATTACACCTTTTAAAAAAAAAGAAAGAAAACATAGAATCTGCTAATTACTCAAACTTTTGTCGAGTATATCATTTCCGATTCTACTAATGCAACCCTTTGCTAAGACTTTGCTAAAAATGTGTATGAATATTTTGAGATAAGCATAACAGGAGCAACGAAATTGTTTCTTATGTATATAAAATACCCAAATTTACCAATGAACTTTCTTTTTACAAGAAAATATGTGAAGGAAGTACTAAACAAATTTGATTTGGATTAAAACAAAGGAAAATCAACGCATATAGCTCCAACCACTCATCTTGACAAAGACAAAGTAAGAAAAGCAATTGACTAAAAGTTACATCAATGTGTGATTCGTTCATTATATTGTATGACTGCAAATTTGCATGATGTTGCATGTCTTCAACCAAATCTTAAAGAATCTCACCTAAATGTTGAAAAAAATCTTTTGGTATTTGGTTTCTACCACCAATGTGGGGAAAATTTCACCAAATGTTGTAAAAAGAATCTTTTGATATTTGGTTTCTATCAGCGATTTGGGTTTGTTTTTTCAAAGATGTCAATAGTTGTAAGGTAGAAAAGTAGCACTGACATCATATCCAATGGGGAGGTTTCTATTCCATATTTTTTTCTAAATAACAAATTTGTGATGTATTATTTATAACTACCAGCAATCACTTTTAGCATATTTCCAATATTATCGATGAAGCAAACTCCTCATTATTTTTGTCTAATCTTTTTATTAAAAGTGTCTTCTTTATATAATCACATGTGCTATCAGCTTGAGTAAAAATCATGTCAACCATACTAGCAATAAAGCACATCAATGTGCATCATCGACTTTTCGAGAAAGTGTCCTCAAAGGAGAAATTCAAGTCGAAGTTATTCCTATTGATAACCAATTGGCATATATTTTTAAAAATACATTGCTAACTCCCAAATTGAAATATAAGAACCAAATTAAGCCTCAATACTTTGAAGATGTATCTTGCAACTTCATTTCCTCAACTTTAGTTTGAAAGTTTTCAAGAAGTAACTCTAATCGATCAACTAAAACAAAGTTATTGATCAACGCTTGGCTGGATATTGATCATTTTTTACGCTGGATTTTGAGGCGACCAATTCTCGATTAATAATAAAAATTAACATGTACTTAGGGGGCATACAACCATTGGGGATACACTTCTTTTAAAGAGATTATGCCACAAATTTAAAAATATCCCATTGATCTCTACTAACCTTCTTCAAGACCAACCCTTTTCAAGAAGTAACTCTACTCGGTCAACTAAAACAAAGTTATTGATCAAAGCTTGGATAGATATTGATCTTTTTTTACACTGGATTTTGAGGCGATAAATTCTCGATTAATAATAAAAATTAACATGTACTTAGGGGGCATACAACCATTGGGGATATACTTCTTTTAAAGATATTATGTCACGAATTTAAAAATATCACACTGATCTCTACTAACCTTCTTCAAGACCGACCTAACTACTCCCCTATGTACTACAAATAGGGTACAACCTCTACAATCCTGATTTTTAAAAATTTAGGATCCAATAATCTTATCAGCTTCTTATCAACCTCTACAATCTTATCGTCGAGCAATAAGATATGGTAGATGGGAGGATCCAATAACCCAATATTTGGGTCATCACATACTCTTCTCCCACTAAAATTAGTCTAGTAAGAACAACAACTACATCCTCTGTTGGTGGATCGTGTATGTAGATTCCAAATCTATCGTGAAATTCAACATGTTTTCCATCTTGCATTAGCCCTTCATGAAAGCATCCTCTATTCGAGGCTTTTAGGATATATTACTGTTTGCTATGAAGGATTTTTTTGTGCATTGCACATAATAATAGATGTGATATTATATCGATGTACTTTGATACTATGATGTGTATTATGATTTAACATATGGAGAAGTTTGAGTTGACTTGTCAAGGCTCTCTCGTAACATTGGAAATAATTTCTTATGACTAAGTTGGAATTTTTACAAGTTTCCTCCATTATATATAATCACACGAGAAAGTTATCTTAAATGATAGGTATTTATTAGTTCTTTATTTTATCTCCATGTTTATTTTAAAAATGCCATACATATATTGCAGTCGCTCGCTTGTATACTTGTCATATGATTGCAAGATATTTCAGTGAATATATCTATTATGGAGTTGAACTACACACTACATATTGTCAGATTACAAAAGCTTAAAGTCCATTGAATCATTTTTATAATGTTATATTCTACATTGTATTTGGCAAAGTTGTCAGCTCGAGCTATACTCTCAGAACTTTCCAAACAATAACATGTCAAAGAACTCAGAATTAGTCGATCATGATGTCTCATTGATCGACCAGACATGATTGACCATGTTGTTTCACTGATCGACCAGACATGATCGACCACTCTCGCTTAGAGAAAAATATTCTCTAAGTGATATTGTCCTATCCTTTATCTGGTTCTTTGAGTCCTTCGATATTTTTGAGATTATTATTTCTGAAGATAGTTTCTTTAAGAAAAGTTTCAACATGCAATGTTCAATTGCCTTCAAGTTGTTCGGTTCTTCTCTTAACAGTCACAAACACTTATAGCGTGCCATAACTCTGGTGATATTATTATTTGATATATTAGTGCTTATTGACATGTAATTGGTTGTGCTATACTTTGATACTGTGTATAATTTATTATGTTGATTATTACTATCGTTATGTTTGTTTTATTAGAATTATCATCGATATTGTTGATAAATATATTGTGAAATATTGTTATCATATTATTTCCATAATGATTCTATGTGGGAACTTTTGTTATTAGATCATAAAGCTTGTAGTTTATTCTTGGATTTGTATACCACGCTCTATCTAAGGGAGTCAGAGGATAGTCAGAGCTTATCCACCCTCAACAGTTTTATAATGTTTGATCTGCGGGGTTGATTTTGATGTTTGATATGAAGTTGTAAAACTGGAGCTTTGTAAACGGTTGAGATATTAACTGGCTGGCTACCCTTCTCCTGACTTCAACTTGCAGCATAAAATATCTCGTGCTATAATGAAGTAATTGGTTGAATCGGTTACCCAAATCGTGATTTTCACCCGGTTTAGTTTCATGGTAACATCATGTGCACTGTGCTTGATTTGTTGGTTGATTGTGAGGCGCTCAAGTCTACCCAGCACATGTCTTATTCTACCACTTATACACTATTCACCCTCCTTCTAGTGGTATCTTGATCCCAAGAAAGCTACAGTATTACCTTGATGACAATGAATCAATGACCTCATGTTCCGGTGAGATTCAATTGAGTAGTAGTAGTATATTTTAATTCCTCAAAGGATGCTTTTGTATTAAAGAGAATGTAGCTGTATAGCCACACACACATGTATCATATGTCAAAGTTGCATGCTCATAAATTACTTGATTGATGTAATGGATACCAGACATGCATATCAAGATGTTTTAAGATGCACCACACTTGTGATTGCATAACGTCTCAAAGGAACCGAATTGCAATTGTGTTGTCATTGTTGATAAAAAATAAAGAGAATAAGTAATATAAGTGCATAGAAATGGGCTTTAAAGCTACGAGCTCATGCGTATTTTGACAATAATATCTGAAATGGGTCTAAAAGTCACGAGTTCATGCATTAAAGTACATATTTATACATTAAAATAGTCATAATGTCATTTTAATTTTAGTTTGCACAATTAGTTACAAAATAAAGAAGTAAAGTAGCGTGAACGATCAAAGTCTCCTTTGAATATCTATCGTAAGTTTTGTTTTCTCAAACTTGTATCTTTATTGAAGGGATTATGCATAACACATATATTCAGAACGAATTGGTATCTTCTCAACTCTGATACCCATTGTTGGGAATACAAACATTGGTGTGCAACTAGCCACCGCACAAAAGCACATGAAAAAGGCAACACTATACAACGACGTTGATAGTGAGTTGACATCGCCTCTGCTCTGACAATAGTTGTTGAGGATACAAACCTTGGATGCACAACCAACCACCATACAAAAGCAAGTGAAGAAAAATACAACATGACACAACGTTATTGGGAACGCGTCGGCTCTGATACATGTTGGGAATGAATTTCTGATACAGATGCATAATCAACCACCGCAATACAATACAATCGAGAAAGATAGAGAGAACAGAGAGAGTTGTACTCATTTTTTCTTCACATTCTTTTATCATTCCCTGATATTTGCGAGAGTTGATGTAACATCCTTAAATCCTAATGACTAATTAAGCCAAGATGGTGAATCATTAGTGAGCTTGATGGAAATTAGAGACGCCATTTGTGGCTAAGTAAGATTAAGAGGCTAAGTAAGGTTTAGTAGTCAATTATGGGTTACTATTCATGGGTGGGCCTTGGTTGCAATTAGGAGGAGTTGGTGGGGTTTATGATGCAAAATTCCCAAGGTTATAACCCCCCATAGGCGTCACCCCTTCCTCCCACTTCATCTTCTTCATCTTCTCCACCTCCCTTAGCCATGGCCAACCACCTCATGTCCTCCTCCTTCTCTCTTTGATCTACTCCCCCATTTCTCACCCAAATTTGAGTTTCAATAGCTCAAATCAAAGCTAGCAAGGAGAGGGTCTTGGATCTTACATTGCATGTAAGATCACAGGCAAAAGAAGAGGAGGAATCCAAACTTGAAGCTCAAGGTGTGGACAACCCAACATTGTTCTTGGAGAGTTCTTCTTCAAGCTTTTGAAAGCTTGATTTGAGGTACAAATTTAGCCCTTCTCTTGCTGCCATATGTAGAGTTTTTACTACTTATATCTCAGATCTAAAATAAAGCCTTAGTTTTGGGGTTTTTGTTGCAAAAAAAATTGAGAAAAATAGACTATATGTGCACGGTTTTCATTGTGTCCAGAATCTGTGTGTCTTCCTTTTAATCCAAGCTAGACATGTATTTTGGGATCTTTCTTGGGTTCTCTTGGGTATAATCATATGTTGATTAATACTCCATTAAGGTAGACTTAAATCCATGGGGTTAAATACGAAATTGCATGTGATTATAACATCTAAAGAGGCTATACATGGACGGTCATACTGAATTTTTCAGATTTGTTGTTGTTAAATGTTGGCCAATAACTTGCATGATTTGGGAGTCTTCTTTAAGTTCCTTTGAGTAGATTTACTTACTGATTATGACCACAATAAATCGGGTTATGATTCTTGGTTTTTAATTTAGAAATTTAGGTGATTTAGAAATGTTTTGGATGTTGTCATATGCATGTAACTGAATGTGTCCAGATCTGTCCATGAATTTTAAGTTAGTGTTTTAAGATGCATTTGAGGAGTTTCTTCATGTTTCCTTGAGTGCAATTACTTATTGATATATACTCTTTCATATTAACCTTTAGTCCATGGAGTTGTTTTAGAAAAATAAGGAGTTTTGAAGAGTTGTTGACTACTTATATCATACATGTCATTGAATGTCCAGATCTGTCCATGCATTTTTAAATTAGAGTTTTAGGATGTATTTGGGGAGTTTCTTCATGTTTCCTTGAGTGTAATTACTTGTTAATATATACTCTTTCATATAAACCTTTAATCCATTGGTTGATTTTAGAAAAATGAGGAGTTTTTGAGGAGTTATTGACTGCCTATATTATATCTCCACTGAATGTTCAGATTGGAGATGGTTGCCATAGGACTAAGAACATACGTGATTTTGACAATATCCTTAGACATCCTTTGGTGGATTTGAATATAGATATTCAGGGAATGTAATACACATGAAATCCATGTATTTGGATTGGTTTTGATGAGGATTTTGAGATAAATTTGGTTGCTGTCCATGAACAAAATCGTGACCAAATTCCATTGTAGAGTGCATGTTTAATCAAACTTTTAGGCATCCTTTAATAAGTTTTAAAAACCCCAAGTCCTCAGTGATTTCCCTGTATTGAATTGGGGAAATAAATAATGATTTAATCCCAATAAGGAGAAGGATTAAGAGAGGATAAATTGCCTTAAAGTTGCAGCCATATACTTGCTGTACACATAGGTCTATGTGTGGAATAGATGCATGATTAGAGCATGTGATACCCTCTAAAAGACCCCTTTAAATGATAGACCTTAAAGTAAATTAAACACCTAAATAGTGTCTTTAAAGTCATGAATTTGGGTGTGAACTTAAAAGGGCTAGATGCCTTGGATTATTATGAAGTATACACACTCATTGTCAATGTTTTGGGGTGATAAAAATTGGATAGGGTAAACCTCGATTAGTAACCATGTTAGAGCAAGCGTTAGGATAATTGTTACATATAAAGGTGGGCTTGAAACACCTATTATGAAATTTAGAGATTTGGAGATGATCTTAAGGATACATATGTATATATATGTAGTACCATACAGGAAAACAAAACTTTATGAACTTGCCATGAAACAAGTCTTCCTCTAAGAGTAGCCGATCCTTGTAGGTAATTGTGAATCTTATGGGGGCATAGGAAAGGAAGACGTTTTCTGTTAAGATAACCAAAATCATAAGATAGATGTTTCTTCAGTAAGAAGAGAGACTATCGAACATGTCAGTATCCCTTACCTAGGATCAGTTAAGGTTTTTATAGAACAAGTTCGGGTCTGGGACTGACAGCTTGTGAATGGGAAATAAATCAATGAAACCTTAGACACTTAGGGTGAAACATGAAAATAACAGAAATGGTGATGTCACATATAATCAGTCATGGAGATTGATGCTCCGACTGTGCGAGGGTGCAGTGATCCTCACCTGAGCAGGAGATGAGGTCGCTCGGGCTTGGGTAGCGGACACTGAGAGCATGGGTCTAGGATCCCAGTATTTTTACGTGTTTTCTTCGAGCCGGCTCGGTTTTTACGCTTCGTTGGGATCCATGAGTTTTCTAGATCATTCCGCTGACCCGTTGGTTTTTCTTTGAGAGCCTAGGTTGGGACTTCTCTGCAGTTAGTTACGAGCTCGTCTGGTTTTTACTTACCTTTTCTCCTTCGGGAGTTGAGCAGCGAGAGAGGAAGTCGGGTCCGGCAGGCTTACCTCTTCTCTTTCCTGCCTCCAGTGGCGTATTAGTCGTACTACCACTGCTTTTCCCTTGGACCACACTTCCACTGGGATTGGTGAGAGCAGACGAATCCCTTCGGGGGTTTCCTCACCGCTATAATTATTACTCTTCCACCAGGTTGTGCTCTGGTGATGGGATTGTGATTAAAAGACGCGACATTTCACCAATTGCCCAGTTAAGATGAAGTTTCATCAGTAGACATTGATGTCCCATAAATACCTTTCCACTATGTCGTGCACTGGTGATGGGGTAGTGGTCAGTAGACATCAATGTCACCATTTGTACCTTTCCGCCATGTCGTGCACTGGTGATGGGGTAGTGGTTAGCAGACATTGATGACTTCATTATTACCTTTCCACCATGTCGTGCACTGGTGATGGGGTAGTGGGTATCAGACAATAAAAACTTCATCAATACCTTGTCGCCAGGTTTATGACCTCGTGATGGGGTAAGAGATATGTGATATTTAGACTCTTCCGCTACGAGACTAATGACGACAGTACCGTTAGTCGAGACTAACGAGGAGTGAATGTTGAGAGAGAGTTGTGAGTACACGTACACCTTCGGAAGCGAGCTATCACATGTGTCGACCGAGGATCAATGTGAGTTGAGAGAGCAAGGTAAAAGGAGTGTTGGGAACTTAGTTAGGATGCAAGACACCATCGCATGCCTACGGAGGCACCCAACCCTGAGGCGTACATCATACCTCAGAGTCATAGTGTGAGGTTCAATCTGGACTTTGAAGTCCTACCCAGATATCAAGGTCCTAACAGGACCAAGACCACAGACTTACTTCTAGGCTTGAGTTGTTGTTTGGTTAGTTCCATTGATCGAGGGAGATACGATGTGATAGTGAGCGAGTGTGTTCTTGTTAGACTTCAAAAAGCAAGTAAATAATTTTAAAAAAATCAATTAACCCACTTTTACTTGCTTGTTTTTTTTGTCCACTACAGTTACCTTACTGTTTTTCTAGTTGTTCTAGTCTGTTCTTACTACTCTTTTTAGTAGAACTGTATAGAATTTGTACTCGACAACTTTGTGACAGATACTTGCTTGTCCTTTTTCTACTATGGCAGGCAAGGGCCCAGGGACCGAGTAGCCGACATAGTTTGGGCTGCTGTTGTTTCTTTTTGGTGCTACACTTTCAGAGCAGGTATACTCTTTTGGAGCTCATTAGACAGTTGTATATTGTGATCTCCTCTGTAGCCTCATTTTGGGATGTATGTATATGTATATTGAATGTTGTGGAATTCAGAATGTTATATGAATGAAATGAAAATGAATGGATATCCTTGTTGTTCAGTTCTGGTGTACTGCTTACTTCCGCTTTTAGTTTTCTTGTGGTTGCTTGCTTAGCCAAATTTAGATCATGTGAATGTCACGTTGTGAAAAGGCGAATATTTTCCCCAGGTTTTCATAGCATGAGATTAACTTAAGCTTATTAGGTGTGCAAATGACGTGTTTGACGGGTAACCTAAGGTCTTCGGGAGGACGTGTGTCAATAGGCTTGGTATCAGAACAGAGTTACCCCGATACACGCATTCGCATAACTTAATAGCGAGAGTCTTCTGATTTCTCATGAAGCCGAATGAGGAAATTTTTTGACATTCAAAAGATTTATGTAACCACAAGTCACCAGAACATTTCATTCATATAAGTATCCCAAGAGGAGAAATAGTACAACTGATTATTTCCTAAAGTGTGCTTAACTATGCTATGATCCGATACAGGGAGGATTAGCATGGCACCACGATTAGCTCGTGATCCGCCAGGAGAGATGGCGCAGGTGTTAGCCGCACTCGCTGATCTGCGACAGAGACACGACCAGATACTTGCCCAACAGACTGAGTTGGCTGAGCGCCAGACTGGGATGGAGCTGGGGATGGAGGAGTTGTCTTACTCCTCATACCACCCATCCAGGGATGAGTCCGCTAGAGCTGAGCATCTATTCTCTGAGGAGATTCACCAGCATCCTGAGGCAGAGATTCCGAGGGAGTCAGGAGCCGACAGAGCTGAGGCAGGCCAAGGGCCTGTAGCAGGAGTATAGGTCACTGGGTTTGTTCTTTCTACTGCACCGGGACACCATGATGTCTTCACATCCTACCAGAGAGCTGGAGTACCTAGGTTCCAGGGCACGGGTACATCTGACGAGGCTGAGCAGTGGCTCAGGACGGTGATGAAGATATTTAGGATGATTCAGGCACCACCAGAGTCGTGGTTACCCTTTGCGGAGTTCTCACTTACTGGGTTTGCAGAGCGCTGGTGGGATGCTACTGTGTCTGAGATGGGGCGTGTGCCGACTTGGACAGACTTTGAGACCCACTTTAGAGCCCACTTCTTCTCAGGGAAGAGAGAGACACAGTGCAGGTTGTTTGCAGAGCTCAGACAGGGCAGGATGACATCGCGAGAGTACTTTGTGCGCTTCACAGAGTTGTCACGCCACACATCTTCTGCAGCTGCTTTTCCAGATGAGAATCTGGAAAAGTTTGTTCGTGGCATGAGGGAGGACGTTCAGGGGAAGTTGGTAGGGTTGAGACTGACTACCATTGCTGAGGTGACTGACGCAGCAGAGCGTATTGAGGACGTCCGTGAGAGACGTTTTGGGAGTACTTTTAGACCGCCACCAGTACCACAGAGGTCATCTGGACCAATTCGGCGGCAGTTCCGACCTCAGCGGTCAGCACGACGCTTTCGTCCGACAGGGACAGCTTCTTCTAGCAGTGTTCGCTCGACCCCCGTGACTACTTTGGGAGGAGCACTGGCCAGTAGAGGTTTTGAGGCAGCACAACCATCAGGGTCCCAGAGGTTTGGAGCACAAGGCGTGAGACCCGCGGAGAGTGCCAGTCCATCTTCTACGCCGAGCAGGGCGATCAGGTGCTACCAGTGCCAGCAGGTGGGACATGTCAGGTCCAAGTGCCCACAGTTACAGACTCCACCACCTCCACCTCCACCACGTTCGAGAGCTACCGGGAGGAGCTCCCAGTACAGAGATCAGCAGAGACCAGCTCAGAGCGCAGCAGGATCCAGTGCCGGATCTATATGTCAGGGACAGATTCACGCAGTTACAACTGAGCAGGCACGGTCAGCGGCCACGGTCGTGAAAGGTATGGTTTCAGTTTCGAGCCATCCTTTTCACGTGTTGTTTGATTCTGGTGATACCCATTCATTTCTTGCTGTGAGGCTTCTAGCCACATTGGGTAGAGTCACAGAGGACATAGATCCTCCATTTCACATCCGAGGGCCAGGCGGACAGTTGTTCGTGATTTCAGAGATAGTTAGAGGGCTACCAGTGTCCATAGGCGGTCACGAGATGACTGCGGACTGCCTTCTACTACTGCTTGACGAGTTCGACATGATTTTGGGCATGGATTGGTTGTCTACACATCACGCTTTAGTCGACTGTTGCAGGAAGACTGTTGTCTTCAGGATTCCCGGCTTGACAAAGTTCACTTTTGAGGGGACATTGCAGGACTCCAGGATGGAGTACATTTCAGTGCTGAGAGCACAACGACTGGTTGATCAGGGATGTGACACTTTTCTTGCCTTTGTTCAGGAGGTTGCAGATAGAGAGCCGATGGCTCAAGACATTAGAGTTGTGTCAGAATATCCCGATGTATTTCCTGAGGAGTTACCGGGACTACCTCCAGTTAGAGAGATCGAGTTTGAGATCTCGCTACTTCCCGATACGCAGCCGATCTCCATGGCTCCGTATCGCATGGCACCCGTAGAGTTGAGAGAGCTGAAGGTGCAGCTACAGGAGTTGCTTGACTTAGGCTTTGTGAGGCCGAGCACTTCACCTTGGGGCGCTCCTGTACTCTTTATTCGGAAGAAGGATGGAACCATGCGGTTATGCATTGATTACAGGCATCTGAACAAGAGGACGGTGAAGAACCGTTATCCTCTACCACGCATTGATGATCTATTTGATCAGCTACAGGGATCTTCAGTGTTCTCGAATATCGACCTCCGCTCGGGTTACCATCAGCTGAGGATTCGGGAGACTGACATTCCGAAGACGGCCTTTCGGACACGGTATGGCCACTATGAGTTTGTAGTGATGCCATTCGGATTGACGAATGCCCCCGCGGCATTCATGGACATGAACAGAGTATTTCGTCCTTACTTGGACAAGTTTATTGTGGTGTTCATAGATGACGTGCTGGTTTACTCGAAGAATGAATGGGACCATGAGAACGACTTGAGAGTAGTGCTTGGTACCTTGAGAGAGCATAGACTGTATGCCAAGTTGAGTAAGTATGAGTTTTGGCTACCTCAGGTCTCATTCTTGGGACACGTCATCTCAGGAGCAGGTGTCGTAGTGGACCCTGCGAAGATAGATGCAGTGATGTCTTGGGAGCAGCCCAAGACGGTGACACATATCCGTAGTTTTCTAGGGTTGGCAGGCTATTATAGACGCTTCGTCAGCAACTTTTCACGGATCGTACTACCCTTGACGCGTTTGACGCAGAAGGGAGTACCTTTTGTTTGGGATAGTTCATGCGAGCAGGCCTTCAGGACACTGAAGGAGAGACTTACTACAGCTCCGATTCTTGCTCTACTGTCAGGTACACAGGACTACGCGATTTACACAAACGCGTCAGGTGATGGTTTGGGAGCAGTATTGATGCAGAGGGGGCATGTGATTGCCTATGCTTCGAGACAGTTGAGACCGCATGAGCGGAATTACCCCACGCATGATCTTGAGTTGGCGGCAGTGGTCTTCGCTCTGAAGACCTGGCGCCACTACTTGTATGGGGTTAACTTTGAGCTCTTTACAGATCACAAGAGTCTGAAGTATATATTTGATCAGAAGGAGCTGAACATGAGGCAGCGCAGATGGTTAGAGCTGCTGAAGGACTATGATTGCACGATCTCTTACCATCCTGGTAAGGGAAACATGGTTGCAGATGCCCTCAGCTGGAGAGCGCACATGGAGGGTACGATGAATTGGCTATACACTTGGGACTTACTTGCGGCACTGACGGATTGGCATCCGCAGGACAGTGTGTATTCTCCCATCTCCGTACCTCCGAGGTACAGCAGCCTTTGGGACCGTATAGTGTCAGGTCAGCAGACAGACCCGTGGATTCGCGACAGATACATGCGGGCGGTGAAGGATGAGTTTGACGACTTTGTTGTCTCAGAGTCGATTATGTGGAAGGCAGGTCGGGTAGTGATTCCTAACGATGAGCAGCTATGTAGAGATATACTTGACGAGGTGCATTGTTCACATCTTTCCATTCATCCCGACAGTATGAAGATGCACAACAATCTTCGCAGACATTTCTGGTGGGACGGGATGAAGAGGGACGTAGCTGGGCATGTCAGCAGGTGTTTGACTTGCCAGATGGTGAAAGCGGAGCACATACGACCACCTGGTTTACTGCAGCCTCTCCCCATTCATGAGTGGAAGTGGGAGAGCATTTCGATGGACTTTGTTACGGGATTGCCAAGGACACCGGGAGGCCATGATTCCATTTGGGTTATTGTTGATAGGTTGATGAAGTCAGCCCATTTTATACCTGTCAGCATGACTTATACACCTTCTCAGTTGGCCAGATTGTACATACAGCACATTGTGAGGTTACATGGCATACCCCGCGAGGTAGTGTCTGACAGAGACTCGAGGTTCACTTCCTATTACTGGAAGCAGTTTATGTCAGCATTACAGACTGAGCTGAAGATGAGTTCAGCGTATCACCCTCAGACGGACGGACAGAGCGAGCGTACGATACAGACCTTGGAGGATCTTTTACGCGCATGTTCTCTAGAGTGGAAGGGATCCTGGAAGGATCATTTACCTCTTGTTGAGTTCACGTACAACAACAACCATCATTCGAGCATCGGCATCGCGCCATTCGAGGCTCTTTATGGGCGGAGATGCCTTACGCCAATCAGTTGGCGCGAGGTAGGCGACCATGCGTTGTATACCGTGGATCTCTTGAAGGAGACTGCGAGGGTTGTTGACTTGGTGAGGAGGAAGCTCTTGACGGCATAGAGTCGCCAGAAGAGCTATGCAGATCGACGACGCCGACACTTGGAGTTTCAGGTTGGAGACTTTGTGTTCCTACGTGTATCACCCATGAAGGGGATACAATGATTTGGAGTTTGTGGCAAGCTGATGCCACGCTTTGTTGGGCCATTCGAGATACTTTCACGTGTTGGGAAAGTTGCATACAGACTGACACTTCCCCCACGTTTGGCGGCTATACACGACATATTCCATGTGTCGAACTTGAGGAAGTACGTGCATGATCCTCGGCACATCATCAGCTATGAGAGACTTGACAAAGAGCCAGAGTTGACATACGAGGAGGAGCCAGTGCAGATACTTGATTTTGCAGTCAGGAGGCTTCGGAACAAGGAGATTCCCTTGGCCAAGATCCTTTGGCACCGACATGGTGTTGAGGAGGCGACATGGGAGACTGGAGTAGCGATGCGCGAGAGATACCCGCGACTCTTCTCAGGCACTTTTGCAGTTTAGTTTATTAGTTCTCTGTTTGGTAAATCATTTCACACTCAGGGTAAAAACCTTCTTTGAGGTTTTTATGGGTTAAAAACTTTTTGAGGTTTTTGTGGCAGACCGACAAACCCGACTTAGAAGCAGAGTCTCGAGGACGGGACTCTCTTTGAGGTTTTTATACTGGTAACATCCTTAAATCCTAATGACTAATTAAGCCAAGATGGTGAATCATTAGTGAGCTTGATGGAAATTAGAGATGCCATTTGTGGCTAAGTAAGATTAAGAGGCTAAATAAGATTTAATAGTCAATTGTGGGTTACAATTCATGGGTGGGCCTTGGTTGCAATTAGGAGGAGTTGGTGGGGTTTATGATGCAAAATTCCCAAGGTTATAACCCCCCATAGGCGTCACCCCTTCCTCCCACTTCATCTTCTTCATCTTCTCCACCTCCCTTAGCCATGGCCAACTACCTCATGTCCTCCTCCTTCTCTCTTTGATCCACTCCTCATTTCTCACCCAAATTTGAGTTTCAATAGCTCAAATCAAAGCTGGGAAGGAGAGGATCTTGGATCTTACATTTCATGTAAGATCAAAGGCCAAAGAAGAGGAGGAATCCAAGCTTGAAGTTCAAGGTGTGGACAGCCCAACATTGTTCTTGGAGAGTTCTTCAAGCTTTTGAAAGCTTGATTTGAGGTATAAATTTAGCCCTTCTCTTGCTGCCATATGTAGAGTTTTTACCACTTATATCTCAGATCTAAAATCAATCCTTAGTTTTGGGGTTTTTGTTGCAAAAAAAATTGAGAAAAATAGACTATATGTGCACGGTTTTCATTGTGTCCAGAATCTGTGTGTCTTCCTTTTAATCCAAGTTAGATATGTATTTTGGGATCTTTCTTGGGTTCTCTTGGATAGAATCATATGTTGATTAATACTCCATTAAGGTAGATTCAAATCCATGGGGTTAAATACGAAATTGCATGTGATTATAACATCTTAAAGAGGCTATACATGGACGGTCATACTGAAATTTTCAGATTTGTTGTTGTTAAATGTTGGCCAATAACTTGCATGATTTGGGAGTCCTCTTTAAGTTCCTTTGAGTATATTTACTTACTGATTATGACCCCAATAAATTGGCTTATGATTCTTGGTTTTTAATTTGGAAATTTAGGTGATTTAAAAATGTTTTGGATGTTGTCATATGCATGTAACTGAATGTGTCCAGATCTGTCCAAGAACTTTAAGTTGGTGTTTTAAGATGCATTTGAGGAGTTTCTTCATGTTTCCATTAGTGCAATTACTTGTTGATATATACTCTTTCATATTAACCTTTAGTCCATGGAGTTGTTTTAGAAAAATGAGGAGTTTTGAAGAGTTGTTGACTACCTATATCATACATGTCATTGAATGTCCAGATCTGTTCATGCATTTTTAAATTAGAGTTTTAGGATGCATTTGGGGAGTTTCTTCATTTTTTCTTGAGTGCAATTACTTGTTAATATATATACTCTTTCATATAAACCTTTAATCCATGGGTTGGTTTTAGAAAAATGAGGAGTTTTTGAGGAGTTATTGACTACCTATATTATATCTCCATTGAATGTTCAGATTGGAGATTGTTGCCTTAGGATTAAGAACATACATGATTTTGACAATATCCTTAGACATCCTTTGGTGGATTTGACTATAGATATTTAGGGAATGTAATACACGTGAAATTCATGTATTTGGATTGGTTTTGATGAGGATTTTGAGACAAATTTGATTGCTGTCCATGAACAAAACTGCGACCAAATTCCATTGTAGAGTGCATGTTTAATCAAACTTTTAGGCATCCTTTAATAAGTTTTAACAACCCCAAGTCCTCAGTGATTTTCCTATATTGAATTGGGGAAATAAATAATGATTTAATCCCATTAAGGAGAAGGATTAAGAGAGGATAATTTGCCTTAAGGTTGCAGCCATATACTTGCTGTACACATAGGTCTATGTGTGGAATAGATGCATGATTGGAGCATGTGATACCCTCTAAAAGACCCCTTTAAATGATAGACCTTAAAGTAAATTAAACACCTAAATGGTGTCTTTAAAGTCATGAATTTGGGTGTGAACTTAAAAGGACTAGATGCCTTAGATTATTATGAAGTATACACACACATTGTCAATGTTTTGGGGTGATAAAAATTGGATAGGGTAAACCTCGATTAGTAACTATGTTAGAGCAAGCCTTAGGATAATTGTTACATATAAAGGTGGGCTTGAAACACCTATTATGAAATTTAGAGATTTGGAGATGATCTTAAGGATACATATATATATATATATATATATATATATGTAGTACCATACAGGAAAACAAAACTTTATGAACTTGCCATGAAACAAGTCTTCCTCTAAGAGTAGCCGATCCTTGTAGGTAATTGTGAATCTTATGGGGGCATAGGAAAGGAAGACGTTTTCCGTTACGATAGCCAAGATCATAAGATAGATGTTTCTTCAGTAAGAATTTAGAGAGAGACTATCGAACATGTCAGTATCCCTTACCTAGGATCAGTTAAGGTTTTTATAAAACAAGTTCGGGTCTGGGACTGACAGCTTGTGAATAGAAAATAAATCAAAGAAACCTTAGACACTTAGGGTGAAACATGAAAATAACAGAAATGGTGATGTCACATATGATCAGTCATGGAGATTGATGCTCCGACTGTGCGAGGGCGCGGTGACCCTCACCTGAGCAGGAGATGAGGTCGCTCAGGCTTGGGTAGCGGACACTGAGAGCATGGGTCTAGGATCCCAGTCTTTTTACGTGTTTTCTTCGAGCCGGCTCGGTTTTTACGCTTCGTTGGGATCCACGAGTTTTTTAGACCATTCCGCTGACCCGTTGGTTTTTCTTTGAGAGCCTAGGTTGGAGGTTCTCTGCAGTTAGTTACAAGCTCGTCTGGTTTTTACTTAGCTTTTCTCCTCTGGGAGTTGAGCAGCGAGAGAGGAAGTCGGGTCCGGCAGGCTTACCTCTTCTCTTTCCTACCTCTAGTGGCGTATTAGTCGTACTACCACTGCTTTTCCCTTGGACCACACTTCCACCGGGATTGGCGAGAGCAGACGAATCCCTTCGAGGGTTTCCTCACCTCTATAATTATTACTCTTCCACCATGTTGTGCTCTGGTGATAGGATTGTGATTAAAAGACATGTGACATTTCACCAATTGTCTAGTTAAGATGAAGTTTCATCAGTAGACATTGATGTCCCATAAATACCTTTCCACTATGTCGTGCACTGGTGATGGGGTAGTGGTCAGTAGACATCAATGTCACCATTCATACATTTTCCGCCATGTCGTGCACTGGTGATGGGGTAGTGGTTAGCAGACACTGATGACTTCATTATTACCTTTCCATCATGTCGTGCACTGGTGATGGGGTAGTGGGTATCAGACAATAAAAACTTCATCAATACCTTTCCGCCGGGTTTATGACCTCGTGATGGGGTAAGAGATATGTGATCTTTAGACTCTTCCGCTACGAGACTAATGACGATAGTACCGTTAGTCGAGACTAACGAGGAGTGAATGTTGAGAGAGAGTTGTGAGTATCACATGTGTCGACCGAGGATCAATGAGTTGAGAGAACAAGCTAGAAGGAGTGTTGGGAACTTAGTTAGGATGCAAGACACCATCGCATGCCTACGGAGGCACCCCAACCCTGAGGCGTACATCATACCTCAGAGTCATAGTGTGAGGTTCAATCTGAACTTTGAAGTCCTACCCGGATATCGAGGTCCTAACCGGACCAAGACCACAGACTTACTTCTAGGCTTGAGTTGTTGTTTGGTTAATTCCATTGATCGAGGAAGACACGATGTGGTAGTGAGCGAGTGTGTTCTTGTAGACTTCAGAAAGCAAGTAAATAATTTAAAAGAATCAATTAACCCACTTTTACTTGCTAGTTTCTTTTGTCCACTACAGTTACCTTACTGTTTTTCTAGCTGTTCTAGTCTGTTCTTACTACTCTTTTTAGTAGAACTGTGTAGAATTTGTACTCGCCAACTTTGTGACAGATACTTGCTTGTCCTTTTTCTGCTATGGCAGGCAAGGGCCCAGCGACCGAGTAGCCGACATAGTTTGGGCTGCTGTTGTTTCTTTTTGGTGATACACTTTCAGAGCATGTATACTCTTTTGGAGCTCATTAGACAGTTGTATGTTGTGATCTCCTCTGTAGCCTCATTTTGGGATATATGTATATGTATATTGAATGT
This sequence comes from Ottelia alismoides, assembly GCA_037367405.1. Lineage (NCBI taxonomy): Eukaryota > Viridiplantae > Streptophyta > Magnoliopsida > Alismatales > Hydrocharitaceae > Ottelia > Ottelia alismoides. The sequence goes on from JAZKJV010000070.1 coordinate 380,896, forward strand.
TGTGGAATTCAACATGTTATATGAATGAAATGAAAATGAATGGATATCCTTGTTGTTCAGTTCTGGTGTACTACTTACTTTCGCTTTTAGTCTTCTTGTGGTTGCTTTCTTAGCCAAATTTAGATCTTGTGAATGTCACGTTGTGAAAAGACGAAAAATTCCTCAGGTTTTCATAGCATGAGATTAACTTAAGCTTATTAAGTGTGCAAATGACGTGTTTGACGGGTAAACTAAGGTCCTCGGGAGGACGGGTGTTACAGTTGATTAATCACCGTAATATTGGTTATCTTCTTTCTTTACTTGCTTTCTTTGTGACGGTTGATTGCAAATCCGCATCCGAGTTTCATCCCCAACTAGAGATGGGCATGGGTCGGGCTGGACCCTGAAGGGTTCAGGCCCAAGTCCACCTAAAATATTTGAGCCTTGAGCCCAGTCCTGATCTGCAATTTTTTTGTGCTTCGGTCCAAGCCCAGGCCCGACCCATCTCTAACGGAATGTTTTAAAACACATGTAATAATATTATTTACATCATAATTTTGTCTCCATAGATTTTTTAATATATTTTGTTTAGTTTGTATCATGATTTCATCACCGATTGAATGTTATAGTTCAATTAGAAAATTATATTATATGACTAAGATGTAAAAAAGTTGGTGCATTGGATATAGATAAATGGCCACATGCATATTTTGATAAAAAGAAGGAGCACGATATGACGTGTTCTTAAAAACCTTCTTGATTGATATGTATACAAAATGTGTGCATATGGATGAAGCTAACAAGATCTTTCGATCTGCAAATGATAAAGACATATGCATGTAGTATTAATACAATCAAATAAATAAAATAAATTTCGTGCAAAAACACAACACATATGTAGTGGAAAATCAAAAGTAATGAATAAATTTCATTTAATGCAATAATATAATCTTAACGTGGATACGATGCAGCAGGACAATCGTGCGGAGGAGCGACATGGCTAGAGCTGGGCTGGCAGTAGGCTAGGGGTAGGGCTTTGCCCTACCAAGATGCATAGATTGAGCGGTGCCTCGGCTAGGGCGAACGACGACTCCGCTAGGGCAAGGAGCAGTGTAGCTAGATGGTGTCTTGGTAGAGTAGTAGGGCATGCCAAGACTTAGGGCGTGCTAGGACTATCACCCAACGAGAGGAAGATGAATGAAAGGGAATGGAGCGCATGAGGGAGGGGGAGTATCGAGGGGGGAAATGAAAGGCGGAAGGGTTTCTTTTGAATGGATGGGAATCCCATTTCCCTGCCTAAGGTCCGAAGGTGGGGTTCAGGCTTAAGATCGGGCCTCCTTTCGGGCCGGGCCTTTGGACTGGGTCGGGATGAGCCAAGCCAAGCTTGAGCCCAGCCAAAAAAAAATCGGGCCTAAATCTACGGCCCAAGACTGACCCATTGTTCATTTGAGATTAAGATGTGCCGGACTTTTTGGGCTGAGCTTCGGACTGGACCGAGCTGACCAAGCCCAATGCCCTTCCCTATCCCCGACAATATCTACTTCAAGTAGGGTTGGGCATGGGCTGGGCTCGGGCCGGGTTCGCCTTGGCCCGACCCAAGCCCATATTAGAATATGGGCTAACGGATCGGGCCTAGGCCCATTTTATTTTAAAAAATTAGGCCCAAGCCCAAACCCGACCCAAACAAAATGGGTCGGGTTCGGGTCGGGCCGACCCAATTTAACACCTATGTATACCAATATCATGTCTTCCATTCTTCTTGCATTTGTGTGGTTGTTTCTTATGCAAGTGTGCATGTTTAAAACTATAAAGCATGCTAACTAATTTGTGATTTTAACATTAGTTGTATGTTGGAAATAAAAATGTGGTAAAAATATGGTGACTTAAACCACCATTCAATTCACCATTACATATTCTATTGTAGATGTAGGCACTATGACCCAATACAGATTTGTTACTTACAGTTGTACTGTAACACTTGAGGATACATATTTCATTCTTGCATATTAATGTAATAATCTTGTATATTAATGTAATAATATCCTCAATCCACTAATGGATATGATTATTAATGTGTCTAAGCATTTATTTTACACTCGAACAAGGATATTAAAGTTAGAACATGGTATTTGGAATGAACATGAATATAATTGATATAATTATACCGTGCTAGATATGAATATACTTGCTTTAAATGGGTCGGGCTATCGGGCTTACGGGTTTGGGCCTTCTCAGGCCCAAACCCGGCCCGATAATCAATATGGGCTCATTTTAGGGCCCACGACCCGCCCATTAAATTTCGAGTTCGGGTTTGGGTCAGGTTATACGGGTCGGGTTTTGGACCGGGTCGGGCCGGCCCAACCCAATGCCCAACCCTAACTTCAAGTAATATATTTCATGACATTTCGACGACCAATTTTGAATTACTTCGATACTTTCATATTTGAACTCACAGTTGTATAACCACGTAACATCAACATGACCAAAATTTCTCACAAATTAACAACCACTTAAAATGTTCACATTTAATGCGAATTCTTAACAAGACATTATTATTGTCTATCTAAGAAACTATTATATCAATCTCCCTGAGATTTCATCCGTCCATACACTTATATATATCTCCAATCAATCAATCGTATAAATGAATTCCTCTGACCGGATAAAAGATCAAACCATAAATTACATCTTCTTAAAACAGTAAATATAAAATCCAAACAATCAATCCGCGCTACCTTCTCTTTCCACCACCCACCAAACCAAAATCATAATCCAACAGAACCCAAAAAGTAAAGAGGGGGGTCAACATAAAATAAAAAAAAAACAGCCCAAGAACGGCCCCTTCTCCTCCTTCCCTACCAAATAAACGAACGAAACCCCAAAACGCACGACCACCACCACGCCACTCCCCCTTTCCTTGCGATCCCCCCGTCCTCCCGGTCCCAACCTCGTCGATGGCGGATCCGGCCGCCGGCGCCCCCGCGGACCCCGAGGGCCCCGACGGCGTCCGGATGACGTGGAACGCGTGGCCGCGCACGAAGGTGGAGGCGAGCAAGTGCGTGGTCCCCCTCGCAGCCACCATCTCCCCGATCCGCTCCCCTCCCTCCTCCCCCCCCGTCGTCCTCCCCTACCCGCCCCTCCGATGCAAGCCGCCCTGCTCCGCCGCCCTCAACCCCTTCTCCCGCGTGGACTTCGCCGCCAAGATCTGGATCTGCCCCTTCTGCCTCTCCCGCAACCACTTCCCCCCGCACTACTCCGCCATCTCCGACCTCAACGTCCCCGGAGAGCTCTTCCCCCAGTACACCACCATCGACTACACCCTCCCCGATCCCCCCCGCCTCCGCCAGCCCCCCGTCTTTCTCTTCGTCCTCGACCTCTGCATCATCGAGGAGGAGCTCGCCTTCCTCCGCTCCGCCATGATCCGCGCCGTCAGCCTCCTCCCCGAAAACGCCCTCGTCGGCCTCGTTTCCTTCGGCACCCAGGTCCACGTCCACGAGCTCGGATTCTCCGAGATGTCCAAGATTTACGTCTTCCGCGGAAACAAGGAGATCACCCGCGAACAGGTCCTCGATCAGCTCGGCCTCCGCGGCGGTGGATTCGGGAAGGGCATGGGCGTCAACATGCCTGTCGTTGCTCCTGCTGCTGCTGGAGCACCCTCGTCCGTCAACCGCTTCCTTCTCCCCGCATCTGATTGCGAGTACACGCTCACCTCGGTACGGTTTTCTGTCCGCAGACGTGGTGATTTTGAATTTTTTGATTGTAAGCGCTTCTGCATTGTGAAATTCAGTTCTTATCACTGGATTCTTAATGGATACCTGAACATTGGTTGCTGTTTGATATTTGCATGTATTGGGGATTTGATCGATCTGATGGGTTGTTTTTCCAGCTTCTGGATGAGCTGCAGACGGATCAGTGGACCGTAGAGGCAGGTAAGCGTGCTAGTCGATGCACCGGAGTTGCTTTGAGTGTCGCTGCAGGCCTTCTGGGGGCATGCATGCCTGGAACGGGCGCGCGCATTATAGCTCTAGTCGGAGGGCCGTGCACCGAGGGTCCGGGAATGGTGAGCTGTTTTCTTCGATTGTATCATCTACCTCTGTTTTTCGCCCTTATGCTCCTCTTCATGCCTTGCTTTGATCCAAATAGTCGAGCTTGTTTAACAATGTCTACACTTTCTTCTGTGTTGTATAAAAAAACACGTTTTTCTGTCAAATTTCTTACTCGTTTTTTTTAAATTATAAATGATGAAAATATGTAGAGCTGTTGATCCAGAAATTCTCACATTTTCAGCATTAGTTAGTGATCTCCACACGAGTACTAAAAACTTAGTTTTGAACTCTGCATGCTTTGTGATATATGCTAAGCAACACATGCATTATCTGTCAATTTAACTAGATTGTTTTACTGGACTTGGTCGATAATTTGTTGCTGATTTTCTTAATCTAAAAGTCTAGCTGATTCTCGCAATTTATTCAGATTGTCTCAAAGGATCTGTCTGAACCCGTTCGCTCACACAAAGATCTCGACAAGGATGCTGCGTCGCATTTTCACAAGGCTGTCAAATTCTACGAAGGTCTTGCAAAACAACTAGTCAACCAAGGACATGTTTTGGATCTTTTTGCTTCTGCATTAGATCAGGTCTTGCACGTTGACATTTGCCAATTGTCTATCTGTTGGAGAAACTTTGCATCAATTTTTTTCTATTCAACATTGCTGTCCAGGTTGGAGTAGCAGAGATGAAAGTTGCTGTCGAAAGAACAGGTGGTCTTGTTGTACTTGCTGAGAGCTTTGGGCACTCCGTGTTTAAAGATTCCTTTAAAAGAATATTCGATGGTGGTGAACAGTCACTTGGCCTTTCGTTCAAGTAGGTTTAATAGAACCCTCATTTTTGCCTTGTCATTTTTTGTTTCGTTCTCTAATAAAAATTTATCTTAAATCCAAAATAAAGAAGAAAACGACTCTAGGAAGATAATGAAATCTCAGAGTTTCTGAAATTCAAAATTGCAACCTTTTTACATTTGATTCCTAATGCAGCTGCTCCAAGCAAACCTGTACTCGACTTCATTATGTGGAAGCGCATAACAATGATAAAAAGATTTCCAATGGAATTTTAAAGCAATCCAGTATGAACTGGTTTGCTGTGGGCAAATCTACTGTAGTGTTATTTGTTAAAATTTTGTAGGTTCATGCTTGTGAATGCATTGGCCCCTCCTTTGTCATAGTTAATCATGGGTTAATAAAATAATCACACACATTTTTATTATTGTATAATATCAAGAGGTCAGAAAGAGGTTTCTTTCAATTCTCCAAGGATTCTAGCAAGGAAGTCGAGTCGTAATGTGTGTTTGTGTTGGGTAGGGGGTATGGTTTTCATTCAGTCTCATGATATCAAGGATGATATCAGCTTGTGATGTTAGATGTATGGTTCACAAATGTTGGTTAATCCTCGCTTATCATTTCTAGTGGATTTGGTCCCTATGTGTCTATGTTGGATTAGGGAATCTAGTTACTTTATTTCTTCAAATCAAGCAGGATTCTCAATTTTCTAATGGCAGTTATTTCTCTCTTTCTCTCTAGATCGACATGCAACTTTTTCTGCATTGAAAGGAAAAAATCAATGTATTCTTCTTCCATAAAATAGGCTGCAACATTAAAAGCAAAAGCTACTTTCTCTTTACCTTCTCGAAGTTGGTGGGAGTATGGTCAAATGGGTGAAGGAAAATGCAAGAAAGCAATCTTACTTAAAATCGTTGATTTAAGCCTGTCATCTCCTTTTTAGCGATATATTGACGTCTGATCTCTTGACTCCTTGACATTTGTTTTTTTTGGGAACTCCATCCTGTCATCATTGAAGATGTCTATGCACGTCATAGATCCTTTTATACCGTATTTAATGAGTTCACCCTTCCCTTGCCACCAGGCTCAAACACTTTTTTTGTTAATCTTCCTAACTTCATGTTCAAAGGTTTAAATGATCCTTGATACCTTGATGCACTGCCTTGGAAAATATCTTCGCCTGCATGTGGCTCAGCCTCTGCTATCGTCTTCGGCCGTAACTGAGTGCCATAAATCATGACATCAAATTTCGTTGAATTTTGATCGAATTTCGGTTTCAACAAGTGGCCGAAATTTGACCGAAATCGTCGACATTTGAGACTTTAGGATTGCCGATAGAAGGGCTAGTGACTGAAATGGCCGAAATTTTATTTCGGCTGGTCACAATGGTGAACCGAAACCGATGTTTAACCTTGTTATAAATATTGTCTATCATGCATGAGCTAAGGGTAAATTATGTAAAAAGTCTTGAAGATTAGGGTCACAAAAAATGTCATGGGGGATTTGAATTTCACTACAACACTTTGCCAAGACTATCTATTTTTCATTAAAATGACACAATTACCCTTAGGGATATTATTTACCTAGTCCTAAGTTATGACAAGTAGTGCTTGATTATTTATATACCATGTTAATGCCATTATTTTAATAGTTATACCATATCTATAAGGTTTTGAGGGCAATCAACAACAAAAAATGTCATATAATATGATGCTTATCAGAGTTTTGTGTTATACAGATTGTATCCTTAAAGATTGTGTCTATAAGTTTGATGAAAAAAGAATGTCTTTGAAATTCAGGCGACAAAGTCATTTTTCCCACGAGGACCCTCTTTGATAGTTACTCCAACCTTCGTGTTAGAGAAGACCATTGACATGCTATTGCAAAGATTATTGGGTCTAATACTTAATGTCTTGTTCAAAATTTCCCATTTCTAGGGGACTTTTCTCCCATATAACATTATTTCTGTCTTCAAAGGTCACTCCGGTGCATAAGTTCTCGATAAGCTGAGTCCAGCAAAGTGCTGGACCACTTTGGGTCTATTGTAAAGTGGCCCTACCCTTCCCTGAGAATGAATGTTAGAATCACGGACAACGAATCACTGTTATAACGAGATGAGGTAGACATGTCCAGTTGAAATGAGAAAAAAGATTATTTCTCCTTGCCCGTGCAGCATCACTTGATAATCAGATAGTTCCCTGCCATTTTGTTTATTTCTTTTTCTAGGTTTACTGGTTCCATAAGTTATGCATATTTTTTTTTAAAGATTTGTTCTCTTTTACAATTTTGGATGTCTTTAATGTTTCTATGAAAATGGAAATACATGGATGCATCATATCTTTTTGCATACCTTTGTGTTTTACGTTTATGTATACCCATGTTTATGGCTTCCAAGTTGGTCCTCATAAAGTTTCTAACTTTTTAGATAGGATGATTGAGCCGACACCCAATGCTTATTCATGATTTCACCCTTCTTTTTTTCTAAGAATTGAACTCTGTCAGACAAAAATTCTGGCCAAGTGTCTATGTTAATTCCTAATTGCATTCTTGTTTCAGTGGTACACTTGATATTATCTGCTCCAAGGACATCAAGATTCAGGGGATTATTGGGCCATGCACATCATTGGAGAAGGTCAGTTATTTCCACCATGGCCTCAAATTGTTTTGGTCGGTACCGAAATGGTGACCGAAACCGACATTTAAGGCCTTGATTTCCACCCCCAATGTTGGTAGGACTATAGGAAAATTACATTGCTAACTAAGTCATGTAAAATTAACAGAAAGGAGCACAAGTTGCAGATACTGTTATTGGACAAGGAAACACGTCATCATGGAAAATGTGTGGTCTTGACAAAAATACATGCTTCACAGTTTTCTTTGATGTTGCGTCGACTGAGCGCTCCAACCCATCCAGCATTGCAAATCCGCAACTATATCTGCAGTTCTTAACGAGGTATGTGTTTTTTTTAACGGGAGCTTTTGTCCTCTATTCCTCAATCGTCATCACTTATTGTTGATTTCTTTTGGAGAAACCTGATGTCAATTCTTCCAATTTCAGCTACCAAACTCCGGAGGGTGAATTGCGGCTCAGGGCTACTACCGTCACACGAAAATGGGTTGATGGTCCTGCCAATTCTGAGGTTTGTTGCAACTTTTCAGGATATTTGTTTGTCTTTTTATATCTATGTAGATGATAGAACTGAATCGGGCTTTTAAATTATTTTTGACCATCTTGTAGTTGCCAAAACTTGATACATTTTTAAAGGATGATATCTTTTTTTTGCTATTTCTTTTTCATGTTTGAGAGGATAAAATGAGAGAAAACCACTTAAGATGGTTTAGCCATTTACAAAGGAGATTTGTTGATTTATCAGTTAAAAGATGCGAGATTTGGGATGTTGAGCCGATTAAGAGAGGACGAGGAAGGCTCAAGAAGTGTTGGAATGAGACTATCCGAATGAATCTTAGTTATTTATATTTAATCCTGAGAAAGACCCAAAATAGATCTGAATGCGGCAAAAAATCCATGTAGCCAATCCTACTTACTTGTGGGAAAATGCTTTGTTGTTCTTGTTGTTGTCTTTTTCATGTTTGAGTTTGTGCATGTCTTTGGCCCCTTATCTCATGAAATGGGATTGTGCATCATGAAACCAGAAGAGGTCCCTTGTGGTCTTTGATGCTTCTCGTGCTCAGTGTATCCAGACCCGCTCTTGTTGGTATCACTAAAAGAAATTGATGCACGGTTATCGAAGAATGGTTAATACTTTTCAGGAAAAAAAGGAAAATAATAAATGCTGTCGGGATTTATATTGTGTGTATTGAGATCATGGTTCGAAAAGGCTAGCCTCGAGGCGGTCGAGGCGTACGCCTCGAGGCGAGGCGGTCCCTTTTAGCCTCGAGGCTTACGCCTCATACCAGTCCTGTGAGGCGGGAGCCTCGAGTGGTCGAGGCGTAGCCTCGAGGCGGAACGCCTCGAGGCGGTCGAGGCGTTTTGTGAGGCGTTTTGCTTTTTTTGAAGTATTTTTTAATTTTTTTATGGTTTCCTTAGTAGTTTGAGAAGCTTATCGATATTTGTTTAGGATAATGATTATATAAGATGAATGCCTAAATATGATGTTTATTTCATGCCGATAACTTCATATTTACAATTAATGTATCCAACTATTTTGGCAAACTCTTACTATTTCACTGTTAATGAATGCATTCATAAATATTAAATTAAACAATACTTGTAACTTAACAAGATTTGCAATATATCAAGCAAAACAAAATGGATAAGGTTCATGGTTTCTCGTGTTGCCTTATATTATATATTAGACACAACATAAATTTCTTCAACATATATTTAATCGAACTTTTAATTGCAACAATATTTCAAAGATTTGCTCGAAATGGATATGATTCATGGTTTCTCGTGTGATCATATATTATATGTTAGACACATAACATAAATTTCTTCGATGTAAATTTAATCATACTTTTAGTTACAACAATATTTCATAGGCATATATGTATTATTTAATTCTTTCACAATATTTATAGTCAATGAATTCCTCTTTGATTGGATGAAAATGCGTAGAAATGCATGTAATGTTGTTATATCTTCTATTTTGGGGTTCTTATCTTTATCATTTCATCATATCTTGTAGTGTAAATTATTATATATTGGGCAGAGAACATATAATTACATAGAGATATATATATAATCGTAGTTTTATACATATTTTTCTATATAAACCGAGGCTTACGCCTCGACCGCCTCGAGGCTACGCCTCGCCTCGATTCCAAGGAGACCGCCTCGTTCCGCCTTTCGTTTTTTCAAACCTTGATTGAGATTATTACTATGTATACTAAATATAGGCTTCTTTTTAATCGTTAAAGACAAATACTGTGTGACCAGTATGAGAGTGGCCATTCTCTTACCCAGGCAAAAGGTCATATTTCTTTCTTATTTTCACTAAACATGCATTGACGACGAGGGTGGATAAGTGTGAATGTCCACTCCAAACATTTATAAAATTTCATTTCCTTACTCTGATACTCCTGCTCCATCACTTATCTTCTTTTTCTTTTCAAAGCAGTTGAGCTGGCCTTTTTTGGAAAATGTGTAGGTTTAGCACCCTTGGAAACTGTTCTGTTGAGCTGACCATTATGACATGGAAATTAATAAAAACAACCTTTCACCTTTAAGTAGTCCGTATTCATCTATCTATTGTTTCCTTATTCGGACTTGTCTTTGCAGGAGTTGGTTGAAGGGTTTGACCAAGAGACAGCAGCTGTTGTGATGGCACGATATGTTTCAATAAAGATGGAAACCGAGGTGCTTTGCTATTCCTGCTAATATCACGTTATTAAGTCATAACCTTGTCCTTTTTTGCTGCTAGTTTTCTTAATTAAAATATTTTTCTTGGCAACAGCTGTTGAAATGGCACAATATGAGTCGTAAAAATTGGAAACGGATGTGCTATGATATTCCTCACCGTTCCACAATATAATGTCCTTTTTCCATATTCTTTTTTGCTTCTAGATTTCTGAACTAAACCACTTCTCTTGTTCACAAACTTTTGTTTATAGTGAGGTCTATGAGAACATTCCTATGCAAAGATATATAAATAGCTACAGCCCTGTAAAATTCACATTCTATATGCTTTTTCTAGAAACATCATTTGTTTTACATCGGAGGCCATTTCCTTAGTGTTTATATAAATTTTAGCTAAATATAATTGGTCTAGACTAAAATTACTGGAATATTTATGATTAAATACTTGCACATTTTCTCGGTTCCCTGGCCCTTCCCCTGTACTCTCTGTCAGTTTGAACATGTGATTTTGTATTTTATCAAAAATCAGGCTGGTGGATCTAAATGGGTAGCTTCGGTGGATCCGTACATCATGGAATAAATGGGTGGGGGACTCACACATATGAGGCTACCAGAAAGGCTATGATGTTCTGATTAGGGGTGTGCATGGGCGGGTACCCGATCCGTTCAACCGTGATCCGTCTCGATCCGTCATTATCGGGTTGGTGGGTCGATCCGATCCATTGCAACGGGTAACCATAATAACGGATACCCGAATTATATGAACGGCTCTCGGTTACCCGCGGGTACCCGCGGATCACTAAAACACATCAATCCATGATATGATTGAGATGTGATTTCTAACTCGAGAATTTTAAAGAAAAAATCAACGTTAATAAATCCGTTATACATGAACAAATATTACTTATATATTCGTACCACTTTTGATTGAAAAGATCACGATGACCACAAAATTAAAAGTACAAAAAAGAAAATGGGATTCCATAAACCGACTTCGATCTATGCTTATGCTTTTTCAAAGCAAGTATGATATGCTTATTTTCGAATTTTAAATGATCGACACTTGATAAATAAATACTCGTTTTGCTGTTGATGGGTCGAATTAAAACTCGTTCGAATTGGAATATCACATGACACAAATTATCGATTTCAATCATAATATTAGAGCTCGACCGAAACAAAATTTTACTCGGATTTTGATCATTTCGATTAGCGTCCCTTTAACTACCACCAATCTAATTAACATATCGATCATTCCTGTTGACTTTCGGCACTTGTTGAAATCAGAATTTCGGTTGGATTTTGACCAAAATTTTGGTCATTTTATTTCATTTCTTTTATCGACCACACATCTAGTTAACGTATCACCATTTCGGTCGAATTTCGATACATCAAAATCGAAATTTCGGTCGGATTTTGACTAAAAATTTAATCATTTCAGTTAGCATTTCTTTTATCGACCACCTGCTTAGTTAATATATGAGTTTAATGGGGCTGCTCCCTTGGGTGGCTGCCCCCGCGCCGTTTTCGGCACTTATTTTATTTTATTTTTTGAAAAATATCGTCATGTATATTCATCCCTATATCCCTCCTATATGCCATTCGAATTTCGTCAGAAACAGAGACTCCTACGGCCTCCATCGAGATATTCATTCTTTAACGGTAACATGATTTTTTAAATCGACACCATCTCGATGGAGGCCGTAGGAGTCTCTGTTTCTGACGAAATTCGAATGGCATATAGGAGGGATATATAGATGAATATACATGACGATATTTTTCAAAAAAAAAAGCCGAAAACGGCGCGGGGGCAGCCATTGTTAGCTGCCCGCAAGGGGCAGCCCCATTAAACTCTTACTATATTGACCATCTCGGTTGAATTTTGGCACTTGTCGAAATCGATATTTTGCCTGCGGATAAATTTGTCGAAATCGATATTTTGACCACTCCATCTTTCTTTCATCCACTTGTCTGCGGATAAATTTATCGAAATCGATATTTTGACCACTCCATCTTTCTTTCATCCACTTGTCTGCAGATAAATTTGTTTCATTTCCGTATTGGATTTTCTTTAAATGATTTCATGGCCTCAAATTTCAGCGAAATTCGGTCGAATTTCTTTAGAATATCGATATCCAGTCGAAATCGAAATTCGACCGAAATGACCGAAATGCCCGAAATATGGGGGTCCTAGTACAAAAAATGACCGAAATGACCAAAATTTCGGTCGAAATTCCACCGAAATTCCATCGAAATTCTGTTTTGGTCGTTACCGAAATGGTGACCGAAACCGACATTTAGGGCCTTGAATGATTTCTAACGAATCACAAAATAGTAAAAAGGAAACTAATTAAGATCCAAAGTTTTTAACACTAATATTGAAATTTATTTTATTGAAATTGATAGTTATGAAAATTACCAGCAAGAAACTTTGACGTATTTTTATAAAAAAAGCTCTTAAATGATACAATCTATGTAAACGTTGTCATCTATTATGTTCTTAATGGTGAATGTGTTATGCCTCAAAAGCATAGTTTTTTTGGCCTTTTTCCTTTTTAACCTTTCTGTTTTCTACCTTTTTTGCCAATAATGTTAACCATGTACAATTAACTTTAAAACATCGTCTTCCCAACGTCACAACGGATGAAAGAATTCCTTTTTTAACTGGAAAAAATATTTCCTCCTAAAATGAAAAAAAATACAAAGAAGATAGAAAAAGTAACGTTCTACATCAAGAAAACATTGGTTTTTGAATTTGATTTGACATAATTAGTTATATTTACATTCTTCTATTATTTTTAGTAAAACATTCTTCTATTATTTCTATTATCCCGATTCCAAGTAACGATCTCAATCACAAGCAATTTCGAAGTCGAGATGGATAAGGAGTTTGCCAAGTCCATGGATAAGATCCGTCAACCCATGGTTATTGTCCGGGTTGAAGGAACAATGAAATGGATCGATCCGTGGGTATCCATGGATCATAGGGTCGGAGCTCCATATATCCTGGATCAAACAGGGGCGGGTACCCGACCTAGAATAGTTTGCTGGATACTCATGGGTTTAGGGTCGATCCATACGGATCGGATACCCGTCTAACCCGTAACCCGTGCACAACCCTAGTTCTGATGGAAGGGGTAGAGATGAATGTTGTCCTTTGGGCCAGCAATCCGTTGGGCTATTTGGAACAAGATGAATGCTGTGATTTTCAGACTGGGGAGTTATTGCAGAGCATGGCCTCAAATTTCAGCGAAATTCTGTCGAATTTCTGTCAAATATCGATATCCGGTCGAAATCGAAATTCGACCGAAATGACCGAAATATGGGGGTCCTAGTACAAAAAATGACCGAAATGACCGAAATTTCGGTCGAAATTCCACCGAAATTCCATCGAAATTCTGTTTTGGTTGATACCGAAATGGTGGCCGAAACCGACATTTAAGGCCTTGTTGCAGAGCATGTGGGGCTTAGCATGAAATGCGTCGTAGATTCATTACATCTTTGAGAGTTCTTACCATGGAAACGCTTTAATAAAGTGTGGATGAAGTCCCACATTGGCACTCCTCGGATTCTAGAAAAAAATGATGTGCTGGAGGATGCAGTCATATTGAGAATTTGATTAAGGTTAAAACTGTGCATGCGAATACACGGTGTGCTGGATGATGATGTGATATTGAGTTTTTTCTAAGGCGATGGTGTCCGCCCCCAGTATATTAATCTATTGGAAAGATGTGATATTGAGTTTGATTAAGATTATTAAGGCTGTGCAGGTGGGATTGATTTGTGTTGCAAGATCTCAAGAACATTTTTTATGCAAATAGAGCATTTTTAATTTTGCTCTTAGATACAAAATCATAATGAAATTGACTTGAATTAAACTTTTGCGCCTGTGAAAGGTTTTCCCTTTCGGGGCTCAAAGTTGAGTAGGGAGTGTGTTTTGTAGTAAGGGCCTAAAGATGACCGTTAAAGATCCATGGTCATTAAAAATGTTGTCAAAAGAAGACACAATTAAAGTACCTTTTCTCTCCTAGATTCCCCAATGTATCAAGCATTGAAAAATGTTACCTCCCCTAGGATCCCGATAAGAAGAGACAAAATGGATAACTTTTCATTGGGATGGTATATACAAAGAACATATCATTTCTCTGTAGCCAGATTCACCCATATTATGATTTTCTTGAATGACTATCACAATGTAACTTAAGAGTTTGTATCCATCCAAAGGATGTTAACACTCAGTGGAACTTGCCTTGAGAATGGAGAGCGAAAGAGTAGATACTCAATATCCTCTCGGTATAAGCTGTTCAAAAAACACGCTGTGTTTGTATCTTGAATTCGTTTACTCCTGTAAACATTCGTAAGTACCCATATTTTTCCCTCAGATTTTATGGTAGGCTTTTGACCGTGAGTGTGACCTTACTCTGCAAATTCAGTAGCAATCTCAGTACGCAATAGGATTATCTGATAACTTGGGGAACCGTAGCCTATTGCGTGCTTCGGCAACTGAGAATGTACCCTTCCCAGCACTCTATTCCACCAACCTGCATCTCAAGTTTTCAAATAAGATGACAAGTGAAGAAAAGGCGATCAGCATTAATAAATCCTGAAATTACTGATTTGAGTTCGAGATCGGGAAAGTAAATGCTGGGATGCAGGTGCTAGATTCATCAACCACGAAAACAATACATCCAATGGGGTTGCTCTTGACCAAATCTCTCAGATAGGAAATCTCCATTTCCAAGTCTCCTAACAGCCCAGCCATGCCAGAATGAATGAGTGGAAACTCAATATCCCCTTGGTATTAGCTGTTAAAAATTATGTGCTGCTAAGCGTGAGTCCCCCCTCTTTTAATTTAAAAAAAAACATGCGCTGCTTGTATCTTGAACCAATCTACTCCTGTAAATGTTCGTAAATACCAATCTCTTTTCTTTTAGTTTCCATGGAAGGATTTTGGCCTTGAGTGGGACTTTACCCTGCAAATTCAGCAGCAATCTTGGTAGGTAGTAGGGTTATCTGATACCTTGGGGAATCACAGCCTTTTGTGTGCTTCGGCAAGTGCAAAAGTCCTCCTTTCCACCAGTCCCTTCCTCCAGCCTGCATCTCAAACTTTCAATTAAGTCTAGCAGTGAAATGCAGTGAGTCTCAAAAGATCCTCAAAGTACCGATTTGAGTCTGAGATTGGGAAAGTAAATGCTGGGGTGCAGGTGCTAGATTCATTAATTGTGAAAACAATTCAACCAATGTGGCTGCTCTTGACCAAACCACCTAGCCAGAAGTGGAAATCATCGCTATTTCTGAGTCTCCTAACAGCCTGGCTGTGTAAGGTGCAAACCATGCAATCCCTTTCACAAAGAGGAAGGCCCTTGACATCAGGCTTGCCAACTCCTCTTAAGATTTATGGTCCTGTTATAGCAGGAGATAAGGATCAACGTTAAAATTCTCACTGCTGGCTAGTAATCTCATCACCACTACCATTTCATTTAAATTGTGCAGGTCTCTAACATCAAGACCACCTTCCACGACCAACCACATGCCTCCTCCCTGGTCACCATTGGTACCTCTCCCCATCTCCAACACCTTTTCCAAGAAACCTTCTTTTCAGGAGATTGAGCCTCTTCCTCACCCTCATTGGCTTCTCAACCCTCTCCAGCACCAGACCCTGATCAATTGACCTTGCTGTATCATCTTCTAGTGGCAAGCCCATGTAGGTGATGGGTAGACCTGGCTAGGATATATGCCTGGCTAGTGGTGATATCTTCATCCATAGTAAAATATATGAAACAAGGTTTCTGATGCTTCACCACAGGCCTGGATACCCCTCCAAATTGTCTAAGAGGGTATTATGGCATTGACGACAACCTCATGACTCCCTAATGAAGATCATGTCAATTTGTAGGTAACTAGGTTCAAGAAAGCGTTATGCGTATGCATTCGGACATGTCACTGAATAGCGATTATATATACAAAATTGACTACAATTTTGCGGGGGCATATGCGGGGTATATGCGGTTCTACGCGGTTTCCTATTTTTTATTTAAAAATAAATAAATATACACAAAATTGGCTGCAATTGAACTAAATTTATATGTAATTGTTGTCCAACACAAGATTTAAGAAAAATAACTTTTATATAGAGCTCAAAACAATATTTATCAATCAAATATTAATACTTCAATAGAAAAGTTAGCACACATAATAATTGACAACGATCACCAAAATATGTAACAAATAATCTAATCATCTTATATCAAATCACAATAACAATTCTAAATAAAACAAACATGTTCTAAAAAAATTAAAATTTGAATATGATCAAATCAAACAAAAATAGTTTAAGATCCCGTCAGAGTATTTTTTGAGAATTCGAGTTCAAGAGTATGCACAATGGGTTGCAAAACATATCTAATAATCCGATTATCTTCCTTCCAAAATATATAACAAACAATCTAATCACCCTATATCAAATCACAACAACAATACTAAATACAACAAACTAAAATTCTGATCAAATCTACATATCCTTTATATGTGCTTTGACACACTTGAATATGCATTGATGCATAAAAAATAGCCAGAAATTATAGAAAAGGGAATCTAGGGTTACCTTCACACGGGCACGACGGAGCTGGGAGGCGGAAGAACCTCGCATGGAGGAAATGGAGGTCGAGGAGCCACACACAGAGGAACTAGAGGTGGAGCCTCCCGTACGGATGTGGTGGAGCCTCGCACGGAGGAGCTGGAGGCGGTGAAGCCTCGCACCGAGGAGCTGGAGGCGGAGGACCCTTGCACGGAGGCGGAGGGCTTCTGGGTGGCGGTGGAGGCGCAACTGGGAGGAGGCGAAGGAGCTGGGAGTCGCTTGAGAGGGAGAGATAGAGGAGATTGATCAAGGTATCAAGATTACGGAGGTGGAAGCCCTAGATCGGGGTAATGGGTTTCTCGGGGATTCGGGGTATCGGGTCACCTTTTTCCGTAGATCTGGATCCGACAACACGACCAAGCTCCAAAAATCTGAAAGCGGGTGCACGGTTCGCATATGCGGATGCACAACCCGCATATGCGGTCCACATAAGCATACGGGATGCTTAATGAAGGGCTTCACGTATGCGGCACGCTAGGGTGTCCGCTCAGGTATATGCGGCCGCTCAGAGTGATTTCGTGAACACTGGTAGGTAATATCTGATATAAATCTCATGCTGCTTAATATGATTGTAACTCGCTTATTTCCAAATAACACATGGGAATTTCATAAAGCTTTCTTGCTCAGTATTATTGATTGCCTGCCCTGGGTAGTGGAAAATTGACAAAGGTTGCTTTACTTCACCCTAATGTTTATGTCAATTTCGATATGCGTAAGAGATGCCCATGTTAAGAAGCTGGAATACTCAGGTGGTTGCTTCCATTGGTGTACTACCTATTCTTTTGCACCAACCATCGATGTGAGACAGTCTCCATGTGCTCAGGTACGATGAAAAGAGTGTGCAATACATTGTAATTTAAGTTTAATGCAGGACTTCTAAAAATAGAAGTTTAATTTGGTTGTTGAAGGCATGATTTGATAACTAGGAAAACTACACTGTTAAATTCCTCAAAGATTTTTTGCTTCACACGTAAGTTTCTCAACACGACAGAGAAATCAATATTGTGATGTTATACAAAATTATGCGAGTTGTGCAGAATAATTTCATTAAAGATGAATCTCCATGTGCTCACATACAACGGAAATAATGGCGATACATTATAATTATAAGTTTAATGTATGTAGGATTTCTAAAAATTGAAGTTTAATGTAGTTGTAGGAGAAGGCATGATTTGATAACTAAGAAAACTGGACTTTTCAATTCCTTGGAGTAATACACACACAATTACAATTCCAATGAGTTCTGAGGTCATTGGAATATTATAGGTAAATTTCTCAACAAGATGAAGGAATCAATATTGTGATATTATACAAAATTATGCTAAAATTATGCAGAATAATTGCAATAAAGGACTATGTTAATGACAGATGATCAAAACACTCTTCCTCATTTTAAAGCTGGTAATGGTCCGTGATACATATGGTTGGAGGCAAGGTAAAAAATCATTGAGCTTTTTTTTTGAATAAGATAATCCTTGCACTTGCCCTCAACATAGAAAAAAGTTTTTATTTGCCTGGAAGGTGCAAAGGTTGCAAAAAATGTTATTCGGTTCAAGGTCATTGCATATTTGGATGACTAATCCGAAATACTCGATTATTATTATTATTTTAATATAAATGTTTTTTGAACAGGATTTTAATGCATATATTCTTTTACATTTTTACATATCTAGTAATTAGTTAACACGATAAAATGCTAATTGTGTTTTAATCCAACATTGCACATCTTACTCTTAATTTACGTCAAAAAATATAAAAAATATTAAATATATTTTTTCTTTCTTCAACTGAGTAATCGGATTGAATAGCGAATGATATGAGTTAATTTTATTCATCACCCCAATGAACAATAGTCACGGAAGGCCATATCGCGATATATCGTTATTGACAGGTGACCGATATATTGCCGATATGGCCGATATTTGGCCTTGGAAGGCCATTTTCTTCATGAAATCGGTTCGATATCGGCGATATGGCGTCGATATCGACAATATGTCGTATCGACACAGTACCGATAACGATATGGCCTTCACTGCTGCATATAGTTGGATGGACCAGTCAGCCGACTACTGCATATTTCACACATCTTTATATTATATGCTAGTTGAAATAAATGAAAATCCGTAGCTCTCTCATTGCAATGGTGGTTTGTCCTCATTATATGGAGGCATGCTGTCGCGATGTCAATGCTGGATTAGCAAGTTCCAAAAGTTATTTGTTCTTTTGTTTGAGAATCCCAATGATGATTATTATCAAAGTATGAATATTATGTTGCCATTAATCTGGAGGATATGACGCCATTCTCTTCTGTAATGCGGGAGGAATGTGAAGGCATGGATAATAAGTTGAAGAAGAGGGGTATGAACAGAGGATTGAGAGATCGCAGAAAGGCAACAAGTATTTTTTCGAGAAAGGCACCAAGTATTACTGCACCCAATAGAACTTGTTTTCTTCCTTGAGACAGCTTGGGATGGCATTTTCGTTGTTTGCTGATGGACATTTTTTTATTGTTTGCTGATGGTGCATGATCATCATCCAATTTTAATTTTCTTGACATTAGAGTTCCTATCATAGTATACTCGCTCTTTTATGCACTAAGAGTTTATTTAGAAAGTTGTATCTTTTTTAAGGTATATATTTGTTTGGAATGAATTCATGTCCTGTTTTGGTGTATACTTTGTTATCTTGACGGGACGGCTTTGTAACGTTTTCCCCTTAGATGTTGCCCATGTTCCCAGCAAGGTATGATATTTTTATTCATCAGTTGGCATGTCTAATTACTTAAAAATCTAATAAATCTTGAAGTGTCGACCTTTTTTTTAGTAAAATCAACTAATTATGGTTTTGGTGTTTGTGCTTGCTATCCCCCACCCCCCACCCCACCCACCCAACCCATGGTCCTGAAGAAAAGTGGCTAGAAAGGAGCCATGCATTTAGTTTTCAATACTGTTTTTAAATGTATTATTCACACATGCCAATCTTGTGACTTTGCCTTTTGATATTTCCCTTGTCAGGAAGAGTTCGATGCGACAAGATGGTTGGACCGGTCTCTTATTCGCCTCTGTTCGAAGTTTGGCGATTATAGGAAGGATGATCCAGCATCGTTCACATTGAATCCCAGCTTCTCCATCTTCCCACAGTTCATGTTTAATCTGAGAAGATCACAATTTGTGCAGGTAACATGATGTTTTTCCTAAGCTATGCGAATATTGATTGATTAATGAAAAGAAAATTCTGTTACAAAGTTTTTTCCCATGTCCTGACAGGTCTTCAACAACAGTCCTGATGAAACAGCTTATTTCAGAATGCTCCTAAATAGGGAGACTGTCACTAATTCCGTAGTCATGATTCAGCCTTCCTTACTTTCATATTCATTCAATTCACCTGCAACTCCTGCATTATTGGATGTGGCGTCCATTGCTGCAGATCGCATACTCTTGCTTGACGCATACTTTAGTGTTGTCATTTTTCATGGTATGACTATTGCGCAGTGGCGCAACATGGGTTACCAGAAACAACCTGAACATCAGGTAAACTCCTGAATACTGTGTCTACCCATTAATTATCCACTTGAGAAGTCTGCGTACCTTATGTTTTTGCTTTTGATGCTTTTAAAATGAAATGATTTTCCTTTTGGTGTTACTATATGCCATGAGTTGTTTTTGTGTTTGTCGCTCTTTGTATAAACATGGGAAAGTTGTAGGTTATTTGAACTTTCTAATATCTATTATTCACTTGTTTGTCTTTTCTTGAGCTTGTACTTTCACTCGATGTCTTTTTTACAGATAGAAAAGAAGGCATTACAGAGATGTCCAAAGCAATTAAAATTGTACACTAAGATGTCAAGACACACTTACTCTTGTATAATCTTAACCCCCTGCTGATAAATCACAAATTATTTATGTTTAGCTTGGTAACTACTTGTGAAATTGTCTTCTGGGAAGCATTTGACTTACAATGGTGACCCTCCAGCCCCTGTATTTTGTGACAGAAAAGGTCCCATCTTTCTTACTGATAAAGCAACTGCATGTTGATATGTCATCTTCACCAAAACACTTCCAAAAGACAATTTCACAAGTTAACAATCTGAACATAATTAATTTTTATGATATGATCCATCTTGATACGCAACAACAACAAAGCGTTCTCCCACATTGAGTAGGGTCGACTACATGGATTCTTTGCCTCCATTCGGATTTATTTTGTGCCATTCTCGGACTTAGATCTAAATAACTAGGATCCCTTCAGATAGTCTCCTTCCAACACTTCTTGGGCCTTCCTCGCCCTCTTCTAGCCGGCTGAACATCCCAAATGTCACATCTTCTACCTGGTACATTAGTCGACCTCGTTTGCAAATGACAAAACCACCTTAAGCAGTTCTCTCGCATCTTATCCTTTATCGGAGCTATACCAACTTTCCTTTTGATCACATCGTTCCGAATATGATCTTTTCATGTATGACCATACATCCATGGTAGCATTTTCATTTCTCATTCTTTGTACATGCTCGTGGCTGCCTTGCAATACATTCTTTTTATTTTCAAAGGAATTTTCTTATCTCATAGAACAATTGAGGCTCCTCTCTACTTTAGCTAGCCAGCCTAGCCTGTTTTTATTCTATCCAACGATTTCCCCATCACGATCATCACAAAATATAGTGATACTAGTCCAATATCAAAAAGAATAAATGCCCCTATCACGCTTCACAAATATCATGTGCTATAAGTTGATACTTGGTGTAAGCCGATGCAGCGTGGACCCGAAATATATGGCCACCTATTTATAAAATTATGGTAGTTAATTTTATTTACGTTTTTAGGTCGTCGCAATTTTAATTAAATAATTGAAATCGCATGTGATCTCAACAATTATTCGTAGACTTGATTTTGGTCAATTAATTAGTTAGAGTCTAATTAGGATAATAATTAAGGGTCAATTTGAATTTTAAATTTGTCGGAGTCAAATTAGGATAAGTTTGTTTCCAATTTGAATTTAGTTTCTATTTTTGTAAAATCATCCCTCCTATATAAAGGGATGAGGGTCCAATGTTTTGAGGCAGTCAAGTATTGATAATCAATTGAGATTTTTTATCTCTCTCCTTTCTCCTCTCCTCTCTCTCCACGCGATCTCCGCGGTTCTTCTCTTCAACCCCGCGCTACAGGCGTGGTTTCTCTTCTCAACCCTTCCTTATTCTTCCACCGAAAATTCTACCAAATATCGTAAATTTGATCGACGCGCCAAAAAATCGATTTGCATCAATTGGTATCAGAGCAGGCCTACAGATCGTCCTCACGATCTGACGATCCGTCCAGGCGCTCGCACCGACATGCATCAAGGGATCATCGTTCATCCGGGCAAACACGACGAGCCATCTCCACCATCGCCGCCTACACCAAGGAGACGGAGCACATGATATGTGACTTGCAAACCAACTTCAATTCCATGTTTCGAGATCTAATGGCCAACTTTGAGGCCTTCCGCGACGCCCAATCAAAGCCTCCAACCGTCGAAGCCGCTACCGCAAGTTTCAACGAAGAAAAACTCGCCGAGGAAGACGATTCGGCCGCTGTCCAGCACCTTTCAGACCCAATTTCGCGACCGGAATCGGTCCGTTGGTCCCGTCGACATTCCCGGCACAACCCCAGCCTTCCCAGGTAACTCCCCTACCCTCCCCAGCCCACGCGCGGCCGTTCCCCACCCCGACAGCCCCTCCGTCATCTCCATACCCCCCCACAGCACAGTCCCAGGTCACGGCCCCACCACCCTCTCCCGCAACCCCGACAACCCTAACCCTCCTCCTAACCTCGCCGGCACCTTCTCCCACCCCCGCCAAACCAACGGTCCAGAACCCACCACCCACCTGCACCCTCCTCATCCTGCAACCCGCCAGCCACCTCGCCACCCTTCCTTTCCCCCTTGTCAGCGCCTCACCTCCCCTGTCCCGCGCCCAGCGCCCGTACACCAGCAACCCATCCCCCCCCCCCGCCCGCCGCCGACGCCTCCCCTTACTCCCGAGGCCTTCTGGTGCCAGGCCGCCTTCTCCACCCCCCGACATCGCCCGCTACCTCCATATACCCCCGCCTACCGCGCACACCCCGCCATTTAAGACCCGCTACCCCCCCCCCCCCCCCCCCCCTGCGCGCCTGTCACAACGCCGCAGTCTCCCCACCGCGCCGCACCACCTGCGCGAAACCCCGATCGACCCCCGCTGCCCCACGGTGCCGCGCCTCCCGCGCGAAGCCCCGACCAACCCCCGCCGCCTCAAGCTGCGTCATATACGCGAGGAACGCGAGCGTGCCCTAACGGGAACTCCGAAGGTCGCGCATTGTGAATACTACAGAATGTGGGATTGGAAAGTGATTGGGGAAAATTGCAAGAAAAAACCCCAAAACCCCCATAATTGCAGAAGGGCCAAAAGGAGTAGGAAGGCCAAGAAGATTGAAGGGGTGTGAATTTGCACCCACACCCCTGGCGGCCGAAATATTTAAAAAAGAGGGCTACAAACCAGAAAATTGGGGATCCTCCTTATCCAAATAGGACTAGGGCCTTAGACTTCCCCTATAAAAGGACCCCATGGCTTCATTCCTTGGACACATCTCCTCTTCTCATCTCCTTGTGTTATTACTTCGCTATGGAGGCTCCGAAGGCCATGTTGTCCATGCCCCATCAATTCTTCGGTCACCACAAGGAAAAAACCACAATCAAGAAGACACCACCGTTCGCGCCGCACATGTTCTTCGACCACGACGACCACGGCATCTACGCCCGCGTATGGACTCCGCCGTTCGTTCCGCACTTATCCTTCCAGACAATGACTGAGCACGCAAGATCGACCTCCAAGCCTGCAGATTCAGCAATTCATCGGGAGACGAATTTTTAAAAGCGGAGGAGAGTTGATGCAGCGTGGATCCGAAATATAGGGCCACCTATTTATTAAATTATGGTAGTTAATTTTATTTACGTTTTTTAGGTTGTCGCAATTTTAATTAAATATTTGAGATCGCATGTGATCTCAACAATTATTCGTAGACTTGATTTTGGTCAATTAATTAGTTAGAGTCTAATTAGGATAATTAGGGGTCAATTTGAATTTTAAATTTGTCGGAGTCAAATTAGGATAAGTTTGTTTCCAATTTGAATTTAGTTTCTATTTTTGTAAAATCATCCCTCCTATAAAAGGGATGAGGGTCCAATATTTTGAGGCAGTCAAGTATTGATAATCAATTGAGATTTTTATCTCTCCTTTCTCCTCTCCCTCTCTCTCCACGCGATCTCCGCGGTTCTTCTCCCTTCAACCCCGCGCTACAGGCGTGATTTCTCTTCTCAACCCTTTGTTATTCTTCCACCGAAAATTCTACCAAATATCGTAAATTCAATCGACGCGCCAAAAAATCGATTTGCATCATAAACACTATATACTTAACAATATTTTATTTTTTTCCTTATTTGTTTCACTAAACTAGGTTGCTACCAACACAAGTACAATACCATGTAGGATGTAGCTGACCGTTTTCTCATGTGTCCTGCCCATGCTTCCTTGTATGGACATTTTCTGAACTGAAGTCATTCATCTCCCTTTGTCCCATCTTTCTTGGTCGAGTGGAAGGACTTTGACGTACAAGTACAACAACTTGCTTCCGACCAATCTGACGAAGTATCACTAAGTCGGTCTTGTTATTTCAACCTGATAATTGGTAGACAACTGAATTTGAGCTTGCCTGCATATGCAATTCAAAGGGGTTCATTATTATACTATTAGACTTTACCTATCACATTAGCCTGCTTCACATGTTAGGCTCAACTGCATGGAGTTTAGTCGTACAAGATCATCTGATGGGGATTTTGCACATATAAGGAAAAACTCTCAATTTGCTTTGGTAGATAAGAATTCCCATCTTTATTAACTTAGGTATATGTCTAGAATGGAATGAATTGTTTCATTAGCGAATCCAAATCCTCTTTATGTAGGAAGAGTCTATGGAGAAATACATGACAAGAATAGACATCAAAAACAGAAAATAACCAAATAGTTCACAAAAGTCTACTGATCTCCCGCAAGCTGGATCATTTCGATCAGCTGTATTTAGCTTGGAACTACATATCTCGAAAACCACTTTTGATTATGGTATGCTATACAAAATGAGAGTTAGCAATGTATCCCCTCATGTATCATGTCTCCGGTGTAGTGGAAAATCATTTTCCATATGTTCGGTCTGATGGTGGAAAGCATGATTGTTAGTTACGAATAATATAGCTTGATCACATTTTAGTTCTATTTGTAGATGCACCTATAATAGAAGATTAGTCATAACATCTCATACCAACACAACAGCACAACTTCTGTAGTAGCTTGAGTCATGGCTATGCACTCAAATTCCACACTAGATATGGCTGTAACTACACACTTCTTATTGCAGTAAGTGACAAGGTTTCCTTCATTGTAAATAAAGGAGCTTATAATGGATATCCTATCTTTAGGACAATTCGGATAATTTGCATCTGCATAAATGGTGACATCCAAAGATTTATCGCTTAGGTTGGAGAAGTCCATTGCCTCGTGCAGTCTTGAAGATCGGAGGATCACCATAGCATCATCCCAATGTGCATGTCTGGGGTAATCCACGAAGTGAGTTAACTCTGCTGATCTATATATAAGAGGAATGTTTGGACAAGTCACAATAATGTATAACAATTTCATCATGAATGCCCAGATCCATTGGTAAAATGGATGGACGTCTGTGGCGTATTTCGTTTGACTCATAATAAGGCCCTTGTGATTCCTTGTAAAGCCTATGGCAAGAAGTATTGGAGATCAACGGGTCCCTTTGTAACATGGTGCTTCCTAAGAAAAGCCTTGATGGTGTATATATTGCGAACCCGTAATAGTGATATCATCCATGTAAAATATTAACACAACACATCTTCCGTCAATCTTCTTAAAAAAAGAGTGATTTGAGGTAGTTCGAATTACACCCTCACACTTTATCGCCTTTGAAAACTTCTAAAACCATGTCTACATACTTTACGTCAGTCCATAAATAGTCTTGTATACTTCCTCCCATTCCATGCAATAATCATTAATTGCTGACGGTATCAAACTGAGATAATTTGTTCTTCCCGAATACTCTGATTTGAGGCAAAGGAATTTCCTGCTTCTGTCATATAATATAATAATATTTATCTCTATTTGGCGATAAATAAACTATTTGTCCTTTTGCTCTTTTAGATATTTCATAGAAGGGTCTCTCTATCGATCCCCAATGACTATTCTTCACATGAATAACTAATCATCCAATAAGTCTAACATTGATTCCCTCAGATGTGTCAATTGGGCAAATACATCCTCGTGTCTGGGTGGATATCAAAAAAAAAAATTGGGCAAATACATGCATAGTGACTTGGGTGGATATCTCGTATATGAAAACTGACAGTTCAATCCGTCAATCCTGGATGTGCCTACTGCATGCAACATCCTCGTGTAAATCTCCATACATGAAGACTTTCTTTGCATCAAGTTAAAAAAGAACCGTTGCTAACACGCGTCTAGGAGAATCTGAATCGGGGCAAGTCTAGCCATACGAGAGAATGATCGTATTAATCGATGCCATATGTAGGCATGTGCCCTTTTGGTTCATACAAGCTTTGTATCAGTCCACATTACCTTCATAGTGATGCTTCTATTAACAACCTACCACAATTGCATCTATAGGGGTGAAATAACACTTTCGATGGCTCGAGACTGTAACACGGATATCTCCTCTCCTTGGCTTTACACTGTCATTTGTACGAGCTTTCTGATAGGTGCGGGGAATCACCTTGGATGGCATTCTAGTAATAAACTAGCGGAAGTAGTGAGTCTCTTCATAGAGACAATGTCATGCAATGAAGTATGTTATGCATTCACGCTTGGCCTTCCTCGAGGTAAATATCTGTCATCATAAGCAACCTGCTTTTATTCTTGGGCGCCAGCTTCTGGATGGCGTGGTGATGGCAGCAGAAATGGCGAGAGATTGGGAACATAGAGGGACCAAGAGATTTCTCTGGAAGGTTGACTTCTCAAAGGCGTATAACCGTGTGTGCTGGAGATTCATTTGGGCCTCCCTAGTACGGAGAGGTTTCCCGGACGTATGGATAGACTGGATGAAGAGATGCATTACTATCACTTCGTTGTCGGTTCTGGTGAATGGGAAACAGGAGGGCGGCTTCTTCCAGCCGCAAAGAGTTGTGCGACAGGGTTGTCCATTGGCTCTTTTGTTGTTTGTTATGACGGCAGATGCTTTGGCGGTCATGGGCCGGATTGGCGGCGGATGGTGGCTTCTTTAGGGGTTACTCTAGAGGCGGTTTCTCTGTGCCTCTCCTGCAGTATGCGGATGGCACCTTGTTTTTCGTAGAGGATGGGGTGGAGGAATGCAAAGCTGTGAGGGCGGTGCTTGATATCTTTGGTGATCTCTTGGGTTTGAGGATGAATGGCACGAAATCAACATTTGTGCCCTTTGGTATGACATCTGAGGAGATGGAGGAATGTGGTGCGATTCTTGACACGCCGGTGAGGTCCTTGCCTATCACATATCTGGGGTTGTCACTTTTGACGGGGAGATCACGCTAGGTCGATTGGTTGCCTCTAGTGGAGAAGCTGGAGAGAGTTGGAAGGCTGGAAGGCAGCGTTTCTGTCTAAGGGAGGACGCTTGGTGCTGACTAGGGCCGTTCTGTCTGCCATTCTGATCTTCTTTATGTCTACGCGGGCCATATCGACGAGCATCCGGTCCAGGTTGGAATCTCTGATGCGTCGTTTTTTCTGGTTGTCTTCGCAAGGGGACAGAGGACTACATTTGGCGGACTGGGCATTGGTTTCTAGGCCGACTAAAGAGGGTGGCTGGGAGCGATGAAATTGGGTGATATGAATAGGGCGATATTGGCTAAGTGGGTCGTTAAGATATGGTGCCCTGGCACGGATCTTTGTTCCACTCTGATCAGATTAATCTATGGTGTTTCCTCCTCCTTTTCAGTTTGCACGACGGGTGGGGGTTCCTCGTCCTCGTTCTGGAAAGGGGTTTTCTCGGTCCTACCGGGTCTGATGAATCACCTACGACTGGTGCTTAGAGATGGTCGTAGTTTTCGCTTCTGGAGGGACAATTCGACGGATGGAGGTGCTTTTTGCGATATGTTTCCAAGGCTATACGCATTGGCGACGGATAAGGAGATTAGCGTGGTGGAAGTGTGGATGAATGGCTCCTGGTCGCCTACCTTTGTTGCCGAGTTATCTGATCAGAGGGCGGAGGAGTTTCTGGGCTTGTCGGATCGGTTGTGCACTCGGGCGGGGCCGATGGAGGGGCGTGATTCATGGGAGCGGCGTGGACACTTTTCAGTTCGCAAGGCGTACAGTCTGCTGGTGGACCATCCATCAAATGTGGAGTCTTTGATCTCTAGTGATTGAGCTATGATCTGGTCTTGGAAGGTTCCGTCAAGGATTAAGGTCTTCTTGTGGCTTCTGAGAAGAGAGCGGGTGTTGACGGCAGCGAGGAGAGCGAGTCTTTTCCCTGGGATACGTGCAGTAGGTGTGGTGTCTCTCAGGAGGACGTGGATCATCTATTTTTTCAGTGTGCTGGCTCGGTTGAAGTTTGGCAAGAATTGTCGGTTTCGGGCCTCGATTTCGCTAACAAGGACAGTTTCTGGGACTCGTGCAGGAGGTGGGCAGGACCTGAGCTAGGAAGACAAAAGATTTGCGCAGTGGTCTGGTGCATTTAGTTGAACAGAAACAGTGTGGTTTTCGAAGGGTCGAGAATTTATCCGGAAAATGTACTTGGGCATGCTGGGGCCCTGTTAAATTCTTGGCAAGTGTAATTATATAGTTTATTATTAATATATTTGTTGGATGGTCCTTTCTGGAAGGCCCATCCCACCGTTTCTAAAAAAAAAACTGTCATCATCGACCATAGAGGATGACTTATTATTACTGAGGTAACAGGTTGTCAGACCGTCATCACCCCCAAAAATGTGAGGAGAATGATTATGTATCCAAAGAGTTCCATAGCAAGAATATTCTTCTCTCTGATGCGGCTACCCCATTTTGTTGGGAGGCATTCACATGAAGTTTGGCTAACAATCTAGTCCATGAAGAAAGTTTAACAATTGATTAATAGGAAACTCATAGGGCATGATAGGCGCTCAGACTTGATTGGTAATTTCAGAATAAAAGACATGCCAATTTCCAGCTTCATATTTATTTTTTAAAAGAAAAACCAAAATCATCTACGTTAACTAAATAATACATGCCCTTGGAGTTGGAGATCTAAACATGACTAGGATCACTATCGTCAAAATGCAATAATTTGAAAATCACCAAACTGCCATAAGCAGCCGTGGTAAGAAATGAATGATAGGCGCTCAGAATTGATTGGTAATTTCAGAATAAAAGACATGCCAATTTCCAGCTTCATATTTATTTTTTAAAAGAAAAACCAAAATCATCTACGTTAACTAAATAATACATGCCCTTGGAGTTGGAGATCTAAACATGACTAGATCACTATCGTCAAAATGCAATAGTTTGAAAATCACCAAACTGCCATAAGCAGCCGTGGTAAGAAATGAAGCCAGAGAATACAACTCCCTGAAAACTAGACTTCGGGGACAATTGTGTAAGGACTCGAAGGCAGATGAAGAGACAAAAGAAGAAAACTCCTCCCCTCTCGGAACCTATAAAGTGGACCTAAAGCTATAGGTTTAGTACTAAGACACTTTGAACTGAGGACGTATACCAGATTTTCCTGTAAAAGGCTGCTATGTCTCATGCTATCGCCATTACTTCAAGTTGACTGCGTATGCCTCTTATAGTTTCAGTGATGTTCTAAAGGTTCTGCTCTGGCTGCCTTTTGGTGTTTTTTTATGACAAATCTGTTTCTTTCTTTTGTAAATGTATACAGGCCTTTGCTCAATTACTGCAAGCACCACAAGATGATGCACAGATGATTATTTCAGATCGATTTCCAGTTCCTAGATTAGTTATCTGTGATCAGCATGGCTCTCAGGTATGTGAAGCAGCTTCTAATTTTTGCTGGAGAGATGTGAAAATACAGTGAACGGTAGCTAAATTTTACTCCTTTAGTAGGCGAAATCACGTCCAACCAATATTTTCATAACATCAGAGTTAAACGATGATAACTTGAGGTTAATCGTCATCCATCCAGTGCCTTTTGAATGAAATCTCTTAACTACAAGACATTGATTTGATTGCTTTATCCACAAACGGATGTGTCATTTTGTCTGTTTTCTCTATAATTTGTTCCACTTTATGAAACTAATGTATAATTAGTTCTCTTCAAAGTCAACCTACCGGGCTGTATTGTTGAAGCTGTGAGTGAGCTGATAACTTTTCGAGCGACTTGTGCTTTGAGTATGTGGAAGGGGGGTAAGCTGGGTGGGAGGGGGATCGAGGAATGATTGAGGATTATTTTTTGTTATTTTTTTGTGGGAAAAGACTTTGTTGTTGATATTTTTATAGTTAGCCCCGGCTTGAGCATCAAAGGATAAACGTACATGAATGGCCATTTGATCTCCGTCAAATTCTGCATTAAAGCCCTTACAGACTAATGTCTGTAAACAAATAGCGTGTTCCTTCACTGAAATTTAAATTCACATTATTTTGCAAATACTTCGCGGAATGGTGCTTGTAAGTTTTAACATTTTCTGCAAAGAAAATCCAAATGTTTATGCATGTGATGTACATTGTACATGTTGGCGTGCATGTCTGCACTTTTGTCACTGTGGGATGCAATTTTTTTTACTTCAAAATTACTCAAATATATCTACTGAAAGTCGTAGGAAGTCCTACATTAAATTTTTAAATGTCTGTTTAAAGTATAGGTTGCATGCTGAGATGCGAAAACCATTTGAGCATACCGATATATTCACAATTCGGCTGAATCCATGTTGGCCTTTTTTTCCCCTTACACTTTTTGGTGGTAAAAAAATGCAAGCAGAAGTAAAGATACCATGAAAAGTACAGAATCTCTGAATTTGCTGTCAGTGATGTGAATCGTTTTTTATATTGTGATTCATTTTGCAAGCTAATGTAAGTTGGATCATGAGTTTTTTTTGAAATATATTTACCTGGGAAGTCTTCCCTTTAAGTTTGAATATTTACCTTCCTCCATGTGCTAAAATTTTGAGCTCTTTTGATATGTAGGCTGAAATCGAAGTTTCTTTTGTCCAATTGACCTTTTTTTGACTCGTGTCCAGGCGAGGTTCTTGCTGGCAAAGCTAAACCCATCGGCTACGTACAACTCCGCACATGATGTTGCTCCTGGTTCAGATGTTATTTTCACAGATGATGTGAGCCTTCAGGTGTTCTTTGAGCACCTTCAGAGGTTGGCTGTCCAGTCTTGATGAGTAAGGTATACTTACAGCACTCCGTCGACTGTCTAACCTCTGCAAAATTCTGCTACAACAACTAGGGCATCATTTCTTCCCCTCCCCAAGAGCGAAAATGCCCAGATGGTATACTTAGTATTTCAATTAGACGAGGAGTATGTATTATTGTGTATTTCCATTCTTTTTGGTATCGAAGAAATAGCGGTTTTCAGGAATAAATTCCAGTGCAGGACAAGTAGAGGTTTTTCAAGCTTCGTCGTCAAGAATAGGATGATGTGCGTCTTGCAAGTCGAATCGAGTTGTGCCGTTTATTTTTTTTCTTTCCTTTTTTACTATTTACATGAACCGAAGGAGAACCTTGAGTATTTATATTTTCTTCTTTTGACTGGAGTAGTGGAGTCTGGAAGTTGGTTGCTTCTCTTGAGGATTTTAATTAGTTTTCTCCATTACAGCTTCTCTATAGAATTACAGTATTAAGACTTCGATTCTCCATCCATGTTAGTTTTGATTATCACTGGTGGTTTGGGTATCTTGCCCATGTTTCATTCTAGACTTTGACATTAATGTGTATATGTGAAGTTGTTATAGAAGTCGGACTAGTTATTGTAGCCTTACTTGTTAGATGAATAACTTAAATGACTAAGTTGTGCTCATAGAATACTCCTAAAATCAAAGAACACCACGCTTTACTTTACGGTGTTCCTGTCTTAGCTAGGAGGTCAACCACATCGTGGACTTCGTCCCATCATTGATGTTAGGATTATTTGGTCAGCGTGCACTCTTTACTTTAACGACAGGAACTTGATGTTAATATACTTTGACTTGGTTGAACTATCATTAAAGTCGAATATAGCACCACATGTTCATTTTAGCCTATATGTTATTCTATTTTCAAGTTATTCTAGCCTTATCTGCTAGACGTTTCCAACTTCTTACTTCCTGTAAATATTGGCGTGTCTGTGGGTGATTTGGATTCCTCTAATAGAAATCATTTTGTAGCTATTTGGTATACACAAAGATGATAATTATCATTGCGTCTTACATAAACACAACATCAAGATCCTTTGAAACATAACAACAACAGTAAAATCCTTTGACATAAAAAATATAGGACAACTTGGAGAGTATATGAACCACTAATGCGATTTATGAGTACAAGGGAAATATTGATATTGTTTTTATTGTTTAATGGACAAGCTTAATTATATGATGCCACAGTTTATCAGTTTTTTTTAAAAGTAGACATGTCTTGATTTCTATAGCTATGGGCTTCTCTATGGAATTTTACTTGGTTATAATATATGTTGATTATGCACATCTTACATAGTTTCATTCGTGCAGATACAAGATCAACTGTACAATACATCCGTACTTGATCCGATAGATGAACCAACTGTGGATAAGCACATTGTATTCTAGCTCTTATAATGCGCATGTAAAATTTTAATCAAGCGGATCTTTTGTCATGTTTAATTCATGGGTTCGTAGATGGAGAACATTCATGGCAAACATAAACTACTCACGTTGCCTACCTACAATAATGAACGATTGTAATATGTTTCAGTTTTTATATATTATCTATACATAATATATTACATCATAAGTAACAACTTACAATGCGAAAGGTGCATAACATACATACAACTGTATAATATATTTATATTGATATCCAAAGGTAAATATATTAAATTAAACATACGTCATTCATATACACATTTTCCATTACATACAAACATAATAGATAACAAATATACATGCATATTTATAGACACACACGTAAGGTCATACACGTAATCTTCGTACTTAACCTACATACGTAATTTGTATACATATATAAGCATACATAAAATATATATAAATGAGAAAAGGGATCCTACTCCATAGAGTAGGTAACTTACCTACTCCATTTTCTTCTTTTTCAAAAATTTTTTTATTGTTTTTAAAAAATGCTTCCATGGATTTTCATAATTATATCCCTCGAATATGTCATTCAAATTTTGTCAGAAACAGAGACTCCTACGGCCTCCATCCAGACAGTCATTTTTTAACGGTCACAGATTTGCTGTATTTTTCATGTTCAGGATGGAGGCCGTAGAAGTCTCTTTTTCTGACGAAATTTGAATGACATATTAGAGGGATATAATTATGCAAATCCATGGAAGCATTTTAAAGAAAATAAAAAATTTTTGAAAAAAAAGAAAGTGGAGTATGTAAGTTTCCTACTCCATGGAGTAGGATCCCTTTCCTCTATATAAATATACAACATACATACATAATAATAAATATATATAAACATCAATGCCACCTCTCATTAATAAAAAAATAATCAACAACCAATCATTCTCACAAACTTTGATAAAAAATCACATCGGAGAAAATCCAAACAACAGTCTCCCCGATAATAGCGCTTGACGAGTCGCGATATATAAAGCTGCTTTCCGTTTGCTTAGCAAGGCTAGGGACTGAGGGGAAGGGAGGATGCGGAGCAACGAGAAGATCAGATAGGTGCGTAAGCTAAGGGAAGTTCCGGGAAATAACTCTCTATCCAAACACCAAAACTCAAATTCAAGTTATCCAATAGAATGTAACGGTGAAATTGGATGGGTAGCTCTAGATTTTGTGTATTTTTTTTCTAATAATCTTCCAAAAAAACTACAGTTGTTTACAGCCATACGACTAAACGAGGTTCCAAACTAATGAAATTATTCCCATTCGGTGTTCTTTGATATCGACGTTTGCATTATTCGATGTACACATATTTTCCAAATGTTAAATCAAACGTGACATCGAAACAACATTTAGAAAATATGGTTTGGTGGACAGTGATCAGCGTTGATTAGCACAGATCCAATCTAAACACCCTCTCTTGTGGATCCCTCCTCTACATTTGATATTTGTATCAAACATTATTTCTAGAAAAAGACATGCATTCTTTCATCTTTTTTGCACCGAAAATAACGGGAAATATCAATGGAAATTGATAGGAATGGGACATGAATTTACATAGATGGTGATAGGAAGCGACCGACGTTCGTTGTACCAGTGTCTCCATCCACCTCTTCACTTAGGTCTTCGGATCGTTATCGAGGAAAATTTAACCATGTGTATAAAGTTTACTCAAAACCGATTTCTTCTCCACGAGACAATCAATCGTCTCAAAGACCGATTCAAACTCCCTAATGGTCAACTTTCTAAGGCTCGTGCTCTCTCTTAAGATAAGCAAGTCGTGCTAAATATTCTGTTACCTACCTCCATATTTCTTTAACGAAAGGACTTACGCCATCTTTGGTTGGATATCTTATGTCCAGAGAAACTCCTCCTTTTATACCACATGCATCGGCTAAGGCTTAATCCTTGACCTTTATCGAAGAAAACTGATTCTAACAACTTATAGGTTCTGACCCAATTGGATCAAGTCGACAACTGCTCAAAATGCTTGATCTCAAGTTTAAAGTAGTAATCCTCCACCATTTATAATACACTCTCAAACTTTATAACTTTTAGATATGGGACTATGTTCGTTATGTTACAACATCCCTCACTTATATATGACCAATCACTTTATTCGCAGTGATAATGACAACTGCACGTTCCACACTTAGATCCCTTTGGATAACCCTTTCCACGATCAGAGAAAACCGTACTCTTATACCATTTGTAATGTCCCCGTCTTAGATTTTCATACCATTATAGAGAAAAAAACTAGCATTGGCAATTTGTTAGATTCCAGATCGATTGAACCCGCTAACAACCAACCAAAATGCTTAAGCTCAAATTATCAAATAGTATTCCTCCATTCTTATGATCCACTTTCAAATAGAGTAAAGATTATACGGGTCACCGAGTAATAACAAAAGATTATGGTAGTCTGGTATAAAAATTCCTTTGTTTTTGTACAAATGATAAGGAATCCATGACATCTTATACCAAACAAACAAACAAAAGGAGAGAATATGGAAATGGATTGGACATCAAGATGTTAATTAGGAGAAATAAGACCACGTAACCTTTGATGTGGATTGTAATGGAGGACAGCCCAACAGACATAACAGAAGCTAAATATGATATGCTCAACTTCCCCATTTCCCTTTCCTCCCAACTTTAGCACACAAGTCAACATTAAATCTCTCCATCACAAAACGTGGATTTCTTTCCTTATTTTATAATAATATATTCAGTTCTAGAGAAAGAACAAAAGGGTTTAGATCGGTTGGTGTTAAAATATTGATGGAGATGGATCCAAACATTCAGATACTTGGAGTATGGTTTTGGAAACCATACCGGCAGTTCAAGTAAAATGCCTAATCCAAGGACACCTCATTTCTAACAAACCTTCTTCTTTTTTTTGGGGGAGGATAATTATTTATATTCCCTTTATCTTTTTATCTTTAAGCAATGATTATTGATTTATTCTCTATTCATGCTATCTATTATCATATTCTATAATAACTACGAGTTTTTATCAAAGGTAATTTAAAGAAACGAGAATTGCTAAGAAAACATCATTATGTTGATCGAGTCATGCAAATTATCCTTTTTAAAAAGAATTTTATGGCCCATATTATTAAGCGTTTGTGGCCTTCAGTGAGAATCCAGCAAAGGAGAAATATGTGATACACGTTTTCGAATTATCAAGAGGTTGGGAGCTCAATTGGGGGAGGATTTTTTGATGACAAGGAGGGTGATCTCTCAATTTGGGAGTCACCACGTAATTATATTAAGTCAATAGAGCTTGAGATTACATCAAAAATTATCGACCCTCCCAGAAACAAATTAAAGCCCTACAATGAGATACAACATTTTATGAGTAGAAATTCTGATTCTTGAAGATGAACTCGTTTCTTGCTAGCCAGATCGCCCAGAGCACCGCAAAAGCTTTTGACACATCGTCTGTGGAGCTTCCTCCCACCTTCCTTATTGTCTCCCAAAAGTTCATCGAGCTGCTCATGTCTAACCAATGGATAGCCATTTCCCTCCAGACCTTTGCTGACGACTCGCATGTGAAAAAAATATGTTCTGCGTTCTCCATTTGATCTCCGCATCTATCACAACTCACCTCCTGATTTCCCAAGATT
The DNA here is from genome assembly GCA_037367405.1 of Ottelia alismoides. Lineage (NCBI taxonomy): Eukaryota > Viridiplantae > Streptophyta > Magnoliopsida > Alismatales > Hydrocharitaceae > Ottelia > Ottelia alismoides. The sequence continues at coordinate 417,110 of JAZKJV010000070.1, forward strand.
TTTGCCCTCCTCACCTTGTCACACAGCTTATTTTTCCTCAAACACCACAAAAAAACTTTGATCCTGCTTGGTAACCTACAAGGCCAAATGATCTTCATGTCCTTGCTAATATCTGGATCAGCTGTCTCCATGCCACCAGTTCTCAAATCTTTATAAAGATGCTTGACAGTGAATCTAGTGCCCGTCCAAACGTAATGATCCTTGCTCATAGAGAAGTCTCCTGGCAAGTACGCCGCATCCAAGAGTCACCGTCCAAAATATTAACATAAGGAAAAAGCTCACACCGTCCAAAAAATTAGATTAAAATAAGGAGAGATTTGGCACTTTATCTAAAAGATGAAGAGAGATGTATACATCAACGAATGTCGGTTGGTTGCTAAAAAACAAGCAAATAAAACCAACATGTTTTGATGGGTAAATACTACATGGAATGTTTCATACATCCATGTCAATCCTAAACTTGCATTTAATGATCAAATGGAAGGTGATGGAAAATTGCAACTACTAAAATAAATTATTTATTTCTGCTTAAACCTTAGAGAGTAAAATATATTACAAAAAAATAGGAGTTAAAAGCAAGCAATAATTTACAACTGTTTTAAAAAAGGTCAATAACTATGAGAAAAAATACCAATGTGTGTTGGTTTAGTACTTACCATTCCCTCAAACTTTGAAAAAAAACAATAGCAGTCTTTGCTGAGGAAAACCATCCTTTTGGGGTAGATTTCTCGATGAATTATTGTCTGGAAATCTTCAACTTCCAAAGAATAATAACAAGTGTCTGATGATGAACAAGCTCAACCATATTACTTCCAGATTAAACCCACTTTGATGTGATATTGGTAGTTGAGCAGTATACCTTTCGTATTAGGTTAACTAAACCATTTGGTAAAAACGAAAGAACCAATCCAGGTTCCTGCAAAATGCAGCAAACATTTTTTTAATCTTTAGAATATGTCTGGCTTTCTTTGCCAGATTTGAAAGAGGAATGATAACAGTTCCCAGTATATAAAACCATCGTCCAAATGGGGATAACAACTTCTCCTGTCCAAACATCTCTGTTGTTTGAAAAATGCAATGGATCATAGAGTCAGGTTTAGTTGTGTAAACTTCATCACAACCCCTTCTTATATGATTCAGGAGTGCTACAAACACCACCATTCTTATCTGGAGATCATTGAGACGATCAGAGTTCCAAGGAACACCCACAGCCAACCAAGTCAAACCACACGAACTAGAGTAAAAATAACAAATCCTTCCATTTACCATAAATTAAACAAGTTACCCATAACAAAAAAAGAGAGAGAAGAACCCAGAAAAAAGGAAGCAATTTTACCGTATTTTGCTTCCAGGTATTCCAACATACCTCTTCTACTACCTCTAATCTCTGTTGCTCGAGAACCCCCTCCTCCTCCCATCCCTGTACCCACCGCCGTCCATTATTCCCAACCACCCATTCGATCTCGCTGATCAAACCATCTCATTCGATCTTGCTGATCCCGATCCTCTTCACAGCAGCATTGTGAGGGGCACCCACGAAACCCAGAACCTCCTCCCCCATCAAAAACCTCCTCACCTCGTTCCTCACCATCATCTGCATCTCCGCCCTCATCTCCTCCGTCATAAAAAACCCAACTTTCCCGTCCGCCTCCGACGACGCCCTCACTGGCTCGTACAGCGAGCTGTACAACCTCGTCTTCCCCTCCGTCACTGGCGTCGACGTCGTCGCAGACATCTCGACCGACCCCGGCAGCGACAGAGTCAGGGACGTCGCCGGATCGTCGTCGCCGTCGTCGTCGTCAACCCCCTCGACATCCATCCTCGACGATACCTCTGGCAGAGGTACCGCCGTGACCGTGTGGCTGGAATCACTGACGTCGGAACCGGTACCACTGTCACCACCGTCCTCGCCTCGAGGGCGTTTTGCCGACGGTGGCGTGCCCCCGCCGTCGGCGGAATACCGGCGCTTGAGGGTCGAGTTCCAATGGTTTTTGACGGCGTTGTCGGTCCGTCCGGAAAGGAGGCGGGCGATGGTGGCCCACTTGTTCCCGTAGCGTGCGTGCGCGCGGAGGATGGTGTCGTCCTCCTCGGCGGTGAAGGCACGGTGCTCCACACCCGGCGAGAGCTGGTTGCACCACCGGAGCCGGCACGACTTGCCGGATCTCCCCGGGATCGACTTGCTGATCAGCGACCAGTTCCTGGCGCCGTGCTTCGCCACCAGCTGCCGGAGGCTTTCGTCCTCCTCCGGCGTCCATGGTCCCTTGATCCGATCGGAATCCTTCCTCGCCGCCGCGTCCATCGCCGGAACCCTAATTCCCAAACTTACGACTTTTAATTTCGAATTCTAGGGTTTGCTTTCGTATCGTCTACAGCTCTCTTGGTGGGGAAGACGATGGAAGGGAGAGCTCATATATAGCGAGAGGAGAAGGGGAGGGAGCGTGACCGGTAGCGCCGGTAAAGGTCAAGGGAAGGCGGACGGACGTGGTTACAGCTGGACGACAACACGTGGGAAGATCTGGTACGTCGGATTTGTATTTTAGTGAGGTTTTTCGAATTCGATATTTGGAAACCGGGATTTTTCGGATTTGATTACGGGGCAACGGATTCCGGTAGCCGTTACTTAGGGCGGTTGGTGGGATTGCAACCGTCGGATCATGATCGGACGGCACATCTGGAGCTGAGAGTTGAGAGTGTTGAGGTCAGAGTGGTGAAACCCCCATTTACGTGTGGGGGAAGTTGGTGGATAGGGGTGTGGGTTTTTTGCTCTTGCACCCCTCGACTATTTTATTATCTCCTAAAGACTGATGGCCGTGACAATGTTGTTTGTTTTCTTGCAACTAAAGTCAAAAGAGAACGGTGCTATCTATTACAGTGATGGATATTATTTATGAGATGGAACCGAAGGAGAAGATTAAAGAATGTTATCACGAGCAGCTGAAGAGCACTTCCATGTATTCCATTCCAATCTTTTATTTGCTCACGCGTTTCAATAATGACCGATGTATGGACAGATTTATCAATAAATAAACAAACGCATGGGCGGAATGGATCTACGAGTCCTTATATTTTTAACTCTTTCTCAGACAAGGAGCAATAAATTCGAGGAATTTGTCTTCGCATTCTTACATAAAAATTCCCACGACAGTATTGATATTCGAAGCGAAATTCGAATGGAAAAGGTTCTTAATTGTGTATCCAATTTAATGTCTGGGAAATTGGGTGTGCGGTGTAAACTAACAAGGGTAGGACGGGGAGATAGGGAGGAAAGGGAGGGGCATGAGCGCAAAAGGGACAGCAATGAATAAGGAAACACGGCAGTTGTTGAGGGGGGAGAAGGGGAGGTGGTGTTTTGTGTTGGGGACATGAGTGTGTGAGCTGTCAATTTAAAAAATTAAAAAATTAAATAAAAACAAAGGTTTGACAGGTGACGTTCGCGGTAGCAGAGAGGGGGGTCTCTGCGAGTCCAGCCTGTAATTGCCTCCTCACCTTTTCCCATAATAAAATAATAAATATAGCAAAAAAAGGTAATCCTAAAAAAGTAAAAAACAAATGGAAATGGACATCTCGCGAGGGCTTCCCTTGTAACGGCTGCTGTTGGCGTGGGGCCCGCTTTGCCTTTTCGTTGGTCTCTAGAAGGGCGTGTGACTGAGAAGCCGTGTCGGATCTCCTCGCTTGCCGCAGGATCCGAATAAGACTCCCATCCGGATCGGATCTTGATCTCAGGCAAATGGATCTGATCGCAGGCATTAGATTGACGTGGGAGGTGGTTGAGTCAACGTGAATTGCGGAGCGCGATGGCGTCTGGAAAAAGCAACGCGCGGAATTTCTGTCGACGAAGTTGATTTTATAGCCGAAACGTCGACCGTTTCTTCTCCCTTTAATTCCGCGCTTAAACTAAAACATGCTCCAATTTGACGGTTAAACGTCGGTGTTGGGGATTTCCGGTGATATTTGTAGTCCATCTTTTTTTTAGTTGCTCCATTTTGATATTTTATAGTTAAGGATCCTTAACTACCATTTGTCTGCATTAATCTCATTTTAAATTTGACTCAACGAAATGTGACCAGGAAGCTTGAGGCCCGTTTGGTAGCCAAGGTACGCCGGAGTATCCTGACATACCTCTAGCTCCAACCCTGCATTCTTGGGTTAGAATTGCTTGTAGTGATCCTACAATTTCTTTGGTATAATATGTTTTAACCATGTTCAAATAAACTTATTAACATAAAAAATATAGTACAATCATTAAAAAAGTTAAAATAACACATGATCAATGCCACATCAATCACAATTATCATCCAACTGTTCCATCCCTACAAATAGCTATTATTTACAAGAGGATGCCCAAAGCATCCTAACCCAATAACCAAACAAGCCCTTGAAGGGTCTCTAGAGGGAAGATCTCATCAAGGTTCACGAGGTAGTGTTCCAACCTCTACTTCTTCGTCATATTTCGATAGCATTCACTTACAAGAGTGTAATACTCATCATGTAAATATCAGTAAATATAATTGTCATCTCCTAAAATTCAAATATCTATTAATTGTAACTTCCCATAAATATTGTTTATGGAAGTTATCTTTGATATTATAAAGTTTGACTGAAAATTTTTATAGTTGCGAAATTAAATATTGTAAATACATCCAGATTAACTTTTTTGAATCCTCAGTCTTAAAATTGAGAAGCGATTCTCAAAATAGTCGAGGTTTATGCAAATTAAATAAATTTTGATAACTAATCGCTAAAATGTACTACAAAAGTTTTAAATTAACTTTTAAAATCAAATTAAGATTTTGATTTATTACACATGATGGAAATATGGATAATTTAATAAATTTGTAAGGCTAAATAGAGGTTTTAATCATAATATTATAATATCATTCAACTTGTCTTGGAAAAATATTGCAACATAACATAAATATTATAATATCATTCAAGTTGTCTTGATAAAATACAGTAACGTAACATAAATATACATAACACTAAGCCGAATAGGATTGTAGTTCTATCATTTTAGCATAATACTCATTGATTTACAACTGTTATATAATGTTCTTACTATTAATAAATATTAATACCAAATGAAAACTTTAAATTAATATAAAATAATCATTAGTAATAATAGAAAAGATATCAGTAATACAAGTAATACAAATAAAAATGTAATCATTTTGTATTAATTTAAGGTTTTCTTTATCTGAAATTGTCACCAGTAGTAAGAATATGTGTAACATTTGTAAATCAATAACTAGTTTACTTTAAATGATCGAAGACATTAATAAAAATGAGTGTGCTCGTTACAATCCTAATGAGCTCAGAGCTCATTTGAAAAGTCCTATATATGTATATGTATAAAATAAATTTGTTTGCAAATCGCTTTTTCAAAGTACACCGTAACTTAGGACCAAACATCCCATCTTTTAAAATAACGACCAACGTATAATTAATAACTTTGAGAATAAAGAAAGAAATTAAGTGTAATAATTTTGTTGTCAATGTCGTATTATGGTAAAATTATATGTGTGAGCTCTTTGATACACATGCATGTACTTAGGGCCTGTTTGGTTGCAGGGTTGGGCAGGGTTGGCCCAACCCTGATTACTGTTCACAAGGGTACTTCCTCCTCACAGATTACTATTCACCCACCCCAACCTAGCCCAACCCAACCCAGTCCAACCAAGCAACCAAACAGGCCCTAAGGGTTTAAATGAAGTTTGAATGCCATAATACTTCTTAGTTACTTATTCCCACACTATTGATTGTCTATTTGCACTTTCAAATGAAAATTGATTAAATGTTTGCCAACCTTGACATACAATTATGATATAATTATTGCTAATCATTCGTTATATAGACACTCATTGGAGTTGCACATTACTTGGAACTTTTCACCTTGATATAGCTTTTATATACAATGCTTCAATGTGGTATGTAGCTCTCCTTTCATTTGATGACATGGGTAAAGGAACTGTTTGAGAGGAGACACTTGATTACTTTCTGAAGGACTAGATACTTCATACTTAGATGTGGTCCTTAACTTTTTACCTTCTCAACCTTTACGATACTGTGTATCATGTAGTTTTCGTTATATATGGATAACTTTCATTCTCAATGAATCTAGTTAGACGTGTGATTATTTTGTATTTGGTGTTGGATGACTCGATGTTGGTCCATTGACGTTACCGCATGAACATTCAAACATGATCTAGATCATCCTAGGTGGGGGCTATTATAATATCAACTTTATCTTTATCTTATCCTCGACCTCTCTTTAAGAGACCACACATCCATATATGTAGAATCCCTTCATAAACCATGAAATATCTCTTCATCTATCTCGAAACCAAATTTACCTTAGTGTATCAAGAAAAGACTCTCTTTAATAAGTCCAAACATGTATGAACTGAAAAGCCAAGGATGAAGAAATCATTGTTAAACATCAAACGATTCAATATCAGAAGTCCAATCATTCATAGTTAAGTATAGACCAACTAATATTATTCGTTACCCCATTCTTTAAATTTCCAATGAATATTCTACTTATTGCTATATTTCTATCTAAGAATTATATAACAACGGTTATTCATCGACTTCTTCTAATCATTGTTAACTTAGCAATGATTAATACAATGAATAAGTCAAAGATAATTGCTATATGAATTCCTTTAACAATGAATGTGACAATCATTGCTAATCTCAAGAAGAAAAGTTAATCTTATAACGAATGATATTCGTTGATATTATATTTAACATCGAAATATATGACAATGAGTATCCAAATTATTTGTTATTTTAGTTTCATTTTCTTGTAGTTTACATATGCACCCAAAAAATGAAAATATATGCATACATACTTTTTGGAGCACTTCCGGTATAAAATGGAATACATGTATAACTCATACCATTATATCTAAAATATGTAGGTCCAATTATGTAAGGATTAAAAATGAAATAAATGAAAATTTAAACTATGTTTTTGGCATAAGAAATATGATAAATAACATATTTATAAATGGATTTAAACATTAAGGATGACTTGGAGTAGAACTCATAACTCCAACGTGCAGCTTGTACTATTGATGGAAGACATCTATATATCATCCTAAATCTAGGTTGTACACGGTTGCTCTAAAACAAAGAGCTTTAAAATATATTACCTATAATACATAGTACTTGGTTGTCATAGTAGACTGACTGAAGTAAAAATATGATCGTGCCATGCAGAAACACGAGAGTGGATAAAGTAGTGATTTCGTTACGAAAGAATACTGATTGAAAATAAATTGTTTATGAGCATGTTGACTTAAATAATTTTGTCTTTGAGGGCATTAAAGTCCAAAGGAAAAAAATATAAATCCTCAAGATAGTATATGATGATTGATTGATATGATATACAACAATATTTTAGTATGTACTGGAGTATAATATATAAAATTAAATAGAAATCCATTATATATAAAGAGTGTCAAAGCATTAATTTTTGGCCAAAACATTCCAGTTTTACCCTTTACAATTTCATGTAGCGCTTGTCCTCCATCATCATTCCATTTTTGCCCTCTACTGTTTGAGAGAATTAAACAACTCACTCCGTGCCTTTCACCCTTTGCCTCGATCGATCTCACCATCCTAACGAAACCCAATCTGTCGCTCCTTCCCAGCGGCCACTCCCGTCTAGGGATACTACCGTCTCTAACAAATCTGAGCCCTACCACATCTCCCACCAATCCTGTTCACCTCATGTGACCCCACCTCTCCAACTCCCCCCCTCCTCGGCATAAGGTCGTCGACGACAACTACAAAAAACGTACAGATTTAGGTATGCAAATCTGGGGACGAGCCCTTGACCCGTTAGCATCCCCTAAACCCACCGCTCCCTCTCAGTCCTTCCCTTGGAAACCCACCACCAACGACATCATTTACGATCTCCCCTCCTGCTTCTGGCGCGAGGGCTCCCCCATCCCCTCCGTCCCAGTTCTTCACATGTGCATCGTCTGATCGTGGCGTCCCAAGAGCTTGATGTGCCACCTTCGAAGATGCCCTCGAGAATGCTTGCAAAAGCTTCCACAGCTTCACAACCGCCTCAAGCGCATCAATCACGAAGCCCCTACCCTTGGACTCGGCAGATCTGATTCATTCTAATTATATCCTCGAGCCCTTGTAACTCTGCAAGTAACCCTACTTCCTTTTCCCTCCGCCAACACCATCCCTCTTTGGCTCTTTCCCTCCTCTCTCTCACCCCGCATTAAAGTGAAGAATATCAATCATCAGAAAACATGCATATCCACTCCCAATGAAAACAGATAAACACCTCTACATGCATAAATAAACGAAATGGAGATTTGACTATTATACTCCTCTTAACCATACCATCATTCGGTGATTTAGTTTAATCTTTTAACCGCTAGTCTGATGGAATGGCACAAATGATAATATAATAAGAATTGAAGGATACATCTGACATTGCCCCATGTCGGCATCCAGGAAGAATAAAAAACCCTCATGTCGGCAGAAAAGATGAAACCAAAGAAAAGGGGGGAGGAATTAATAAAATGATAAAATTGTCCCAGTATGATGTGGGGCTTATCCTGATAATTTGCCTACAACATATGGTACTCTACTATTCCATGCTTATCTCCTTCTGCTCCTTTCTTTGTTTTCTTTGACTCGTACGTCCCTCTGTACCCACCCACTGCTCCCCCCCTCTCCTATAATAAAAATATAATAAAATAAAAAAAACGGGGCGGTGCAGCTTCCAGTTGTGCGTGTGCGTCAGTCTTCGCGTTCCGGTTAGTTGGGTTTTGTCTTGGGGTGTTTGGTTGGTTTTCCTTTCCCCATCCCCTTGACCCGGAGTTGCAGTCGGACCCCCTTTCCTTTCTTGCGCGTGGGGTTCGGGGTCCCCCGCACCTCATCAAATCGATGGGATCGGATCAGCCGGTTCCACATCAGGGAACCGGGGTTCTGAATCGATCCGTTTAATCGATCCAGAAATACAGAAAGAAAATAAAAAAAACGAAAAACGGGATTTTACATAATGAGCCCTTGTACTTCCACCAATTGCACCACGACGCCTGTAATCGAGATGCAGCCCACGAAATTGGAATGATGCAAATATCAGATCATATCAAATGAAGGTGGCCTTGGGATACGTTCATTGGTTACTCTAAGGACGGCTATGATTGTGTCATGGACTTGGAGGTTACTATCCTCGGATTCCTCTCTTTGGGCCCGGTTTATGCGTGACAAATATCTTCATAGCACCTCTTTTTGGGATGTTCTCCCAAAAGGGGGGGATTCCAATATCTGGAAAATGATGCTGAGGGTTAGGCAGATCACCAACAATGCAATCTCCTCCTCATCCAATGGCTACAGATGGGCTAATTCGTCTTCCCCTTTCTCCTTTCGGGCAGCGGTGGACTTTGTCCGCCCCCATACAGCCCTCTCTAAATGGGCCCTTCTGATTTGGAACAAGCGCGCAGTGCCGAGGCATTCCGCTACCCTGTACGTGGCTTCTCTTGATAGATTACCGACCCTGGACAGACTTGCTCGGCATGGGGTCTGTACGCCGGGCCTCTGCTACCTGTGCGGGGTCGATTTGGAGTCCCGCGATCACATCTTCATTAGGTGCACCTTCTCGGCTGATACTTGGGCCTTGGTATCTTTGGGTCTGGGCTGGCAGGCCCCGCCTTGCTCTACGCTGGAGGAAATTTTGAACTGGCTCGTGTCTCAGGCTGGTGGGGCGGTGCGGGATCGTTGGTGCGCTGCGCTGGCCGCCACTGTGTGGGAGGTTTGGCATGAACGTAACAACCGCTGGGCGCGGGGGAGCAACTCCACGCCACAAAGAATAGCACTTTCGATTCTTAATGTCATTCACATAACAACTTAGATTTGTATACGAGCAGTTTTTGTAACTCCTGCTCACACGAACTTAACTTCTATCTTTTCTTGTTTCCTGACTATGTCATTTACAGTGGGCCTTGACTAAGGCTTGCCTTGTATTTTTGGTTACACAGTTAAATGGAATTTTTATACTTACCCAGCAAAAAAAAAAAAATGGAGAGAGGATGGATGTGATTCCAATCAAATCCGGACGGTGCGGGAGATATTTATGTGGCGAATAATGATCAGAGAGAGGTCTGGGGACCGGATCGTACTCGTCCACGTCATTTGGCAGTTACGCGTCACAGCTGTCAACCACTGCCCATCCTTATTTTATTATTTGCCATCACATTATTTAAATATTTAAATGGATTTGGAAATATTATTATTATATAATAGCACGAGTTGGATTGGATGGGAGGGGGAGGGAGGGAGGAGGCAACGAGGAATGGGAGGAAGGAGGTGTCCACGTGACGGCTCCCCACTGGATCTGGAGCCACGCACGTGCGTAACTTTGTGGTTTCCGCTTCTGCCCTCGGTCGTTCCTATCTGCAAGTTGGCACCATCTGAACGTGGGGGATTTAATTGGAGGTTTCCGTGTTAATTAAGAAATATATATGCTCTTAGGATTATAGCCTAAAGAGCGCAATTAATCCGGTCCGTTAATATTCTCATTTTGAATAAGTATTGGCGAGATAAAATCCGTGTGTATACAAAAGAAATAACGTCAATAGCAAAAGGATTAATTTATGAATTAATCCTTTTATAAATTAATCCTTTTGCGCCGATTTGGGCCGATTTTATGCGCACTAAGTATCTATCCAACGGCTCCTTCTGGGACGGTTCGCCTTCCTCCTATTCCTCCATCCAGTGGCGCAAAATGCTGGCCATGAGGCCTATTTTGAGGCAAGTCATTCGGGGCGATACTCTTTCCGCTTCTTGGCTTCACTCGCCCTCCGGTTATTCTTTTGCGAGTGCCTATGATCTCCTGCGACCTCGGGCTGACTAGGTCCACTGGCATTCTGTGATTTGGGATCGCCATATTCGTCCTTCCTACGCCTATACCCTCTACAGAGCATTCCTTGGTAGACTTCCTACCACTGATCGCCTTAACTCCTTCGGTTTGGACCTTCCAACAACTTGTGGACTCTGCTCGGCTGAGGAGGAATCGCATGCTCACCTGCTCCTCCATTGCACCTTCTCTGCTTCAGTTTGCCAGGGCGTTTGTCTCTCCTTCGGCCACCTGTCCCCGGCTGGGAATGATTTGCATGATCTGGTTAATTGGATTCTCAACTTGTCTTCCCTGGCTAAGCGTACCTCCAATGCTACTCTCCTTGCTATTGCGGTTTGGCACATTTGGCGGGAGCGTAATTGTCGTTGGTCAAACGCGGGCTGCTGCAACCGCGAGCGTGTAATTTCCGACATTATCAATACTTTCAGAGCCATCAAATTCTAAGCTGGTTGCTGGGTTTTGCCTCCTCACGGGATCGGCTTAGTTTTACTTTTATTTTTGACTTTTTGTTTGCATATTTTGCTATACTGGTTTGCTCTGTGAGCCGAAATCTTTTGTAACTTTTTGTAACCACTTTTTGGTTTTTGGAATATATAGTATACTTACCAAGCAAAAAATAAACAAAAGGATTAATTTATTTCAAGGATTAAATTAGAAAGTTCCTGAACGATATGTACAATTTCAACGTTGTATAAGAATTTTGAAAAGTAATAATGTGATATCTGATCTTTAACGTAAAAGGAGATGCATAACTAATATTGTAGAAGTTAAAAAGGATATAACTATAAAAAACTATTTGATTTTTACCCGGCAGATCCTATAAACTTTGTCAATTACGTCCACGACCTCTGAAACAACATAATTTCTCCCTCGACCCCGTAAACTTGCCAACTCTTACCCCATGAACCCTGCAGTTACTCTGTTTGAAGCTCACGAGGGTTCTTGGGGTAATTTATAGGGTCGATGGGGTAATTACGTTATGCAAAAGGTTGTAGAGGTAATTGGCAAAGTTTATAGGGTCTGCCGGGTAAAAATCCCTTGATTTTTTGCTTTATAAAAAGAGAAAAAATGGAGCTACTAACGAGCTACCGTCGTCTCATTTTTCAATTTTTTTTTATTTTTTGGAAATACTGTCATGTATCTTCATCACTACATCATTATATCATGCTATTCTAAATTAGTCAGAAACAGAGACTCATATGCCCTAAATCAAGACTATCGAATTTTAACGGTCTCAGAATTGATGCAATTGACATGTTCTAGTTGGAGGGCAAATCACAAACGAGTCTCTGTTGTTGACGAAATTGAAATATCATAATAACAAAACATAGTGATGAAAATACATACTGGTATTCTTCAAAAAAATTAAAAAGAAAAAAAATGGGGTGTGAGCTTCCATTGGCCGTCGTACCCTCATTTTCCTCTTATAAAGGACAATATGTATCTAGTTTGAACTCAAATTATCAATGGAACAATTTCTCGGGTAAACAAATCAAGGAGTGGTATGGTGATAGTTGTCATAAGGTCAAAATCTAGCTATTGATTTCAAGCAGTGCATCATTAGCTAACTCATAGCTAATCAGCCTTCCTGAGTTGAACGGTCACGGAGAGGCTCAAACTCCTCTCGAACTTGCACACCCGCTTTCCTGAGTAGAATGGTCACGGATACGCTCTAACTCTTTTCGAACTTGCACTTGCTCACATACCAACGCCTTAACACAAACACAAGAACGAACTTTGGATTGCTTAAGAACACTTTCAAGAATTTTTTCAAGAACGCTCAAGAACACAACCATACGATCACAAATACAAAGCTTTTCTCGTGAACACTTTCAACAACCCTCCTTATATACAAGATTTAAGATAACCTAATGGACACTCATTATTACATCTACAATAATGATACATAAAGATACACGAGACCCTTCAAATTCTTTGGTAACCTTTCGTGGTCCACAACAACTTTTCATCTTCTAGTCTCTTCGACTCCCTTGTTACTCTTTCGTCTTCTCGTACAGTTGATGCCACATCAACCGTCTAGTCATCAACGTACTCACGCTCCAACGCTTGCTGATGCAACTGTACCGTAATTCATCGAGTGCCATCGAACACTCAATCTTGTGCCAAAGGAAACCCGCAACCACTAGACTCTCGTGTGGTAAATCCTTCCTTAGCATTATGCATGCTAATGGGAAGTCCTCCAGAACTTCGCTACTGTGGCCTCCAGACCACTCTCGTATGTGTACTATCGAGCATGCTCGACAATACTCGTACTCAGCACTTGCAACGCTCCATGTCTCCTTTGATCGCCATACATCAATACCAATATCGTGCTCCTTCTTGTGTACGCCATGTGATTGTACCACATTGCTCCTTAATGCATACCGCTTCACTGCATAACACTCTACATACCCATTGTGTGCATGCACCGTCAATTCTTGCATTGTTGTCTGTACTCGATGCTCGCATTGCTACAAGCTCCACGACACTCTAATACCGAGCCAATGTTATGTGCGACGCTTCTCCATTGTTACGTAGGTTGAGCCTCCAAGATTTCATGGATAACCTTCGTGCTACCCCACACACTCTAGATTTTTCAGCTCCATCGATCATTCTTGTGCATCCGTTGCCGTATCTGTACGAGCAATCTCGATCAAGGAATTCGGTGGAGTGACGGTAGTATAATGTGCCTACACCTTAAAAGACCTGGGTTCGAAATCACCAGGCCTACTATTAAAAAAATCTCATGTAAACAGAGACGTGCCCTTTTTGGATTGTGGCAAAAGAATAATTGATTAGATCCAAGAGTCCCTTCACTGATTTATTCCCACAATAATTTAGCTTCCATATGTTGGATTTTAATTAAGAGGGTTTATATCACGTTATCATACCTACTCCTTTGTTCTCATATTAACCATGGATAATTATCACGATTTTGCGATGAGCTTTTTCACAAAATAAATATCAATTCAATCATCATCAAAAGCCAATTTTGAGAGACGAGAAATGAGTTTCCATTATTAGATTTGGCAATGGCATCTTCTCTGTTCTTACCTGGACACGAGGATTTCCATGTCGACACAACATTGCATTTTGATACCTCGTGGTTGAAATATGCTTATTTGATAAATCCGAGTCATTTTATTTGTTTAGAAAAAACATATGTCAAACTCTTTTTTCACGATTAAATGGAATCTTATATCAGTCGAGAATAGTGGGGGATAGTGAAAAGTTTTTTTTACCATTCTACACCTCTTAGATTATGCAATATTAATCACGTCCTTCTATTGTTTTGCAATATCCTTTGTGCCCCCACCTTCCTGAGCGATTTAGAGTTGTGCCCTTCGAGTTCGAGTTCGTCTGTCCATTCCCTTCCTAAAAGGACGTTATCTAACGTGTAAATGGTAATTGAAAAAAAGAATAATAAGTGCAATTTTTTGTAATATACACGGGCGCAATTGTAAGAAAATTTTACTTAATCAAGCTTTGAACCCATTAATTCTTGTAAGCCATGTTTTGGTTTATCTTAGTGCGGTAAAATTAATCCGAGGGGTACTACTACAGTTGCCAAAAAAGCAGGGATACCACTAATATTGCAAGAAAAAGAGTGGCATAACTGATATTGTAAAAAATTAGTAAAAAAGGGTTTTTATCACTTGTGCCCCTCTGAGATATCGCAATTTAAGTTATCCCCATATCTTTTGGTAATATCAGTTGTGCCCCTCACTTCTTGCTAATATATCACTTGTCCCCCTCGGGTTAGTGTCCGTCCATCCACAGTGCAAACAAACGTTAACTTTAAGGACATAAGCGGAATTAATTTAAAAAAGAGTTCAATGGTCATTTTACACCCTCTTCCTCATCCTCGTTTTCTTCCTCCTCTTCCCCCATCGTCTTCCTCCTCCTTCAACCTCCTCCTCCTCCCTCTCTGCCCGGAACTCCTCCCCCACCCCGGCCTGCCCTCTTCCTCTGCCACAGGCAGCTGCCTCCTCAAGCGCCACGCGGCAGCGCTCCGCCACGCTGCTGGCCGATCCAGCCCACTCTCCAGGTGTGTCGTTGCTCCCATCTCCCTCTAGCCGTGCGTCACGCCCCTCGCCTCCTCGCGCCGCGCGGCCCCTGCCGCACGCCCGCCAGCGCTCCTGCCCCCATGGCTGCCACGCTCCAGACCACCCCCACAACCCATGGTGCACGCGCGACCCTGCCTTGTAGCCGCTCCAGCCGCTGCACGTCGACTGCCACACGCGCCCCTAGCCGCGCGCCGCCCGCGTGGCTCCCGCCAGTCGACCGCACATCCTGCCGTCCCTTGGCCGTGCGCCCTTCGCACGTCCCCCTCCTCCCCAACCCTTCACCTCCTCCCATCTTCGCCCCGAGCTCCCCACGCCTCCTCCCCAGCCCGCACCTCCTCCCAGCTCCGCCCCGAGCTCCCCGCGCGTCCTCCCCAGCCCGCACCTTCTCCCAGCTCCGCCCCGAGCTCCCCGCGCCTCCTCCCCAACCCGCACCTCCTCCCCAGCCCGCACCTCCTCCCAGCTCCGCCACGAGCTCCCCGCGCCTCCTCATTCCGCACCTCCTCCCAGCTCCGCCCCGAGCTCGCCACGCCTCCTCCCCAGCCCGCACCTCCTCCTAGCTCCGCCCCTCTTCCCCGGCCCAACCTCTCCAGCTCCATGCTCTGCCCCCTCCTCCCCAGATCCACCCCTGATTTTATTCTGACCATAATACCCTTCTTAACCACACCATGGTTTGAATAAATCATTATTATTTTAATTTTTTGACGGTCAATCTGACGGTAGGGCACAAGTGATAATAGATAAAGTGGTGAGGGGTACAATTGATATTATCAAAAAGATAGGGACATAATTGAAATTGCGATATCTCAGAGGAACACAATTGATAAAAACCCTAAAAAGAAAAAGAATTTCCAGTGTTTGGGAGGGAAAATATCGCCCAATCTTATTTCAAAAGAAAAAGAAAAAGGGGATGATGACGTGGAGGGCTGGAAATGAGAATTTGGGGAATAATGGGTTGATCGGGAAAGAGACGGGCTAACCATAACACCTTGATGATCCCTATCTCGCCAACAACTCTTGTCTTTATCTAATCTCCTTCTCTGCACATCGAGGAGATTTGGACCCCTCCAAACAATTACTTACTTATATATATCTATACTATATATTAAGCGAGGGAGTCCACCGACTACCATTTGTTATTCTTTTTCAAAATTCCATTTGTATCCTATTGCCTCTTCTATCTCAATCCAACGCCACCGCTACCCCTCCCCTCGTGACATCCAAGACCCCACCCTCTCTGGCACAATTTTTTAAACGTCAAAGGCGAATACAATAGGGACGTCATCCTGCCCCATTCAGACACTACGCCTTCTGCCCGCAACGCAAATCCTATACCTGATCACGAGGCAACTCTCCATCTTCGAAGGATCAGGGCAAGGCTGAGGACGTCATCGTGTAACCCCAACGTTGTCATCTTCTTCTGGCACGAGATTACCGAGAATACCACACCCTCCCTCACTCGCATCTCCACTACCTACCTTCGCATACTATACTACACCATCTTCAACTCCAGTGCTGACACCATGGGCATGTCCATCCAAGGATGCCTCTCCGACCGTTGTTGCTGCTTCGAGACATGAATCGAGGAACTATCGTTGCATATGTGAGGACCTGGACTGCCAGGAGCACTGCGAGGTCTTCTCCGAGTGACGCGCAAGGATGTGTGTGGCCAACTTCAGCCCTATTCCCTGACCACCGCCATCGACGATAACCCCCCTGCACTCGGCCCCGTCGTCCACAATTTCGGGTAGTCAGGTTGGATGCTCCGCACCATCTCCGTGTGCCATCGATTTGATCCGGTTGAACCGAATTCAAATCATGCATATGATCTCCAAATTGATTACAACAGGTTGGTTCTTATAAGAAATAGTAAAACATGAAGGAAAAATGACAAAATTTGATTTAATCAATTAAACCGCAAGCATGTTGTCACAAAAATTAAGGTGACAAATCAATAAATGCTAATCCGTAAGAGAAAATAGAGTTTATGTAGAGCATATAGAGAACCTTTAAGATTTTGTACAAACTAAGATGTTACTATATCGAAATGACAAGTGCATGGTGTCTGTTAAAACTTCATTACATCATCTATCAAAAAATATAGAGAGCGGGCGATCTAACATGATCTTAATACACCACTATTATATATGCATGTTTTCAATCATATTTTCGTAATGATTTAGTTACTCTTAAGCATAGAATAATACAATGGTTTATAGACTATATCAAGATAAATCTTGAAGTTCGGGTACCACATTATTACATTTTAAAATTCAGGTATAAATTGAAATTGGTTATATAGTTCAAAGAATTTTGTATTTTACTTTATTAAATATTTTGAAATTATTTTTTTTATAATAGAACACACAAACAATGGTATATCCTATATATGGCTAACAACATATATATTACTTTAGATGATTCTTTCTCTTCAACACAATATAAATATGAATATATAGGATTTCCTTCCAATAGGACGCGGTCCTTCCTATGTTCAGGAATGCCACCCTCTTTTTTTTGTAGAAAATACGACGACCTTAGTAGAATAAGTATAAAATTTATATTATAATATGCAATTTTAATGTTTGTATTATAATGTGCAGTTCTATATTTTGGTTTTGTATTTATAGTCACGCGCAAGGATGTGTGTGGCCAACTTCGGCCCTATTCCCTGACCACCGCCATCGACGATAACCCCCCCGCACTCGGCCCCGTCGTCCACAATTTCGGGTAGTCAGGTTGGATGCTCCGCACCATCTCCGTGTGCCATCGATTTGATCCGGTTGAACGGAATTCAAATCATGCATAGGTTCTCCAAATTGATTACAACATGTTGGTTCTTATAAGAAATAGTAAAACAGGAAGGAAAAAATGACAAAATTTGATTTAACCAATTAAACCGCAAGCATGTTGTCACAAAAATTAAGGTGACAAATCATCAATAAAAGCTAATCCGTAAGAGAAAATAGAGTTTATGTAGAGCATATAGAGAACCTTTAAGATTTTGTACAAACTAAGATGTTATTATATCGAAATGACAAGTGCATGGTGTCTGTTAAAACTTCATTACATCATCTATCTAAAAATATAGAGAGCGGGCGATCTAACATGATCTTAATACACCACTACTATATATGCATGTTTTCAATCATATTTTCGTAATGATTTAGTTACTCTTAAGCATAGAATAATACAATGGTTTATAGACTATATCGAGATAAATCTTGAAGTTCGGGTACCACATTATTACATTTTTAAATTCAGGTATAAATTGAAATTGGTTATATAGTTCAAAGAATTTTGTAATTTACTTTATTAAATATTGTGAAACTATTTTTTTATAATAGAACACACAAACAATGATATATCCTATATATGGCTAACGACATATATATTACTTTAGATGATTCTTTCTCTTCAACACAATATAAATATGAATATATATGATTTCCTTCCAATAGGACGCGGTCCTTCCTATGTTCAGGAATGTCACCCTCTTTTTTTGTAGAAAATACGACGACCTTAGTAGAATAAGTATAAAATTTATATTATAATATGCAGTTTTAATGTTTGTATTATAATGTGAAGTTCTATATGCGGTTTTGTATTTATAGTGTTTAGTTATAATACAAATTTTATATGTATTCTACTAAAGTACTTGCGTTTTCTACAAAAAAAAGAGGGTGGCCTTCCCTAACTCAGGTAGGATTGCGTTTTAATGGAAGAATCCCCTATTATTTATTGTACATTTATATTTTATATTTGAATTACATAAAGAATTATATATCTATTGTTATATTACCTACAATAATTATATAATAATGCTTTCTGTTATCTTAAACCAAAATTTATAATGATTCATTGTGGTTTATAGAATTGACTTGTGAGTTTTGATGATTTTGTCGTGTGAATTTAAAGCATGTTGTCATGCAACAAAGGTTCATCACGTATTTTACTTTTGTTTTCTCGATATATGTCATTATTATCTCTATATGTTCATGTAACACTGATGACTTTTTCAGCTAAAATCAAGTAGTTGGTCCTAATATCAATAAATAAAAAGAAAAATCAACAGTAATTTCCATTTCTCCGAAGGTATGTGGATATTGTTGTACATTTCTCTTGCATATTCAATACGATACTTTCACATATACATCCATATTTTTAGGGTAGAATAAATATATATTCTCTATATTGAATCGTTTACGAAGATAAATCATCTAAAGGATCCATTCATGATAGATATACCTAATGTAATGAAATTTGAACGATTCACCATGTAAATAAAGCATTGATTGAACCCGTGTAAAGCACGGGTCTACACCCTAGTTATAATTAACGGAGAAGAAGGCGAGGTCTCCATCCGAAAGGCAAGCGGGCGTTGGTTGGGTGGATCGCAATCAGGAACGAGAAGAAAGCTGCTGCTGCACCCAATGGACGGTCGCCGTTGCTCTCTTTGGGCCAAAGCAACCGGTAGTGGTCCATCGGATTTGACTCGTTGCCTTCCCCTAACCGCCACTGGACTTCTAATCTACGTCATTAAGCCAAATAATACCGGGGTTATGTACAGTACAGAGAGAGAGAGAGAGAAAATATGGCCCGTATTTTTTTTAAATATTAAACGGATACAGATAATCCTTAAACGGATCGGACGGATCCGGAATCCAGATGAGTCTATCGGACTGTAGCCGTTTAATATCTACATGTCTTTGTATTTTGATTCATGATTTCTGATAATTTTTTTAGGTAACCACGGAAAAAAAGATCTCAGCTATAATGAATTCTGATAAACTTTTGGGTAACTACGGGAAAAAGATCTTAACTATGAATCGATTTTCAATTAGAGGTCTCATCTTTCTAACAAAGAATGATCTGATTTTATTTTTTTACATCAAATATAGGTTGCCGTAAGCTTTTACGATCTTTTTATGCGACATTAAACGCAAAAATTGAAAAGTCAAGGCTCTCTTTGTTACATCCGGAAAATGAGACACTTGATTGGAAATTAACCCATAATAGGAGTTTTTTTTTGTAATTTATCCTATTTTTTTGTTATGTGAGTGCTAAAGAAAGTTATTAAAAAAAGCTTCAACTTCATCTCGATTCTCAATTATGAGCTTTATTTTTTTAATGGAATTAAGAAGAGTTCAATCGTATTTTTTTTGTCTCTAATAATGGATTTTACAACCTTTTTAGGTTGACGTTAAACCATAAAGTTGAAAATTTAGTATTATCTTTCTTACATTTGACAAATAATGTAATCTTGTTGTATTTACATATATACCCCTACGTATTTACAAATATTTTTAAAATCAATTCTTTCAAAAATCTACGAGCTTTGAGCGTCATCGTATAAGTCAAAAATCAAATCATACATTTTTCAGATGTTGACATCAAACTACGATCGTCGGAAAGTCTACATCGAACGATCAAACATGTTACGATTCAAGACGTCCGAGGAGGTCGAGTCTGATCGAACTCCACATCGTGCGATTTCCCTCTCCTTTTCTAAGTGGATAGCTCAAATCTTAGTATCATTAAGGTAAGCAATCTGAGTTAGGCCCAACCGGTCAAAATGCTTTATTTGAAAGGCACAAAGAACCAAACCACGAGAATCTTAGGTATCGATGACCATCACCAATATACTCAAAATAAAATAAAATAAAATAAAATGATAGATTCGAAGGAGAGAAGATGTTAATATTGATTAGGTGTTAGCCTGAAGTTGACAATTAGCGATTTCGGGAAGGATTAGGAAAGGTTAGAGAAATTTGATTTTATTACGTACCCTTATATTTATCATTTCATATTTTCCTTGTTTATTTAAAACATGATAAATGGGATAAAAGATTGTGTTGATAAAAGTGTGGGGGGGAAGGAAGTGAGATGTCTCGATCGAGTAAGGATTTGGATGGGATGACCAAAACCCAAACAACCAAGTAGTTGATCGAAATGGGCCATATGTATACTACATGATGACGTGTCCTGCTTTAATTAACTGTGAACTGCCAATGGTATTCCAAAATCCAAGAGAGTTGAATTGACTCCACCTCTTGTTTTTGACGTCGATTGAGAGAAGAAGAAGACATGATGTTGTTGGTATTGTCCTCCTACTGATGATGGATGGCTTTGACATTAACATCAATCGTCGTAAATTGAAAATGGGAGGTTGATTCAACATAGCTGACTAATCTCTGATTGACTATAACCACAAATTCTATTTTATTTATTGATAGGTTGCTTGCAACGGGACCGGGGATGTATCCGATGGAGAATGGACGACCCGGATAGGGGGTCGGATGTCGGGGATAGTCAGCCCTCTATCCGGATCGTCCATTTTAGGAGAATGCACAACAGATGATTCGTGCTCTGCTTGCAACAAATCATATAACAATGGATATCCAATAACTTATACTTGAAATTATTGTTGAATCACCAACAATTAGCATAAGTTTTAACGGAAATCATTACATGAGCAGCGATCGTTAAAGTCATTGCGAATTACACGAATATTTTAACCTGAATGATTTTCTTTATTAGAATCATTCATTATTACGAATTTAACATCAGACTTATTACGAATTTAACATCAGAAAATATGATAATGAATATTCAAAGCATTCGTTACTGCAGGTCGATTTTTTTATTTTTATCACTTTCATTGGCAATGCATAAAATATCACTCTGTATTCTTATCACTATTTTATTATTGTCTCCTATTTTATATTCTTATGAACTATATTGCTTAATTTGTTTTCCAGATTTCCTATTTTTATTATATAATATAAAAATACTAGAATTTCGTGAACTCTTTTAGATATACCTTTGCCGATCTAAAAGCCAAAAATATTTCGTTTCAACCCTTACCTATTTTTTCCCTTTATAAAAATTAAAAATCAAAGAAACATATGCCGCAGGAAAGTATAGAACATGCCCTACAAGTTGCGTCGCATTTGCTATACGAGACGACGTTTACCAACATCCTCTATAAGACACCTTAGGGGATGGTCATGACCATCCTTTATGAAAACCACATAAGGGACATTCGGGACCGTCCCCTCTGTTGAACATGGGCGACGGTCGCGACCGTCACATATTGGTTATCATAGGGGATGGTCACGACTGTCCCCGAAAGTTATCGATAACTGTCTCCGGAGCCTGTTGTTGTTGCTTACGAAATGTTTCATATAGGATGGTCTCGATCTTCCCCTATGGATTGGTCAGAGGGGACGGTCGCGACCGTCCCAAATATTTTACTAGTCCGTCCCCTTTGACCTGAAATTGTCTTCTCAGACAACTATTGTGGTCTAAAGGGGCGGTCTGGTTCTCTGCTAAAAAAAATTACATACCTTCCGATATGACATTCATTTGGCCTAATCATTTTGTACCTATAATCAATATCGACTATTCATAACACATAAAGTGATCAAGAGAAAAATAAACACATTCGTTTCAGATATTAGATTACTAAAAATGTTCTGAAATGTGTAATGATGTAAATTTCAAAATTTTTATATACTACCCTACCTTAACTTGTTCAAATTATTTAAATTACAAACTAAACAACTTTGCGTTAGATTATCCAAAGTAACTATATAATGAACTAAACTATTCTACTAATTAAAATAATAAAACAAATAGTAGATAGAACTATTCATTGCCGTCTCCATTCTCGTTCTCATCCTAATCCTCGTCTTCATCCTCATCTTCTCCTTCATCATCTTTGCCTAGTTTCTCAACTTGATTACATGGTTGGGTAGGTTGGCTAGTCGAAGCTTCAGCTTGATGTGCATGCATGAACACATTAAAAATTGCTATTTGTTGGCGCAACTCCTGAATTTCACCGTTCATGCTTGTCACTTGACTCTCTAGCTCCCTCTTCCGTTGTGTCTTTTGAGAGGAAGACGAGCTGTCCCCTACTCCATACCAATTCCGAAGGATAGCACCGTGACCACCACAACATACTCGTCAATGATGCTCTGGCTCGATCGCTTGGAGAAAGACCCCACCGGGAGTTAAACGTGCCTGACTTGTATATGTGCTATATAGAGAGCCGGTGGTTGTGGGTTTGATCATCTCCTATAGAAATATTTTCAAGTTAAATTTAGTAAACCATTTAAAATACTTTAATAAATGCAAAATTATTGTTAAATTCTTACACTGGACCATATGCATGATGTACCGGTGAATTTCCATACCTACATTACAACTTTTTGATTTCTCAAAAACTTCCATCCGATTGGGAACACGATTGTTCTCTGTCGCCTAATGAAAACAGATAAGAATTACTCCATGGTTCTAAGATATAGTAATGGACGAACACAAAATATAAGGTATATACTACTACTTATAAAGTCGTCCTTGAGTTGATTTGTATTCTTTCTACCCATTCTATGAGTAGACTACCATTCTTCTGATTTTCGGCATTCCGCTTTGGGATACCCTATAAGAAGTAAATAAAAATATACAATATACTTCCAAAATTTTTAAGATAAGCACATTTCATACCACATGTTCTTCTCCCATCCATATGTATATCAATGCCTTCCAGTGTTCAACATGTATGCTAGGAGGACAATTCTCCAAAAGTGTCTCCAATGAAAACTTCAAGTTGAACGACTAAAAATAATAAAATCAGTTACTTACGTTTCATTAATGATAAAAAAACTTGAGCTATCATTATACAATTTACTTACTCGGATCTTTAAACGATAATGATATTTGCGCAGTAGTTCTGCGCAATGTCCTAGGATCAAAGCATCCGTAGTTGGCTCATTATCCCCTGAAAAACTAGCTCGAACCCAATAGATTTAAAATAAACATCTATGCATCAAGTCTACAATTTTAAAATTAAAAGTTTAATTACCTCCAAATCATGAAGTATGACATCCTTGATTGGCTGCTCAACTGAATGCTAATCTGTCATGTGTATGGGAACCCACTATGCACACCTGTCCTAGGTAACTCTGAAACATAGTGGAATTCTCCATCACTGTATCACCCCCAACAATCCTCACTGGAAGGGTCTCACTGGATCGTAGATGGTCTAAAACATGACGCTGTGATGAACCTCTACATTTACCTGAGCCACCGACCTTGCTGGATCGGATGAGTTACTGCCTACATGGGATGCAGGCGATGCATCCCTGATGCGTCTTGGACGTAGAGCCATATCTGCATAAATGAAGAAACATTAAAAGCATTATAATGCACATTTAATTGAGGATCAAATATTACATCAAATAAACATGGAAAAGTTGATGAACTTATACTTTGAGGATTTACGATGTTATCGCAAAATCTTTGAGTACGTCTCATCACATCTTTAATCTCATTTTGATATGCATCATCTATATTTAATAACTACTCATCATCATTATCATCATAGAAGTCTCATTATATTGTCTGCATGAGTATACTCCACCCATCGCTTAAGTTATCTGGGAGGTAGAATACCTTCTCTACATGACCAGCTAGTGTAAAAGGCTCATTTGTCTGTAACTTCCCTGATTAATTTAAGTAAGTAAATCCATTCTTATCTTTTTGGACGAACCAATTACATTGAACAAGAACACATCGACACTTGTGAATAAAGCTGATCTCTATTATATCGAGAATTTACCAATAGTTGTCGTCTAAACCATAAGGTAACTATGTTTTTACTATAGCATCTGACATTTGCGTTGATTTCATCTCGTCAGTTGATTTCATTCTACATTTGTGACCATTTACAAGTATATCAATTGTACGAAAAACTTGTATATACAGCATGCATCCAAGAAAATCAAGGTTTAAGTTCTATTTGTTATCACTCATGTCCTTTAACACATTTACATGTAGACGATACCAATTGATGGAGTGAGATTTATAATGATTACCACTAAATAATGAATTATACTCGTTAAAAAAAATCCATCAATCTTGAATAATTGTTCCAAAATATAATAGTGTATGATTGATGAATCCCTGATTCATCAACTATATTTAGATTTATTATCCCTCTATATTAAGCTATTCACTTAATTTAACTAATAATTTATTTATTTTAACATTTAACACCGTCTAATTAATTGAGATTAAATATTATATATAAATAAATACATACTATGTGTACTATGGTTCCCTTTATTTTAGGTGTTTTCCTTTATTAAGATTACACTAAAAAGAGGTATATTATTCTATATAATGCATTGCATATTATTATTTCTATAAAAATATCAAAAAATAACAAAAGAAATAAAAGAAGTATTTTCAGTTTTACATACAAAAATATTAAGCATTCATATATAATGTATTCTGATTTCGAGTTCTACATGAAAGTTGTAGACCTTGAAACGATACATAACTTTCATGTTGAACACTTTTTAATTTGACTCCTCTTACTATTTTATTAATGTTTTAAAAATTTTAATTCATTTATTATTGTTTTGACGTGGCCCAGTGAGAGCAGACCATGTCGCAGGCTCTTCAATATCTCCAGCTCTACATCTTGGTCGTATGATCTCCCAATCGGACGACTAGGATCGACTCATTCCCACCTCTTCCACAGCCGCTTGATCAATTTATCAAGCGGTGATCGCAAGCCCGATCGTGCCAAAAATTGAAGAATAATGTAAAGAACAACACCACACTACGGATATCATTCGATCTTGATCGAACGGTGCCTCTGCTCTTTAGTCCTAGCCCTGAGGGCTGAGATCGAGGGCTTGATATGATCAGGTCCATTCAAGGAGAATCAAATTTCGATCCTCTGATCGATAAGGATCATACATTCTCAATGCAGATATGTGGCTATCAACTGCTAGATCCGAACTGATAAAGAAATCTGAGCCACTCATTTTAAGGCATAGTCATATGCTTCATAGCACGTGACTTGGGTGAATTCCATTCAGCCCCCCGTAGCTCATGGCAATCACATAACAGTCCTTGTCTCTCGAACAATTGTAGATATCTCGGGAACAATTGTAAATATCCCCTAGCTGATTTTGGGTATTGCATACTAGTCACTGTGTATTGTTTTCTTTTATTTCATTTATTGAAATTGCATTTGTACTCCTCTATTTGTGTATATGTTTGGACACTCAGCATCATTTTTCAATTAAAAAATTGCATGTTGAACCTTGATTAATGCTCTACATTATGAATTTTTTTGCATATTTTTATCTTATCTGATTGATTTTATTACAATTATTTTGGTGAAAGATTGCATATTTTGGCCATTATGTAATATGGAATTCATAATAAATCAATCCTTGTTCTAAAGATCCCTAAAAAATCACATTATGTAGAAGTAATTATGTTCTTTCGTATGCCAAAAAATCATTGCATTTACATGCATATTTTTCCTGAATAGATTTCTCAATGATATAAGTAATCGTTTTCTAATTCACTCTAAATTTTGTATTTTTAGAAAATTAAATTGTTCAGGATTATTCTTATTACGAGCTAATTTTTTATTCTGAAATATATTAAAATCTGATATTTATTAATATTAGGGTTTTTGTCACTTGTGCCCCTCTGAGATATCGCAATTTCAGTTATGCCCCTATCTTTTTAGTAATATCAGTTGTGCCCCTCACTTCTTTCTCCGTTATCACTTGTCCCTTCCTTCAGATTGACCGTCAATGAGTTGACTTAACCATGAATTTTTCAAACCTTGTGCAGTTAAGAGGGGTATTATTGTCCAGACTTCTTCTTCATCTTCTTCCTCCTTCATTTGTTCTTCTTCCTTTCTTCTTCCTCTTGAGATCTTCTATTTCACTCAAGTCCAACTGCTTCAGGTTCTCCAGCTTCCCCAAGTCCCTGGGTAAGCACTTGATCTTGGCCTCTCGGAGCTTAAGGAAACGCAGTAACTTAAGTTCTCCGATGGAGCGAGGGATCTCGACTATCTCGGTGTTGGAGAGGTCCATGACTCGTAACTGAGGCGTGAATCGGAAGAAATCATCGTGGATTCGCTTGATGCTCTTATTGCCACCGACTAGTGGCGCATTCGACTACGGTGTCGACTATGCACCGAGCAGGTGTCTCTATGAATTGGTCTCCGGCCACATCAGCTTCCCCGCCCGCCATAAAGGACAAGATCAAGCTCCAGGGATCTTGCTGCTTGTTGATGCTCAGGATTTGATTTATCCGTGGTGGAGAGATTAATGAAGGTTTC
Source organism: Ottelia alismoides (assembly GCA_037367405.1). NCBI lineage: Eukaryota > Viridiplantae > Streptophyta > Magnoliopsida > Alismatales > Hydrocharitaceae > Ottelia > Ottelia alismoides. Next base: position 444,216 of record JAZKJV010000070.1, read on the forward strand.
TTCCGGACAATTTTGCTTTCATCGTCCCATTTATCCTTTTCTAGCTTTAGCTCTGTTACTCTTCTCAGAAGTTCCTCGATATCAAGTGCATAGCCATAACGTGAGCAGAGATGCCAACAACTGCTCGCAGCGAGAGAGGAGAGCAATCGAGTAGCTTCTTTGTTGCGATCTTGGACATTCCGCATCCAGTCTTCGACATCCTTGGTGGGCTCCTTCTCGCTGTCGATGCTCACTAACTCCTTGATTTTCTACTCTGTGCGTTCTTTCTGCTGCATCAACGTCTCCAAATTGTTCTCGAGGGTCTTCACTTTCCTTCCAGGGCATAAGGTGTACCTAATGTCTGGGGCAGAGGGGAGGTGCAGGGGGCGGAGAGGGGAGGTGCAAGGGGTAGTGCGGGGGTGCGGAGGGGAGGTGCAGGGGGCGGAGGGGGGAGGAGCGAGAGGCGGAGGAGGAGGACGGGGACGGAGGCGAGGCATGTGGGCGGAGCTGGAGGCTCGGGGGAGGCTGCAGGAGAGCTCAAGGAGGAGGAGGGGGGAGCTGTGGAGAAGGGAGGAAGAGGAGGAAGAAAAGGAAGAATATAGGAGAGGAGGAAGAGAAGGGAGGAGAGGAGGAAGACAACGGAGGAAGAAGACGAGGGAGGCGGAGGACATTTCAATTCTTTTTTTAATTTAATTACATTTGTGTCCTTGAAGTTAACGTCCGTTTGTATTGGTTATGGACGGTCACTAACCCGAGGGGCATAAGTGATAGATTTGCAAGAAGTGAGGAGCACAACTGATATTACCAAAAAGATAGGGGCATAACTGAAATTGCGATATCTCAGAGGGCCATAAGTGATAAAAACCCCTAATATTAAATTACTCACAATTACCTTGTTTGCATTTAGATATTCATAAAAAATTATATTGCATCATAAAATTTCAAAAAACTTACAATAACTTAATTTTACATAGTTTGGCATTCAGACTAAGTTTCATTAATCTTGGATTTCAATAAACAGAAATATCCTGAACTTGGTTTATTTTTCGTTGTTGCATTGTAACCTAGAAAAATTCACAATACTTGCCTTTATCTTCTTCATTGTATAAGGTTCACAGAAAAATTACTATTTGGTTAATTTGGATTAAATTGGATTTAATTCAATTTCGTCAAGATTACTTGTTTTCTAAAGAACAGAAGTTTGTTCGTATTTTGCATTTAATTTCATTTTGCATTAAAAAAATATACAAAAATTTCTTATTTGAAAACAGAGCACCTATTCATCTGAAACTGAATCTCAAGTCTCGAGGGACCTTCTTGTATCGACTTTTGGGCTTGTTTAAGTGAAAAATAATAAATTGGCCATTCACATGCATTAATTAATCATTCTTGAGTGGTTTTAGTTGCACGTTTTATTACCTGCTACAACTACAACTTTTTTTTTGAAAGGTAAGAGTAAGGTATATTAATCCCAAAAAAAAGAAAATTACAAGTAAAGTTCGGTTGCCCCGTAGGGGTTACAAAAAATTGAAACCCAAAAAACAATAGCTTAATCTTTGTAGATCAAGTTGATGGAGTGAACAATATCATTGACGATGCGATCAGCCGAGCGACGGGCGTTGGAAGTCCAAATGCTATTCCTTTCATTCCAGATCTGCCAAACAGCGGCAGCAAGCAAAATGGCAATGAGCGAACGGGTACGGCGGTGCCGAATGGAGGAACATCCAGAGATCAGGTCCATGAGGCTGTTGAGATTGGGAGCTGCCCCAACTGTGGCGATGCAAGAATCCCGCCAAATGCCCGAGGCGAATGGGCATTGGAAGAATAAATGAGCATGAGATTCGTCGTTAGCGGCACAAAAATAGCAGGCTGACGGCATGTTAATTCCAAAAGCGATGAGTCGGTCCTTGGTGGGCAGCCGTTCGCGAACAACCCTGTATAGCGTGAAGGAGTATCGAGGGGGAATTGCGCGGTCCCAGACGAAAGGTGCCCAGGCAACCGTGGGACACCGGGGGCGCAGAAGATCAAAGACATTCGCGAAGGAGAATCCTCTGGATGTCTGGATCCAAATGAACGGCGGGTGGTCACCACGAATGGCAGCGCGTAAAAGAGGCCTGATGCCAAGCATGCTGCGCCAGATACGAGAGGCAGAGGGGCCAACTGTACAGTTCCAGAAGGAGCCAGAGGAAAGGTACTTTCTGCGCATGAAGTCAGCCCAAATAGAGCAGTCCGAAGAAAGGAACCTCCAGACCCATGAGGCGAGCATAGCCTTGCGTAGATCCACGAAAGCCTTCAGCCCCAAACCACCCTTCCGTGTCGGGAGGCAGATTGACGACCAGGCAATATCATGACGACGCCTCCCCCAAAGGAAGTTCGCACACAGCTTGTCAAGCCGCTTGACCGTTGAGATAGGCAGCAAAGAACCAGCAATCCAGAATAGGAAAACACCCCGAATCACGGATTTTAGGAGCTGGGCGCGCCCAGCCATAGAGAGAGCATTGGAGCACCAACCCTCGAAAAACCTCTGGATCCGATCTTCAAGAGCCCGAGAGTCGCTACCTCGCCTGTAAGCGGAGGCAAGAGGAAGGCCCAAGTAAGTCGAGGGCAGATGCAGCTGCAACATACCCAACTGAAGTGTAGCCGCAAAAGATTGAGCCTCCCACCTTGGCCTAATAATTTTACTCTTAGAAGGGTTCAACTTCAGCCCAGATATTAGCTCAAAAGCATGCAGGATGTCCTTAATCTCCTTAAGTGCCTTGAGGGAACCCTTGCAAAAGAAAAGGAGATCGTCGGCGTAGATTAAGTGAGATGGAGCCAAGCAACGCCCCCTGCCCATACACTTGAACCGCCCATTGGCAAGAGACAAGTCAACCAGCGAGGAAAGGGACTCCATTCCAATGGTGAAGAGAAGGGGGCTGAGGGGGTCCCCTTGGCGAAGCCCACGAGAGCCAAGGAAAAAACCATGCGGCGCACCATTGATCAGCACAGAGAAGGATGTCGTGGAGATACAGTTTGAGATCCAGCCCAACCATTTTTCACAAAATCCCATGCCTTTGAGTGAGTTGATAATAAAGGTATGACCAATGGTGTCAAACGCCTTGGCAAGATCGATCTTTAGGCAAGCCTTGTTGCGGGAGCGCCTCTTGTCAAAGCCCAAAAGCAATTCATTAGCAAGGCGAATGTTGTCACTGATCGACCGGCCTTTGATGAAGGCCGATTGATTGGAGGAGATAAGATGAGGGAGAGCGGCAGCAAGCCTAGTGGACAACAATTTAGCAAAAATCTTATATATGACATTACAACCAGAGATGGGGCGGAAGTCATTAATCCCGGATGGGGATTGAACTTTAGGAATCAGTGTAAGAAAGGTGTGGTTGACCTGGCGGACCATTCTGCCCCCGTTGTAAAGGAAGAGCATCGCATCACGCACATCATTTTTTACCAAGGGCCAATGGCTTTTAAAGAAGTTTGCATTGAAACCGTCAGGGCCCGGAGCTTTGGAAGACCCAATAGAAGACACCGCATTCCAAATCTCCATGTCCGCAAAAGGCCTAACAAGCCAAGCACTAGCATCAGCCGTCAGGCAACGCTTGAAAGGAGGCGGGTTAAGCGGGAGGGGGACCGGGTCCCTTGGGGAAAGGAGGGCGGAGAAATGATTTAAGGCCGAGGAGGCTACCTCAGATGCACGATCAATAACAAGCCCCTGTTCGTCCACAAGATGAGAGATATAGTTCCTGGAGGTCCTCTTGTTAGCAGAAAGGTGGAAGAACCGCGTATTGCGGTCCCCCAACTTCAACCAGTCCACCCTGCTCTTTTGTTTCCAGGCCGATTCAAGGTCAACCTCCAACGAGTTAATGTGAAATTTAACATCAGCTTCTAATTGAGCAAGATAAGAATCCGCAGGCGAATCACCAAGTGCACCCGAGATAGATTGAAGGCAGTCCACTGCTTTGGAGTGATCGGAGAGCACATTGCCCTCCCTCGCCGCCCAAGACTTCAAGGCAGCCTTAACATTTTTCAACTTGCACACCAGCTTAAAGAGGGGGTTTCCATGAGCAGGGTAGTCCCAACCCTGCAAAAGAGCCTCCCGATACCCAGGGCGGGACTGCCAATAGTCGAAGTACCTAAAAGGGCATTTAGGATGCGAAGCAACCCCAATAACCACAGAAAGCAGATGGTGGTCAGATTCAGCCAGGGGGGTGTAACACAGCTTGATCTGCGGGAGGGAGGTGATAAGAGAATCATTCACAAGGGCCCGATCAAGCCTGGCGGCGATTCTACGCGGTCCCACGGTGGAGTTATTCCAAGACCATAAATTGCCAGAGGCCTCTAGGTCATTAAGACCGCAGTCCAGAATGCAATTGTTGAAATCCTCAAGATCTCCGCGGGGTGGGACGCGTCCTCCAATTCTTCTGAGGTATAACGCACTACATTAAAGTCGCCCAACACCAGCCAAGGGACCGAGATAGCATTTTTGATGCTGCGAAGATGCTCCCACAAGTCCCTTCTGACCAATGGGCAATTCGCCCCATAGATGATGGAACAGTTGAGGGTGAAGCCACCAAGATTGCAGCACCGCATGGTGATAGCTTGAGGATGATTACCGAGTAAATCACATCTCCAGGAGGAGGTATTCCACAGGAAGAAGATTCTCCCAAGGGGGGTATTGTTATGCAAATGTTCCCAACCACAGGGAATGGCTTTCGCAAAAATTTCACGATTAGACGGCCTAATCTTGGTCTCAATAAGGCCAATTATCTGGGCATCTTTCGAGCGTAACGTCTTTAGCAGGGACCGAAATTTTCTGGGCTTGTTAAGGCCACGGGTGTTACAAACTGCTACAGACATAAGGCAATTATTGGTTGAAATGCATGGGCACTGATTGCCCATTAGGCTTGGACACTGAATGCCCATTTGAAGGAGTGGGGCCCTTAGAAGCCTTCTTTTTCTTGTGAGTAGCCATAACCCATAACAGGTTTGCCTCGGCAAAGTTTATCCCACTCAGAGAAGCATCGTCCTTGCATGGGCCATTAAGGTCAGGGACTGGAGCCTCAGCTCCCGTCTGTGGAAGAGCAGATGGTCGTCGGCTGGCCACAGCCTTCCTGTGTAAAAGATTCCTGGTGCCAAAAGGGAATGCGTTGGACAGCTTTGTTGAGGAAGAGGGGTGCCTATGAGCTCTTTGAGGGATAGATGTGGATTCTGGAAAGCATTGCTCCGTAGCATGAGGGAAGGCGGGGTTAGTGGTGCCATGTGCCTCCAAAACCGACTGAAGTTGCGGATTGACATGGTTAACATAGTCAACGGCAGGGCCAGAGGCATTTGAACTGGAGGTGGTATGTGCAGCGGACGCCACAGGGGGGGTGCAAGCGAAGGGCCAGCATCATTGGTAGGGGAGCATGATGGGGCCCTGGAATGGACGGGCTGTCTCGGAATATCAGCAGCCATAGGAGAGCCGGAATGTGCCTGCCCGTCGGATTCAGGAACATGATCGAGTCCCCGGTCCACCACAAACGGGCACCGCTGGGAGCTAAGACCGAAAGAGATACATGAAGCACATCGCGGCGGAAACCATTCAAGTTCAACCTCAACATTCTGGCGGGCGCCCGAGAAGAACACCAAAGGGACTGTCCTTGGGATAATCTTGGAGGCATGGATCGAGATACAACATCTCGCGAAGTCCGGATTTTTCCCAGTTGCAGTGGCATGATCCATGAACAGGGGGGTACCAAGGAGGCTGGCGAGTTTGTTCAGAATGAGATCCGAACAATGGCCTAGGGAGAGGCCGTGGAATCGGACCCAAACAGGGATCTCAGTGAGGTGATCCTTCTCAAGACCAGATGCCGCTTCCCATCTACGTAGCACCATGAAGCGCCCTTGGAACAACCAGGGGCCTCCTCCGAGGATTCTATCACAATCCTCACAGTTGCTTAGCTTTAGATAGTAGAATCCATTGGCTTTGGGGACAAGTCTGAACTCGCCCGTGGGTTTCCATACTTTTGTAACGAAATCAGACAGCAACTTAAAATAAGGTCTCTTACCGAGGACGTAGAAGACGATGGTGTTCGCCCAAAGGCATTCCAAGGATCGAGCTTCCGCCTCCGAGACGAAGGCCACCTCCTCACCTTCGAAGAGAGAAGGCGGAGAGAACAGCATGCGGTGGTTGATAAGCGGGAGGTCGGTTCCAGAGCCGCAGACCTCGCGCCATGATCTCCCTGGCGGCGCGGAGGTCAGAGGGCGACCGGGGATGCCAGGAAAGACAGGAGGAGGTGTCGGGGTCGGGAACGAAGGTGGGGGTCGCTGTGTGGAGGTGGTGTTGGGAGCGGAATGGACCGATGAGGGCGGAGGTCGCGATTGGGATGGGGCGGAAGTGGTGGTGGAAAGCACGGCTGAGGAGCCGTGGGAGGCTGCAGAGGAGGCGTGAGAGGCTGCAGAGGAACCGTGAGAGGCGGGAGCGGATGCGGTTGACTGAGGGCAGGTGGAAGAGGGGGGTGCATTGGGGGGCGGCGGAGGGGGGGGAGGAGGTGGTTGCGGGTTCATAGGGTTAGGGTGCTACAACTATAACTTGACATAACTAAGAGTGGTAGAAACTGTATTTTCAGTTATCTCGATCTCACTAGGTCAATACTTTGACTTAAAGTCAACATTTTGATTTTTGGTCAACACCTTGACTCGTCTGATCCGGCACCTCTGAATCTTTGTTTCCATGTAAAGGACAAGCATTAAGAGGTTGGATGGATGCCAATCTTTGGAAAAAAATTTCCATATCTTTCTTAGACTGTAGATCCTATCTTGATAGTCACTTGACGATGCTGGTTGTGTCCTCAATCTGATTCTTTAGATCCACAACCATGCATCAAACTTTATGATCTAACTTTTAGATCATCAACTGTATGATATCAAGATGACCATGGTAAATTACCCTGATTATAAAAAGGAGCATGTAAATGCTAACTTAGTTATACTTTGTTTCAGATAAAGGATTAGTCTGCAATAACTTTTATTGCATAATGACTCATCATGAGCTCACATGACCAACATGGCAAATGTGGAAAGAGAGTTGTTGTGGATTTTAAGAGGCGAAATCCTGATCCCGCACAACTATCTTCCAACTAACTTGCGACTTGCTGCAGGATTTCTCCTAGTTGGACCGTTTATCTGCCATCTAACGTTTTTTTATCTCCTTCCCTTAGTAGATGTCTCCTCACTCAAAGTTCGTGTCAATGAATAGGGCCTGTTCGTTTGGAGAATAGGCCCAGGAATAAGGGGCCTATTCTCCTTTCGACACGGATTTCTATGGTATGATTATTCCTCCTCATTCTATCTTATTTCACTCTTATTCCTATTTTTATCCCACCTTACCTACCTTTATTTCACCTTATTCTCCTTATTCGTATCCTCCAGCCGAACGGAGAATAGACCCTTATTCCCCTTATTCCCCATCCTTATTCCTGCTTATTCTTTCTACCGAACGGACCCTAAGACTTGAGGTGGAAAATACAGCGTACCTACAAGTTGATAGAAGACTATCTTCTTCTTGGAGCTCTACATGCCATATGATACCTTCTTTTGCTTTTGTTTTCCTTTCTTTTTGGGCCTAGATCTGTTGGGCCCGGGGCACAACTCTTTTTGTTTCGTTTTAGGCCCCAGCTGTTTCTACCTAGTTTTTTTTACTGTTGTGTATATGCTGAGGCTACTCCGCTTCCTCAAAAAAAAAAAAAAGAGAAAGATATCATATAAATTGCAGGAGGTTTTATTATTAGAGCCTTTTTGTACTTCTTAAAAAAAGCAATATTGCTTCGTCTTGCTCGTGAAACATATTGATCCCGTGTATTATATCTCTCGAATAAAATAAGGAGCACGTTTTACAAGTTGCCTTTGCTCGATTAGTTCTAGAAGGTCTGTGATAGATATTTCACATCATCTATAGACGCTTTTATACGAAGCATTTGTGCTTAATCACGTGGGTGTGTTCGGATAGTGGGTTTAGGTGGGTTAAACTGGTTGCATGTAATCTATTTTTGGGTTTTGATATTTGGATAGAGGGTTAAACTGGGGGTGGGTTGGAAGTGGGTTTATTGTGATATGATTGTATTAAAGTTTGAAAAAATGAGTAGTTATTGTGATGTGATTGTACTGGAATTTGAAAAAGTGAGTAGAATTGGAGTAGTTTATAATTTTTATATGATATGATGGTATAATATATATTTTTTATGGAATAGATGGAATAAAATTAATTTATTTAATATTTAATTAAAGAATAGATAATGGGCCCCACAAGAAAAAGAAAATAAGGATTTTTGGGGTAAACCCACCTCTTGGAGGTAAACCCCCATCCGAACGACACCGTACTGTACTAGAAGGTTTAGTTTCATCAATGTTCGATGTCCAGCTCGTACGACTCAATCCTTAATTTGTAGATATATTGACTTATTGTATCAGGATATCTAAAATCCATCGACTGTGAATGAACATGGGGCGTATGATTTTTTAATTTTATTTTGGATGTCGAAGTAGCATGACTTAATTTGCTTCCGTTTCTAGTAGAATAAGAAAATTTTAAAAATAATTTTCAATGAATTTATAAAATTGAAAAAATAAAAAAGGTCAATCTTGTGTGCAACAAAATAATTTATATAAATGAATAATTTAATATTCGCTGCAATATTACGAATGATTAAATATAAACAATTAATATTTTCGTTGCTTGATTTTTAAAATTCGTAAAGAATATCATATTTATTTCTTTTATTGCTAGCAACGAATAGTAATACTACAACAAAACACTCCCGAGCAAATAAGTTATTGCAACGGAGTTCGCTTTTTCCATCAGCAAAAATTTCGTCGTCCAAACATTGACACTATAATTGGCCGTGACATATGATGCAAAAATAACAGGGAAAAAGGACCCTACATCGGGTGCAGGAAATTCTCTACATCCGGCCTAATTTTTCATTATTTTTTGATTTTTTAAAATGAAATCTTGGAAAATTTAGATCACCATGTATCACCATGTTGTCATTTCAAATTCAACTTAATTCGACATTTCTATCATCTCCATCAAGACTACCAAATTTTAACGGTCTCAGATTTGTTGAAATCGACCCCTTTTAGATGAACATGTTAGGAATGCCTATTTTACATGAAATTTGAAACACTTATTCCCCTCAACATATTAAGTAAATCTCCCCACCTTTTAATTCAAAAAAAATAAAAAGATAATGCGAAAATGAGGTGGGTGCAGGGAGTTTCCTACACCACTGGATGCAGGCTCCCTGCGCTCAAAATAATATGCACCCACCAATTTGTGGCAACATATTTTCAGTTGCAATTAAACTATGGCTACCGGGGTTTTGGCAACAGGTGTTGACAAAGTTAAGGCCTGAACCCATTGCCACAAGTGAAATTTTTATCACTATACTTTGTCGACACAACGTAATTTTGTTGTAGTGTATCATGATGGTTATAGCTTGACTTTTTCATCTGTTACTTGCACATCAGTTGCTATAAATTTTAACGGAAAAGTCAACAGGTAATCATAATTATACCAACTATTAGTGTTCATTACAAATCATAAGATCAAAAGATAATTTTGCAATGAATAATACAGTTTTTTTTAAATTTAGCAGCGAAAGATATATCAATGAATATTTAAATTTTACATTTTTCTTCATTTTATAGTTTTTCAACTTATCTTAAGAACCTGCTTTCGAAATTAGAATTGTAAAATAAAATATTTAAAATTACACTATTCTTAATAATATAAACATGATTTTTACCCTCACAAGCCTTAGAATTCTTATAAATTTCCTCGACCTTTTAAACGTCATTATCATTCCTTCGACTATATAAACTTGCTTTTACATGACAAATCTTGTGATTAAATCACATCTATTACATCGCTAAAATGTAACCGATTCCATAAAAAAATATCTATATTGCCCCTTTTCTTTAAAAGTTTAAAAATAGAACTTCATGTCTCTCTTTCACTCTCGATCTCGCTCCTCTTGGGACATGTTTGGTAATTGGGTTGGGTTGTAGTATCCTCATGTGAATAGTGGATGGTTGAAGGATTGGAGATGGTTGGAATGATAAATGTAATATGATATGACATTGATTATGCATTGTATTAGCTTTTATGATTATAATATATTTATTATATTAATTCTTTTATTTGAACGTGGTTAAAAAAATATTATAGCAAAGAAACTATGCGGTCCATACAACTAATTCCAACTCAAGAATGTAGGGATAGAGCAGTGGGCAACCCCATTTTACCATTATATATTTCATACTTTTGTAAATGATATCAAAACGAGTGCACCCACATACACAATACATATCATACATATAACACAACTTTGATATCATTGACACACGTAACACGCACACGCATAGGAAAAAAATGGGACTGCATTGGCTGCCTCTACACAATTTTCCGTAATTTTTTTACTTTTTTTTGCAAAATATCACCATGTATATATATATATCCCTCAAATATGTCATTTGAATTTCGTCAAAAACAAAGTCTTTTATGTTCTCCATCTAGAATTCGACTTATTCTAAATGGAGGACATAAGAGTCTCTGTTTCTGACGAAATTCGAATGACATATTGGAAGACACAAAAATTTGAAAAATGACGTGAGGACAACCCATCAAATCCCATATATAATATATATGAATAGAAACTAAAAAACTCAAAAAAAAGAGAGAATGAAAACAACTTATGCATATAAATGTATACTGAATAAATAATTTAAGAAAAATTATGAACGGCGGTGCACCACTGCAATATCAAACAAAATTCACAGCATTCCCATGATTAATGGCATCAACCCATTGATTGGGTTTATGCAATTTTTCATTATAAATCCATGATGCCCACTCCATTTAATTTAATTATCCATTAATTCTGATGGGCCTATAACGGTCGATTAATTCCCAAAAGCCCAAATGGGCCATTTTCCTTGTAACCTCCAGCCCGTCCTCAAGCCTACTCCAACCGGGTACTACCTGCACGACCAACTGGGCCCGATTGGAAGTTCCGGATCCGGATCTCTACACTGTTGATCCGCACTGAGATCCTCCGTCGGAATTAAAATGGACATGGATATATCTTAATAGGAAAAAAGGAGGATGTTCCTTTGGAGCATGTAATTTAAATGCTTCCACACTTTTTTCTCGATATTTTTTTATTTTTTAAAAATGAATCACAGTGGTATTTAGATCACAATATGTCGTCATAGTGTCATTCAAAATTCGATTTAATTCGAAACTTCTATTTTCTCCGTCAAAACTATCAAATTTTAACGGTCTCACACTACAACAAAATTGAGCTATAGTGACGGTTTTGAAAAAATCCGTCACTATATTAGCCGTTGTTAAATATATAATGACGATATTATTCGTTGCGAAATGAGTTTTCGTACTCAAAATTAGCAACGAATATCATATCTGTCGTTATATCATTAGCAACGGTCCACATAGCGACGCTTATCCGTTGCTATTTTTCAAAATATCCACTAATCGTCGCTATTTTTTTAGTTCAAAATTTAGCGACGATTAACTAAAATTTTAAAAAATAGCAACAAATAAGCGTCGCTATGTGGACCGTTGCTAATGATATAACGACATATATGTTATTCGTTGTTAATTTGAGTACGAAAACTCATTTCGTAACGGATAATATCGTCATTATATATTTAACAACGGCTAATTTAGTGACGGATTTTTCAAAACCGTCACTATAGCTCATTTTTTTGTAGTGTCATAAGTGCTGAAATTGACCTCATTCAGATGGAAGTGTAGGAACATCTGGTTTACACAGAATTTGAAACATATATTCCACTTATTATTATAAGTAAATCCTCCCAGATTTCATTTCAAAAAAAAAATAAAAAAATTTATGGAAAGAAAGATGGGAGAATAGTCTTATATACTCCTAGGAAGCACACTCATTTAACACATCTTAATATCCCATTACTATGTTCAAAAAATTATCGAATATAGGTATCCGTATTCATATATTAATTGAATATAAAAAATAAGATATCCTCTGTAATTTTTTTTGAAACATGGATATAGTAAAAGTAAAAGGATCTGGATTCGGATTCAAATATCTGAATACAAAATATCTCATACACACATTTATAGTAATATATTATGTTGAGTAAATTACAAAAAAGGGACTGAGCTTTACATAGATTCTCAAATTAGGGACTGATCTTTATTTCGTAACAAAGAGAGGATCAAATTTTAACTTAATGGTCCAATCCCCAACTCCGTCAATGGGCACCTTAATCCATAAACTTACTTGACGAAATTACCCCTAACCAATTCTACACCCACCCCCGTGGAAGTGACCTCGCTGGAAGCCCCCCCAACCCGCACCCCAGCTGTCCCGCCCCCTTCCCTGCTCGTCTCGAAGCCGCCCCCAGCTCCTCCACTGCCCGCTGGTCGAAGTTTTCCCGTCGCCTCTCGAGCCCGCCGGTCGTCACCCCCCCTGCGCCGCCTTCCCTGCCTGCTGGTGGAAACCCCCCTGCTGCCTTCCCAGCTCTCCTCAAAGCCCCCCCGCCACCTTCTTTCCTGCTCGCCTCAAAGCCCCCTCCACCCCACGAGCCCAGCTGCCCCCTCGCCCAACCACTCGTCTCCTGCGCCCAGCTGCCGCTCCTACGCCGCCGCCCCGTCACTAGGTACACCACTGAGATAGACGGGGCCCTTCTTCTCGTAGGTGGGGATGTCGAGCTCGAACTTGTCATTGACGATGGACTCGATCTTGTAATGGGTGCCGGTGGAGTTGAAAAGGAGGGTGGAGTAGATGGGGAAGTTCTTGGCCTTGAAGATGTCGAGCCAGTAGGAGCCAGTAGGTAGGGGGCGACGATGGTGGAGGCTGGGGTTCCACAGGGGGTGGGTTCTTGCTGCGGCAGATGGTCAAGGATGACGGAGGGGAGGGGAGAAGGAGGTGGGTCGGCGGGGGAAGGGGGAGGTCGGTGGGGGAGGGGGTTGACAGGGGTTCTACGGACGGGGGTCACTTCCATGGGGGTGGGTGTCGAATTGGTTAGGGGCAATTTCGTCAAGTAAGTTTATGGATTAAGGTGCCCATTGACGGATTTGGGGACTGAACCGTTAAGTTAAAATTTGATCCCCTCTTTGTTACGAAATAAAGATCAGTCCCTAATTTAAGAATCTATGTAAAGCTCAGTCCCTTTTTTGTAATTTACCCTATTATGTTTAGCATACAATTAAACTAAATCTAAGTCTATGCAAAATATCTCATACACACATTTATAGTAATATATTATGTTTAGCATACAATTAAGCTAAATCCAAGTCTATGCATCCCGTCGACCTTCTTCAATAACAAAAAAAACTATGCCCCATTGTCTCGACTGTTAGATCTTGTTAGATACTAAAAAAATTGATGGGTATTTCCGTAACATAATACAAAGTAGGGAACAAATCACCGTGACGGTGATTTCCCTTTGTTGAGAACATACACGACTCAAAAGAATAAACATTTGCATTGAAAGATGTGGTCCTAATAAGAAGATTTGTACAATCGTGCGTGTGCGTGTGTGTGTATATATGTAATAGGAATGTAATACAAGCGTGATTGAATGAAACAAGGGTGTAAAAAAATTTCTCTAAAGGTAAATAAAGCAACGTGTGGTGAATCTACAACATGGATTGTATATCATTCAATTATAATATATTAATAAATACTAATGAAAAGTGTAATCTATAGTACGATTGTGATAGAAAAAACACTAAAGAGGATCAATAGGATCAATACCAATAGTATTTCAAAAATGCTAAAAGGAGAAACAATATGTACATGAATGTGATGCAGCCATTAAGATAAACAATGAGATGGACTTCCAAAAAATCCCTTTCCACAAACTATCCTCACCAATTCTTCTCATGAGAGAACAAAATAGAATGGAGAGAGGGACGCCCGTAACTTCCTCTTTTGAGATGGGATTCAAATAAGGAAAAGATAATGGATTTTCTTTGGGGATCATGATCAATTTAATAACCTCCTTGAGAATTTTCAGATCTACCCATCATAGATTTAAAAATTCTCCCTTTATCTCTACATAATTAATCTCCATGCAATCAAAAATATATTGATGCCCAAAATGAAATCCTGAACTTTATTTGATCACTTCTTTATAATTGACCACAATTATAGTTGGCAGTATAACTAATTACAAATATATACACATATAAGTCCATCGTTGGATGTTAAATCCAACAATCTCTTACTTGGACTATATGTGCATATATTATAATCACATAATATCCGAATGAGCTCAGCCTTTCTCTCATTACTTTAATGTGTATCCACAAATCATGTCTATAAGTTGTATCAATCATAGGATCAAAATGGCTATGTTACAACTCTAATAACTTAAACTTTAATGATCATGTATGTTCATACAACTTAATAATATAAATTAGAATATGGGTATGTAGCATGGAAATCATATGCAATGTGACTTAAAATATACTTTCCAACTGGTCATACTTGATGAATAACACAACGAATATAAAAGAATTATTTATACAAAATAATAACCATACTATCCAAATTGAGATACCAAGATACCAAATAGATCTGATTACATGCATGCTCAAAAATCACACTAAAATTGAATATCTTTAACTGAAATGACACCCATATTCATGGTATGATCATGAAATACTTTAGGTGGAAATCATTTAATAAGCAGATCCACAATCATGGAGCCTATACCGATATACTCAATAGATAATTGTCCACTTTGTACTCTTTCTTTTACAACCAAGAATTTGATGTCTATATGCTTAGACTTTGTCGAACTCCTGTTGTTATTAGAATATAAGACCGTTGACTTGTTGTCATAAAATAACTTTAGTGGTCTTTCAATATCAATTATACACAACCCACTGACAAAATTACGCAACCAAATTCCGTGACCGAGTGTCTCGTAACTAGCTATGAATTCCGCCTGTTATAGTGGAAGAGACTATAAGAGGCTACTTAGCACTCTTCCAAGAAATAACACCCCCAGCAAGTGATAGATGTAGCATGATGTAGACTTCATACTATCGTGACATCCAGCAAAATCGGAGTTGCTATAACCAATGATCTCAAGTTGGTCTGACCTCATATATGTGAGCATATATTCTTTTGTTCTTTGTAGATATCTTATAACCCTTTTAACTACTTTCTAATGATTATGTCCTGGACTGCTCAAATATCTGCCAACACCTGTAATATATGCCAAGTCTGGTCAAGTAAAAACTTGCGCATACATTAGACTTCCAACTGCTAAGGCATAAGGAATTCTTTGTATCTATCTTTTCTCAATATCATTCTTAGGGCATTGGTTGAGACTGAACTTATCTCCCTTAACCACAGTGGTATCAATTGGTATACAATATTGCATTCCATATCTTTTGAGAACCTTTTCAATATATCTCTTTTGAGATAAACCCTGGATATGCTGAGAACAATCCCGATATATCTCAATATCCAAAACAAAAGACATATCACCAAGAACTTTCATGTCAAAATTCTTTAAAGAAATTTCTTGATGTCTTGTAAAATGTTCATATCGTTTCTAGAAAGCAAGACGTCATCAACATATAATACCAAGAAAATATATTTACCTTCACAAAACTTATGCTATATGCATTCATCAGCTAAATTCATCTCAAAAATAAAAGAGATAATCACATGATGAAATTTGAAATGCCATTGTCTTGACGTCTGTTTGAGTCCATAGATTGATTTCTTGAGTTGCAAACCATATTCTTTGTGTCTCCCAATACAAAATTTTCTGATTGCACCATATATATTATTTCGTCACTGTCACCATTGAAAAATATTGTCTTTACAGACATCTGATGCAATTCTAAATTAAAGAATGCAACCCATGCCATTATAATCCTGAAATTCTCTTTCGAAAAAACTGAAGGGAAAGTCTCTTTGTAATCAATGCATTCTTTTTGTGTAAATCTTTTTGTAACACAGCGGGTTTTGTATCTTTCCACATCACATTTTGAATCCATCTTTATTTTAAATATTCATTTGTAATCAATGGGTTTCACACCTTTAGGTAATGATAAAAGATCCCTCACTTTATTATCATTCATTGATTTAATGTCCTCATTCATGACATCTATTCACTTTAGAGAGTTAACACTTCGATGAAAGGTGATTGGATAATCTTCCATCACTCAAATGTCTACATCTTGTTTTTGGAGAAATACAATATACTCAACTGGTATTGCACTTCTTCTCTCTCTAGTAGATCTTCTTAATGGCAAAGATTAATGAGGTGTTGATGTTTGTTCCTCTATAATTTCATTTTAGATTGATTCAGTAACATTATCTTGAATGTTTATGTCATTAGAAATAATAGGGATGTCATCCCTATCAAGTCCAACTACACCAAAGGGAATGTCAACATATTCCTCTTCAAAGACAAAGTCTTTACCTTTATCCTCCTCACAAATTCAACATCCTAAAAAACTAATATTACTGGACTAAAAAATGACTTAGTTGTGGGATCATTAACTTTGTACATGATTTTCCATAGTATCCAATAAAATAACAACTAATTGTTCTTGCATCCGGTTTCTTTTCATTTGGCTTGTAAGTCCTTACCTCGGTTGGACATCCCCAAATATGAAAATGATTTAGACTACACTTCATGCCCGTCCAAAGTTCATATGTGATTTTATTAGTTGTCTTAGTTGGAGCTTTGTTTAAGATATATGTTGCAGTCTTGAGTGCCTCTCCTCAAAGAGATTATGGCAAAGTGGAATGACAAATCATACTCCTCATCATATCCTTAAGTGTTCTATTTCATCTTTCAGCTACACCATTCACGGCTGACGACCCTGACATGGTATATTGTGGGATAATATCACATTCTTCGAGGTATCTTGCAAAAGGTCCTTGATGTTATTCACCTGAACCATCGTATCTACCATTGTATTCATAACCACGGTCAAATCTAACATTTTTAATCCTTCTACGTAGTTGATTCTGAACTTCAGCCTTATTGAACACATCCAAGGATTGACATTTTTCATGAATGAGATATATGTAGCCATATCTAGAAAATTCATATATGAACTTATAGAATATTGTTCTCCATTCCAAGCAACCGTAGAAAATGGACCGTAAATATTTGTATGTATAAGTTTTAAGACGTCTAATAACCTATTGGCTTCAAATCTCCTTTTGTTAATTTTTTTCCTTTTACACAGTTCACACATATCAAAATTTCTAAAATCTAAGTAACTTAGAATTTCAGTTGACATAAGCCTTTCTATCATTGACCTGGATATATGCCCCAATCATTTGTGTCGTAATTATGTTGAACTCACAAATGTAATTTTTCTTTTCATATCTCGTGTAGTAGAAAGAAATGATTCACTATAAGAGACAACTATATTCAAACAATAAAGACGACAAAATTTAGCTAAGAAACCAAAACCAACAATGATAGAGTTCTCAAATAAACTAATTATTCCATCATCAAAAGAAATAGAGTAGCCAGCTTTATCCAAAAGATAAACTAAAATCAAGTTTCTACAAAAATAAGGTGCAACAAAATTTACGTCTAGATCAAAGTAAAAGTCATTCTTCAGCAACAATATGAATTTTCCTATTGCTTCGACATCTACTGATTCGTCATTCCCCACATAGAGGTACTTTTCAGCTTGACATGGTTTTTGGTAGCTCAGGTAGCCCCGCATGGAGACACCAACATGAGTAGTAGCTCTAGAATCTAGCCACAAGTGTGTTGTCGTACCGAAGTCAAACTAATTTCTAAACAAATCAAACTATGAAGCGTACCTTTCTTACCACGTCAAGCGTGATAATTTGTGCACTTCTTCTTCCCGTGTCCTTCAGCTCCACAAAAGAAACAAACATGTAGCAGATGGTTCCTTATTCTGTTGTTTGAACATATCACAATATTTTAAATTTTTTTAAAAGAAAACTTGAGTAATAAAATTATTCATAAACTTACTAGTAAGACTTGGGTACAAAAGTTTTTCATACAAAATAATAAATGTAAATAACCATTCCTCTTCTTTGTATCCTCTCTTTTGAAATTTAGAACTTTCCTTTAGAATTTAGTGTCCCTTAAAGTAAATTTTTTTATAAAGCATTCTACGAGTATTGTGGTTACTACCGGATGGAGATTATGAAATTTTATCTTTTCTATCACTAATTCAATGCATCTAATCAAGTTTTATTATTCTCTTTTTCCTTTGGTGTGGATTGATTGGCAGAAATGTACAGACACAAACGGATATAGATATAGGCGTTTCTATATCCTTGTCTATTTTTAAATACAAATATGGATGCAGATACATATATTAACGAATATAAAACTATGTTACCATATCCTTAAAAAATAGATAAAGATGGAAAATGGGTACCAAATGCATACAAATGCTCCATGTATTAGATTAAAAATGCAAGCATTAGATGAAATATAAATGATATAGATACACTAATGGTACTGGTAATAATTATATCAAAAATTATGAAAGATTGCATAACACAATAGGTTTTATCATTTGTACCGCTTTTAGAATATGCGATATCAATTATGTCCCTTTGTTTTGTAATATCAGCTGTGCCAATGTATTCTTACAAAATCTGCAATTCTGCCCTTTTGTAATATCAGTTATGCCACTAGTTCACCTTGACAGAAGGACAAAACTTCGATATCGTAAGAATATGGGGGAAGAATTGATATTACAAAGAAGAGAGGAGCATAACTGATATTGTAAGATCTAAGTGGGGTATACGTGGTAAAACCCTAACATTACGTTATCTATGGTTAACAATAAATTTATAATTATGTCTATAAATGAAAATGGATATTCGGTATGACCAAAGGTCCCGGAGCTTGCCCGCCCAGCCTGCTCATGGGCCAGGCTTGGGCCAAGATATTTCATGAACAGGCCGGCCCGATCCGGCCCACTCTTTGGCCCACCTATCAACTGGACGGACAATGGACATGTGCCACAAAATCTGGCCCAGCCCGTACATATACAAATATTGCTTTAAAAATTACATTAAATATATTTAATATAATATTTCAAGTTTTTATTTTACATTATAAATATTAGATTGTATTTTATAGTTTACATGCCAAGAAATGCCTATTATTGTTACTTAGAATTAGAAAGATTAGATGATGCTAAAAAAATTAATTATCTCTATAAATTAGATTAAAAAAGTTAAGAAAAAAATTTACATTCGGCCCATGGGTCGGCCCGATCCGGCTCGGCCCAGACCTGGGTCAAGCTTGGGTCTTGGAGTATGACATGTGGGCCGACTCGGGCTGAGCCTTGAACAAGGGGAATTTAGAACCGTGGCCCATTCTCCTGAACGTAGCCTGGCCTGAACTTTTGTCAGGTCTAATATTCGAATACATATACGAATGTTTGCGGATATCAAAGTGATATCCTTATCCGTATCTATTTTGAAAAGAGAGGAAAATAGGTGAGCTTTGGGCAATGTGGATATGCATCTATAGAAATAAAAATTAAAAAAAATGAGAAATTGAAAAACGGACGATAGGTTACTGGAAGATTTGGGATTAAACCCTCTCATTCATGCCCATTATTTCAAACATGAGGAGAATCAGTCGATTATTTTAGCTTTTTAAATTTGAAAAGATCATAATCTCACGAGCGGACAATCTCATTTACCTAAAAAATGGAGGCATAGGAGGCCAATCCCAATTCTCCTGGAATTTAGAGAAGGAAGGCGAGGAGTAACAAGGAGGCCTGACCCCCTCTCGTCCCCCCTCCCTCCGTCCATGGGCTCAAGAGAGGAGTTGACGCCGAGCTTGCGGATGTGAGGGTGCGTGCCTATGGTCAGGTCGCGCTACTTCGAGAGCATCTGCAGCTCCACCATGGGGCCGAGGGTTTTGGGGTTTGTTGGGAGTGGAAGGAGCTCCAATGACAAGTTGATGCTCTCCCTCGACTAGGTCTCATTGATTCTGGGGATTCTTGAGCATAACGACCAGCAGCATCGTTGTTCCATGTGCAGTCCCAAGTCTGCCTCAACAAGGGACATATTGACATATTTTTGCAATGTGATTTAATTGAAGGTGAAGAAGAAGAAAGGAAGAGGAAACTATTTAACTAATCTTGTACACATCCCCTTTCCCTAATCTGACAATGGTATGAATAAACCATGGTTTGGCACACTCCATTGATGGCTAAACTGATGGAAGGGCATACGTGATAATGGTGTAAGAAGGTTGCTGATATTTCAAAAAGGGAGAAGCATAATTAATATTGCAGAATCTAAGAAGGACATAAATGTAAAGAAACTCTAGATATTTTCATGTACTTTTTAAAGGTTTAAAGACAAAAGATAAGAGACTGAAACTAATAAATCATGGATTCATCACGTACATAACACTAGCACTTTATCATGCAAGGATGCAAGGAAGAACAGTGGATCCAAGCAGACACTTAAAACACAATTTTTAAAGAATGCCTTCACTTATTTGCTTGGGATTTCTGAAAGCAATTAGTTTTTGAAAAACATACACAGCAAATAATAAAGTGCATGTATTGCATCTCAGTAAGAAATGAAAGTATTACAGGAATAACGCTCACCCTAAAATCCATGTACAAATTCCAGGTAACCACACATGGAAAGAAAACAAAAAACCATATTAATACCAAAAATAATAAATGTCCACACATGGAAGCCCACCTCCTCCCCCCGCACCGTCGCACCTGCAAGCTCGCACCCCTCCCCCCCACCGCAGCACCTGCAAGCTTGCACCCCTCCCCCCGCGCCCCCGCACCTGCAAGCCCGCACCTCTCCCCCACGCCCCCGCACCTGCGAGCTCGCTCTCTCTCCCTGCGCTGCCTCAACTGCAAGCTCGCACCCCTCCCCATGTCGTCAGCCTCTCCCTGCAAGAGCCCCCTCGTCAATCCGTCCTGGAAGCCCCGCAACCTGCATGTTTTTTCTTTTTTTTTTCTTTTTAACTTTTGATTAATCTTAGCCGTTCAATCGCGTATTGGTTAGGTTAACTCACTCATATGGTTGAGTTAATGGAAAAAACTAACAGAAGGTTATGGATGTAAAACGAAGTATGTATTCAAGGTTCTGAGTGTAATTCATGATTATAAAGGGTTTCTGGGGTAGTTATGAAACTACTAAGGGTTATGGGTGTAAATATCCCTATTTTATATGTGAGCTGAAGCTTGCACTCGGGGATGTAGGTAATTTCATACACTCGATTTTTTTCTCATTTTTTGGGGTTTTCGAATGAAATCTTAGAGGGATTTACTTAATATATTGATGGGAATATGTGTTTCAAATTTCATATAAAACAAGCATTCCTAACATGTTCATCTAGAAGGGGGTAATTTTAGCAATTTTAAGACCGGTAAAATTTAATAATATTAATAGAGATGATAGAGGTCTCAAACTAAGATGAATTTGGAATGATACTATGGTGATATATGGTAATCTAATTCTCCCAATGTTTCATTTTAAAATAAAATCAAAAAATTATGTAAAAAGAGGATGTGGGGAGTTACTGCACCCCTTGGTGTAAGCTCCCTTTTTTCCTTTCTATATCTAGAAATTATATGTGATGATTATACATAGAAAACATAAGCAACACTCAATACACCAAAATTTTAGGTGAAAATGCAAAGAAGATGCAATGGAAATATGTGATGATTATACATAGAAAACATAAGGAGCACTCACAATACACCAAAATTTTAGGTGAAAATGCAAAGAAGATGCAATAAAAATTGGGTATTTGGTATTTTGTTCTTTTTATGTGTTTTTTTCTGTATTTGGTGAAACGTAAGAAAAATGGTTACAAGTGTTAGAAGATTTCAAATTAAAATATAAGTGAAATACAAGTATTTTTGGAGGTTTTATCTATTTTTTAATCTTTTGCGGGTTTTATATATTTTTCTATCTAACTATCAAACAAGAAACAAAATAAAAATATTAAAATATCGGATAAACCTAAATAAAGCAAGAAAGTTATCTATTGTAGGATGATCGAAAACTTTAAGGGATATTTACCCAACAGACCTTCAAATCTTTCGAAATTACCTCTACGACCTTTGAAAAATCGTAATTCCTCCCACGACCCCGTAATCTTGCTCCGTCTTACCCCACGAACCCTGCCGTTAAATTGACACATCTTGAGTTAACTTCATTGAGTTAAAAACGAGTTAATCTAACCAATCCGTGATCGGACGGCTAGAATCAACCAAAAACCTCTTCCATCTCTCCTCCCTCATCGAGGGCATTTTCCTGGCCGGAGGAGGTGTGCGCGAGGGGGCGTGGCACTTCGGCTCGACCTGAGCTAGGGCTGGGCTGGAGGAAGTTCATGGAAGGGAGGAGGTTGGCGACATCCTGGAGGGTGGTGGGGGGCTTCGAGAAGGAGAGGCGGAGGTCGAGGAGGAGGTCGGAGAGGCGGAGGTCGGAGAGGCGGAGGCCCATCCACCGCTGCAGTCGCATCCTTCACGGGCCAACCGACCAGTGAGGAGGCATCCGAGGAGGACGCTTTTGCGGCGATGGCGTCAACGAGCTGCTGTGTGATCCCGAGATCCTCGGCGACAGCGTTGATCAGCGGCGAATCGATGGTGCGGATCGCACGCACGGAGATCTTGAAGCTGCGGAGGACAGACTGGCTGAGAAAGCGGTCGCAGCGGGAGGCGAGGTTCTCGCGGGAGTCATCGTCGTCGGTCATCTCGAGGGATTCGACGGCGCAGCGGAGGGGGACAACATTAGAGGGCGAGATCTCCACCCGGACGTCGTAGCAGAACTTGGCGGCGACCTCGAAGGCCTCAGCGCCGCCGGGGAAGTCCGGGAGGAACACGCGGTAGCCGTGGTGCTCGACGATCTCCTCGCCGGTTTCTGGGGTGTTGTCCTGGTCCGTGAGGAGCCTGTGGAGCTTCTTGCTCTTGGAGACCAGAGGGAACTGCGGGAAGGGGGAGAAGACGGGGTTTCCGGCGAGTGAAGGGCTGGTGGGGAGGTAGCAGCGGTCGAAGACCGGGAGGAGGGGTGGCGCGCAACGGAGGGTGGAGCGGGCAACGGATAGAGCGTGACAGCCGTCGGGGGGGGGGGGGGGCGTGGGCCCCAGGAACGGTGCCAGAAGGAACAACGGGAGATGTGGAGGGATAGGGCGGCGGAGGGAAGGCGGAGGAGGTGGGGGAGGGCGGAGGGGGAACGCCAATCGGGGAACCCTGGGGCGGAGGGGACGCCGAGGGAGAGGACGGCTCGAAGGTCGGGGGGGAAGGAGATGACGAGATCGGCTTCGAGGGGAACGAGGAGGAGGAGGAGGCAGAGGTCGGGGAGGAGGGCCATGGAGGGAGGAGGTGTTGGGTGTTGGGTGGTGGGGAAAAGGAGGAGGGTAGAGGGAGTGGCAGTGAAGGTAAATTCGACAAATAAAATAGGCATAAGATAAAAGAATCTAACGGAATCTGGTTAGTTTTAACGGGTAAATGGATGGGGGTTAACCACAGGGTTTATTGGGTAAGGGTTAGCAAGATTACGGGGTCGTGGGAGGAATTACGATGTTTCAAAGGTCGTAGAGGTAATTTCGAAAGATTTGAGGGTCTGCTGGGTAAATATCCCAAACTATAACTCTGTGGGGATTTATAAAGTACCCCTGTGAAGATGATCCCCTTAATCCCAATAAAAATAGGGCATGAATCTTAATACAACTCAACACTTTACAGCCAATGATATTCATCGTAGTAAATTTACAATTGAAAGATAGAAAAATGAACCACTCCAAATAAACATGTTATGGTTACAGAATATCTAACTTGTGGACACAAACTTTTCGTCGCCACAAGATAGGCAAGAATCGTAGTAACGAATTTTATTTTTGAAGTAAGTTGACTAAAGTTTGAATGAGCTTAATGGACACGACATAAGTATCTTTACTTGAGATAATATTACGAATAAATCACCAAAGACTCAAAGTCATACTATGATTAAAAAATTATACAAACATTTTTTTTGAAAAAAATGCGTAAATGATATATAGCTTCAGATTATAATTGCCACACTAAAAACTTTTAACCTCAGAGTTTAACGTCGGCACAAGATTGTCATTACACTTAGATGCCGTTCATTTAGGGGTTATCCTCCGAAATTCGGAATCTCCCCATTCAATGGATCCTCTGCAGTGCAGGCCGGCTGAAATAAATGGGTTGTCGTGAGTCGTTCAATCAAAATCGAGTGGTTCACACAAACCCTCACGTCCACCTCTTGAGGCCCGCGATCATTTTTTAACTTCCAACATGTGGTTTCCATCCAAAAACCATTATCTCTTTTATTTAATACTAATTTCTCTTTCTCCATTCCAACAAAAAAAATATTATATTATATCAGCTTATCATAAAAAAATATGAAATACTCAATTTCTCATCAATCAATTTCTCATCATTTTTTTCCAAAAATCATATAACAACAATTTCCGCAACAACGAAATCCTCTTTTTAAACATCAAAACACACATGAGACTTTTTTTTTTGTAAAGGTTATCCACTTCAAGATAATCTTCTGTTCAAACACACTCTTAAAGTAATGAAGATCATAGTTGAGAAGTAAGGTATATAGTTGAACATCCTGTTGTAAATTACGTAAAGATAATAGAAAAGGGTAAATTACAAAAAAAGGGATCCCAACCATACCTTGATTTCCAATTTATGACCTCATTTTTCAATTGTAACAAATACGATCTTAAACTTTCAACTTAAGGATTTACCGTCGACATATAAGGGTCGTTGAATCTTATGAAGGCATGTATTTGAGACAAAAATATGATCAGGCCACTCTTTGTTACATTTTTTTCCTTTGTTATAATTGAAAAATGAAACCTTTAATTGAGATTGATACATCATTGAGGCCCTTTTTTGTAATTTACCCTAAAAAAATCAAGAGATAACGCTGAATTGTACGCTGCCATGGATATCAACGTCGAGACGATGCAAAACGAAGTCAACTGATGAGAAGAACAACGAAGCAAAGAAGACAAACTATCTAATGATTAAAAAATAATATCTTTGGTATAATATCTAATTGATTAGATATTATACCTCGTCTTCCCTCGGGACAGCAAACAACTGAAGTTCAGTGCAGCATACAACGTGCACGTAACGCGTCCCTTACGACGTCCGCTGGGAGGTGTTGGTTGCCAGTCGGCACAGCGAGCCCATCTCTCTCCCTCGGGACCATCCTCAGCCCACCGCCCATGTGCGCCGTCAGCAGAGGCACGAACACCGCCGGCTGCTCCGCCACGTCCACCAGCTCGAACCTCCTCAGCACCGCCGCAGCCACGTACTTCATCTGCATGAAGGCCATCTCCTTCCCGAGGCAGATCCTCGGCCCCGCCTGGAACACCGGGTACTTGAACGCCGACACCTTCACCACCCCCTTCCCCTCCTTCTCCAACCACCTCCTCGGATCGAACTCCCCCGCCGTCTTCCCCCACAGCTCCTCCATCCTCCCCATCCCGTACGGGAAGAAGGTCACCCTGTCCCCCTTCTCGACCACCGTCCCGTCGGGAAGCGTGTCCCGGCTCGCCGCGTGCTTCGAATCCCATGCCACCGGCGGGTACAGCCTCATCGTCTCGAGAATGCACGCCTCCAGCATCGTCATGTCCTTCAAGGATTTGTAGCACTGAGGAAGCGACTTCACCTCGTTCACGACGTCTTCCTGTATGAAAGGGTGCCGAGAGAGCATCCAGAAGAGCCATGTCAGCGCCGCGGAGGTCGTGTCCCTCCCCGCCATGACGAAGCTTATCACCATATCCCGCACGACCTCCTCCTCGTGTCCAGCGGAGACCAACCTCGACAGAAAGTCATTACCACTGCAGCCATTACGCTCATCACGGCTTCTGCTTCGAATCAATAGCTCCACGGAGCTGCGGATGATCTTCACCTTCTCCCGCAGTACTCTCTCCGACCCGATGCCGAACTTGCGCTTGAGCTTCCACACCGCGGACAGCACGGCGGCTCCCCGCTGCGCGCTGATGGCCCCCGCGACCTCGAAGGCCGTGGCGAGCTCGAAGTCCGGCAAAGAGGATTCCAAGCAACCGGGGTCCACGCCGAGGGAGACCCTGGAGATGGTATCGAAGGTGAAACGTCGGAGAAGGTCCTGCATGTCCACCACTCTGCCCTCTACTGACGCAGAAGACAGCAGCGGGAGGAGCCTGTCATTTACCTCTGATTCGAGTACCACTTCCACGAACTCTCTTATGTTCCTGGTGGAGAATTCGTGGCTTGCGAGCTTTCTCTGTAAATTCCAGAGATTCCCGTCAGCATTGAAGATGCCGGAGCCGAGGAGGTCGCCGAGAAGCTCCGTGAAAGGTTGGCCTTTGGGGTAGTTTTCGAAGTTGGTCTTGAGCATGTGCTCAACATTGCTTGGATTGGCCGTGACGACGGTCCTTCTGGCGCCCAGACGGGTTATGACTACGGTATGAGATTTGGATTCTGCGAGGAGGTGGGTGTACCAGTGGAGGAGGCGACGCCTGTTCTGGTAGAAGGCGAGGAAGCTGCCTATTACTGGGTAGCTCTTCGGGCTGGTGCTGCGAGCAGCCCTGGGAGAGACGAGGAGGGGAAGAGCTGCGAGGAGGAGAAAGAGGAGGATCCCGAAGAAGGCCATGGGGAGGAGTGGAGCTGTGGTTCATGCATGTGGTGCGGGGCTATATATATACTCTCAAAACTCTTGCATGGGTTATCATCCTGCGTCGTAGAATCCGCTTGGGAAACATAAGGCATGCCGCGGCCTTTGCGACAAAGGTTAATGAGGGTCCCACCACAACTCTCTCTATCTCTCTCTCGTTTCAAGTCGACACTTCAGCATAGGACAGGAGACATGTGGGAACTTCTTGTCATTCCATAGTCCAAATGCATTGGTTCTGGAATTGCGTGCAATTTTGACATTTTAGCTTAATATTTTAATTATTCCCAGCTTTCGCTTTGTTGCAAAGTTGGATTTCCTGACATCACCTACGGTCTCGTCTAGACTAGTCAATTCAATTAAGAAGAATAACTATAAACTAGGCAGTGGTAAAATCAGTTACAACAAAAATAATTTATAGCGAGTAATTATTATATATGTGTCTATATATAAATATAAATATATATGGACCTCGTCGAATAACGTTAGGGCTTAACATTTCCACAGTGAGCGTCAACATGATCCATAGGATCTCGATCAAATGTGCGATCCAAAACATAATTCAAAAGGGTATTTCTGTCATCCCAAGTAAGATTTGAATTTCATTTAATAGATTCGAATTACCATTCTAGTTTATCTTGTTATTCCTTATTATGCCTTATTAATTAGTTTTCAATTTGTTCTAAATGAATTGGATTCAGCTATATCTTTGTAAACTCCAATAAATTTTTGTAAAAATAGTTCTAGTCTTTTAATCGTGTTAATAAATTTTGTTACATTCTCGGTCAATGGTTTTCAGTCAAATGCGTATATTCTTTTCTAGATTTTGTTTGATTATTTGTAAAATTCATGCTCCTTTTGTAAGTATTTGGGTAAGCTCGATGTTAATTTTTCACGCTCCCTCTAGTAAATAGGCATGTTCCGTTTGTAAAAATACATGGAGTATATTTTTTTGACACTCTTTTTAAAATTCACACGATGATATGAAAAATAAAAAGGCTATTATTTGAGATTTGAAAAATCAACTAGTCAGCAACTTTCTTATTATAATATCGATTATGTGAAAATAATATGCTAAAATGTAAAATAATACCTCTCCTCTCATACCGCTCCTTCGTACCCCAGCCTCCGTCGCACCACCTAGATCTCCACGCCACAACCTCCTCTACCTCCTCCATCGCACGTGACCTTACGTGATCTGCCTCAACATGTTTTCTTCAATCTCCGAGACTCTGGCCATACCCATCTGATGTCGTGCACAACCTTGATCTCTAGTCGTCGTCGCCACATATTGATATTCATGTCATCATCCTGTGAGAGATAGAAAGAGAAAGATCACCCACGATCTCTACCTGATCGTGCCTGTCGTCGTCATCACGGACCACCATTGTGGCGTCATGCACCACCACCTGCCCACACCGCACTGCCTGGATATACATGATGCCGTCGAGAGAGAGAGAGACAAGGAGAGAGAGATGAAATAAATTAGATCATATAATTGTCACATTCTATATTTAAAATGTGAAGAAATGATCAAAATGAATTTTCAAGCATTAAAATAATATAACTAATATACCATTAATTCCAACTGCATAATTAAAAATAGAGGGAAGATATTAATGGCTCACCAAGGGGATGATGGGCCCCAATATAATTTTGAAGTTAACATATATATAACTGTGTGTACATATATATATATATGTATGTATGTATGAATGTATGTATGTATGTACGTACGCACGCACATATGTATGTATGTGTGCATTTATGTATATATATGGGTGTATGTATGCATGTTTGTATGTGTAGGTGTATGTGTATGGGTAAAATGTATACAATACCAGGGAGTAGCGAACTTGGACACTCCCACATTTTTTCTTAATTTTTTTATCACACTTTTTAAAAACTCTTTGAAGAATCCAAATCACATATTATCATGATCTTGTCAATCAATTTTCATAACAAAATAAGAACTCCTATCATGTCCATTTGGAAGGGGTCAATTTCAACAATTCTACATGTAAAAATATTCATAACAAATTTTTACATGCATGATGGATATGATGGAAATCTCGAAGTTAGTCAAAATTCGAATTACAAACATCATGCCAATATGTGGTTTAAGTCCCTTGGAGTTCTAAAAAAGTCAATGAAAAAGTTAAGAAAAAAAGAGTGGGAGTAGTCAAGTTAGCTACTTCCGGTAACATATACATTCCACCCTATATAAAGGAAAAAATGGAGCTACCACATGTGGTTGCTAAGTTAGTGATAATCTCGAGAATCGATGTGGTTGTATCGACTCACAAGGCGAGTCAACAATTGGTGTTTGACCACACAAATTCTGAAATTAATCAACAATTAACCCACAATAAAGATCAATAAATTAGAACTAATGTGGAGTTAAAATTTATTTTTAACTCTGCACAAATGGTGTATAGTGACAAATATGCAGAGAGTTCGAACACAGGGAGCAAGCAGGGTAGTTCACAAAAATGTGCTCAAGTGAATGTGTGTGATGTGTCTACACTAAGCAAGTAAATACTATTTTTGTGGGTTTTTAATTTTTATATTTTTTTATTTTTAATTTAATTTTTAATTTTCTATTTTGATTTTTGATTTTCAGATTTTTTATAACTTTATATTTTATATTTTTATATCTTCTTTGTCAATATTGGAAAATAAAGACAATGTAATAAAAGACAAGGTAAAATATTTATAAAAATAAGTAAAAATTACCAAAAATTCATAAATAAATTGTTTTTGATATTTTTATGATTTTTTACTGTTTTTGTGATTTTTCAAGGTGTTTTTGGTATTTTTAATCACTGAAATAAGTCAAATCAGTGAAATAGACACTGGCTGTGAGTAAAATGGGATTTAAAAATAGCAACCAGTACTCAAAATTTTTCACACTATTTTTCAAATAAAAAGAACAAAATGAGGAACAAACAGATGCTGAGTTTGTATTTTTTAGAGTTTTCCCTGATTTTATATATTTTTTTGAAGTTTTTGAGTGTTTTAATATTTTTAGTGTTTTTCTTTTGAGATTTTTAATGATTTTTGGACTGACACTAAATTAAGTTAAAATAGACACTAGGTAATTTTTTTGGAATTTTTCGAAATGTTTTAATATTTTTTTGGCATTTTCTAAGCTAGACAGTGCATAAAAAGCATGTTTTTGATTTTTAATAAATATAAAAATAAAGTAAAATCAAAAACTAAAATGATAGCGTCAAAGTACACGTGTCCAGGAGCTTAAGTCCAAAATTTGAGAAATTTTGGGGTTCAAATGATGCCTTAAATAAATACGTTAAGCATACAAAAATGGAAGGCCTGACAGGGACCTAAATGCGAATAGTCAAAAGTTCCAGGGCACGGTTGCAATTTTTACAACAACTTTGTAACTAATTGTGCAAATTCATGGACTAAATAGCAATGTTGAAACCCCCAGGAGTACCCTCGCAAAATAGCCAGGTCACGTGCGCGACGCACGTGACCAGGCAAGGGCTGAAGTGCAAAACAATGAAAACCGGGGGTGGAAATATAAATATTACAAAAATAAATCAACTGCAGATGAATGTTTCATGTTTCGAGGTTATTTAATAAATACAAAAACAAGTTGGGTCTATGGCGCAAAATACCCAACTTACACGGACGGCAGATGAGAATGGGTTTGACACGTGGCAGCGATCCGTGGCCCGATACCCCTTCGATTATGACGGCCGAGATTAAATCCCAAGATGAGATCTGACGGTCAAGGGCACATAAGATCTGACGGTTACTGTGATGCAGCAAGAACTCGGCGGGATCAACGGCTGTGATGCCCGCTAGATGAACCTGGAAGAACAGGTGCCTGGGCGATCTTCTTCAAGCTCGCGTCTCCGCTCCCGAGGCTCCTTGGCTGCGCAAAATCGTCCCTGACGTCCCTGGAATAATCCCCGACTCGACAGCGATGCCAAAATGGGCTGAGGTGCCCCGACGCGCCGCCGCGAGGGTAGGGTGGCCGGAGGTGGCTCAGGGTATCTCGTCCGCTGGCAAAAACGACCCCAGAAGGGGGTCTCTCAGCACCTGGGACCTGCAAAATGCACGCACAACGACAGTAGAGGGTCCCAGAGCCAACAAAAAGGGTGATGGTGGCGTGGAGTGGCGAAAATGGTGGCCGGAGCTCAAGAGCTCCGGCGAGGTGTTTGTGATGGTGATAGGTACTGATTAATGGTTGAAATGGCAATATAAATAGACGAAACGAAATCCTAGACTAACAGTTATCTAACTATAAGAAAAACAAGAAGGAAAATGCCCTCAAGTGGCGTTGACCACGAGGAAGAACCTCACGGTGGCTAGGCCGCCGGAGATGGAGGTTGGAACGCGCCGCCGAGCTAGGTAGGCACCTCGACAAGGTTGGAGATCGACCCTCTGTCACAGGGGATCCCGTCGTAAGCCCTCGGAGGGAGTTGTTCAGGCTAAAGCGGTTCAAAGGAGGAAGGGATGAAAGGGGGCTGGTTTTGAACATGGCCGAGTGGGCACCTTCAACGAGGCGCACAAGGCGGTGCAGCGCTCCAAAAGCCAAACTAAACATGGGGCGAGTATCCTTGATAGTCGAGCAACATATTTGCTGAAGAAATCATCATGAAAAAGCGAAAGCCTTGGCCTCGAAAAAAGGGTGGAAACGGTTCAAAACGCAGCTCTGACACAGCCCAGGTGTTGGGCAGAGAGTTGACCGAGGTCAACTCTCCTAGCCCCCTGGTTGGTCCACGTGGACCAACCAGGAAAAACCTGGAGAAAAAGATTTCTAAAATCAATTTAAAATAGCAAACGATTTTATTGATTTTTAATTATAAAATA
Source organism: Ottelia alismoides (assembly GCA_037367405.1). NCBI lineage: Eukaryota > Viridiplantae > Streptophyta > Magnoliopsida > Alismatales > Hydrocharitaceae > Ottelia > Ottelia alismoides. The sequence goes on from JAZKJV010000070.1 coordinate 475,742, forward strand.
AAAATGTTTATTATTTTATGAATTAATTTATGGTGATTTTTTATTTATTTTTATGAGACGTATTTTTACAAGTTTGCATTTATGCCCTTTATAGTATATATATCTATATATTTAAGTCTTCTATTTTTATTTAGGTATTTTTAATATTATTATTTTTATTTATGATTTTATGAAATTATAAAATACTTTTATCTACACAAATATATTTTTATTTTATTTTTATGAATTGTTTTGTATATTTAAATAAAATATAAAGGTATGGATATAGGTATGGATATAGGTAGTGTACCTATGTATTCTATGTATGTTCATTTTTATTTTTTATTTTTCTTTGCATTTTTATTCTGATTTTAATACACATAATTATTATAAGTAATATTTACAACATTATAAAAATATAAAATTAATAAAATAATAAATAAATTATAAATTGAATACTTTAATCTGTACAAGTATACAATGTGGGTCCAAAACTCAACTTTCAAACCGTAGCTCCGCCAAATGCGAAACCACCGCCATTAAATAGCTTATTTTCTTCTATATACAATTAAAGGTGAGTACGCTGCATTTGGAGTTTTTATTTGTGAGATACGGGTCTGGGAAGTTGGCATTCTGGATTTTATTCAGACCATAACTTTTTATCTGTACGCTATTTTTTTGTGAAATCAATTTTGTATTTTTCTTTGTTAAATTATCTACAACTTTCATGTACAAAGTTTGTTTATTTGATGTATAAAAAGTGGAACCAAAAATAGGTCCCAAAATGAATAAAGAATGAATTAATAATTATAGGGCCCTTATCTCCCCCTACTTTATTCCTTGTCGACCTATCATCAAGATGCCTAGGTCTCGGGGTTTCGGGTCATAAAATATTTACAATATTTTATTCTTTTTCTTTTCTTTATTTATTCTATAATTTTGGCTTTAATTACAGCATTTTATACACTAATATGATGCACATGCATGAATGATAAGATGATGAAATTACAAGTATTTATAGGCATTTGATAGGGTTTTTAGTGCCAAAATGATAGAATAAAGATGATGAAATGTGGATTCATCATCCCCCTATACTTTACCTTTGCTAGTCCCTAGCAAACACTTATGCAATAAGTGCAAAAGAAAAAGAAAGAAAAGAAAAAGAAGAACTTGGATTTTATTTGATTATCAAACTTGTCTTCACAAAATCAAAGTTTGGAGCTTAAGTCGGACCTTTGGAGATTTAGTGCAGGCGGAACCCTAGTGAGAACCGTGTTTGAAATCCGACAGTCCTTGAGAATCCCAAAACTCTGTTCAAGTCTCCTCAATAGCCAGGTCAGAAATATCTCAATTCATACGCAAACTCTTACGACTATGAATCTGCCTTGTACAATGTAAGTGATGGTGGCTCTCCCCAACTAGAATGACAAAGAAACTGACTTCTCCAGTATGACAACCCAATGATTCCCCAATCCAATGACTCCATCCTCGAGGAGCGGGTATTCCCTTCTAAGTTCAAGTGGCAACCAGCTCAAGAGGAGGGGTGAAGAGAAGAATGGACGGTAGCCAGTGTAGCTACCTATCCTGGGATGCAAGACCAGTGTAGTCAAGTCATCCTGCTGTAGGCTCACATATTTGACTTTGGAACTCAAGCTTGCTTATTGACTTTGTACATACTTGCAGGCTTTTATTTTTGTACATGCCTGAACTTTTTTTTTTGAATACTATATACAACAGCATTTACATAAGGAGTTTTTCCTCTTGAGCCAGTAGACTATCCCTCTTTTGAAGCTTTATCGCAACCCACAGCCTCATGTCTTTAGATTTCCTAATCACTGGATGGGTTGGGGTGCACTTCCCTCCCTAGAGGAGGACAAATGTTTCCACTTGTGTGCGTCTCATACCGGCAAATCCAATCCCCTCACCACTCCAACTGAGTTGAGCCATGTGAAAGGTGCAAGTGTCCAAGTTAGGTCATTATCAACAAGAATCGTGCGTGTGCTCCGAAATAACTCTACTTAGGCAGTCAAGAATCCATTGAACTAAGTCCCCGTGATCCTCAAAGAATTAAGTCAACTAGACCTGAAGTACCTCAAACTCAGTTCCTATAAGGTTCCTGTTATTAGGTAGATTTTAAGGTCCAATCAAGCTCCAATCTCTGGATTTTATTTAGACTTGTTCAACTATCAAACTCAATCCGAAAAATGCAAATGGTATGCAATGCAATGCAGAAAATATTTTTGTGATGCAATTTTCAAAGATTTTGAACTTTTTATGGATTTTTCAAAAGATAATGCATGTATATGCAGATGCATTTTTTTTGTATTATTTTTTTTTTCAAAAAGATTTTTCAGATGTTTTTGGATTTTAATTTTGCAAATGTTTTTGGGATTTTTTAAAACAAAAAGTTTTGGCTAAAAACTAGGTGAAAAATATGTACACGGGAGTGCTTCTCATATATACAAGAAGTGGATTTTAAGAATTTACAGGGTAAGTGGTCAATTTTATACATATATACATATAGTAGATTTTGGTGTGATGTGTATATTCCTCAAACTTATTTGAAAACAATTTACACACAATTTTTGAAAAGTATAGTCCAAAATAGTTTTTTACAAATATTTTACACACATTTGAAAACATTTTGCAAAGGCTTTCAAAACAGTATATATAGGTTTTTCAAAACATTTTTGCAACCATTTTTCAAACCATTTGCAAATCATTTTTCAAGCCTTTTATTTCACACAAAGAAAATAAATTTTTACAAAACACACATTTTTCACAGGTTGAAAACATGTAACAGAATATTTTCAAAATAGTTTTCAATAGATGTTCACAAAGATTTTCAAACTATTTTTCAAACATTTTGCAAAAAACATTTTCACCTGATTTAATAATCAGTAAATACAAAAAAAGAATTTGAGGAATAACCACATCTTTTTTTTAAGGATTTTTAATGAATTTTGATGAATTATTAGCCATATTATTAGGAAAATACGAAGTACGAGTTATGGCTAAAGTATATACACAATATATACGACCCCCCTATACTTAGCTTGAGCTATGTCCTCATAGATCGGAGAGAAAAGAGAAGACATAACTCGTACTAAGTATAGGCAAGTCTAAAGAATGAATGAATCAATGAATGAGAAGTTGACCGTCCCCCCTATACTTAGGATCAAATAATCCTAAGTATAGCAGACTATACACAATGCAGGGAGGGTCAAGGGTGGGAATGAACAGATCGTACTCAAATTGTCTCCCCCTATACTTAGGGTAAGATATCCCTAAGTATAGACAAGAAGTGAGACAATGGAGAGGAATCAAAGAATGGAAATACTCGGGGTGCACACCCCCCCTATACTTTAGGACAAAGTACGTCCTAAGTATGGAAAACTGTCTACAAGTGCGACACCATTTTGATAGATAAAGAAGATAGAAAAGGATAAGAAGAAAAGGAGAAAAGAAGAAAAGATATCTGACAATGGGAGGAGAGATCGTGAGAATGTACACATCGCTCCCCTATACTTAGGGTAAAAGATGCCCTAAGTATAGGCAACAACAGGAGTGATGACACGAAACGAAGAATGAACACTCAACTCATCTACCCCTCCTATACGTAGGACAAAGTACGTCCTAAGCAAGGCAAACACGAGAAATGGGTAGACGAGCAAAAACGGGAGATGGAAAGATGAACAAAGGAGAATGTACAACAGAGGTGGATGTACATAAGGTCAAGAAGGTCGAAAGCTAACCTTCTTTGCGAGACCGCTGAGGGATAAATCTAGTATGGTGTATGTCGACATCGGGGTCCACAGCGGACGGAGGCCGATCAGGGTCGACACGGTGAAGGCCCTCAGTGGAATCAAAACGGAAAGGGATGAACTGATCGATGGAAGCAGTATGGCTAGGTTCTCCCTTAGTGGTCCTATGGTGTGAAGGCACAGACGGGTGAGTGGAAGAAGTACGACTAGGTCCGGCCTTGGAAGTCTCGCAGATGTCAAAGTGAAATGGGACAAACTCACTATCCTCGGAAGAAGTGTAATCTGAGTCGTCCTGCGAGTCCTCGTCCAGGTCAAAATCAAAAGGAACGAAATCATCTGTGGAAGTATACGAACTCTGTTCGTCCTCTATAATCTCAACCGGATCATCTTTCTCATCAAAAGGCCCAAATTTCTGAAGAAAAGCGATCAAATCAACTTCAGCCTCTGGCTCATCAGAATCAACATGGACAGGAGTGGACTCATCAGTGGAAGTAGTCAAAACAGGTTCGTCCTGTCTAGTCTTACATGGGTCATTTGTTACCTTATGAGGTCTCTCAAAGTAATGGGCAACATCATAAACATCCTCAATTATCTTGTCATCTGCCCCCCTCTCAAATGGTTCAATCACATAAATACTCTGGATCTCATCAACACATCGCCACACACCAGGAGGAGGATTAGTGAGGTCCATGCTTTCCGACTTCCTTCCCTTTCGGGGGATCCGTCGGGTCTTATCAGGGGTCGCTAAGGAAGTATCTCTAGTAGCATCAGGTAGGTCACAAGCCTCGGAGTCAGCTATAATCGGTGAAGGTGCATCAGGTGCAGGTCTCTGGTCAATTGTGGGTGCGGTGATCGACACTTCGCTCCCGTCAACAGGACGGAAGCGAACCTCTCCTGATCCATAGTCGATAACGACCCTCGCAGAGGCAAGAAATGGTCGTCCTAGGATGATTGGAGATGGCTCCCCTGTGGAGTTCTCCATGGAAAACACGACAAAATCAACATTGTGGCTCGTGCCCTGAATAGAAATGACGGCGTTTTCAAGGATACCCTTTGGCCTCTTGATAGATCCATCAGCAAACTGAACGATCATCCTGGTCTTCTTGAGAGGCCCTAAGTGAAGAGACTGTACCAACGAGAAGGGTAATATGCTAATCGAAGCACCGCCGTCCAGGAGAGTGCGATCACAAGTATAGTCAGAGATGGTGCAAGTGATGAAAGATGTAGTTGTGTTCTTCTTGGGAATGGGACGGTGTGTGATGGCGAGGGCAGTGGCCATGGTCAGAATGTGACGCTCAGATCTGCTCCTCCGCTTTCTCTTCTTGGGAAGAGGAGCAGACATGTGGGTCATGGCCTGCTGAAGTGGGGCACGGATAATCTCATGAATAGCAGCCACCACTTCGGGTTCAGATAACATTTTTTTGAATTTTTGGACTTCCTCCATACAAGGGAGGAAGTCGGAATCAACGTATACACGAGGCATGCCAAGAGCAGTCTGTACAGCGGCATCCTCGGGGTCAAAGGTGGGACTAGGTGTGAATGCATGTGTGGTCCAGGGTTCTGGCAAGTGAACTCTCTCCTCAAAATCTTGATCAACCAAGTGTCTCCCGAAATCTTTTTGGATTTTTAAATTTTTCTCATTTTTTTGTATTTTTGGCGATTGCAAGCTCCCATGATCACCTACAAGTGAAGCCGTATTCCCGACGAAAGGATCATTAATCTGATTCTTCCTCAAGAAGGCAATATCATCATTCATCAAATCAATGCGCTTTGTCATCCGATTCAAGATATCGCTCATAGAGATCGAGGGAGGTGACTCCATCAGGTCAGATTCGGGTGGATGTGAAGGTGGAGATGGATAATACACAGGCGGGGGTGGATGTGGGTAGAAGTCCGAGTCGTGATACTGTGGCTGAGGCGGGTATGTACAAAAATCAGAAAAAATAGGAGGAGGATCCTCCTGATAAAAGGGAGGTGGATCGACTGGAGCGAGCGAGGGGTCCGCAAAGTCCGGATAAAATACACTCCAGGGGTCCATCTTAAAAACAAAAGGATGTGATTCGGGGGAGCACGAAGGTCAAGTCAAGAAAGTGAAGAAAAAGGCGCAAATGCGCAGAGGAGATCTAGGACACACAAAAACAATCACAGACAGAAATGAAAATAAGACAAACCCTCAATTCACCTACTCAACTCGGTAGAGACCGTAAAATGCGGTCTTTTAGTCTTGTCTGTTTTAGAGTTAGGTGAGAAGTCAAAGAATTGTACACACACTTAGGTGGGCTTGATGGGATTTGGGCACTAATCCTTAAGGTGTGCGCGAGCAAATAAAAGCGAAGACAATGAGGGGATTACTCGCCCCAATACAAGATTTTCCTTTTGATCGGTTTTAGGGTCAAGTAAAATTAGCAGTCCCAATTTTATTGATTATCACTTTTTTGGATTTTTAATAAGAAATGCACGACGCCTAACGAGGATTCAATTCCTTTATGATCCTAGGTTGGCAAAATCAGAGGTAGAGAGGCGGGAAAGCAATGCAAGCGATCAAAACGATGATGGATGCTAAAGCGTAAATGCTCACCTTGCCTCCAGCACTCTACATGCAAGGATGCTCAACAGAATTGAAACCTATCTATATGCAAATGCAAAAACCGATGAAATCGCCCTAAGTTTCAGAGATTGCTATTACCGTGAAGAACCACAAGCTGACTACCAACCCTCAATCCTAATGTCCGGTCTAGGCTCACCCCTCCTCTGCTCAACACATTTGAGTTAGGAGAAAGCGCTTGTGTGGGAATGAGCTCGCGGCGCGTGGATCAAAAGCTAAATGATCAACTGTTTAAGATTTTGACTAAGTCCAACGAAACTATAGGTGCATGCAAGATATTAGGTGTTCGGCCTTAGTCTATCGCAAGCAATCCTAGAACTAGGGGCTCAATCACACAAAATAAATAAAATCGAAAAACAAAACAAAATAAAAAGAATGCGAGAAAACACGAAAAAGCTGCGAAAAGCACGACGAGCCCCCCAAGTGAACAATCACTTGGAAATTAGGCTCGCACGAATCCAAATGTTCGGGGGTACCTGTATTATTACAATAATAATGGTCTCTCTCTCACTACGAATTACAAAATAAATACAATGCAAGAAAATAAATGCTAAGAAGTTGTCTTGCAAAATCCTCCAAGTCCTTCTTCGTGCAAAGCTAAAGCCGCTTCACGTGGGTGCCAAGGTGCGTCTTGGAGCTCCTCCCTCGATCCGCGTACCTCGTATGGAATCCAAACAAGGAGAGTGGTTAGACAATTCACAAGATATATCAAAAATAAGGAAAATAAAATAAGTAAAAAGAAAAACCGCAAAGGTAGACAAATGATCTCAACACAAAACAAAAACTCGAACTACGCGTTGTTGCTCCCCGGCAACGGCACCATTTGATAATCTCGAGAATCGATGTGGTTGTATCGACTCACAAGGCGAGTCAACAGTCGGTGTTTGACCACACAAATTCTGAAATTAATCAACAATTAACCCACAATAAAGATCAATAAATTAGAACTAATGTGGAGTTAAAATTTATTTTTAACTCTGCACAAATGGTGTATAGTGACAAATATGCAGAGAGTTCGAACACAGGGAGCAAGCAGGGTAGTTCACAAAAATGTGCTCAAGTGAATGTGTGTGATGTGTCTACACTAAGCAAGCAAATACAATTTTTGTGGGTTTTTAATTTTTATATTTTTTATTTTTAATTTAATTTTTAATTTTGTATTTTGATTTTTGATTTTCAGATTTTTATAACTTTATATTTTATATTTTTATATTTTCTTTGTCAATATTGGAAAATAAAGACAATGTAATAAAAGACAAGGTAAAATATTTATAAAAATAAGTAAAAATTACCAAAAATTCAGAAATAATTTGTTTTTGATATTTTTATGATTTTTTACTGTTATTGTGATTTTTGGGGAATTTTCAAGGTGTTTTTGGTATTTTTAATCACTGAAATAAGTCAAATCAGTGAAATAGATGCTGGCTGTGAGTAAAATGGGATTTAACCAAAATTTTTCACACTATTTTTCAAATAAAAAGAACAAAATGAGGAACAAACAGAACCTGAGTTTGTATTGTTTAGAGTTTTCCCTGATTTTATATATTTTTTTGAAGTTTTTGAGTGTTTTAATATTTTTAGTGTTTTTCTTTTGAGATTTTTAATGATTTTTGGACTGACACTAAATTAAGTTAAAATAGACACTAGGTAATTTTTTTGGAATTTTTCGAAGTGTTTAATATTTTTTTGGCATTTTCTAAGCTAGACAGTGCATAAAAAGCATGTTTTTGATTTTTAATAAATATGAAAATAAAGTAAAATCAAAAACTAAAATGATAGCGTCAAAGTACACGTGTCCAGGAGCTTAAGTCCAAAATTTGAGAAATTTTTGGTTCAAATGATGCCTTAAATAAATACGTTAAGCATACAAAAATGGAAGGCCTGACAAGGACCTAAATGCGAATAGTCAAAAGTTCCAGGGCACGGTTGCAATTTTTACAACAACTTTGTAACTAATTGTGTAAATTCATGGACTAAATAGCAATGTTGAAACCCCCAGGAGTACCCTCACAAAATAGCCAGGTCACGTGCGCGACGCACGTGACCAGGCAAGGGCTGAAGTGCAAAACAATGAAAACCAGGGGTGGAAATATAAATATTACAAAAATAAATCAACTGCAGATGAATGTTTCGAGGTTATTTAATAAATACAAAAACAAGTTGGGTCTATGGTGCAAAATACCCAACTTACACGGACGGCAGATGAGAATGGGCTTGACACGTGGCAGCGATCCGTGGCCCGATACCCCTTCGATTATGACGGCCGAGATTAAATCCCAAGATGAAATCTGACGGTCAAGGGCACAGAAGATCTGACGGTTACTGTGATGCAACAAGAACTCGGCGGGATCAACGGCTGTGACGCCCGCTAGATGAACCGGGAAGAACAGGTTCCTGGGCGATCTTCTTCAAGCTCGCGTCTCCGCTCCCGAGGCTCCTTGGCTGCGCAAAATCGTCCCTGACGTCCCTGGAATAATCCCCGACTCGACAGCGATGCCAAAATGGGCTGAGGTGCCCCGACGCGCCGCCGCGAGGGTAGGGTGGCCGGAGGTGGCTCCAGGTATCTCGTCCGCTGGCAAAAACGACCCCAGAAGGGGGTCTCTCAGCACCTGGGACCTGCAAAATGCACGCACAACGATAGTAGAGGTTCCCAGAGCCAGCAAAAATGGTGATGGTGGCGTAGAGTGGCGAAAATGGTGGCCGGAGCTCAAGAGCTCCGGCGAGGTGTTTGTGATGGTGATAGGTACTGATTAATGGTTGAAATGGCAATATAAATAGACGAAACGAAATCCTAGACTAACAGCTATCTAACTATAAGAAAAACAAGAAGGAAAATGCCCTCAAGTGGCGTTGACCACGAGGAAGAACCTCACGGTGGCTAGGCCGCCGGAGATGGAGGTTGGAACGCGCCGCCGAGCTAGGTAGGCACCTCGACAAGGTTGGAGATCGACCCTCTGTCACAGGGGATCCCGTCGTAAGCCCTCGGAGGGAGTTGTTCAGGCTAAAGTGGTTCAAAGGAGGAAGGGATGAAAGGGGGCTGGTTTTGAACATGGCCGAGTGGGCACCTTCAACGAGGCGCACAAGGCGGTGCAGCGCTCCAAAAGCCAAACTAAACATGGGGCGAGTATCCTTGATAGTCGAGCAACATATTTGCTGAAGAAATCATCATGAAAAAGCGAAAGCCTTGGCCTCGAAAAAAGGGTGGAAACGGGTCAAAATGCAGCTCTGACACAGCCCAGGTGTTGGGCAGAGAGTTGACCGAGGTCAACTCTCCTAGCCCCCTGGTTGGTCCACGTGGACCAACCAGGAAAAACCTGGAGAAAAAGATTTCTAAAATCAATTTAAAATAGCAAACGATTTTATTGATTTTTAATTATAAAAAAAATGTTTATTATTTTATGAATTAATTTATGGTGATTTTTATTTATTTTTATGAGACGTATTTTTACAAGTTTGCATTTATGCCCTTTATAGTATATATATCTATATATTTAAGTCTTCTATTTTTATTTAGGTATTTTTAATATTATTATTTTTATTTATGATTTTATGAAATTATAAAATACTTTTATCTACACAAATATATTTTTATTTTATTTTTATGAATTGTTTTGTATATTTAAATAAAATATAAAGGTATGGATATATGTATGGATATAGGTAGTGTACCTATGTATTCTATGTATGTTCATTTTTATTTTTTATTTTTCTTTGCATTTTTATTCTGATTTTAATACACATAATTATTATAAATAATATTTACAACATTATAAAAATATAAAATTAATAAAATAATAAATAAATAATAAATTGAATACTTTAATCTGTACAAGTATACAATGTGGGTCCAAAACTCAACTTTCAAACCGTAGCTCCGCCAAATGCGAAACCACCGCCATTAAATAGCTTATTTTCTTCTATATATAATTAAAGGTGAGTACGCTGCATTTGGAGTTTTTATTTGTGAGATACGGGTCTGGGAAGTTGGCATTCTGGATTTTTATTCAGACCATAACTTTTTATCTGTACGTTATTTTTCTGTGAAATCAATTTTGTATTTTTCTTTGTTAAATTATCTACAACTTTCATGTACAAAGTTTCTTTATTTGATGTATAAAAAGTGGAACCAAAAATAGGTCCAAAAATGAATAAAGAATGAATTAATAATTATAGGTATTTGGCCCTTATCTCCCCCTACTTTATTCCTTGTCGACCTATTCATCAAGATGCCTAGGTCTCGGGGTTTCGGGTCATAAAATATTTACAATATTTTATTCTTTTTCTTTTCTTTATTTATTCTATAATTTTGGCTTTAAATACAACATTTTATACACTAATATGATGCACATGCATGAATGATAAGATGATGAAATTACAGGTATTTACAGGCATTTGCTAGGGCTTTTAGTGCCAAAATGATAGAATAAAGATGATGAAATGTGGATTCATCAGTTAGCTACATCATCTTTCTTTCCTTTATTTTTATGATATATTTTTAAAATCAATTGAGGGAATTTAGATAACATAGTATCAACATATTCCCATTCAAAATTCAACTAAATTTGACATTCTTATCCTGTTTATCAAGGCTATCAAAAAATGATCTCAGAATTGCTGAAATTGTTGTTATTTAGATGGACGTGTTAGAAATGTCTATTTTTCGTGAAATTTGAAACACATGTTACTCTTATTAGTCTAACTTAATCCCCTCATGTACCATTAAAAAATTTCATAAAAAATGAAAACAAAGGGTAGGAGTAGCTAACTTGGCTATCCCACATGAGGTAGCTCCATTTAACCCATATGTGTGTGTTGGGACGACTGTCCCCTGATATGAATACTTAGTAATATCCACATCGTACATCATAACTATCATTCGGAATGTAAAAAACCAAAACAAACAGTTGAATTTAAAATACTCCAACAGCACAGTTGCATTCATGATTCCCAACAGTCTATACATACACAATTATAAACAATCATCAACTTTAATTTATTTACACGACTAAGGGTTCGTTTGGTTGCAGGGTTGGGCAGGGTTGGGTTGGGTTGGGGTTCCCCTGTGAATAGTAAACAGTGAGGAGGATTGGGAGGGTTGGAAGGAGGGGTACCCCGGGTTGGGCCAACCCAACCCTGCAACCAAATGAACCCTAAGAATTTGAAACGCGGAAACTACAAAAGCAAGCTATAAGTGACAATACTATACAATTCTATCGGTAAGCACATAATCTGAATAATGCAGCAACTACCAGTCAAGACTAGTCCCAAAGCCGCTCACTGCCACAATAGCACTAGCAACACATGTCAGATCTAATGCAGAGGGCACATTATGAGCAAAGTTTCCCAGTATTTTGAAAAACAACTAAACAAAGTAAGGTAAAGACTATAAAATATGCCAAGAAGTGATAAAAGGTAAACTCCCATGATGGGCAATCACTCTCATCGGGTGTAACTCAACTCACGTCGAACCACAACACTAACATACATACACTATTTATCTTATTCCTGAGTGTAGAGGGATACTCTCCAACACAAACCTAAGCTCCATGACCCTTGGTTAAGGTTCACACAGGCACTAGATCCTAACAGATATGGCCATCGATTTTAATCCCCAATTTACTTTCATTAAGTCACATTCTATGAACAAAAGGAGAAACGATTACACTCATTTATTCTCATCAGCTTATACTAATTACTAATACATCTTTCCTTTTACTAAAACCAACCATTTACAAGGATTAATAGTTCAATGTTCTATAACACTTTCTCACTTGTATTCCTTAAGTGTTTCCCTTATAATTGATCACATTTTTAACTCCATCCCTTTATAGTTATCTTAGTACTACAAGGAGATTATAATTATACATGCATATATATGTAAGAGTACCATTCACGACAACAACTTATCAGAATCTTTGACTTTCCAAAATCATATACATAAGCTCCACAATCACTTATCGTGAAAAGGAGAAACCGTTAAAAACTAATGTTCAATACCTAGAACCATTTAACACAACTTACCTGCCATAAGGAATACCCGGGAACGAGTACACCCATGTCAAATGGGACTGCACTGGATACACCCTTATGATGAAGTACAAGTCTTCGACGAGTGTCGTACTAGGGACGTGGTAACCCTACAATGCCCGTAACACTAGGCTCTCTGAGAGTGTCACAGAACATCGACAGACCCGCGGCTAGCGCTAACACTCCATCTAGGACTTACCAAGACCACGAGAGTTGTGTCACACTCTTGAGTACGATAACTCATCTAAGCATAACACATACATGCAAATGTTCATGCAATCATTTATTCATTATACTCATCTCACCGAGACAATCTCGATAGATGGGACATTTCTCTTAACCTCGCATTATTAGATAAAAAAGTCATTTGATCGGGTCATCTAAAAAGATAGACAAATGTCATTATGGTGACCAGTTGAAATTAGCAGAATTTTTTTATTTGAGATTTTTACCTGGCAGACCCTATAATCTTTGCCAATTACCTCCACAACCTTTGAAACAACCTAATTCCTCACTCGACCCCGTAAACTAACTCCGTCTTACCGCACGAACGTTGCTGTTAAATTGAGGCTTCTTGAATTAACTTGATTGGGTTAATCAAACTATAACAGATCCAATGGTAGGATTTTTCTCTCTCGCTCCTTCCTTCTTCTCTCCTCCTTCTTCCTCTTCCTTTCCCTTTCGATGGTGGAGCACGAGGAGGGGCCGCTGGAGCATGAGGAGGGAGTGCTGGAGCACCTCGGGGTCTCTGCATCCCACGAAGAACTCTTGTGCACTCCATGGATGGCGCGTGGAGAGGAGTCGAGGTCAGGGCGACACAGGGGAAGCCTGGGCAGGGCGGAGGCTGAGTAGCGAGGGGGATCTGGGCGGAGATCGGTGGTAGGGAGATGGGGGGTTAGGGAGGAGGCTTGGGCAGGGAGGATGCCTGGGCAGGGGCGGAGGCGGAGGGGATGAGGGAGGTGGCCAGGGCGGGAGGAGGCTTGGGCGGAGGTCAATGGTTATTTTAAATATTTTTCTAATATTTTATAAACTAATATATATTATTAAGAACAATTTTTATAAGGAAATATATTTGTTTTGAAATTTTTTGAATGATAAATAAAATAGATAAACATCTGTACAAGGTGAATATGTGTAAATGTAAATTTGTGATCTTGATTTTCTAATATATTTATAGATTATGATTCTTATCTCCCCCTACTTATTTATTTTGTCGACTACGTCAATATTGACCAGATCGCAGGGTTAGGATCAATATGTACATATTTACTTACCTACATACTTTTTTCTTTTATTTTTCTTTTTCTCCTCATTATTTTATTTTGGATAAAATAAGTGTTAAATATATAATATTAACAAATGATGTTAGAATGTTAATTAGTGAGAATTAATGAATATATAAATTTATTTTACCAGAGATATTAGCCAATAAAGAATAAAAAAGATGAATCATGGATTCATCATCGTTAACATTAATTGTAGTAATCTTTCATTGAATACATGACTCTTCATTCTTTTAAATGAAAATTTCACTAAATCTACCAATTTGATAAATTTGATGCATATCTGTCTGGAATTTTCAATTTACTTGTCCATTCACAGATACATTTCACTTGATTTCCGTCCAATGTGTACTTCGCTTTAGGAATTTCGACCCTTCCATTATCAAGATCCCTAATATATAACTATGGCTGATTGTATATGATCCTTAAATCACGGTGATAATTAACTTTATCTTTTGTACGACCATCTACATTCAAAATTGTATAAAAGAAGTTATCGAAGATATTTTTCTCGATATGCATGATATATAAATTGTGTCGTATCAATAATTTACTCCAATATGATAATTCCTAAAATTTACTCTTCGTAATCCAATTATGGCTGTCACCAAAATTAGGTAGATGTTGCGTTTTATCTCCATTGACCATGACTGAGTTTTAAAATTTCAGTACAGTTGATAATATAATATCATATATTTTTATTGTTGGAGGATATACAAGTTCTATGTTATTCCTCTTAAATGCTTATTTTTTCTCTGATACGGATGATCGGTTGAGAGAAAGCTCCTGTGACAATAAAAAAATAAGATTTCCAACCGTTTTGAAATTGAAAAGACTTTGTACTCTCATACAATATGGACAACTTTTACATCCATGTATACTCCATCCGGATAATATTCCAGAAGCTGAGAAGTCATTTATAGTCCAGAGTAAAGCTACTTTCATATTGAATGTTTGACTTTTATTTGCATCACATGTATCCACTCCATTAAACTAGAATATATTCTACTCATCTATGAGTGGACGTAAATATACATTGATGTATTTTTTAGTAGGTCCTGACACCAACAATAATAAGAGAATGAATTGTCTCTTGTTACATATCCGTGGAGCTAGATTGTATGATGTTGTCATTACTGACCAACAAGAGTAATTCTTACTTCTTCCACGAGGATTAAATCAGTCTATATATAAACCTATAATTCAATTCCTTTTTTCCTCTTAAAATGAAGGAAATATTGACACCAATTCCTTTCAACAATCATACTCTAATGGATGCTCCATGTAATCTTCACGACTATGCTCAGAATGCCAAAATATGTTTTTCGTTGTTTCCTTACAAATATAATCGCTTCAATCTCGAATTTAATGGAAAATGACGTAAAACTTTCCTTGATATTTTTTCCACTCTTACTTGATTTTTGAAATCTGGGCTCATCACATTCAAGACAACATGTCAAATACTCATGTTCTCTGTAATATAAAATATGATGATTTATACAAAAGTCTATCTTAACATCAGCAAAACCCATCTTCTGTATCATTTTTTTTGATTTTATAATAATTTCGGGATAATTAAGCATCTTCGGGTAACATTTCCTTGATAATTGTAAGCATGACATCGAAATTACGATCTATCATATTATACTCCATCTTCATCAAAAGAAGTTATGAAACTACTGAGAGTTTTGAATATGTCTTACAACCCAACCATAAGGGCTATTCTGTCTTTTTCAAAAACTTGTAGAAGTATGGTGTCTCACCATGTGGTTCCTCTTTGTCTAGACCATCAATGTTAAAATCTGCACCTGCAATGTCCATAACCATATCTACAAATAGATTGATAGTGTCCTCATCATTTGATTCATTAATCGTGTCATCAAAGACCTCACTGTGTCTCTACTAAATTTGATATCCTTCCAGAAAACCATTTTTATAAAGAAACAACTGGATTTCATCTTTGGATCTCTTCTTCATTATGCGACACATTTGACCCTGGACACAATATAGTCCTATTGGAATCCACTACACGAGAACCCTTGGTGTAAGTAAATTCCACAGATTCTTGAACACCTTTTTGAAATGTCTTTGTAACACATCCACCTACTACATGCTTGTACATCCACTCTCTATTAGCCCTCGATTTCACCTGAATGTAACAATTCATAAGGTCAAATAAGATGAGAAGTTTCAACGTCGACTTAAGTTAAGAGACTAGACCTAGAAAAGCTCAACCAAAATCCATCGTTGACCTAAACCATTTCACTAATTTTAAGAGATGAGAAGATATATTTTCATTAAGTTATCACTTGAGACCATCCATAAGGATTCAAATTTTCTATAAGACGATCGTTGTCGCATAGTAGCTTATTTCTGAGAAAAATTTGGCAGCATATCCCTGCACCTCTTCAGTATACCCCATAAATCAATCACAATCAACTCTCAAAATCTTGACCGTAGTGAAAATTTTATGCAGCTGAATATCCATCAAAAATAAACTACAATATGTGATAATGATCACCTTATAATAAGTTCGAATTCTTATGGAGTCTCTTAGCCCGGGTCCCCCAAATTAAAGAAAGCCAATATAAATGTAATATTTTAAGATAACTTTACTTCATACATTTGTACGTGCTACAAATGGGATTATAAAATAATCTTAAAATATTGAGACATTTATGGTGATTGGGTATTTACATATATTTGATTGGTCAATAATGGTGATATGGGCAGATATGATCATAAATTAACACCTAATTAAATGTTTTAATGATATTTATTGGAAGTGTACCTGCAAAAAAATTTCTTCCACCTGCACACATCAAAATCCATGACATTGGACCGTGATATCTTATCCCAAAGTGAGTCTGGTAGTACTATACAAAATTTAAAAAATATAATAGAATTAGAGGCGATGAAATCCTCCAATGTATTGCACACACCTCACATTATGCATGGCCACATACCACCCGGTGTGGAGGGACACACTGTGTGTGAATATTTGGTGTGATATTATAATCAGTTACTGTTTTAGCCCTATTATCAACCAACCTATAAGTTAATGTGATACACTTGGCCACATTAACTTGAATTTAATGTGATAATAAAAAGATAATATAACTATTGGTGTTTGTTGAACAACGTACATGGTCCTGCCATTCTTTTGATCACATGTACACCTTCACTTAGATTTATATCTACACACATATGTAATCTATTTTCCTTGAGTTTGTCCTTATTTAATCTTCATATATGTACAAATATTTTTTCTCATCTATCGAATTCATATCTATACCCTTAAAATCATATCTATACACATATGTTATCTAGTTTCCTTGATTTTATCATTGTTTAATCTTCATATATGTATACATATTTTTTCTCATCTCTTGAATTCATATTTATACCCTTAAATTCATATCTATACACATATGTTATCACAACTTTACATTAACTAGATATCACCAAATACATATCCTAACATTACATAAGTTAACTCTAATCACATTCATCATACACTTCATCATAGCCCTAATTCTTCTTCACCTAACGCCATATCTAATATAAGTTAACTCTATATCACCGAAGATATAACATTTATACACCTAAATCTTCTTTAAAATAAAAAAAACATTACATAAGTCAACTCTAAACACTTCATCATACACCTAATAATGAAATGTTGACATAAGTTTAACCCAAAACACAATATTATATTCTAAATACAACAATAAATAATTTAACCCTAAACAACAATGCACAAGTTAACCCCAACCAGCTTCATCGTATATCTCATCATTGCCCTAGTTCTTCTTCACTTAACTCCAATTAAACCACCAAACAATATAACATAAGTCAACCCTAATCACATTCATCATAAACTTTATTATAGGCCTAATTCTTCTTCACCTACCTCCATATCATACTCTAAGTTGAGTCCATATCACTAAAGACAAATATCAATATTTATACACCTAAATCTTCTTTAAAACAACATTACATAAGTCAACCCTAAACACTTTATCATATACCTAATAGTCAAATGTTGACATAAGCTTAACCCTAAACACAACATTACATTCCAAACACAACATTACATAATTTAATCCTAGTCATCTTCATCATACATTTCATCATACCTAATCTAGTTTAATCAATATTAATACCAATATAGTTTAATCTATGATGTTAATCTAAAATGGGTAATCTAGGTTAAGCATTTCATCAAACACCTTACATTCAATAAGATTTTGGTCAAACTTTAGTAATCCGGAATCAAATCAAACTTCATTACATCTTAAACTAATGAGTATTTTAAAGATAACATATAACTAAAATTCTAGCAAAGATTGATGAAATAATATCAAAGTTAGATGAAACTTTAAATTATTTGTTCTCTAAAAATATGCAACAAAATCAAAAAACAAGTGAAAGGATTGACGAATATACCTCAAAGAAGGAGATAAGAGGTAAGAGGGAGGCATCAGAGATTCGTAGGCGTCGGTGGAGACGCTTCAAAATTCACCAGGGAGGTTTGAGGGTAGAAGATCAAGAACGAAATGAGCCCTGGAATCGGGCCATCATTTTGTTTACAGACGCTGGAAAGCACACTTACGTGCTCGCCCAGTGGCCCTGCCATGCTCACCCCAATATGACATGCGCCCGCCCGAAATGCGCCTTGAATTTCAACTGGACGAGCACATGTGTACTGTAGGTGCTCACCCTGCACGCCAATCGTACCTTCGTTTGTAGTGCTCCAGGTGCTATTGTAAAAAAAACAAGAGCATGGGTGTTTTTTTAAAAGCTTGAAAAGACACAAGGGCAAACATCTCATTTATTTATGTCCCTTTGTAAAAAATTTGGGACTCCAGCCCTGAATCAAGTATAAAGGCATCTCCCGTCGACTGTAAAGAGGAGAAACTGAATCATCCTGAGCTGCTAAGATGTGGACCATTGTGTTCTAAAAGTAACAAATAATATAAAGAAATCGCCATATCCAATGATTGGTTTCGTGCCACGTGGTGCCGATATTGACCATATAAAGTTTCAATGCTATCTGGTTACATGACGGCACGCACGTAAGCATTGGCGCGTTCCTTACGACGTCTTAGTTGGGACAGCGACTCCATCTCTCTCCCTCGGGACCATCCTCAGCCCACCGCTCATGTGCGCCGTCAGCAGCGGCACGAACACCGCCGGCTGCTCCGCCACGTCCACCAGCTCGAACCTCCTCAGCACCGCCGCAGCCACGTACTTCATCTGCATGAAGGCCATCTCCTTCCCGAGGCAGATCCTCGGCCCCGCCTGGAACACCGGATACTTGAACGCCGACACCTTCACCACCCCCTTCCCCTCCTTCTCCAACCACCTCCTCGGATCGAACTCCCCCGCCGTCTTCCCCCACAGCTCCTCCATCCTCCCCATCCCGTACGGGAAGAAGGTCACCCTGTCCCCCTTCTCGACCACCGTCCCGTCGGGAAGCGTGTCCCGGCTCGCCGCGTGCTTCGAATCCCATGCCACCGGCGGGTACAGCCTCATCGTCTCGAGAATGCACGCCTCCAGCATCGTCATGTCCTTCAAGGATTTGTAGCACTGAGGAAGCGACTTCACCTCGTTCACGACCTCTTCCTGTATGGAAGGGTGCCGAGAGAGCAGCCAGAACAGCCATGTCAGCGCCGCGGAGGTCGTGTCCCTCCCCGCCATGACGAAGCTTATCACCATATCCCGCACGACCTCCTCCTCGTGTCCAGCGGAGACCAGCCTCGACAGAAAGTCATTACCGCTGCAGCCATTACTCTCATCACGGCTTCTGCTTCGAATCAATAGCTCCACGGAGCTGCGGATGATCTTCACCTTCTCCCGCAGCACTCTCTCCGACCCGATGCCGAACTTGCGCTTGAGCTTCCACACCGCGGACAGCACGGCGGCTCCCCGCTGTGCGCTGATGGCCCCCGCGACCTCGAAGGCCGTGGCGAGCTCGGAGTCCGGCAAAGAGGGTTCCAAGCAACCGGGGTCCACGCCGAGGGAGACCCTGGAGATGGTATCGAAGGTGAAGCGTCGGAGAAGGTCCTGCATGTCCACCACTCTGCCCTCTCGGGAGGCAGAAGACAGCAGCGGGAGGAGCCTGTCATTCACTTCCGACTCGATCACCACTGCTACGAACTCTCTTATGTTCCTGGTGGAGAATTCGTGGCTTGCGAGCTTTCTCTGTAAATTCCAGAATGCCCCATCTCACCATCTCACCAAATCCCATCTCATAGGATCGCCCCTCTATATATATAGGACCGATCCTATGAGATGAGATTTTGGTGAGATGGTGAGATGAGAGATTCTCGGCTAATAGTTTCAGCCAGGAGAGAGAAACCAGAAGAGAGAAGGTTGAAATTAGTGGTCCAGAATCTCTCATTTCACCATCTCACCAAATCTCATCTCATAGGATCACTCCTATATATATATATATCTAGAAACCGCTTCCTATTTCAACTGGTGCAGTATTTTTGATCCCACAGAAAGGATGCACTTGGAAATAGAAACGTCTTATGATCGTCCTCCTCAACTTTTGTGTAGGTGAGGCTGACTCCTATTTTCATCGAAAATAATACAAAAATATATAGATTTTATAAGTAGTTTAACTATGAAATAGGTGCGATCAATACAACAAAATTGAACTATAGTGACTTTTTTTTCATAATTCATCACTAAATCATCCGTTGTTAAATATATAATGCCGATTATTTATTTAACAACGACTGATTCAGATGGCGGATTTTGAAAAAAAACATCAATATAGATTAATTTTATTGCAGTGAACTGAATTAAAGATTCAATATCGTCACTAGATCTGTAAGTGTCGTTTATCACCATCTAACCATGGGCTCTTATCGGGTATAATTTCTTTTTCATTTTGAAGAATATCATGTAATTGGAAAATTTTTTTGGGTACAACAAAGAATTTATAGCGAAAAATATTTTGAACATTTGTCGAGACGCAGCTCCTCCTCTCGCATCAATAAGTACAAATGCCTTTGCTCCTCTTTCCACTGACGAAGAAGAATTCTCCATCCACCATCGTACATACAATAGTGTCTACAAAGTTGATAATATTCACGTTCACTCATACGAGCGAGTGCAACATCGCCTACAATATTGATGACTATAAGAACACTAAGCGCTCGAGGTCTCCTCCATCGACATCATCTCCATCCTCTGGAAAACGATTATAACACACCAACCAAGTTAACTTTAATCTGCTCAAATTTGATTAGGAAGTTCCAGTTAACTAAAAAATGATCCACTAAGAGCCTAATCATATAAATCATGTCTAGAGGCTTATCTATCAAAAAAGAATTTTTTATAATCAGTCATAGATAATATGCATGAAAAGTGAAGATAGAAAGCCTTTACAAAGTTTTAAGAATTCCTGTGGTCGAAAATGATGCAATCACATATCTCTCAACCCGAAAATATTAGGAAATAATAATCAATTCGAAATATTTAAAAAAAAGGAATCACAAAGGACACCGAGATTGTAATGAGGAAGCCCAACCACATACAAACCTTGACTAAGTCATTTGACTCAAGATTTTGACAATCAGACCCCTCGTCCGTATATTAACAAGTTGGGATTTTATCACTTATACCCTCTTACATATAGCAATATCAATTATGTCCTATCTCTTTTTGGAATATCAATTGTGCCTCTAACTTCTTACACCGTTATTACTTGTGTCCTTCTGGTTAGTTGCCGTCCATTCGCATCCTAAACAGACATTAGGAAACAAGAACAATTAGATTAATAACTAGGATTATTCTAGGTCCTCAGCTCCCCCGACTCCCTTCACCCCCACCACCATTCACCTCCTCTGTCTCCCTCCTCAGCCACCTCCTCATTCCACCCCTCCTTCTCCAACCCCTTCTCCGACCCCCTCCTCATCTACCCCATCCTCCTCCTGCCCCTTCTTTTGCTGCCTCTCACTTAATCCCTGTTGTAAACAGGAGAAACCAAGCATATATTAAACAGTAATCAAACAAATTCCAATGGATTGACAGATCAATATTACAGATTATTAAGAATAATAACATGCAAGTCCAATCCATTACCCGATTACAATATGCAAACCAGAACCGATTAAACAGACGAAAACAAGCAAATAGGCGTGATCCAGAAAAGGGCAAGCAATAAATAAATTACGGCAAACAAAATAGACGAAAGATAAGGTTAGATATCACCGAAGCGTCCATGAAATGGACTGTCCTTAGAGAGGATTTCGCCCCCACAATACCGGTGCATTGGGTACTTACGATCCGCTCCCAGGATACGACGGTTCACGGTCGTCGTCCGCGCACACCGACGAGACCGTCCTCGAAAGCACCTCCGAGAACATGCAGCCGAGAAGAAACAGATCGCAGACGCGAGAGAGAGAGAGAGAACAAGCGTGACGACGGGTGGAGTTTTCTTACGAGTGAAGAAAAATAGCATCGTGTGGGGGGATATAAAAAGAAGGGCTCGCGTGCCCTAGCACGTAGTCCCTTCGGTTTCCGAAAATGCCCCTCAACGGTCGTGTCTTTTCGGATTCCAAAACTGCGTCTAAGTCTAGCCGTTTGGATCAAGTTCGATTCCCAATGTGATCGTGATTAAATTAATTTGTCTGGTTAATTTAATCGATCAATCAAATGAAACCCGCAGCAAAAGTATCGAGATCCGAGATCCGAATTGACTCTCCCGAGCCCGAGCCCGAGCCCGAGCCGGAGACGGAGCGGAGCGGAGCGCGCACGCGCGCGTGTGTGGTCCTCCATTCCTCCTCTCTACTATTGCTACAATAGCTTGGTGTGTGGACTCATATATCAGTCCACCAAAAGTTTAGATCTCTAAGGTATGGTACTAAACTTCCATCCAAACTCAACATGTTTCAAATTTGGGAATTCCCAACTTTCCCTCCAAACATTTGGTTTCCCAATTGAAATCAAATTAATGCCAATAGTAATTAATAGATTTTCCAATTAAAACCAAGATATAATTTTAATACAACAATCCCCCACGAATTCACCAATTTGAAAAAGAGATTCAAAAGGATTTAAAAGACTTCTTTCGACTTGCCCACACTTTACTTTCAGTAGAGGTACCTTCCGGTTTGAACCTCTACCTGAGTTTACTACTTTAACTTTAACAGGAACGAAGTGAACTACGTCTTGAACTTCAGACCTTAGTGTTAGAGTATACGGTAGAAACAACAAAGCATTGTTCTTGATGCAATCTTCAGGGTTGGTGCTCTTAAAGGCCATGCACTGTTATCCTGTTTCATGAGTGTGTTCAGGAAAGACCCTCTTCCTTTAACTGCGGCCCACAGTAACACTCACATAGGTGGCGTTCTCCAAGGATGTACTGCTAACATCCTGCCCAAAGGTTTGAACCCATTCAGAGCCTACGCTCTTCCTAAACTTGCAGCTTAAATGGCACTCAGGCTTCCAGGGATAAGACACTCATTCTTACGCATTAAAATTAGAGTGCCAACCAGTTCTTCAAACAGGTTGTTACTACCACATTGAACCTACTTTATGGGATCTCCACTCAGATAGGTTGGGTTGCTACTGTAGAGGAACTCCCAATGGGTCTCAGTCCATCCCAAGCCTAGACTTTAGGACTAAAGATCTATCAAGTCCCTTAGTCAACGGATCTGCCGTGTTGTCTTTGGATCCAACAAAATCCACAGCCAACACACCTCGAGACACCAAATCTCTTAACGTCTTAAGTCTGATTTGTATGTGTCTCCTTGTTTTCTGATTGAACTTTGAACTCTTGATCTTGGCAATTGTGGTCATATTATCACAATGTACCGAGATCACAGGAACAGGCTGACCTATCATGGGAATCTCAGACAGAAGTTCCCTTAGCCATTCAGCCTCAATTCCAGTAGTGTCCAAAGCACACAACTCGACCTCAAAAGTGGATCGAGCTAGAATGGTCTACTTCACAGACTTCCAGGAGACTGCACCGCCTCCAAGGGTAAATACATACCCTGTGACACCATTACTCCCAGACTCCTCTATTTTCCCTATCCAGCTTGCATCACTGTATCCTTCTAGTACAGATGGATGTCTACCATAATGCAAACTAAGGGAAATAGTTCCTTTCAAGTACTTCAGTACCCGATCCAGAGCCTCCCAGTGAGTACGGTCAGGACATCTAGTATATCCTACTCAGCTTTGCAATCGAGAATGAAATATCAGGTCTCGTGCAATTTGCAAGATACATTAAACTTCCTATCATTTGTGAATACCTTAGCTGGGTTACAGGTACTCTACTTTTATTCTTAAACAGCATTTTGGATGAATCAAAAGGAGTGCTTACAGCTTTGCAATCTTGATATACAAATTTCTCAAGTACCTTCTCAACATAGTGAGATTGAGAAATTACAATCCCATCAACTGACCTTGTCAGTTTGAGACCCAAGATCACATCAGCAACACCCATGTCCTTCATCTCAAACTTGCTACTCAAGAAAGACTTAGTCTCATTAATAATCCTCATATGTGATCCGAACAACAATATGTCATCAACATATAGGCACAGGACAATACACTCATCACCTTTCACTTTGGAATAGATACACTTGTCGGATTCATGAACCTTAAAGCCACATGACAAAATAGTCTTGTCAAATTTTTCATACCACTGCTTCGGTTCTTGTTTCAATCCGTAAAGGGATTTGACAAGCTTACAAACTTTTCCCTCATTCCCAGGAGTCACAAGCCCATCTGGTTGATCCATATAGATCTCTTACTCAAGATCGCCATGCAAGAAGGCGGTTTTCACATCCATTTGGTGGATAGAGAGATCATATACAGATGCCAATGCTATGAGCATCCGGATTGTGGTCATCCTAGTCACAGGGGAATAGGTATCAAAATAATCGATACCTTCTCTTTGCCTAAAGTCCTTGGCAACTAATCTGGCTTTGTACTTTTTAATTGATCCGTCAGGTCTAAGCTTTCTCTTAAACACCCACTTGCACCCAATGGTAGAGCATCCTTTGGGTAAATCAACCAACTCCCAAGTCCCATTAGCCATAATGGAATCCATCTCAGATTTGATGGCTTCCTTCCATTGTTTTGCTTCAGACGAGGTCATGGCTTCCTTGTAACTTGGTGGATCACCCTCGATCTGGTAGACAATGAAGTCGCTACCCAGATCCTTGGCTATCCGAGGTCTTTTACTCCTCCTTGGCTCATTCTCTTCAGAAAGATCATTGGGTTCAGGTTAAGTCTCAACCCCCACATTCGATATCCTTTCCACTTGATCTGGAATAGATCCTGATGTGGAGGCGCTCTCAATGGTCAGATTCTGAGGAATCCCAGTCTTCAACGGAAAGACATCCTCAAAGAAGGTAGGATCACGGAGTTCAACAATAGTGTTGACATCTATGCCCGGTATCTCGGACCGAATTACCAAGAACCTATATGTATAGCTATTTTCTAGGTAATCTAAGAAGACCGCATCAACAGTTTAGGACCAATTTCTTTCTCTTGTGTTCTGGGACTAAAACCTTAGCGAGACAGCCCCACACTTTGAGATATATTAAACTCGGTTTCCTATTTCTCCAAAGTTCAAAGGGACATTTTTTCCATATGTCTTGGAGGCACCCTATTCAGAATATGGCAAGCCGTATTCAAGGCTTCTCCCCACATATAGGTTGGAAGTCCAGAACTCTGTAGGAGAGCATTGATCATGTCAGTTAAGGTTCTATTTTTCCGTTCTGCTATTCCATTTGATTGCGGTGAATATGGGGTCGTAACTTCATGAACTATGCCAAAAGATTTGCATTGTTCATCAAATAAGTTAGAGGTATATTCACCTCCTCTATCTGACCTAAGGCGTTTAAGCACTTTTCCTGTTTGTGTCTCAGCCTCATTCTTAAAGATAAGAAATTTCTCTAGGGCTTCATCCTTGGTTTTCATTAGATGTACAAAGCAGTATCTACTGCCATCATCTATAAAGGTGATAAAGTATTTCTTATTGTCTTGGGTCAATACACCATTAAACTCACAGATATCCGTGTACACTAGATCCAAGATCTCACTATCTCTAGAGACAGACTGAAAAGACTTCCTAGGTGTCTTAGCTTGCACACATATTTCACATTTTTGAGTTTTATCAATAGTGTGTTTAGGAATCAATTCTAAATTCATCATTCTTTTAATTGAATTTAGGTTTACATGTCCCAATCTACCATGCCACAGATCACAAGATTCAAGATTATTCACAACATGAGACACAGAACTAGAACATTCAGCATTCAAAACATTTATTTCATTTATGTTTACTGAATCACATCTAATTCTAAATAACAAATCAAAATCAGCCAAATAGCCTTTTCCATAAAAAATGACATGTCTCAGAATAACAACTTTATTACATTTAAAGTTTAATTCAAAACCATTTCTAACTAAGATAGAGCCAGATAACACATTCTTCTTGATGTCAGGAACATGCATCACCCTGTGCAACGTCCAGACACGTCCAGAGGAGAACCTCAAGTTGACTTGTCCCGACCCTAGCAACCTGGCCGCAGAATCGTTTCCCATCTTCACAGTCCCACCGCTGTAGGTCTGATAAGAAGAAAACAACGTTATGTCAGAACATATATTTACATTGGCTCCCGTATCCACGAGCCACTCATTTGGATCATGGATATGGTATAGTTCAGGTTTTACAGAGACATACCCCTCGCTAATTCCGAGTCCCATAGTGATCATGTTCACTTGTGGACTCCCGTCTGTAGCCTTAGGTTGAGCCTTCAAGGACGGACAATCCTTCTTCCAATGACCAACCTGATTGCAGTCCCAGCAGGGTTTATTCTTTGCCTTTTTCTGGATCTTGCCCTTTGGTTTCATTTTATTGTTATTAGGATCCTTTCCCTTCTTATCCTTGCCTTTCGAGGTCATAAAATTGACCTTAGCCTGAATATCAACAGGAAGCACATGTTTTTGTTTCTTGTGTTCCTCCTCTATGGCAATTGCCACCATCAGGTCATCCATAGAGATTTTCCCCTTTCTGTGTTTCAGGGTCATACCGAAGTCTTCCCACGACTTGGGGAATTTTTCTATTATGCACATGACCTGAAACTTCTCTGGAAGTTTCATTTCGACATCCTCTAAACCATGGAGCAGGAGTAAAAACTCGTGTGCCTCTTCAGAAACTGATTTTCCCTCGGCCATGGAAAACATCAAAAATTTAGCTACGGAGTATTTCTCAATACCGAGGTCTTCGGTGTTATACTTCCGATCCAAGTCTTCCCATATCCCCTTCGCAGTCTGCTTGGACGAACAATATATGTCAAACAACGTGTTGGACAGAGCCAACAAGATGCAACCATGACATATACGGTCGCGTTCCTTCCACGCAGATTGCGCCTTATGGCTATCGGGTGAGGGGTTTTCCATTTCCACCGTAGGACAGTCGGTTTCAAGCATCGAGATTAACCCTATGGTGGTTAACCAGATCTTCATGCGTTGTTGCCAACGCTTAAAATTCTGTCCACCGAATTTTTCAAGCATACCCGTCATATCTACCCTCGATTTAAACATTGTTTCCGACATAGTTTTATAATCGGTTCCGGAAATCCTCTCTAAGATTGTTGTAAACAGGAGAAACCAAGCATATATTAAACAATAATCAAACAGATTCCAATGGATTGACAGATCAGTATTACAGATTATTAAGAATAATAACGTGCAAGTCCAATCCATTATCCGATTACAATATGCAAACCAGAACCGATTAAACAGACGAAAACAAGCAAATAGGCGTGATCCAGAAAAGGGCAAGCAATAAATAAATTGCGGCAAACAAAATAGACGAAAGATAATGTTAGATATCACCGAAGCGTCCATGAAATGGACTGTCCTTAGAGAGGATTTCGCCCCCACAATACCGGTACGTTGGGTACTGGCGATCCGCTCACAGGATACGACGGTTCACGGTCGTCGTCCACGCACACCGACAAGACCGTCCTCAAAAGCACCTCTGAGAACTTACAGCCGAGAAGAAACAGACCGCAGACGCGAGAGAGAGAGAACAAGCGTGACAACGGGTGGAGTTTTCTTGCGAGTGAAGAAAAACGACGTCGTGTGGGCGATATAAAAAGAAGGGCTCGCGTGCCCTAGCACGCAGTCCCTTCGGTTTCCGAAAACGCCCCTCAACGGTCGTGTCTTTTCGGATTCCAAAACTGCGGCTAAGTCGAGCCGTTTGGATCAAGTTCGATTCTCAATGTGATCGTGATTAAATTAGTTTGTCTGGTTAATTTAATCGATCAGCCAAATGAAACCCGCAACAAAAGTATCGAGATCCGAGATCCGAATTGACTCTCCCGAGCCAGAGACGGAGCGGAGCGGAGCGCGCGCGCGTGTGTGTGTGGACCTCCATTCCTCCTCTCTACTATTGCTACAAGAGCTTGGTGTGTGGACTCATATATAAGTCCACCAAAAGTTTAGATCTCTAAGGTATGGTACTAAACTTCCATCCAAACTCAACATGTTTCAAATTTGGGAATTTCCAACTTTCCCTCCAAACATTTGGTTTCCCAATTGAAGCCAAATTAGTGTCAATTGTAATTAATAGGTTTTCCAATTAAAACCAAGATATAATTTTAATACAACAATCCCTCATCTGAAGTTTTATGTCAACCCACAGCTCTTGACTTTAGATGTCCACTTGCACTCGAAGTGACTATGTATGTT
Source organism: Ottelia alismoides (assembly GCA_037367405.1). NCBI lineage: Eukaryota > Viridiplantae > Streptophyta > Magnoliopsida > Alismatales > Hydrocharitaceae > Ottelia > Ottelia alismoides. The sequence continues at coordinate 504,136 of JAZKJV010000070.1, forward strand.
TCCATTTGCATTCTACCCCCTCACCACCTCATCCGTGAAGAGCTACGTGCAAATTGCTTGTCCAAGTTAGATCACTGTCTAAAAGAATCGTGCTTGTGTATGAAATATTCTGCTTAGACCATTCAAGATGACATGTGAACAGTCTTATGGACTCAAGGAATTAAGTTGCTGTGACCTAAAAGTCTGAACTCCAGTTCATATAAGGTTCATCTGAAATTAAGTGGATTAAGGTCTTAACCAAGCTCCATTCTTCGATTTTATTACAGACTAGTTAAGCATCAATTTTATTCTGAAAATGCAAATGCAAGAAAAATAATTTTTTTATTATTTTTTCAAAGAAAAGAAAAGAACCAACTTCTTTTTAAGAGGTTTTTAGAGAACTTTTGCAAAAAATTTATGGATTTTATCTTTTTCAATTTTCATGGTATTTTTAATAGAGAATTATACATATTTATAAGAATTTGCAAGAATTTTATACGTATTTACAAAGACTTTTATACAAAAAAATATAAAAGATTATACACATTTTATACAAGATTTTACAAAAAGAGTTTTTATTTACAAGTTTTATGTATAAATTCTACAAAGGAATTTATATACATATTTTAAATACAACATTTATACAAAAGTTTTATTTACAATAGAATTTAATTTAGTAATTACAGCTTTTATACAAGAATTTTACAACAAATTCGCAAACAATTTATATACCCATAATTTATATCTCTCATGATACGAAATCTGAAGGGCTTCAAATTGAGATGCAACGTTGCACACTGCACATCGGAAGACTAGGACGGAGGAGGCATTGATGTTGAAGCCGGGCCAAGTGATGGTGAAGGGTGTGCTAGATCTACCTGTTTTCATGCTTGTGATCTGGGAGAGTGTTGATTGATGGATTATTAGGACCGTGGAATGGTTTGGTTTAGTTACCGGCTCCTCTGCTATATAGCAGAGTCTGATGTACAATCAGAACCGTTCGATCAAGATCGAGCGGTTCACACAAAATCCGAGTTTTGATGACCCTTTGCGTGTAAACCATTAGATGATGATCGAGCAGCTCCAGTGGTACAACAGATCTCTGCAGTACAACAGAGGATCCGCTCGACTTTGGTTTATGTGTAGACTGTTTGTCTCTGATTATGCGGAAATTCTCATGGTTCATATATCTGGCTCGAACAATGCAAGATAATAGAAAAATGACCGCATGTTATTGTTTTTTTCACTTGGCTTCAATTTTAATGGTTCGAATGTAGGGAAGATGTTGTTTCAAAAATCTCTACCAAGTATTAGTTTTTGAGGTAAAGTAACAATCTCAAACAGTAACGAAAACCTTTTATATCATGTGGAATAATTTTACCAACCACCTTTACCATAGCCTATAGATTTCGAGATTAAGAGAGAAGTACAAAAGACAAGCATATTTTTTAACTTGTTACACATGAACATTCAATAAACAATATCTCTTTGTATTGTTGAGAAAAGAAAAAAAATAGATTTGTAGTTGTTCTTCGTGATGATTTTATCTTCTTAAGTTCTTTCATTTTCCCTTCAAGATTGTTGATCATCGATCGAGGAATACTTAGCCTGGATGATGATGATAATGGGCCTGGCAGATTTACGTGAGGATCATCGGAACTCATTCTGATTATAGAGGATTTTTCTCATATAAATACTTTGTTACATTAGAAGTTGGCTTAATTGAGTATAAGACTGAAGAAGAGATTTATATAGAGGCAAAGGATCTATTTACCCTACCTAAAACATGAAAGAAGACATTTTTTTTACCAAATCACGCCAAACTAGAAAGGAAATTGATGCAAACGAAAAAACTTCACGGTAGAAAAACAGAGAAGAGGAGGAGAGGTAGAAACACACCTGTTGTGTAATGTTTTGTGGAAGAAACACGGAGATTGCATGGAGGAGAAGGAGAAAGGGGAAAAGATGTCCTATTTTAATAAAACTTGAACCGACCAATGAAATTACACATAACCCCTTTGTATAAGAGTGGTGAGATCACAAAATAAAAATAAGAAGAAACCAAGTCGTACTTTGACTCCTAAAATATCTCAAATTAAATAACTAATTAGAGATCACATGAGATCTCTTCGTCTAGATAAAAAATAAATTTATGACGAAATCAAATTAGATTAAAGATTAAAACAGACAAAAAAACCTAACCCTAATTTAAATTAATGACTAATTAGATGGAACCTTAATTTAATAAAACATTAATTTTGACAACATTTACATACGGCAACCCAAATTGAGCCCAATTTCAATTCCATGTTACATAAGCTCTCAGCTGCTTCGAAAAATTCATCTCTTGGTGATTTTTTTTATCTTCGGGTTGCAACGTGTGACGAATTGATCTCATTGTAGAAGAGGGGACGTAAGGCTGCTAATTGAACTGAATCATTCGAATTCGATTAGGATTCGTTTGATTGAATTCAAAAAAAGTTCGATTCGAAACCAAATGAACTGAATTCGAATTTAACTTGTGGATTCAACTACCAAATGAATCGAATCTGAATTAACTTGAATTCATTCGATAATAATCCGATTCGATATTTACACACACATATGTAATCATGTATGTATATGTATATATGTATGTATGTATGTATAGACACACACACATATAGTACATACATATACATGCATATAATATATACATATTTACATACATACATGTAATAACCACTCTTGGTCGATTAGGATCTTTTCTGAATATTCTTGTGCTTGGAATTATTTCATAATTACATCAAAAGGTTGACATGCATTTATTCGAATTCATTGTAAGTAAATAGATGCAGTTAGAATATATGAATATGTATTAAAAAGTTACTACGTTTAATTTACACTGAAAGATTTAGCATTGGCATTATATCAATAAGCATTACATGTGCAGGCAACTAAAGATACTCTCAAACCAACTTACTACAATGATTAAGTGGTTAGTTTTAAACTAATAATCGTTTATAGGATCCGTTGATATGATTTACCATGTCCAGCGTTCGTAGCTATTATTTCCATACTCCCACGCTACACCGACGTGACTGGCCATATGTGACATATATATATGCAACATTAGCCCCCCCCCCCCCTAATGAGATACAATCTCTCTCTTTCCCTCTTTATAACTAAGTCCAAGTAGTTTAACTATAAAATACGTTATGAGTTAGAGATGTGGGTTCTCCATGCATCGATTATATAAAACATCTACCTTCTTGTCTTTACTTCTTATTTTTGCCTAGTGACAATAGCTTAGGTATGAGTTACTTTGTATAAGTACAATAATCAGTCTTAGCATGCATTCAGAAATTTTGAGGCATTAAAAGGGTACAAAACACTCTAATCTATACCCAATTTAATATGTATATATGTATAATCCTATTAGTTAAAGATTATATACTGAATATAAAAAAGAGTAAATATATTAGTCATAAAAATATAATAGGAAAGATCAAATGTTTAAGGTTGTTATTATAAATCCTGTCCCACACATTTTTTTCATGTTCTCACATTCCGTGCATTGCCTTTTTCATTCTCCCTTTCATTATCTGCCAAAGATCCTATAAACTAACGATAGTTTATGGTGTCCTTTCTCCTAGCACGTGAAAATTATGGTTTGCTACTTCTAGTTCCTCCTTAACATTTGTCGTGATTGAAAATTTATCTAGATATATCTCCTTTGCTTTTTTGTTGTTTTGATTTTCCTTCCATGGCAATCCATGAAGATTATCATTGCCAACGCGACACTTATCATCACATAAGTAATGTACAAGATCTTCTAACCATAATGTAAGTTGTTTCTTTGTACATCAAAAATTCTTATATTTCATTTCCATGTCTTAGTTTTTCGATGTTGAAGATCCCCATGCTTATGAAGAGGTTTTACTTTGACACGTTATCTTTTTACTATTTTCATTATTTCAAATAATAATATTAATTTGTATCAACTTTCTATATAAGTTTGATCTTGTCTTGCTTTAACATGCAATGGTAATTATAACGTGTTCATTTTTTTTGTCAATGATATTCTATCTCTCTAATAGGCTCATATAATTATATTGTATTTATACATTTATTCATCATAGGGAAAAGAGTATATTTAGATTGTAAAAGACACATAATATTTGTAAAAATTGGATACTTTTATCCATTGTATTGGTTTGATATTTTCTTTGATTTTATACATCTTCAACTTATCTTAGTAATATATTTTCAAAACTAGAATTATATAAAAAATATTTGTATTATATCATTCTTCGTATATAAGCTCTAAAACATCAAATAACATTTCAACTTCGAAATATACAATTGAATTTGAATATTTGAAAGTCAAAATGAATTGAATTTGAATTTAAATTAGTAAATTCGTTTAAAATTCGATTCGAGTTCAGATTCGAAATTTTTATAATGACTTGAATCAGAATCTTGGTGGATACGAAGATATTCGATTCGATTAGCACCCCTGGAGGGGCCTAGCTACACTATGGTGGTGGTGGTTCCACCAATGAGTCAAGATGCAATGGGGTTGGCAACGGTGGGGTTTGAACAATGTGGGTGGCAAAGAAAGGAAGGTAGGTGTGCAAGTGAGGGCATTGGACGAGGTAGTGGTAGGTAGGGTGGAGCATTGGGCTCGACCCGACTCGACCCGAGAAAGCCCGACCCGAGCCCACCATTTTCTCTCGGGCTTTGGGCCGGGTTGAGGCCCGGAAATTTCAAGAGAACACCTACCCGGGCCCGACCCAAGGCCCACTACTTCGGGTCCGGGTTCGGGTCGGGCTTGGCCCGGTTACATTATTAGGTGATTTCTTTTTGTTGTCTAAATATGCAATATACAGATCTGGTCATCTGAGACATTCGAATGACTAAGCACAAAGAACCAGATTTTGAGACACCAAATACTTGCTAATTTGTGGTGGATTTCACAAGAATAAACAAAGAATAAGTAATCTCCATCAGACTACCATATCTGTACAACAAGATACAACATAATGTGTGTCTGATGAAAATTCGAAGAGCAGCAATGAAAGACTATAGGTGCATGTCTCTGAAATACAACTGTGAATATTAATCCATTTTTTAACAAACAAAAATATGCGCAAGTGAGCTAGCAACCAATCTAAACAACCAACTGTCCATTTCCAACTCAAACTCATATCCCAAAAGAGATATCTAACACGCATAAATACACATATTCGACCAAAACAACAAAACCTGAACCCAACAGTTAAGTTAAGCACAAAGTATACAAAGATGCACCTTCAGACCCAAGAACTTAATAAAAACTTAGACTCGACAAAGTGGACATAGAATGTACGGTTCAAAATCGAAACCTTTATGTTTAAATCCTCTGCAATCAAATTCATTTAACAAACAAAACATGGATGCTACATTCAGTATACATCCATACCAAAACCTTCTACTTGAGATGCAAATTGGCGGAAGAATGAATGGAGCCTCCATTGATTGGAGGATGAATGGAGAGACTGTTTTGGGATTTGAGAACAGTGAAAACAGTGGGACCTCGGGCCTGCGGGTTTTGTCGGGTTATTGCGGGTCCAGGTTGGGCCCGGCCCGGTTGCCAATTTTCAAGGAAATGAAGGCCCTAACCCGGCCCATAAAACCATTGGGTCCGGGCCAGGTCCGGGTTTTGGTGGGTCGGGTCAGGGCTGGGTCCGGATCGGCCCGGCCCTATGCTCCACCCTAGTGGTAGGGGATGGGGTGTCGAGCAAGTGTTTAGCAATGGCGGGGAAGATGGTGGCCACAAGGCTGACACAGGTGGGAAAGTTGGTGGCAAGGTTGGTGGGGATTGTGATGACAAGGGTGCTAGAGTTGGCATAGGAGGTGTTGCACCGATGGGAAGGCAATGGTGTGGCTAGCGCTGGACAATAACCTTGGGAATGATGTCTTCATGTTGTTTCAAGTATTGTTGCAATCTTGGATTTCGCAATGACATCACATTTGAGCAAATCCGACTTATCACTACAAGGACTTTTTCAACCTTAGCCTATATTAGACATCGTGTTGAATGCAATTCTCTAGCTTTGCGCTTGCTTGAACCCCTGGAAAGATCATTAGATCACGAGAACAATAGGTAGGCCATCCGCCATATCTTGAAATCAATCGATGCAAACAAAAATTTTCCACGGTACAAAAATAGAAAAGAGGAAGAGGGAGAGGTAGATACACACTTGTTGCATGAGATTTGAAGAAGAAAGGTAGAGATTGCCTAGATAGGAGAAAGCCTAGATAGGAGAAACGGAGAGAGTATACATGGAGAATCTCCTATTTTAATAAAACTTGAACCGATTAATTACAATGACCCATAACTCCTTTATATAAGATTACAAAATAAAAATAAAAAGGAACACTTTCTAATTTGATTCCTAAAGTACCTCCAACCAAATAATTAATTTGAGATCAAATGCGATCTCTTTACTGATAAATATTAAATTACGAAAGACTCAAAATTAGATAAAAACTAACAGCAGTCTCTAATAAACAAAAAAATCTAATTTAATAAATTCCTGTATTGGACAAAATTGACTGACAACATCCCTAATTGAGCCTCAATTTCAATTCCACACTGCATCTCAAACATAACGGTAAATTGCAACTGTGCTATTAAGATTAATTTCACTTTTTCCAGAGATGATCATCTAATGCACAGTTATACTATACATAAGTGTCAGCAGAGAGTTCATTTTACACGTAATTCATTTGATCAGATTACTGGTGTTTCCTGCGTATATATACACAATCTTTTACTGCTACAGAAAATACACAGTGGAGCGCATCAAGGCTCGCAGAATGCAGTTTAGCTGCTGGCATGCCCTCCCAATGACTGGAAAAACCTGATCATTCCATCATACACATCGACTTTCGCATTCATACCCATGATGAAGTCAAGGTGACCATAAGAATCGATGTACAGCAATTCTGGTTCAGACTGCAATTCCTCGAGGGTTCGCTTTACATCGGTGACATCTGCCAATGCATCAGCTCCTCCATACCCCATCCACAGTGGCAATGCCTTTGGAATGCTTGCAAGGTCAAAGGAAGGGGGCTTCAAATGACCATAGTTTTTCAGGTTTCCAAAAACCCCATAATCATATTTAGCAAAGGTGCCCTTTCTGATCACTGCATAACCATTATGAATTAGAGAAAGTACATTGAGGCTGATGAAACGGATACATTCACAAAATCTAAACAAAGAAGTTCGTAGTCTCATACTTTGGAAAAGATGATTCAGATTTTTTGTGGATGACGGATTGGGTTCATATTGTAAGTAATAGTCCACACGAGATCCATTGAAGCAGCAATTTTCGCCTGCAACCCCAAGTGCCGAAGGTAAGGTCATGGAAAAAAGCAAAAAGGCATTAAAAAAGTAAAAATGAAGGAATAATAAATTTTGAAGAAAATTGTAGAAGTGGCAAAATGATAGAGATATTAGACAAGGGATATCAATACCATTTTTGTATTTTACATTGAAACCTTTCCTGCTTCAATGGACTAGATTTCCTCCTCATATTTTCCAATAAAATGAGAACTGTTATTTCAACTTAAAAGGAAAACAAAGGGAAAACACATCGGGGACTTTGGTGTACAACTTGTACAAATTTTGGTTTTTTTTCTTTCTTCAGACATATAGCTCTGATCACTGTTACCCTTCATCTTACCACTTCATCCATACATGAACACTAACAATTGCTTACGCTCACATGTGATTGTTCCTGTAAAAACACACTTCTATAAAGAGAGACAGAAGTTTGTCTGGAACGGAAAGGGTGATGCCAAGGGAATTGCCAAGCAGGGACGAAGCCGGAAATTTCTACTTGGGGGACCAAATTATTGCAACTATATATATAATCCCTCTTTGTTATTATTTGTCATGGTAATTATTAAAATGTGTTTGCAAGTGTGTTTCACAAAGATACTATTGTAAAATTATAATTTCACATAAATATGCCAACAAATATCTTATTGACCAAAAGATTCTTACAACAATCTTGAATTAACAATACGCTTTCATTAACACGATGTTAAATTATACCAATAAAATTTTTAAATAAGTAAAATTACATCGTTCCTAATGTAGGAATGTAAAGGAGATATATACGTACCAATTTTATATAATATTGTATATGTATATGTTTTAAAAACAGATACATATACAAATATACCTTGATGTCCACATATATTTGTGCATGTATTTGCATATTTGTTTTAATACATAGCTGTAGATTTATTTTTTAGTTACAATTAATATAATATTTTACCTTTTTTAAATAATTGATATAATTTTTATGAAATAAATATGCATATTGTTTTTAACATAACAAGTCATTCAATTCATATATAACACATTTCATGATACTATAGCTTCCTTAAAAGGACAAGGGCAACAAACCTGACTTTCATGGAGTGCTCAACACATCAATTCAAGAGGTTGATTAGAAAATAAGTGATGATTTTCACTGATTATTTTTCTTTTGTCAAAGCTTTTTTTTATTGTGATATTGCAAATGTTAAAGTGGATTTTATATCTCATATACAATTTTCAGGATTTGGTAATGCATTATTCATATTCGTTGATTTCAACATCGACATTCATATTCATGTATTAAAATGGATATAGATATGGAAATACCTATACGCTTTTTCCATAACTGACCATTTACATCGTCATTTTGGTATCTTTTGCAGAATGAGATTACTCTTTGTACTCCAGATTTGTTGATTATCTTAATAATTCCACCTTTTTGTTGAGTTTATTTATTTTTAAATGAAAGTGTTTAATGGATATAATATATATATATATTGCAATATATAAATGCTATTAGTCAAATATATTTCTTTCATAAAGGGAATAGTATACTACATCAAAATGACTCTATACAGATTTTTTTAATCCGTCATATTTCATCCATTTTATGTATATAATAATGAATAATATTTGTTACAGAATAATTTCTATGTTAAAATTAGCGACGAATATCATATTTATTGCTATATCATTAGTGAAGGATCATATAGAATACTTATCCATCACTTTTTAGAATTTGAACTAATTGTCGCTACTAAAATTGCGATAGCTAAGTTTTTCTATATGGAGCACTAGTAATGATGTAACAAGGGGTATTACATTTATCTTTTATTTCAAGCATAAAAAGATAATTTCATAATGGAATAATATTGTTATTAACAATTTAAAAATGGATGTTATGGTGATGAATTAAAAAATAACTATATAGTTATTTTGTTGTTGGGGTTATCTGTAACATGTAGTTATGTAAACATACAAATGTTGATAGTTAGATTATTTCAACCATGTCATATTATAGATTTTTTATTGGGAGATGGGACGGATTAGGGACGCAAAAAAACCAATACAGATACGGATATAGGTGTTCCCACATCCTTATCTTTTTAAATACGAATGTGGATGTGTATATATTAACAGATGAAAAATATGTAACCATATTCATAAAAAATGGATACCAATATAAAACGGATACTGATCGCATAGGAATAATATTAGAAATACTCTATATATTGTCTTAAAATACATGTATTGCATGGAATACATACTATATAAGTATACCAAATGTGATGAGATCATAACAATTATACCAAATATGATGAAAGAAGCTATACACTTATATTATACAAAGATAAAAATAAATGTACAACAACATTTACATATTAAAATGTAAATATGGATACGGATATAGACGTTTGTTGATATGAAAATGATATTGATATACATATCCATTTGAAAACAAATGCGGATATGGATATCAAAATCTCTATGATACGGATACGGTGACGGATCAGATACGAATCTATCCATATCTATACAACTTGTAATGGGAGACGGGGGGCCGTTATATATAACTTATTATTGTTTGTAGTTAACTATTTTGTATATAAATCATATTCTATAATAGTAATATAAAATATAGAGAATTAATTGGGAGACGGGGGCCCAAGCCCCACTCCCGCCCACCCTGTCTCCGTCAAGGCATTCTGACATTTTCGCGAAATAGGCACTGCCAGGGATTGTGGAGGGAACTCTTTCCGAGGATGACCTGAGAAATGAAGGAGCATTCGAAACCCGTAGTGGGTGAGGTAACATTCATGGCAGGGATAGAAGGGGGTCAAACTGATGATAATTTCCATAAACCGCTAACAGCCAGCATGGGTGTGATGTGGTCATGGGGTTAGCAAATGTTTCCAGATTAAGGTCATCTCTTGGAATATCCGGGGTCCAGGTGAGCCCAAGAAGAGGACAAAGATGTGCTGTCAATGTTGAGCATGGCTTGAAGATGTGGTGCTCATACAGGAAACCAAGCTGAGGGAGCGGAGTGACAGGGTTTGAAAGTTAATCCATGGTTCTAGGCTCACAAAGTAGCGAGCAGTGGACTCGATTAGGAGCTCGGGCATCTGTTTCGCTTGGAGAATGAAGTCGCAGACAACAAGTCAGCTTAAGAGGATAGCTGATGACTTGACCTTCGGAGTTACATGTGTGTATGATCCAAATAAAGTTGTTGGAAGGGGGATACTATAGGATGCATTGCAGGTGGCTCACTTGCATTTTCCAAGTACTCTACAGATCATCGATGGTGATTTTAACGTCACCTTGCTATCAGGTGACCGGCCAAGAGGGGGTGGTGGTCAGGTGCTAGGGTAGGAGGAGTTCATGAATCTTACTGGTGAACGTAAACCGGAGGTTCTAGATGCCTATGATAGCAGGAACATTTGGAGGAATTCTTCTTTAGGTCATGTCTTGACCACTTTCTGGTTTCCACAGAGATGTTGCCGTTGTTTCAGTTGGTTGTGATGAGATGTTATCCTAGATCAACGTCACACCGTACTCCATTTTTTAAAGAGTGGGGTTGGGAGCGAGATTTTTCGTGGTGCACGAGAGATTGGTAAGGTGATAGATGACTTTTTGAGTTTTAGTAGGCCACTTTGTGATGTTGAGTAGAGATGATTGAAATAAGAAGTAAGCACGATGGACCCAGTTCATGCAAAGGAACTTACCAAGAATTTGGAGAACAAGAGGTTCTTACGTTGATTTATGAGTCGAATGTGGATGGGCCTTCTAGGTCTAAAGGGTTCACAATCTTCTTCTCAAGGAGTTTTGGAATGTGGTGGGAATGACGTAATGAGTATGATTACTGAGTTTAGGATGAACAACTCCGACTTCAAGTGGTTGAATAAGGCTCTTCTTTTTCTTTTGCCTAAAAAGGAGGACATGCAATAGGTTAAGGAGTTCAGGCCCATTGCGCTTTTTAACATGATGTATCTCATTGTGGCCTAGCTATTGACCAACTGTTTACGTGATGCCCTTATTAGCCTGTTGCAACAGCCTTTGTCTGTAGGCATGCTTATGACGTATAGCTTGGTGACAGCAACTGAGTTGGTGGCAGACAGGAAGAGATGAGATGTATTTGTGGAAGGTCTACAATGCATATGATAGTGTGGAATAGATGTTTTTAAGATCTTCTCTGCACATGAAGGATTTTCCTGAAATCTAAATGACATGGATGAAAAGGTTACAACCGCGTCAGACTCGGTTCTAATCAACGGTTGGCTAGAGAGTGGTTATTTTCAATCGCAAAGAGGGGTAGGTATGGTTCTGCTCTTGCACTTTTCTCATTTGTAGTTTTGGCGAATGCCGTAGTAGTAATGCTGGATCAAGATGTACGGGGAGGGGCATGTGAGGGAGTGCATATCTACTCTGATCATGCACTGTGTATATGATATGATCTTTGTTGGGAGTAAGGCAACTAAGACGAGTGATTTCTATTGTAATGGAGATCCGTGGAAAACATTCTGAGCTTTGTATCAATAGGGAGAAATCTGCTTTTGTTCATTTTGGCATGTCTTGGGAACTAGTGGAGTGTGCTTGTTATTGGAACTCCTTGCCGGAGGTAACTGTTTATATACTTAGGTATGCCTCTTCCTTCTGGGAGGCAGGCTGAGTGGATGCTGTGATAGGATAAGTTAAAGAGGAAGGTGGATATATGGAAGGCAAACAAGTTGTCCATGATGAGCGGTCCCTTGGTGCACCAGAAATCGGTGATTTTTGCAGTGCCAATTTTCTTTCATTCTGCCCAAAGACTATCTGGGGATTAAGAATCGTCTTTAGTCTGTGGTGAGATTTTTTTCTCAGTTATCGGTCAAGATACGAGAGGGAACCTTTTGGTCAAACTAGAGATCAATGTGCAGCATACCAAGGATTGTTATTGATGTTTTGAAGAGCAAGAAAATGAACAAGGCCATTCTGGAGAAGTAGGTGTTGCAGAGGTAGGGTGAAGGTGATGAGTTGCTTTGCCGTCGAGGCTCGTTTATGGTGTTTCTTCAAGCTTAGAGGTCTACATGAATTCCTTTTATTCATAGTCAATCTTCCAAAGGGGAGTTTGCTCTGTGGTCTCTGAGGTTACTACTTTCTTAAGACTTGTTGGAGATGGGACATCTTCTGGGTCATAGCTGAATAACTGGTCTGAGAAAGGGATTCTGTGGGATTTGACATGAGGCTTTTTGCTATAACGAGGGTTGAAGACATTTATGTGGTTTATTTGTGATCTAAAGGAAACTGGAAACCTACATTCAGCTCTGAATTCTTTGAGCAGAGGGTGCAAGATTTATGGGGTCTGATAAATCTTCTTGGCAAGATGAAGAGCCTTTGGGTGGTTGTGATCATTGGACCCCTGGCCCCTTTTTATCCTAGAGAATTAACAAAAGATCACAACTTAATTTGAGAATCTAAGGTGCCCTTAAGGGTGAAAGTTTTCTATGGCAGTTAAGAAGAGAAAGAATAATGATTAGAGTGCCCAGAATGAAGATCATGGTGGAATTGATATGCTATGAGCGATGTATTTGAAAGCTCCAGAGGATGTGAACCATCTATTCTTCTCTTGTGATTTTGCTAAGGAGGCCTGGTAGGGGGCAGCTTTAAAATTAGGCAACCTCCACCAGTGCAGTGGGATCATAGGTCTCTCTTGCAAAAGCTTGTGAAGCCTCAACAATTACCTAGGCTTTGTAGTTGGCTAGGAACGGGATGGTTTTTGACAAGACAGTATATGTGGAGAATAGTACGTAAAAGACTCTTGGTTTTAGTACTAGACAATGCATTTTTTATGATTGACTAATATACTGTGGGTGCTCCCCATCATGGATGGCCACTATTTTCCCCTTAAAAATGGAACATTTCAACGAGACCTGACCCATTTGGCATAGCATGTGTGGGATTTTATATATTTGATGCAGCAGTTAGGATCAAGGAGAAACAAATAGACTTTACTTAATGCTAGACTTACAAAAACAATATCAGTTATTGAAATAAGGCTGAATTCTTGCATTCAAATTCGGTGAATTGAATTGGTTAGTCTAAAATTTAGATGCAAGAATCCTCTATCAACCCTTCCCTTTACGTGCTGCTTAACCCTCTCTGGAAAATTGGAGGTGGATTAGAATAAGATGGGCTTTAACTAAAAACCGAACTACCCACAAGTGATAGCCATGTTATGTCCATTGAAATTTCATCACTCCTGACTAACCGCTATCGTAATGCATCATCGTAATGCATCTTCGAAGGTAAATTACGAAAATATTCAAATCCAAGAACAACAATGTACACATCTAAAATCAATTTTTTTAAAAAGCCAATTATATTTGAGTATCAGGCGGAGAATTTGGAGAGGATAGGGGATATCTTCTTTCTAAATCCACTTTAAGATGGATACTTATGCTTGGATTGTCTCATGAGGTCTCGACTGCGGCACCTTGGGCGAAGGCTGATCGGGTCTGACACCAGATGTATCTCTCCATCCTCGTCATAAATGGACTCACTCAGTTTAAAACATGATCCCTCACATGACATCCTACCAATGACTATAGTGAGGCTTCTCCATGTGCTGCTAGCTCTGCTCAGGGGATATGATGATATGTAGCAAGGAGCCCAAGTTCCTGTAGGAAGGAGAAGAGCCAAGTGATCTCGCTTGTGACTTGAACCATTGCAATAAAAGAGTGCCATGCCAATACCGGCATGATATTTATTGTTATGGGTGGATTCTGCAAGCGGCAAATACTTAACCCATGATCATTTCCATTCTAAGGCACATGCTTGCAACATATCTTCTAAGGTTTGAATGGTACATTCTCATTGGCCATCTGTCTGAGAGTGATATGTATACCAAAAAAAGATGTATGTCTAATGCTTTCATGAAATCATCCCAATAATGTGAGGTAAATTGTGAATCTCCATCAGATACCTCCGATGGCATACTGTGGAGATGGATCACATGTGTAATGTATAGTTCAACAAGCTGATTTGGAGTAGCGGTTAAACTGATTGCAACAAAATATGCCACATTTGTCAGTCAATCTATTATTACCCAAATACTATCTTTACCACATGTGGTTGGTGGTAAATCGGTGATGAGGTCCATGAAAATGCTTTCCCATTTTCATTGAGGGATAGGAAGAGACTGCAATAATTGGGATGGTTGTTGGCAAGAAGCATTTACCTGTTGACAGGGAAAGTAAGAGTTCACAAACTTGGAAACATCCTTCTTCATTCTGAGCCACCAATATGAACGAAGGTGTTTATGCATCTTCATGATTCCAGGATGAATTTATAATCTTGAATAGTGTGCTTCTCGTGTGATATTTTTTCTCAATTCAGACATGTTTGGTACACATACTCGATAGCAATTCTATAATAACCTTGAAACCCCTTGATTTTGTTTGTTTCTACTTGTTTTCTCAAGTCCTTTAAAAGTGGGTCATCTCTCTGAACTTTAGCTATTCTGTCCCAAATCAAGTATCTTTGGAAGCAAACAATTCATGTAGCTATTCTGTCCCAAATCAAGTATCTTTGGAAGCAAACAATTCATGTAGCTGGCCACATTTAAAGTGGGAGATTTCCTATCCTGGAGGGATGGAGAGAGCGGGAGGGAGAGGAGAGAACATGCAGGAGACCTTTATTTTCATTGAGCGGGGAGCCACCATATCATCGAGAGTATCAAGGAAGTGGTACGGGAGGTTAAACCATATAAAGGAGGTTAAACTATATAAAGCTATGAGAAAAAGGAAGCTGCTCCATGGAGCATTTTTCTCCATTTTTTAGGGACATTCTGAAGGATATGGAGAGATCCTCAAGCGCATCACGGAAGCGTGAGCGTCGTATCAGATACGACGAAGAACGACTAGTCGTACTAGTTGTTCGGTGCAGCAGAATTTAAAAAAATTTTATTCGATGAAACCACATGATCCAAGAACCATTCTCGGATCGTTTCATCTATAACCACAGCAAGTATAATGCAATACCTCTTGAAGCGTGGTTGATCGAGTCTCTAAGAGAAGAGACCTCCTGTCTCAAGTCCGATCGTCGGAGAGATCGCTTGCGAGCGCGGGGATGAACCGCGGTGTCCTCGCAATCCAAGAAGTTGATCCAAGCGCGGTTGCTCCTGATCTCGTCGCACGAGATCGAACGTCTCCTTCGCGGGCGAAGCACTCTAAGTAGACGGAGAACCGCAGAGCGTCGAAGCGGTAGCACGAAGGCGAGGACGACGACGATTCCCTCCACTAGGGTGGACGGCCACCAAGAGGAAGAGGGAGAGAGGGCTGTCGAGTATGAGAGAAAGAGAGAGAGAGTTTTGCTACAATAGCATGTATAAAGAGAGAGCCAAGGGTGCCTCTCTATTTATAGGGTTTTGGGATCCATGGATCTCAATCCATGTGTCACATAAAATCAATGGTTGAGATTGATTTATGTCAATCCAATGGTCAAGATTGTTGTTGGTAAAAGCCAACAACTTGTGATTTAATTTGATAAAATATATTTGATAAATCAAATAAATATTAATACCAAATCTAAATCAATCAAATAAGAGAGAGAGAAGACAAAGAAGATACTCTCCTTATTTGGAAGAGGGGACGGCCACCAATTCCCCAAGGGAATTGAGTGCCGCCCCCCTCATTCCAAATGAGGAGTCCAATCTCCTTATTTTTCTCTCTACTTATTTTACCAACAACAATTTGTTGATATATTAATTCACCAAAATAATTCTCAATTAATTTTGGGAATATTGCAATCTTGACATTGGAATATTGTGAATCAAATCCACAACCCAAAACAAAAAGTAATTTACATTTTCAATTAATTAAACAATGTGTATCCAATACACATTAATAATTAATCTACTAATATAAATTATATTGAACTCTCTCTAATACATTATAAATCACATTTATAATATATTAGGAATAATTGGATATTACTATCCACATTATTCTTATCCATAATAATTAAATCACATTTAATTATATTGGATAATTTCTCATACATCATGATAATTAAATCACATTTAATTATCAACTTCTCTTTGCTTAGATCTTATGGAATTGCTCTTAAACCATTTAAGAACAATGCTAATTCTCCTCAGATACTTGGAGATAAGGACAGGGCGATTGTATTGTTCCACGTATAGTGACTTGGATATTGAGATCACATCTCAAATCCAGATCCCATGGACCTCTCATAGATGCTTGATTAAATCAAGACCGTAAACCTAATCTTCTCATTGCATCTGAATCTCATTCAGATCAATGTCCAACACATGGACTAAGATTAGGTCACTTCTCTCATGAGAGGAGTCACTAAAATCCAGACCTGTTTCATCACTCCCTCAGAATGGAAGCGTCATGGTTATACAATCGTTTATGATCAAATCACCCTTCAGGTATTCCTAATACCTGCACATCCTGCATACTGGAAGACTCATGATCATCATGAAGATAAAGATCACTTTTACACTGTCATCTTCATAGTCTGATCATTAAGTTTCTCAATCTTGGTCCTTGGGATATGGTACAGATCATATGCTTTCACAAAGCATATATCTTACCTTCAAATTCATATCATGCTTCTAAAGCACGATGACCATGCATGGAATTTGGTCAATCCCAATACCTCATGAGTGAGCTCATGTCTCCCGGTTCACAAGTGAACCTGTATGATCCCTTTGAGAGATCATATTACTCATATGCCCTTACATGCACACCAGCTCGCCGGTGTATAGACCTTGATTAGGTCATCAACCTATTGGTCTGCCAAATGTACATGCTCAGACATATAGTAATATATCTGTCTCTGGTCAGAGGATGTTTGCCTGTGATGTGACAGTATTCATCATAGGTCTTTGGTTATCTCGATCTCGTTAAGTCAACTCATTGACTTAACTAATCTGATACCTCCGAATCAATATTCCTATGCAGAGGACCTGCATCAAGAGGTCGATCAGATATCAGTCTAATGAGATGGGATTGCCATCTCCCACTCAGACTGGAGATCACTACTTGTTAATCATTGATGATGCTTGATGAGTCCTCTATCTAACTCCTTAGATATTCATCCAAGCATCAGCCTCTATGATTCAATCATTGAATCAACAGCTGTATGATTATCAAGTTGGCCATAGTACATAACCCTTATTGTACAGAGGGACCTTATAGTGCATTCATTCATTCAATATCAGAAAGGGAGTGAAACAAAAAACAATAACTTTTATTGATGAATCATTTATTACAATAACATTTATTGTAGGAATGGTTCGCCTCGGGCTCACATTGCTAACAATCTCCCACTAGCCCTCAGAACCATTCAGGAACAAGCCTTAAACCCATACTCATTACATGCTGGTCAAAAACCTTCTGTGTCAGAGGTTTGGTAAGAGGATCAGCAACGTTGTCGGCGGAGGCCACCTTGGTGATGATGATGTCACCACGCTTTTGAATCTCCCGAATGATGAGGTATTTCCTTTCTACGTGCTTGCTCTTCTGATGCCATCTGGGTTCCTTCGCCTGGGCAATGGCTCCCGTGTTATCACAGAGTAGCGGGATGGGAGTATCAGAGGAAACTACGCCAAGTTCCTGGACGAACTTGCGCAACCACACCGCCTCCTTTGCAGCATCTGATGCGGCAATGTATTCGGCTTCTGTTGTTGAATCTGCCGTAGTGTCCTGCTTCTTGCTTCTCCAGCTCACAACACCACCGTTCAACAGGAACACAAACCCTGATGTCGACTTTCGATCATCAATATCCGATTGGAAATCAGAATCTGTATATCCCAAGACTTGGAGATCACCATCTCCATAGACCAAGATGTAATCTTGCGTCCGTCTTAGATATTTGAATATGTTCTTTACTGCATTCCAGTGTTGTTCTCCATAGCAGGATTGGTAACGACTTACCACTCCCACTGCATGGCAGATATCTGGCCTAGTACACATCATGGCATACATTAAGCTTCCTACGGCTGATGCATAAGGACATCCAGCCATGGCCTTCTTTTCCTCAACAGTTTGAGGAGTCATTCCTTTAGACAGGTGGATACCATGTCTTAAGGGTAGGAATCCTTTCTTGGAACTATCCATACGGAATCGTTCAAGAATTTTCTTAATGTATCCTTGTTGTGACAATTCCAATATCCTCTTCTCTCGGTTTCTGAACAGCTTCAGACCCAAGATGTAAGAGGCTTCTCCAAGATCTTTCATCTCAAAGGTATGGGACAGCCAAATCTTCACACTGGTCATCATCCCTGTATCATTCCCAATGATAAGGATGTCATCTACATAAAGCACGATGAACACAATGGCGCTCCCACTAAGCTTCTTGTACACACAAGGTTCATCAGGATTCTGCACAAAATCATAACTCTTTATGGTTTCGTCAAATCTGATGTTCCAGCTACGAGAAGCTTGCTTGAGCCCATAGATGGATTTCTTCAGCTTGCATACTTTGCCATCCTCAGTTATGAAGCCCTGGGGCTGCTCCATGTAGATATCCTCCTCGAGGTATCCATTGAGGAAAGCCGTCTTGACGTCCATCTGCCAGATGTCGTAGTCAAGATATGCAGCTATAGCTAGCAATGCCCTGATGGATTTAAGCATAGCCACAGGAGAGAATGTCTCATCGTAGTCGATGCCTTCTCTCTGTGTGTAGCCCTTGGCTACGAGCCGTGCCTTGAAAGTCTCTACTTTCCCATCAGGTCCCCTCTTTCTCTTGAAGATCCATTTGCACCCAATGGGTTTCACTCCTTTAGGTGGATCTTCTAGGGTCCATACACCATTCTTATGCATGGAGTCAATCTCTGACTTCATTGCTAGCATCCATCTATCCATGTCATGATCCGCGAGTGCTTCATCAAATGAAGTAGGATCACCTTCAGTTTCACCTGACACATGGAATCCATACCTTTCAGGTGGTGCAACCACCCTCGAACTCCTTCGAAGAGGTATGGGTGTATCATCTTTATTTACTTCTTCAGTTTCTGGTTCAGGAAGCTCAGAATCCTCAGGAGATTCAATGAGTTCCTTTACTTCATATTTATCTTGACCTTTAAGGAAATCATCCTCCAGAAATTTCACATCTCTAGAGACAAAAACCTTTTGGGTCTCAGGGTCATAAAGTTGGTATCCAATACCATCTTTAACATACCCAATGAAGTAGCACTCACGAGAGCGAGATTCTAGCTTACTTGCATCCACATTCTTTGCATGGACCAAGCAACCCCAAACCCTTAAGTGATTGACACTAGGTTTGGTTCCATACCATAGCTCATGAGGAGTCTTAGGTACAGATTTGCTAGGAATCTTATTTAGGATATATATTGCAGTCTCTACTGCATATCCCCAGAAACTAAGTGGTAAATGTGCTTTACTCATCATTGAACGAACCATATCCATGATGGTTCTGTTGCGTCTTTCAGCAACACCATTAAGTTGGGGAGTTCCAGGAGGAGTGAGATTGGAAATAATTCCATTCTCTTTAAGGTATTCCTTAAATTCATCTGATAGGTACTCGCCACCTCGATCAGATCGAATTCGTTTAATCTTCCTATTGGTTTGGTTCTCAACCAAAACCTTGAACTCTTTGAACTTTTCAAAGGTTTCAGACTTACGACGTAATAGGAAGATAAACCCGTATCGCGAATGGTCATCAATAAATGTCAAATAATATCGATATCCATTTCGAGTCGCGGTACTGAAGGGACTGCATACATCAGTATGTATTAGGTCAATAATACCTTCACATCTTGTAACCTTGTTACGAAAAGGCATCCTAGTCATTTTACCTCGAATACAATGTTCACAGGTAGGTAAAGGCTGAACCTGTAGAAAATCCAAAGGTCCATCCTTTATCAATCTATTGATCCTATCAACAGATAAATGACCAAGCCTTTGATGCCAAATCATGTTTGAATGATTTAAATTACTCCTGGATCTTTTAGGGTTTTTATTAGTGGTTGTAACATTCATGACATGCTCATTAATGCACAATTCATAGAGTCCTCCGGAAGTCAAAATACCCTCTACAATATATTTATCATAATGATTTATGACTAATTTATTACAAAATAGGAATGAATATCCACTTCTAACTAGCTTAGATACAGATATCAAATTCCTTCTGACTTCAGGTACATAAAGACACTCTTTAAGTACTAGGACTCTTCCACTAGATAATGATAGTCTGCAGGTCCCGACGGCGACTGCTGCAACACTTGCATCAGATCCCATCTGGATGACTATCTCCCCTTCTTCAAGATGTCTAGTTTCCTGAAACAAATGCAACAAATTGCATACATGAACAGAATTACCAGAATCAACTACCCAACTTCCTTCTCGTCCAACGAGAAAGCTGGTTTCAATGATAAGAGTAGATTTCATACCTGCTGGGGCTTTACCTTTGTCGACCGACTTCAGGTAATCCGGGCAATTACGCCTCCAGTGCCCCGGCTTCTTGCAGTGGTGACAGACGTCGGTTTTCTTTGACGCCATTAAAGTGGATGCATTGGAAGATGAGGCAACACTTTGTCCCTTCTTCTTTCTCTTCTGGGCCGGGCCCTTCCGAGAACCTTGCTTCCGACCGCGCTTCCCTTTGACCTGTGCAACCATTGCAGTGCCAGAGGGACCATCTTTCTTCATTACGTCTTCTGCAGACTTTAATGCAGCAAGAAGCCCAGCATTTGTCAGTTCCAGCTTATTCATGTAGAATGACACTACAAAGTTATTGAAAGATTTGGGCAATGACAGCAGAATGAAATCAGATTGCATGTCTGCATCCATCGTCGCCCCCAGAGTCTCAAGCTCTGACAAGTACCCAAACATTTTGAGTACATGATCGCGGACCGAGGTCCCTTCCTGCATCTTACAGCGAAGAAGATCTTTCATAACATTGTACCGATGGGTGCGGTTAATGTCACCAAACATATCCTTTAGATTCTGCATGATATCCTGGCAAGTGCTCATCTCCACATGTTGCTTCTGAAGAACATTGGAGAGAGAACCCAAGATATAGCATCTAGCCAAGACGTGATCTTCATCATACTTGTCATTATATGCTTTGTCTTCCTTAGATTTAGGGTTTTCAAGTTTGTTATCATGGAGCACATAACTGATGCGCTCCGCCGAAAGCACAAGCTCCAAATTACGGATCCAATCCGAGTAATTTGGTCCGGTCAATTGGTTGACCTCCAGAAGCCTGTTCAGTGGGTTCATGGCCTTCATTTTCTGAAATTGAGAATGCACTATATTAGAACATATAATCATATATTCAATTTAATTTTATTTGATTAAGGCATTTTAAATCAAATTAGTCTTGCTATGTCAACTATGAAAGTTTATTCCCTTATTCACTTTCAAAGTAGGAGATATACTTACCAATATATCTCAAGCAAGAACTGGGATCTCCTCTTTATCATTGTCATATCCCAATAATATGAGAACCTATGACTCTGATAAAGAGAAGCGGGAACACATTCCGCCTTGCAAGTCCAACTTGCATTTCCCAATTCGGTCTTTAATACACGAGCCCACCACCCCTAAGGTGATGTTGACTCGTTATTAATTGAACCAACCGTCAACAGGAATACAACTCGCTATGCGCAATCCAATATCGTCCCAATAATATGAGGACCCGATATTGAGGTCACTACGCATACGTCCTTACTCTTTCGAGAAGCGACGAGCCCGATCCAAACGGATCATATGTGGGAGCTGTCACTTCGGACAGGCGTCTCCCACATATAATATTTGGCGACGAAACCCTTCGCCTTGACGGGAGACCATGGATGTCACTTATGTGATCCTCCATCTCTTATTCAAATTTAATTAATTACTATGAATCTCATTCATATAATTAATTCTTCCAAGGGAATTATTAACTCTAATCATATTAGAGTATTTTCAATTGGATATAATTAACTTAATCATATTAAATTAATTATCAATCCAATTTAATCAATCAAACTTAATTTTATGCTTGAATATACATATATGATATTATTCTCAAAGTACGTATTAATTCGAATTTTAATAATTAGAAAAATACATCATAATCCCTCGGACATTATCCCGGCCCTACCCGCTGTCATGGCCAGTACCGACGGGAGTGGGGCGGACCACATACGTTACAACCCGCTGACCCAGCGATCCCCGACTAGACACCATATCCACCTCGGGAAAGGATAATGCCAAATTGATTATTTTGTACTTGAGATGATCATCGGTTCTTCAACCGAAATTATACCATATAGTAATCAAAACAATTTTGATTTTAAGGAAATTTGCTAGGCAAATTCCCAAGTCCTATTCAAGCAAGAAGTTTGATGATTGCAATTCCAATTAAGGTTTAGATCAAATCTAATCAACTAATTGGTTGGGGCCAAGTCAATTAGGCAAATAATCATGTTTCAATATTTCATAAATATTTTTCAAGATTATTTCACGAAATTAACAATTAATTTCTCTAATTGACGATCACTTGGTTCTAGATTAGGAAAGCAATTTCAGCAGTGACCCCTACTTACTAAAATTGACATATCTCAATCATATTAAATCCAAATTAAGCAAAGTCAATTTCTAAAGTTTGCTAATTTGATTTAGGACAGAACCTAAGTGATGTTTCACGCATTTCGAGGCAAGTCTAAACAGTAATTAACATTTTAATCACGTTCAGATTCACAGTTCCCGCAACAGTGCATACATGTCCATTAAAACGACCATATCTTGAGCATACGAAATCCGATTTACGCAAACTCAGATCCTATGGTTTCCTTATTTAATGGGGAACATAATCCAAGTATAAAATTCGTGTTTAAACAATTTAAACAGTGCCGAATTTATTTATTAAACAGATATGCGAAATCAAATGCGATGAAAACTTTCGCGACCTAAACGAACCCAAGTCGTCCTTGGTTAACGAATCACTATTCGAAACCGTCGACCTAAGGCTCTGATACCACTTGAAGGATATGGAGAGATCTTCAAGCGCATCACGGAAGCGTGAGCGTCGTATCGGATACGACGAAGAACGACTGGTCGTACTAGTTGTTCGGTGCAGCGGAATTTAAAAAAATTTTATTCGATGAAACCACATGATCCAAGAACCATTCTCGGATCGTTTCATCTATAACCACAGCAAGTATAATGCAATACCTCTTGAAGCGTGGTTGATCGAGTCTCTAAGAGAAGAGACCTCCTGTCTCAAGTCCGATCGTCGGAGAGATCGCTTGCGAGCGCGGGGATGAACCGCGGTGTCCTCGCAATCCAAGAAGTTGATCCAAGCGCGGTTGCTCCTGATCTCGTCGCACGAGATCGAACGTCTCCTTCGCGGGCGAAGCACTCGAAGTAGACGGAGAACCGCAGAGCGTCGAAGCGGTAGCACGAAGGCGAGGGCGACGACGATTCCCTCCACTAGGGTGGACGGCCACCAAGAGGAAGAGGGAGAGGGCTGTCGAGTATGAGAGAAAGAGAGAGAGAGAGAGTTTTGCTACAATAGCATGTATAAAGAGAGAGCCAAGGGTGCCTCTCTATTTATAGGGTTTTGGGATCCATGGATCTCAATCCATGTGTCACATAAAATCAATGGTTGAGATTGATTTATGTCAATCCAATGGTCAAGATTGTTGTTGGTAAAAGCCAACAACTTGTGATTTAATTTGATAAAATATATTTGATAAATCAAATAAATATTAATACCAAATCTAAATCAATCAAATAAGAGAGAGAAGACAAAGGAGATACTCTCCTTATTTGGAAGAGGGGACGGCCACCAATTCCCCAAGGGAATTGAGTGCCGCCCCCCTCATTCCAAATGAGGAGTCCAATCTCCTTATTTTTCTCTCTACTTATTTTACCAACAACAATTTGTTGATATATTAATTCACCAAAATAATTCTCAATTAATTTTGGGAATATTGCAATCTTGACATTGGAATATTGTGAATCAAATCCACAACCCAAAACAAAAAGTAATTTACATTTTCAATTAATTAAACAATGTGTATCCAATACACATTAATAATTAATCTACTAATATAAATTATATTGAACTCTCTCTAATACATTATAAATCACATTTATAATATATTAGGAATAATTGGATATTACTATCCACATTATTCTTATCCATAATAATTAAATCACATTTAATTATATTGGATAATTTCTTATACATCATGATAATTAAATCACATTTAATTATCAACTTCTCTTTGCTTAGATCTTATGGAATTGCTCTTAAACCATTTAAGAACAATGCTAATTCTCCTCAGATACTTGGAGATAAGGACAGGGCGATTGTATTGTTCCACGTATAGTGACTTGGATATTGAGATCACATCTCAAATCCAGATCCCATGGACCTCTCATAGATGCTTGATTAAATCAAGACCGTAAACCTAATCTTCTCATTGCATCTGAATCTCATTCAGATCAATGTCCAACACATGGACTAAGATTAGGTCACTTCTCTCATGAGAGGAGTCACTAAAATCCAGACCTGTTTCATCACTCCCTCGGAATGGAAGCGTCATGGTTATACAATTGTTTATGATCAAATCACCCTTCAGGTATTCCTAATACCTGCACATCCTGCATACTGGAAGACTCATGATCATCATGAAGATAAAGATCACTTTTACACTGTCATCTTCATAGTATGATCATTAAGTTTCTCAATCTTGGTCCTTGGGATATGGTACAGATCATATGCTTTCACAAAGCATATATCTTACCTTCAAATTCATATCATGCTTCTAAAGCACGATGACCATGCATGGAATTTGGTCAATCCCAATACCTCATGAGTGAGCTCATGTCTCCCGGTTCACAAGTGAACCTGTATGATCCCTTTGAGAGATCATATTACTCATATGCCCTTACATGCACACCAGCTCGCCGGTGTATAGACCTTGATTAGGTCATCAACCTATTGGTCTGCCAAATGTACATGCTCAGACATATAGTAATATATCTGTCTCTGGTCAGAGGATGTTTGCCTGTGATGTGACAGTATTCATCATAGGTCTTTGGTTATCTCGATCTCGTTAAGTCAACTCATTGACTTAACTAATCTGATACCTCCGAATCAATATTCCTATGCAGAGGACCTGCATCAAGAGGTCGATCAGATATCAGTCTAATGAGATGGGATTGCCATCTCCCACTCAGACTGGAGATCACTACTTGTTAATCATTGATGATGCTTGATGAGTCCTCTATCTAACTCCTTAGATATTCATCCAAGCATCAGCCTCTATGATTCAATCATTGAATCAACAGCTGTATGATTATCAAGTTGGCCATAGTACATAACCCTTATTGTACAGAGGGACCTTATAGTGCATTCATTCATTCAATATCAGAAAGGGAGTGAAACAAAAAACAATAACTTTTATTGATGAATCATTTATTACAATAACATTTATTGTAGGAATGGTTCGCCTCGGGCTCACATTGCTAACACATTCCACTATATTTTCATCACTATATCCCTCTATTATGTCATTCCAATTTCGTCAGAAACAGAGACTCCTATGCCCTCCATCTAGAACATGTATTTTAACGGTCATAAATTTGTTGTAATCGACCTGTTCAGGATGGAGGGCATATGAGTCTCTATTTCTGATGAAATCGGAATGACATGCTAGAGGAATATAGCGATGAAAATGCATGCCAAAGTTTCCTAAAAAATACAAAAATTGGGGGAAAATGCTCTGTAGAGCAGCCAACTTGGTTGCTCCCTGGAGCAACCTCCCCGTCCTCATAAAGATATACTATTACAATAATATTAAAGCTATAAAGTATATATTAGTCATAATTATTGAATCACAATATATAATATTATCGGCCACATCTTTAGTAAAAAAACCTTATATATTAAATGAAACCTATGTCAAGTAGTACATGCATATATTAGTCACATTTCCTCTTATATATATATTTTAGTCATAAGACTTAAAAATTGTGTTATAGTATCATTATATGTTAGTCCCAAAATATATTATTTCATAAATGTGTATTATACATTTATATTACAATCATCATTGTATCAAAAAAATCATGCAAGTGTATGGTGATTGTTTTTAATTAGTATGAGCAAATTTTATATAAGCAAATGATATTCAATTGCTTTTGTCACTACAATGAGTATGGTATATGTTCAAGAGACTGCATATTTTTGTACGAATATAATGAATTCACATGTTTACAATATTAATGTTACATAATCACAATTTCAAATAGCATATATGGTTAAAATGGTATATTGTGTACATCTATTCAATTTGAAGTATAGGATTTACGATAATATATTTTATGAATATTGAAGTTAAGGATTTTATGACAACATAATTGTGTTTAATAATAAATTTTACATGTATTTTCTCCATAAACTGAGGCTCGCCTCGCCTCAACAACGTAAAATCGCCTCGATCCGCCTCGCATTTTTTAAAGCCTTGGTTGTACCAATATTGACAAGATGGAAATATATAATAATGAAGGAGAACATGTTGGATGAAATGTACCAACAATTGATGAAAGCAAGTTGTTACAGTCCAGACCAGCAGCACATAATGAATCAAGAATCTCAATGCCTACA
The DNA here is from genome assembly GCA_037367405.1 of Ottelia alismoides. Lineage (NCBI taxonomy): Eukaryota > Viridiplantae > Streptophyta > Magnoliopsida > Alismatales > Hydrocharitaceae > Ottelia > Ottelia alismoides. The sequence goes on from JAZKJV010000070.1 coordinate 531,104, forward strand.
GTGCTGTAAATAATGCAAAATTAGATATTAATTTACCATACCACAGAAGGAGAGGGAAATTAAAATAATTTATAGTAAGGAAGCCTTTTGTATGGTTTAGTATTTGAGTAGTTGGCCTCCACATAAAACATCAAGTATCAAATTCTACTATTTTCACGTAAATAAATAAATTATATATAGGAGTGAGTATGAAGTTAGAACGTAAAGCCACACCTGCGGAAGTTCAGTTGATGGATACCCATAGTCAGAAGCATCTGTTGCAGTAGCGATCAATGCCCCATGCCAGTTATTCTTGTTGTAAGAAATATCTGCAAAACAACAAAGCGTATTTGCATTAACATACCTGGTCTAGGTGCAAGCCTGCTGCTCTAAGTATCAGACGAGAGCTGATATGGTTCATATATGATATTGGACAGAGAAATGCAGCTGCTTCAATCATATCAACAGTGCCGGGCATAGTCAAAAAAGCCAAACCCATTATAGTTCCCTGTCAAGTGATAACCCGAGATACTTCAATTACTTTTCACAATAAGAGAAGACGTAAACAGAGATATAACTAAATGTGCATTTGAAAAGCAAAAAGCCTGGATGAAACCTGTGAATGTCCTACAAAGGTAACTTTTCTTGACGTTTTTAAATAAACATATTTTATCATGGCCATCAAGTCGTACTGTGCCAAATCTTGCCAAGACCAGTCCCAAAATGCCTGAAAAATTAAAGAACAAATATAAATTCTATATTCAGGAAGCTCATAAAATATTGTGGTATGGAACAAGATGCCAGCAATAAGCAAATTGCAAACAGTTGTACTGGATTGTCATCTGTTAGATTGATGTGCCCATGGCTCCAATGAGTACCACGAACATTTCCAACCCATACATCAAAACCATGATCGGCTAGTATATATCCCAGAGACTCTTCTGAAGGATTCAAAAACCACGTGTCACCACCCTGTAAGAAAGTTGATTAGCTTCTTTTAAATATTATTGCATCACAATATTATATCTTCATCTACTTCGAAAACTTGAACTGATTTTCATCATGGATAAACAAAATTTTTTAGGCAGAAATACATTTGACTTAAAAATGGCAGTTGTATTCAGGATAAGCTTTATGAGATTACAAAGGAATGAAGAGGAAATAAGATGAAGGTATAATCTTAAGCACATAACCAATGACAATACAAGGATGCACTCAAGGTTACTCTTTCAAACTCAACAATTTGAATTGTTCTTAAAAAATCATATAACCAAGCATAATTGATACTGATTACAATCTCTAGGAAACATTCAATAGCTGTGATATACCAAGGGAAGTAAAAATAAAGGTTCACAACAATATATCTATCAAGTGATTTCTTCTTCAATCCAATGGGTGAACCTCATTAGGGTATATGTGAAACTTAATGACCTTTTGGTAACTGACAACTCTTTTCTAACCATCTACATGCAAAAGAAAATGAAGGAAGAAGGACGCTGTTTATAATTCCTAATACTATAATGGTTAATCAAAATTCTGGCGAGATGGAGAACAAACTTTTCTGTTCCCCGAAACTAAGAGATCACCTGAAAAAGCCCATGTTGGAGAAAAATTGGAGATGCTTCATTTTTCGCAGCTTTTCTACCATCTGGTATGTGCTGGACTGCTAAAATGTACCCGTCTTCTGTTTCAACCTACAAAAAATGTAGCACTAAAGAACAGAATTTCTTTTCAGAAAGGTCATTAACAGAAGAAGAAAATAATTAAGCCCATACCCGATATGAAATCTATTACAGCTTCTCCATTTAATCTTCAATACACACATTCGGGAATAATACTCCCCAAATAAACCTCTTTTTTATTTAGCCTGTAAATTTAGTGCTTCTCTCCATTGCACTAATGCCCTAGTGTGTGATCCATGACATTAACAGCCCATCATAAACAAATGATATATCCATGTTTTTTTTTGAAATTTGAATACTATTTCTGGTGCTAATCTAAGAGATTTTTTAGCCAATATTCATGATGTGAACCTCGGCTTCATGCATAGCCAAAATCCTAATATGTATATATGCTCATAATCTTTCACAGTCACGGCTCCCAATTTATACCATTGGTTACAGATGCGTACAGCAAAATCCAAACCAATCATTCTTATGGAGGGGCAGTGAAATAGCCCAAGTCATCACTCAAATCCAGCAACACCCCTAACAACATCTGCCCATTTGTCAAAAAATCAAAAACGTATTCTTCGAAATATCTCTACACCGAAAATCGAATACCGAAAAATCCTCAATTAAGTACACCCACCAGAAGAAAAAAAGACAGAAAGATCCCAACTTTCCTGGAAATAAAACTGACCCAACTCGTCTAGCAACCAAAAACTCCTGTAAAGGGGTTAAAGAAAAGTCGTTGCGCACGATACCGAGTATTCGAAACACGGATAGCCCATGGGTCGGATCAGCTCCTCGCACAAGCCCTTGTTCGGAGGCGGCGGCGGGCGGCGGAGCGCCACCGCTACCGGCGAGCACGATCCCATCAGGAAGGCGAGGAGTACAAGGAGGAGACGAAGGGAGGGATTCTCATGCGACGCCATCGTCGCCGGCGGCGGGAGAGATCGGAAGGAAAGGGATAAGATAAAATCGAAGAGGTTCGTTGCGTTTGATTGCTTGTTGATTTTTTATTTCCTGTACCTTCGAACCTCAAACAATTTAGTCCAGAAAATTAACAGGTGGAAATAATAGGAAAGGAATATTTGGTGTTTTCAGAAAATTAATAAAAGTTTGGGTGTTGTTTGGTTCTCTACTTTCTATATTTGATGTCACGACCTGAGGTTGTTTTTTCACCTAAAAATGGAATTAGATGGATAGATTTACTGAGTTCCAAGTAATCTATAATTAGTTAATATTTATACTTTATGTTATATTTGATGCCACGACATGAGGCTGATTTTTTAATTTGCCGTGATAGACTATTATTGTCAATACTTTATTCTATTTTTGGTACTTTCTCACTGGATTGGTTTGACTAGATTTTTTGGTGGTCTCTTCAAAAAAAAAGGAATTATAGTCATATTATGCAGTAACAGATAGAAGAATAAACGTAATCATGCAGTAACAGATAGAAGAATAAACGTAATCGTGTATTGAAAACAGGATCATCAATGCATATTTAAATAATAATTACACGGATTCAAATGAATTAAGAAAGAAGTATTATATATTAACACCATGACAATCACGCATTTCACATTCACTATCCGATTACAGAATGCAAATAGGAATCGATTAATAATACGGAAATAGTAATTAGGACGAGATCCAGGAAATGTAAAGCAATAAACAAATTGCAACAAACAATACGATAAACAAATTAGATTAGAAATGACCGAAGCGTCCATGTAATAATCTGTCCTTAGAGAGGATATCACCCACACAATACCACTATGTAGGGTCTGACGATCCCTCCTAGGATATGACAGTACATGGTCTTCGTCTGCACACAACGACAAGACCGTCCTCGAATGTACCTCAGATAACTAGCCGAGAGAAAGAACGAAGGTAGAGCCAAGACGATGTGAGAAAAAACCCCCTCAACGGGTGTGTCCCTTCGGATTCCAAAACCGCAGCTAAAACCGAACCGTTGCGTCCAGTCGAATTCCTAGTTGAACTCAAATTGATCCGTATGACTAATTTAATCGACCTGTCAAATGAAATTCGCAACAAACGTATCGAGATCCGAATTGACTCTCCCGAACCTGAGCCCGAGATGGAGACGGAGACGGAGATAGAGCGTGCATTTGTGTATGTGATCCTCTATTTCTCCACTCTACTATTGCTACAAGAGCTTGAGGTGTGAACTCATATATAAGCACATCGAAAGTTTAGAAATACTAGATGTTGTACTAAACTTCCACCCAAACTACTCCTTGTTTCAAATTTGAGAATTCTCAACTTTCCCTCCAATACAATTTAGTTTCCCATTGAAATCAAATTAAATTATAGTGTAATGGCATAGGTTTACCAAATTAAAACTTAATTACATTAATCCTAAATACAACATCATGCACCTCCTAAAAAATAGCATTTTTGTCTTAATTTATGGGATTTTTAATTTGCAGGTGTAAGCTCGACTTTTTTATCTTCTTTTTTGTGGTAATTCTTTATTGATTGCCTTAATTTGAGTTTTAGTTCTCAGATCTCACTACATTTGGATAACAAGAAAAATATGCATAATTGCATTTGTTTATAATCCAAACTTCTTCAGGAATTTTTACATTTATGCCCCTCTTAGCTTTTGCAATATATGCCCATCTTTTTTCACAATATCATTTGTGTCCTTACTTTCTTGTACTTTTATCACCTATATGACTCTCGGATTAGTTGTCGTCCATCCATGTCCTAAATGGACGTTAACTTGTTGACATAAGGGCAACTAGAAAGAAATACCTAAGATAGATATATCATTTTAAAAAGTTTTTTTGTCTTCTTCCTCTCCCTCCTCCTCCGCCCCAACCTCCTTCAGACCCCTACGCCACCGCCTACCTCCTGACCTCTTCATGTTTTACTCTATTCTATCCACGACCTCCCACCTCCGGTCGAATTTTATTGAATATGTGTTTATAGTGAATGATTTGGGATTGAAAGTGTGCCTGAGATGAACACTTTAGATTTGACTGTGCATCTAACCTAATCTGATTCTTGATCGACTCTTGGGAATCGATGTTAGATTGCAATTTTTTACATACATTTTAATGAGGCATGGGTTGGGGGAGAAGAATCAAAATGTCAACCATCGTCGATCGCTCTCTGCCTAATCGCACAACCTCCGTTGACCATAAGTTTCATCCATCTAGACCTAACCCAACATAGCAACCTTCGTCACCTTCAGTCACATCGAAAGCAACTGTTCGCCGATGAGTTGCCTCTTAATCCAATCAATCATTGTATCTGTAACTGCTTGGGTGAGCTGAGGTGAGGAGCACCGCTCTGAGTCCATCGCTTCTCTCTGGGCTTGAGACTTTAGTGTTGTAGTTGAAGCAAAGCAATTGGTGTTTACAAAAAATTAAGAGACTAATAGCCAATAGGTAATGGAAGTGATGTACGATATAGAAGATAAAGTTGCCCAATTTTTTTAAGCCGAATGGGTATGGATAAAGTTTGCATCTTTAGCAGCAATAGAGGGTGGTCAGGAATCACCTCGGAACATCCTCGTACAACGCTCCCTTCAGATGACCACCATGTTGATGCTTGGTTGACGGGTTATCTGTTAATGGGATGACGGAAAGTGGTCATGAATTAAGAAGTATGAAAAAAATCTTCCAAACTCCCATCAAAATTAGAAATATTAAGTACGTTTAGGGTTTCAAGGGTGTAGCAGTTGTTGAAGAATAGGGGTGTTATGGTTTCTAGGTTGGAGAATGTTTGTGGATGGCATGTCTGGAATTAGGGGTCGGCCTTGTGCCCGCAATTTGTTATGGCATAGATACTACATGAAGAGGGATACCCGAGGATGGAAGGCTTCGTCCAAAAAATCAGACTGAGTTTTGGTCCCAAGCTGTCGCGGCTAACCGTGTCATAGATATTCTTTGTTACTCGCAATGAGGTCGTCCTTCCTATGATGGAGATGATGTCTAGCGATGATGGGGAGATGGGGTGGGTGGTGAGGAAATTCTTAAGTATTAGTAGCTTCTGGTGGTTGTTAGCTCTACAGGTAAGGGCTTTTAGCCAGTTTTGTCTTGCACCGAGGGTAGCATGGGCCTCTACAAGGGTCAAATGTTTGTTTCTTACTAGTTCCCATAAGGATGGGAGGAGTTGTGACATAGGTGATTTCCATCAATACTATTAGTTCAAAATTAGTATGGAAATTCCGAGCTTATCGATCAAGAGGCAACATTCTTGATTGTTGAGGTGCCGCTTTTTATCGATCTCTATCATGGTGAGTCGCAAGGGTTAATTGATCCACTAATGGGATAAGGTATCCTTGATGGTAATGACCCCTAGCGGTTCTATTGAATAATGAGTAGGGGTTCTCCATGGTTCTAACCTAGGATTTGGACAACAAGGTCCAGTTGAAGGTTTCTAGGTTTCCCATCCATTTTTAGACACGGGCATACAAATATTTTCGTTTCAAATTTTTTGATGAGAGGAAACCAACCCCTTCTAGCCAAATTCTTCAGAGAGAATGGGATCCCAAGATAATTGGGGAAGCTTTCATGTTCGAAGTGGAAATTATTGGAGACGATTAAATCCTCCATGTCGGAGAGGTTTATAGATAGAAAAGTGGATTTTTCAATATTTATTTAGGGTCCTGAGATCTCAGAGAAATCCTTGAGGATGAATTTTAGGCATTTAAAAGCATGTTCATTAAATTTTAGAAAGGTTATCGTCTGTAAAAAGCATATTGGGAATGAGGCTAATCCTCACCAGACAACTTGTAGCTTGCAATAAGACCATCTTTGGCGAGATTTTGGAGCATCCCATCGAGTATATTCATGTTGTTAATGAAGAGTAACTAGGGTAGGGTGTTCCCTACTTCACATCGCAAATCAGTATAAAGAATCTCAATGTGGGATTATTGACCTTGACCGAGATGGTCGTCGTGCTAAGAAAGGCATTCACCAAGCTGATAAATTTGGTAGACATTCAATCAAGGTTACAACTTTGTTGAGTACACTCCAACGTAGCATGTCAAAGGCCTTCTTTAGATCAATCTTGTGAACCACCTCCTTTGTTTTATCGTGGTGCCATTACGAGATAATTTCAGATGAGATGGAGAAGGCATAACAAGCACCTTGATTTATAAGAAAGGTTCACTGTGTAGGTGGAATTAGTTACACAAGTTTTGAGGCTCATCAGTTGGTGAGGAACTTTGACATCAGAGGAAGGGGACTAGAGGAGGAAGAGGGGTGCTGGTCGGTGGATTTGAAGGTGCGGATGATGAGGGAGGGGGTTGGAGAAGTAAGAGGGGGAGGTGGCTGATGGAGAAAGGAGTTTGTGAATGAGGCCTTCTCATTCTCTTCCTCATTCCCAATCCACCTAAGTATTGTTTCCAATCAAGAATCGTTGCATGGATAAGAGGCGGAGGAGGGGGCATCGACGCCACCTCAATCGTTGTTGTATGGAGAGGGATGGAGGGCGGCAATGGAAGGGGCTGGAGGAGGGAGCTGAAGGTGGGAGGAGGAAGGGGGAGGGTGTTGGAGGAGGAAGATGGGCGAGGTGACAGGCAGGTTGTGGGCAGAGGAAGGGGGGGGATGGAGGAGAAAGATGAGGAAGGTGGTCGACAGGTTGTGGGCAGAGGAAGGGGACTAGAGGAGGAAGAGGGTTGCTAGTCGACGGGTTTGAATGTGTTGAGGAAAGGGGAGGGGAGGTAGAGGAGGAAGATGGGGGAGGTGACCGGCAGGTTGTGGGCAAAGGAAGGGCCTGGAGGAGGAAGGTGGTCGAAGTTGCCAACGTGTCTAGAGGCGGGTGGGGAGGAAGTGTATGGGAGGGGGTGAGGAGGTGGTCGGCGGGCCTGGAAGGGCAGGGGTTCTTTTTTCTTTTGATTTAAGTTCAGCCGTTAGATCGCGGATAGGTTAAATTAGCTCAAAGGTTTGGTTGAGTTAATGGACTAAAATAACATAGGGTTATGGGTGTAGGACGGAGCACTTATTCGGGAGTTCTCATGTAATTATGAACTATCGACGGTTCCTGGAGTAATTACAAAACTATTCAGGGTTATTAGTATAAATATACCAATAATTTATTATTCGTTGTTATATCTTGCGTAGCTAAATATATAATAACAAATATCATTTGTTTCTTAACTCTTTAAATTCACAATGAATACCGTATTTGTTGCTATATTTCTTGCAATGAACCATATAACATCAACTACTCATTGATGTTTTCTTCTAATCGTTGCTAAATTTAGCAACGATTAATATAAATTTTAACGAATAAGTCAACGGAAAAAACGTTGTTGTATGAACCTTTAACAATCATTATATTATTTGATGCCAATTACAAGTGCAAAAGATAATTTCACAACAAATAATATTCATTAGCATATCTTTAACATCGGAAGATATGCTAGTGAATATTGTAATTATTCATTGGCTTCATCAATTTTGTTCGCATATTTTTAACATTGGATGAACCCATCTAGATCTTTATCCAGGCAGCACGTTTTGTCGTTCACAGGATCATAAGAGGAAGACATCGGGAAGGTGGTGCTCCGGTTATCGGAGTTGAGGAAGATGTGGGTATCTTTTGGAAATGTAATTTTATTCTAGAGGTAAAATCATAAAATTGATGGATTCCACCAAAATATAATGGAGGAAATGGATGAAACTTAACATAGAATTATGTTATGTATGATTAAGTATTATTCAGGATTCAGGGTATAATTCACGATTATAGAAGATTATGCATGTAATATTAAAAGTATACATGATTTCGCATGGAAAGATTATGAAAGGTTACGCATGGAAGACTATGGGTGTAAAAATCTCAAAAATATATAAGGTTTCATTCACGTCTAAGCAAGGTTGCAGAAAGCGGCAGTCGGTACTCGGTCGGCGGGATCACTGACTAAGGATTAATCGGCAGTCGGGCGACTAGTTGGATTTAGTCGATCATTAGTCGGTTTTGATTTTTTTTTAAATTATTTTAAATATATAATATATATATATATATATTTGTACATTTTCTATACTTTCATAATGAAAAAAGAAGTAATTGACTTTAAATATAACATTATTGCATATTAAGTTTGCTTATGTATTAGCATAGATTTGTACATTTTCTATACTTAAATAATGAAACAAAAGAAGTATTTGACATTAAATATAACATTAAGCGTATTAGAATAAGTTTATTATTAAAAAAAGCAAAAAAGAAAAAAATTATAAAAGCTTGATGTAAAAATCGGCCGATTAGTCAGCCGACTAGGCCGACTAGTCGAGCTGACGGACTAATGACCGACTAGACCTAGTCGAGTCAGTTATCCCCCCCAACTCGACTAGTCTGACTAACTAGTTGGCCTAGTTGGCCGATTTTTATAATCTTACGTCTAAGAGACCGATACAACACTGTGACATCAATTGGTTCCACCTGCACGGTAAAGTGCGGGTATGCACTAGTCAAAATTACGCAAGAATTACTTATGCCTTAAATAAAATAGAGAGGAAAATTCGTGTGGGGGGTAAGTTATTAAAGTTATTAACTGTATACGGTTCCAAAATTTTTTTTATTAATTACGTAGGTAAGCTGCCTCTTGAAGAGGCGGCTTTGGTTAAGAAAGAGCCGCCTCTTCAAGAGGTGGCTTTAGTGAAAGCCGCCTCTTGAAGAGGCGGCTTTCTTCGACCATAAACCCCAGCAGGCAGGCAGTGCCCGACCCACGCACAGAACCTCTCCCGCCTCCTCCGCCGAAGCTCTCCTGCGTTCTCCAAGCTCGCTCGGCCTCCCCCTCCCACCGCCCTCGGTTCTCCGGCCATCTTGCCAACATATGTTGGCCTCGTTTCCGCTATTCCTCTCATTCTCCACCTCAAGGAAGGTATGATGTGTCATTGGTTTAGGGTTTTAGGTACATGTTTAGGGTTTAAATGATTGCTTGAAATATTTTCTTCACTCTAATACATTGATGTCGACGTAATGGTATGTAGGATGTCTCGAGAAGTTTGTTATTTCTGTCACTGTAGGGGTACAATATCGAAGTCTAGTAAAGACGTGATCTATGTGGGAGGTCGTATGAAAACCATCAAAATTGGTCACAAAATGTCATTCTCGGGACTGATTGAGCACATTAAGTCCGTGTTCAGATTAGATTTATCTCAAGGACTTGAGTTACGGGTATTTCATAAAATGTCCCAAGATGGAGCAAGTTTTTATATTAGGTGTGTCGAGTATGACGATGATGTCCGAGAGATTGTCAAATATGCTGAGGAGATGGGTGCTGCATATCGGCCCGTGATATTTACTGTCGATGTCTTATACCCGGATCCGGACCTCAAGTTTCTGTACCACAAGGTGGATCCATTCCTCCAGTTTCTGCTCCCGTAGTAGACATGGATCCTTTTAATGATCCGGAACTGGACAAGTTAATGGAACCCTCACCACAGAATACGGATGATGAGATGGAAAATGATGACAATGAGGAGGAGGATCAACATGTTGGAACCCGTATCGTGTCTGACATTCCATTTTTGAACATGAGAGATGGTGATGGCTATATTCTGAATGGCGAAGATTGCATGAAATGTGATGATGGGATTTGTCTGAGCAACGAGTTGAAAAATGGCATGCTTTTTAAATGCAAAGCCGATTTAGTGTATGCCATGAAGGTTTTCCACATTAAACGCCATTACAACTTCACGGTATTGGAATCAGATAAGAAGGTATAGGATATACACTGCAGCGAACGGGTTAGAGGTTGTTCATTGAGATTGCGTGGTAATCGTAGATCAATAGATGAACAGTTTGTTGTCTCAATGGTTGAGAAGCCGCATACTTGCTTGAATCGTGTTGTTAATCAAGACCATCTTCAGCTGGATTGCAACTTCATGGTTCCTGAATCAAATTAAAATATCTCCATCAGTCAAGGTTTCTTTTCTTCAGACATCAATTAAAGATGATTTTGGCTTCCATGTGAGTAGAAGAAGGGGTTGGGACGCAAGAAGGAAAGGCATTGAGATAGTATACGACGATTGAAGGAAATCTTACAATGAACTTCCCTATCTTTTTAGGGCCTTTGAGGAGGCTATTCCTGGTTCGGTTACAGATATTGACAACAACAGTGAACCAAAGAGAGCTATTTGAGAGGGCCTTCTGGGCATTTGGACCTTGTATTGAGGCATTCAAACACTGCAGGTCCATTGTTAGTATGGATGGTACACACATGTATGGAAGGTATAAGCAGAAGATCCTTATTGCTTGCTCAAGCGATGCAGCTAATCACATTTTACCGTTGGCTTTTGCTTTTGTCAACGAGGAGGATGGCCTTAGTTAGGCACGGTTTCTGGAGAGGCTACATTTGTATGTTTTCTGTGATCGTACTGGACCTATTTGTTTGTTATATGACCGTGCTCCTAGGTTACGTGCTGCACTCAGATACCCAGAGGTTCAATTTATTCCACCATACGTACATTGACGCTTTTGTCTACGACATGTGGGTAATAATTTCAATGATGCCCACAAAAATCAAACTCTAATGCGAATGGTCATGAGGACGGGAAAAGTCTATTCGCAAGTAAAATGGCATCTTATATGGACAAGCTGAAGAAATACGACGAGAATGCTGCAAAGTGGTTTGACACACATGATTGTCCAAATGAACGTTGGACAATTGCATTTGATGGTGGCTACAGATTTGATTACACAACCACAAATTTTTCTAAGAGCTACATTGCCATTCTTAAGGATGCAAGAAGTCTGCCAGCTGTGGTATTGGTGTTAAAGACGTACTACAACTGCATTAGCTACTTTTGTGACCATCAGGACGAGGCGCGTAATTGTATTTTACGGGATGAGAATTATACCAAATACGCGCATGACATGTTGAAGCGTTGGATCGATAGAAGTAATGGCCATCGTTGTTTTCGCATACAAGGAGCACCCTTACACATGTATGAGATCGTCACAGGACAACGCATGACACAATTCGGTCTAAAAAGTGGAAAGAAACAAATTGTCTTGGTTAGCGATGCATCGTGTACATATCAAAAATGGCAAACTCACAGAATCCCTTGTTCTTATGCATGTGCCATTCTATCTCACTTAAACACAGATGTGGAAGAATATGTTGGCCCCTGGTATACATGGCAAGCTCAGTCCCACATTTACGAAGGGTTGTTCTACCCCATTGGTGACAGAGACAAGTGACCCAGTTTCGACCATCCATTAGTTATTCCAGATGATAGCAGGATAAGGAAAAAGGGGCGACCAAAAAGTAAGAGGATTCACAATGAGATGGACATAAGGGAGAATACCGTGGAATCTCAATGCGGCACTTGTGGTGTTGAAAGTCATAATAGGCGGAACACCACGCATAGTAGGACGCAAAATACATGTGGTATCTGTGGGGGATTGGGTCATAACAGAAGGAAGTGCCTGATGAATCCACATTTCATCATCTTTATTCTATCATTTTGGCACCAAAAACCCTAGCAAATGCCTGTAAATAGCCTTAAATCAAGCATCTTAGCATTCATGCATGTGCATCTCAACAGTGTGTAAATTACTGTAATTAAGGCCAAAATTATAGAATAAATAAAGAAAAGAAAAAGAATAAAATATTGTAAATATTTTATGACCCAAAACCCCCGAGACCTAGGCATCTTGATGAATAGGTCGACAAGGAATAAAGTAGGGGGAGATAAGGCCAAAAACACAGTCAAAATACCTATACTTGTTATTCATTCTTTACTCATTTTGGGACCTATTTTTGGTTCCACTTTTTGTACATCAAATAAAGAAACTTTGTACATGAAAGTTGTAGATAATTTCATAAAGAAAAAGACAAAATTGATTTCACAGAAAAAGAATGTACAGACATAAAGTTCTGGTCTGAATAAGAATCCAAAATCCCAACTTTCCAGACCCGTATCTCACAAACGACAACTCCAAATGCATCAAACTCACCTTTAATTGTATATAGAATAAAATAATCTATCCAATGGCGGTGGTTTCGCATTTGGCGGAGCTACGGTTTAAAAGTTGAGTTTTGGACCCCTGCTGTATAGCTATACTGAATAAAATATTCAATTTATTCTTTATTCATTATTTATTCATTTTTATTTTTATAATTTTGTAAATATTACTTATACTATATATGTGCATTAAAATTGAAATAAAATGAAAAGAAAAATAAAACTAAAATTACCTGTATAAAGCATACATAGGTATACTGCATATACTTATACCTGTATAGAATACTTTTAGATTTTATTAAACACACAAAACAACTCAGAAAAATAAAATAAAAATATATTTATGTATATAAAAGTATGTTATAATGTTATAAAATACTAAATAAAAATAATAAAAATAAAAATACTTAAATAAAAATTAAAGATTAAAATACATAGGTATTATACCTATATAGGGTTGAAAAGGTAACTTATAAAAATAAATCTCATAAAAATAAATAAAAATCAGAATTAAATACTACATAAAATTTTGAACATTTTATGTTTTATAACTTTTATTTATTTCGGCCATTTTTTATTTTAAATTGAATTTTCAAAACTTTTTCGCAGGGTTTTTCCTGGTTGGTCCACGTGGACCAACCAGGAGGCAGTCAGCGTTGACCCCAGGTCAACTGCCTGCCCTACCCCCCTGTAGACCTGTCAGACTTGGTTTTTGAGCTTTTTCTTGGCTTTTTCCCAGCCGAGTCTTGCACTATTTCATACCACTTCCTTCTGCAAAAATCTCCCCTGTAGATTCATCTTGCCCGCCGAGTGATTACATTGGGCTATGGATCAAGGAGCTGCTCCAGGGATCTTGATCTTTGAGCCTCTGCCACCTCGGGTCAAACCACATATAACCAACCCCCATCTTTGAATTCAAACTCGAGTCCCCTTGGTCCACCCCGCTCCGCCTCTCTAGTGCTCTAAGCCTTGCCGGAGGTGACAGCTCTGCCGCGAGCTTCTCAGCCAGGGCGAACGAGGTCGAGGACGACTCCAGCACCTCCGCCAACCGCCGGCGTCGAGGTATCCTTCATCCTCTGGCTCCGGCCATTGAGGGCTTCCACCTACTTATTTCTTTAGTGCATTTAGTTCCTGTTAGCTTAAACTTCAAAAACCCCCAAAAAAATCGAAGTTTCATCATCCAAATCGCCCAATCGAGCACCTTGGCCGGAGCGCAACTCCGGCCGTGCATCCACCTGTCGATTCGCACCCCCTCGCGACCATTCAAGGGTCCAGGTAGTTTGCCCTGGACCCTTTGACTATTTTTGCAGGTCAAAGAACGAGCAACGACGCCTGGAGGCGAGTTTTGACGCTCGCCGGAGCGTGGCTGGACCTTCCAGCTCCGCCACCTTCACCTGAGCACCTCGGCCGCCGCCGAGGCTTTTTGCCGCCACCAGCCGATAGAGGACGACCCCAGGAGCCTGCAGCTCCATTTTGGAGCCCATTCACCGCCGGAGAAGCGAGATCGGAGCCGGGGAAGTTCGCCTTCGCCGGCCTTCTTCCCTGTTCTTCCTCCTCGCTTCCCCGCCGTCCGATCGAGCCGCAGCTCCAGATCAAGCCGTAGCCGTTGGATCGCACCACGCCTCAGCCGTCAGATCGTCTTCGAGCGTTCTAATCTCCGCCGTGCATCCACGAACCGTCATCGGCCGCTCATCGTGCGCCACGTGGATAAGTGGACCGCTCCCAGCCGCTGGATCGCGCCTCGTCGCCCAGCCGTTGGATTCGAGCCACGTGTCATCATCGGAGCGTCGCGTCGAGGGTATTTTGCACCCTACCCCTCGCGCCTTTTGTATTTACTTTTTAGTCTTTAAACTTTTATCTGTAGTTTAAATATTTTGTAATATTTGCAAAAAGACCCCTAGGCTTTATTTATTTGCACTTAGGCCCTCCGCCACGTCACCTCACGTGACCAGTTCACGTGAGGTGTGGGCATTTTGCAGAGGACCCCTCGGATTTTTGTGTATTTCAGTTTAGTACCAAAACTTTCGTATGAAGTGTAATATTTTTGGGTATTTTGCAAGTAGACCCCCAGGGTTTTCTGATATTGCATTCCAGTCCCTCCCAGGCGCGTGCAAGTCACGCGCCCTGGTGGGTAATTTGTGAGCGTGCCCAGTCGGCTTTTGTATTTACATTTTGGTTCCCGAAATTGAATATTCAGTTATATATTTTTGTGGAAAATTGCATGTGTACCCCTGGATGTTTTGGATATTGCACATATGCCCCTGCCAGGCCTGATTATTAATTGGATGTTTGTTGTATTTATTTGAAATATCATTTCAACTCCAAAAATTCCACAAAAATAGACTTAAGCTCATGTGCACCTATACTTTAACGCCAGCTATTTAGTTTTTGATTTTATTTTATTTTCTTATTTATTAAAAATCAAAAACTCCCTTTCTGTGTACTGTCTACCTTAGAAAATACCAAAAAAATATCAAAACACCTCCAAAAATTCCCAAAAATTCACCTAGTGTCTATTTTACCCTATTTTAGTGTCAGTCCAAAAATCATTAAAAATTTCAAAAGAAAAACACTAAAAATCTAAAAACACTTAAAAACTGCAAAAAAATATATAAAATAGAAGAAAAATCCAAAAAATATAAACTCAGCTTCTGTTTATCCCTTATTTTGTTCTTTTTATTAGAAAAATAGTGTGAAATATTTTTGGTACTGGTTGCTATTTTTAAATCTCATTTTATTCACAGCCAGCCTCTTTTCCACTGTTTAGCTTTATTTCAGTATTTAAAAATATCAAAAACATCTTGAAAAACCCTCAAAAATCACAAAAACAGTAGAAAACCTTAAAAATACCAAAAACATTTTATTTCTGAATTTTTGAATATTTTTCACATTTTTATAAATATTTTACCTTGCCTTTTATTATATTGCCTTTACTTTCCAATATTGAAAAAGAAATAAAAAAAATATATAAAATATAAAAATCAGAAAATTCAAAAATCAAAATACAAAATTAAAAATAAAAATAAAAAAATTAAAAATTAAAAACCCAGAAAAATTGTAGTTGCTTGCTTGCTTAGTGTAGACACCTCACACACTCACACACTTTAGCATTCTTGCTTGAATTACACTGTTTGCTCCCTGTGTTCGAACTCTCTGCATACTTGACACTATACACCATTTGTGCAGAGTTAAAAATAAATTTTAACTCCACATTGTTTCTAATTTGTTGATCTTAGTGTGGGTTAATTGTTGACTTTAGTCCGGATTTAGTGTGGTCCACACACCGACTGAGTTCACGCTTTGTGCTGAACTTAAGACCACCTGTTTTCGGCTAAATCAAATGGCGCCGTTGCCGGGGAGCAACAGCTTGTAGTTCACATTTTTGTTTGATTGTGTGATTGTTTACCATAGCTTTATTTTCCATCTCTCACATTTTTGATATATATTATTGAGCTATCTGACCATCTCTTGTCTTGTCTTCTTGCGAGGGACCGCGGAGCGAGGCGGATCGCCTAGGCGACCCGACGCAACCTTGGGACGTGGAGCCGGCTATTCTTGAGCCTAGCCGGCAGGAGAGAGAAAGGAGTGAGAGAGAGTGCTTAGATTAGCTTGTCTTTTATTTTTGGTGAGAGAGTGATTTATTTAATTTGTAATAATACAGGTACCTTGGACTTGGACACTTGAACATTCGGGCCTAATTTCCGGGTGTTTGTTCACCCGGGGGCTCACCGCCGTTTTGACCGCGTTTTCATCGCTTGTCATTTTCCGGTTTTGTTTTCATTTTACACTTTCTTTTGTGGATTGAGCTCTCAGTTATAGGTCCTGCTTGACTCGATTAGAATAGGTCCAAACACTTAATTATATTTGCATGCTCCTATAGATACGTATTTGGACTTAGACTAATTAAACAGTTAGCTAGTAGCTTCCAAATCCACGCGCCGCGAGCTCACACCCGAACAAGCGCTTTCTCCTACCCCAAATGTGTTGGGCAGAGGAGGGGTGAGCCTAGACCGGACACTCGGATTAGGAGTTGCTAATTAGCTTGTGGTTCTTCACGCTAGCAGTGGCCTGTTCTAGGACGATTTCCGTTGCATACCGCCATATAGCTTAGGTTTAAAAATTCTGCTTTGCATCCCGCATGGAGAGAGCTGGGATTCGCTGTAAGTCTTCTAACTTTGCACGCATCATCTAGGCACAAAGGTGAGATTTCCACCTTGGTGTCGACTTGCACGGCTTTTCCGACTCTATTCTCCCTCTGTTTTTGGAACAAAGTAGGATAAAGGAAAAAATACAAAAACGTTAGGCGCTTGTTTGAATTGACTCAAAAGAAGCGATAACACCAAAAAAAATTAAAAAAGGGACTGCTAAAGAAAACTTGACCAAAATAAAATCGGTAATTGGATTCATTGCTTGGGGAGAGTAACACCCTCACTTGTTTTCAGGTTGCATGGGAAGGTCTCCTTCCAAGTGAGGTGAGCGCTTCGTAAGGATTAGAGCCCAAAACCCAACTTGTGGCTGCCTTGTGTATCGCCTGGATTTCCGAAGTATTGGCGCTACTATCGTACGTAGTCGAGTAGGACTTGGTCGCCATTGGTGACTCACTATTGTGTGAGCGCCGACCTTGTCCGAAGTACCGAGCTTAGGCCACGCCTTCACGGGTGTGTCTGTCTCACCGGCTGCGTCCGAGTAGGATCTTGCACGCTCACGGGTGATTCCGTTGCGAGCGAGGTCCGAAGTATCGGTTTCGCCTATCGGCTTCCTCCCTCTTTTCTTTGGCTGAGTAGGGATCCAGGAAGGGTTACAAGGACCTCAAAAAGCGCAAGTTACAGGTTACACAGGAGGAGGACAAGTACGGGGACACTTTCCTGGCAGTACTCTCGCTCCTATAGGCGTAGCGCTCTAAGGACTCGTGAAAAGATTAATACCTGAAAAACAAGCTAAAACTGACAAGATAAAAGCCGAACTTTCACGGCTTCACGAGTTGAGTTGGTGAACTTACCCTTGCTTTGTGTTTGATTGTTAGATTTATTAAGGTCAAGATCAAAAACACCGCACAATTGTGCAAAATTTTGTTGCATCTCATTTTCTTCTTTTCTTGCATTATCCCCACTCTTCTCAAATAATCAAGATGATGGGACGGAGATCTCTTAGGCCGACCTTGTCGGCACCGCTATCCAGCACTCCTCCTTATTCATCTAGGAACAACTCGGAGAGTCCGCTCTCCGAGCCTGAGTTCACATCCACCCTGTTCCCCCTCGACCACCCTTCCCATTCTCCTTCCCTCAGTCCAATCATTTCAGAGTTCAGTGAATCACAGAATCCGACTCATTCAACAGCACCTGAAATGGCCTCTTTTGCATTTTCAGAGAATCCAGTAATGGCAGACAGAGGCGAGCACCCAGATGACCACGACCATCCTCCATTCATTATTGACCAAGTGGCCATCAACAATTCATTACTAGCGTCCCTGGAGAATATGCAGAGGCAGATCCGAGACCAGGGCACTTTCATGGGTGATCTGATGAGAGAGATAGCACAGCTGAGAGAAAACCGACCTGGAGGCGGTGGCGGAGAAGGAGGAGGACCCGATGCAGGAGGCGATCCTGATGGTGAGCGACCGCCACAGACTATCATGAGGGAACTTCACAACCCAGCTTCGTCCCTCACTCACCGGTGGATCAGACTTCCGCCAATCCACGGAGACTTCGAGCTTCGGCACAACACGATTCAGATGCTACCCAAGTTCCATGGGTTGCCGACCGAAGAGCCGCACCTCCATCTCCAAGAGTTCGAAATGATATGCAGCACTATCCACGATCGGTTGTTGACCGAGGACACTATCAAGATGATCGCCTTCCCATTCTCATTGGTTGATCGAGCCGCATATTGGCTCAAGCATCTAGGGCGATTTGTCGACACTTGGGCAGATCTCCGGTCCGTATATTTGAAGAAATACTATCCTCTCGGCCGGACAAACGCAGCTCGAGCCATGATCAGCAATTTCGCCATGATCCCAAATGAACAGTTCCATGAAGCATGGGATCGTTTCAGAGAGCTCATAGACCGGTGTCCACATCACGACATCTCCAAGCCCCACCTGGTGCAGAGTTTCTTCTGTGGGCTGACACCGGAGCTGCAGGGGCTTGTGAACGCCTCTTGCGGTGGGTCATATTTCTCCAAGGGAGAAGACGACGTCTGGGCCATTTATGAGGGAATGGCAGAGAACTCCACAGTAATGACCCAGGCCAGAGTCTACACTCAGCAGAAGCCCCCGCAGGGAGCGGGATCATTTCAGAGGATCGCCCGCATCGATGCCGGTCCCAGCACAGCGTCGGTAGCTGCAGCTCAAGCAGAATCAGCAGCAGCCGACATGGGCATCATCAGTGAAAAGCTGGACCGCATGGAGATCCTTGAAAAGAAGCAGAACCAAGGTCTAGCCCAGATGGACCTTCTTACCAAAACAATGAGTGACCTGAAGACTCAAATTCTATGTATTCAGGAGGCACAAGCCCATTCCCAACAGCCTCCCAGGTCACAGGTTGCTTCCAGCAGCAACAATCCCAACCAGGCCTCCACCTCATACCGCCAGGTGAACCATATCCAGGCGGAGCCGGTTCCATTGTTGCAGTACCATCCAGAGCAACCGCCATCTCAGGAGACTCAGATGGTGGTGTATCAGCCGGAGCAGCCACTGGCAGTTCTTCCTCCACCCTCCTTCGAGCAGGAACCGTTGATGGAAGTCAACGGGATTTGGTATGACCGATACCCTCAGCCAGCGATCCGTAGGGATCACCCCGGATTCCGTTGGGGTAATGGTGGATCCTCATCCCAACAGCATTCCCCTGCTCCAGGACAGCAGAACGGCCAGCCACAGCAACAACACCAGCAGCCCCAGTACAACCAGCCCCAGCAGTATCAGAGTGGTCCTCGTCCCGCCTATCAGGGACAGCAGTGGAGGCAGCGACAGCCGCCTCATCATTCTTATCACCAGCCTCCCCCCCAATTTCAGCAACAACACCCGCAGCAGCAGCCCCATTTCCAGCAAGGACAGCCATCCGGTTCTCAGGGTCCAGCCTATGAGAACCCAGCTCTTGATGATCTTGCCCGCTTGCTATCTGAACAGCGAGCATCTTTCAGGCAAGAAATGGATGAGTTCCGGCAGGAGATGCGGGACATCATCAAAGGCAAAGCCGCCATACCCGCTCAGATCGAACCCAATCCTAATAATTTAAAAAGAAAATCTGAGCAGGTAGAGTTCACAGAGGATACCTCTCCTAGTGATTATTTGAGTGACATATCTTATTCCTATTATGATGCTGATTTTGTTACTACTAGGAGCGGTAGGAAGCCAGCCGGCGGCGCCTCTTCTGAGCGACAGCCAGACGCAGAACCCGGAGCGCCAGAGGAGCAGGCTAGCGGTGCTGATGCCGCTAATGATGATGTTGAAGACGGTGGTGCTGATGCCACCAATGATGGAGTCCAGGACAACGGTGCTGATGCCGTTGTGATACCAGATGCAGACGGTGGTGCTGAAGCCACCATTTTGGGAGATGAACCAGAGCGCGGTGCTGATGCCGCGAAGACCGGTGCTAGTGGTGGTACTGAGGCCACCACATCCACTTTTGCTGAGCCATCTGTGATGTTACCACATTGTGTATCTAAAGACTGTGGGAACAAAAACAAAAAGAAAAATATGAATAAAGGAAAGGTTTCTGTTCAAATTGCGGATCCATATGTGGTGAATGATGATTTTTGTATGGATTCTCCGTCTTCACAGGCACAGGGACCGATTCCTAGTCCTCCATCTGAGGAGGCCCCTACCATCCCCTTCCCTGAGGCACTCCGCCGAGCGAAGGGGAATAAAAAAGAAAATCCTAAAAAGAGCCAACAGGTAGAGTTCGGCAATGAAATGATTGACAGATTTCATATTCAGCTGACTCTACGAGAAGCGTTTGAGCATATCCCCTTCTTCAAGAAGAATTTGAAAGAAACAACTACTGTCAGAAGGAAGAAGAGGCACAGGGATCAAATCCATATGCTCACTCACAACACTTGCTGCGCCATTCAGAACACATTGCCAGCCAAGCGACCAGACGCAGGAGCTCCCTATGTCAGATGCGAGATTCAGGAGCAGCAGTTTGATCGTACTCTATTAGACAGCGGCTCTTCAATTAACCTCCTTCCGGCAGCCTTACTCAAGCAGTTCGAGTTTGGCCCTCTTCTTCGAAGCAGAACCGTCCTTCAGTTTGCTGATAGGTCGATTAAGAGGCCGAAGGGGTTATTGAAAGACGTGGTCGTTACCATTCAGGGCCTGAAATTCCCCGTGGACTTCGTTGTGTTGGACATGGAGATCCCTGAGTCGGTAACTGATGCCCCCATCATTCTCGGACGTCCATTCTTGGCCACAGCCAAGGCGGTGACCGACCATGATAGTGGGAAGGTATGCTTTCGCGTAGAGGGCGAAACCATACAAATAGAGACGATCGAAGAGATCAGAGCCAGAGAGGCAGAATACTCAGAGCAGTCCAGCGAAGCCGAGCAGATGACAGAGGAGGAGCTAGGCATCCACCAGGTTTGTGATTTCGAGATGACTGATGATGAATCCAACTGGAAAGATCCCGTAGCACCGACCCTCGCCTTGCCGACAGATTCACTGTATCTCAAGCTCATGGCAGTCGAGAGCCGGGAGAGCACATTCCTGGATGAGGATATCTCTGAGGCTGACAGTGTTGTGATGAGTGGTGCTGAGGAATTTCAATCTTGCTCATCGTCTTCTGATCCCTCGGATTCAGACATTGATTGGGATGACTTTGATGACTATTTATCTTGTCTGATTCCTACTGAGCTGACAGCCACGACAGAGTGCGAGCCAGTGCAGTTTATTGATGATCCATTAGGCCGCCCTTCGTCAGCAATTCAAGCAGAGCGAGAGTTCTCCCATGCAGACCTGGTCGCATTTACACAAACATATCAGAAGCCAGATCTGCCACCTCCCAGTTGCCCAGAACGGAAACCTCTGCTGCAGTCAATGAAGTACAGATTCCTTGCTGGAGAGCCAGAAATGCACCCAGTCATTATCTCAGCAGATTTGACTGGAGAGCAAGAATCTCGTCTGATGGAGGTTCTTGAAAGAAACCGCAAGGCAATCGGTTGGAGTATAGCTGATCTCCAGGGGCTGAGCCCAAATCTTTGCTCTCACCACATCTATCTCGAAGATAACGCTAAGCCGTCGCGTGAGTTCCAACGACGGCTGAACCCGAATCTTCGAGACGTAGTCATGAAAGAAATTTCTAAGTGGTGGAGCGCCGATTTTATCTATCCCATCTCCGACTCCAAATGGGTAAGTCTGTTACATGTGGTACCCAAGAAGACGGGTATCACTACAGTTGTCAATGAGTCTGGAGAGGAGATCGCTACCAGAGTACCAACTTCTTGGAGGGTCTGTGTGGACTACAGACGATTGAATGAGGCCACCAAGAAGGATCACTTCCCGCTACCATTTATTGATCAGATTATCAAGCGGTTAGCTGGGAAGAGCCATTACTGTTTTCTTGATGGGTACTATGGATACAATCAAGTGGCCATTGCGCCCGAAGACCAGGAGAAAACGACATTCACCTGTCCGTTTGGGACTTATGCTTTCAGAAGGATGCCCTTTGGTCTATGTAACGCTCCGGCGACATTCCAAAGGTGCATGTTGTCCATCTTCTCGGACATGGTGGGTGACTGTTTAGAGGTCTTCATGGATGACTTCTCGGTCTATGGCGACGGGTTCAACGCTTGTCTTGACTGCCTAGACCGTGTGCTGAAGCGCTGCATAGAGGTTAATCTTGTCTTATCCTGGGAGAAGAGTCATTTCATGATGACTCAAGGGACGGTCCTTGGTCATATCGTCTCCAACAGGGGCATGGAGGTCGATCCGGCTAAGGTGGATATCATCAGAAAACTCAATCCGCCGTCCAACTTGCGTCAGTTACGGTCTTTTCTGGGGCATGTCAGTTTCTACCGACGGTTCATTCAGGACTTCAGTCGTATTGCCCGACCGCTCACTGACTTGCTCACCAAAGACACCGAGTTTATTGTTAATGATAAGTGTCTTGAATCTTTTGAGACTCTCAAGAACATGGTTGTTTCAGCTCCTGTCCTTCAACCACCCGATTGGTCTCTTCCATTCGAGATCATGACGGATGCTTCAGATTTTGCTGTTGGAGCTGTGCTTGGACAGAGGAGGGATGGTTTACCCTTTGCCATTCACTACGCCAGCCGAACCTTGGATGCCGCGCAGCGGAATTACACTGTAACTGAGAAAGAGATGCTGGCCGTAGTTTTTGCTCTTGATAAGTATCGATCATATATTCTTGGATCTAGAGTGACAATATACACTGATCATACCGCCATCCGGTACTTAATGGCTAAGAAGGATGCCAAAGCACGTCTAACCAGATGGATCCTTCTACTCCAGGAATTTGATATTGAGATTAAGGACAAGCCTGGAGTAAAGAATGTGGTGGCGGATCATCTCTCCAGATTGGAGAATCTTGAGGAATCTGAGCCCAGCGCACCTATCACTGAGACGTTTCCAGATGAGGCGATCTTGGCTATCACCTCACTCCCATGGTATGCTGACTTTGTAAACTATCTTGTTGCCAAGACAGTCCCTCAGGGTTGGCCCAGGCAGAAACTTGAGACCTTCCTAGCTAAGGCCAAGTTTTACCACTGGGAGGATCCCGTCCTTTATCATGAAGGATGGGATAGTATCTGGAGGAGGTGCATTCCTCAAGAAGAGCAGCATAGCGTCCTCACATACTGCCACAAGCTTGAGGCAGGAGGACATCATTCTGGAAAAAGGACAGCACAGAAGGTGCTTCAATCCGGCCTATGGTGGCCTACTCTCTTCAAGGATTCTGATGAGTTCGTGAAGAGATGTACTGACTGTCAGAAAATGGGAACCTGCGGACAGAGAGACATGATGCCCATGCAACCCATTCACTTCTGTGAGGTTTTTGATGCATGGGGGATTGATTTCATGGGCCCATTTCCTAAGAGTCAGGGATTCGAGCATATTTTGCTCGCTGTGGATTATGTCAGCCGATGGGTTGAGGCCATCCCCGCCCGAGCCGCAGATGCTAAAACCGTTTGCAAATTTTTGAGGAAAAATATCATTTCACGGTTCGGAGTACCTAGAGTCTTGATTTCAGACGGGGGGTCTCATTTCATCAATGACAAAGTCAGGGCCCTTGCAGACGAGTTCGGCATTGACCATCGGGTTGCCACTCCTTATCACCCTCAGACTAATGGTCTTGCCGAAGTATCGAACAGGGAGATAAAGACTATCTTGCAGAAAGTTGTCCGCCCAGACCGAAAGGATTGGTCTCAGCTTTTGGACTCGGTCTTGTGGGCTTATCGGACATCTTTCAAGAATCCATTGGGAACATCTCCCTTTCGTCTCATCTATGGCAAGCCATGCCATTTGCCAGTGGAGATCAAGCATAAATCTTTTTGGGCAGTTACTGAGTTGCTTCTAGATCCCGAGAGTATAGGTGAACAGAGAAGAGCTGAATTGGCAGCCCTGGAAGAACTTAGAGACACAGCCTTTTCGAACAGCTTACAATACAAAGAGAAAGTGAAGACATGGCATGATTCACATATCAGCCATAAACAGTTTGAGCCAGATCAGAGAGTATGGTTGTTTGATTCCAGGCTGAAATTATTCCCAGGTAAATTGCAGAGCAAGTGGAAAGGACCGTATGTGGTCAGGAAGGTACATGACAATGGCAGCATCGACATATCTGAACCGTCATCTTCCTCTACCTTCCGCGTCAATGGTCAACGCTTGAAATTATATCTTGATCATGATCCGCCGACCATTGACGTTGCCCCCATTCTTCTGGTATGAGATGTGTCCTTTGACTCTCATCATCTACATCTCATACATGGTGATCAAATCTATCTTCCGCTGTACAGATCCATCTGTTTATATCACTTTGTTTTCTGTTGATTTATTTTCTTCTTTTCTTCTTTTCTTCTTTTCCTCTTTTATCGTCTTTATCTACCGAAAAGGTGCCGCCCTTGTAGACAGTTTTCCATACTTAGGACGTACTTTGTCCTAAGTATAGGGGGGTTGGCACCCCGAGTTCATCTATTATTTTCGATCCTCTCCATTGTCTCCTCTTCTTGTCTATACTTAGGGATATTTTACCCTAAGTATAGGGGGAGACAATCTGAGTACGATCTGTTCATTCCCACCCTTGACCCTCCCTGCGTTGTGTACAGTCTGCTATACTTAGGATTATTTGATCCTAAGTATAGGGGGGACGGTCAACTTCTCATTCGTTTGATTCATTCATTTATTTCTTTATTCTTTAGACTTGTCTATACTTAGTACGAGTATGTCTTCTCTTTTCTCTCCGATCTATGAGGACATAGCTCAAGCTAAGTATAGGGGGGTCGTATATACTGTGTATATACTTTAGCCATAACTCGTACTTTCGTATTTTCCTAATAATATGGCTAATAATTCTTTAAAATTCATTAAAAACCCCTAATAAAAAGATGTGGTTATTCCCCAAATTCTTTTTGTATTTACTGATTAATAAATCAGGTGAAAATGTTTTTTGCAAAATGTTTGAAAAATAGTTTGAAAATCTTTGTGTACAACTATTGAAAACTATTTTGAAAATATTTTGTTTCGTGTTTTCAACCTGTGTGAAAAATGTGTGGATTATAAAATCTCTTTTCTTTGTGTGAAATAAAATGTTTGAAAAATGATTTGCAAATGGTTTGAAAAGTGGTTGCAAAAATGATTTGAAAAACCTTTATATACTGTTTTGAAAGCCTTTGCAAAATGATTTTCAAATGTGTGTAAAATGTTTGTAAAAATTATTTTGGACTATAGTTTTCAAAAATTGTGTGTAAATTGTTTTCAAATAAGTTTGAGGAATATACACATCGCACCAAAATCCATCTTATGTATATCTGTATAAAATTGACCACTTACCCTGTAAATTCTAAAATCCAATTCTTGTATATATAAGAAGCACTCCCGTGTACATATTTTAACCTAGTTTTCGGCCAAAATCTTTTTGCTTTCAAAAATTCCCAAAAACATTTGCAAAAATTAAAATCCAAAAACATCTGAAAAATCCTTGAAAAATACAAAAAAATTGCATCTGCATGCATCATATTTTTAAAAATCCATAAAAAGTTCAAAATCTTTGAAAATTGCATCACAAAAATATTTTCTGCATTGCATTGCATAGCATGAGCATTTTTCGGATTGAGTTTGATAGTTGAACAAGTCTAAGTAAAATCCGAAGATTGGAGCTTGATTGGACCTTAAAATCTACCTAATAACAGGAACCTTATAGGAACTGGGTTTGAGGTACTTCAGGTCTAGTTGACTTAATTCTTTGAGGATCACGAGACTTGGTTCAATGGATTCTTGACTGCCTAAGTAGAGTATTTCGGAGCACACGCACGACTCTTGTTGATAATGACCTTACTTGGACACCTGCACCTTTCACATGGCTCAACTCAGTTGGAGTGGTGAGGGGATTGGATTTGCCGGTATGAGACGCACACAAGTGGAAACACTTGTCCTCCTCTAGGGAGGGAAGTGCACCCCAACCCGTCCAGTGATTAGGAAGTCTAAAGACAAGAGGCTGTGGGTTGCGATAAAGCTTCAAAAGAGGGATAGTCTACTGGCTCAAGAGGAAAAACTCCTTATGTAAATGCTGCTGTGAATAGTATTTCAAAAAAAAAATGTTCAGGCATGTACAAAAATAAAAAGCCTGCAAGTATGTACAAAGTCAATAAGCAAGCTTGAGTTCCAAAGTCACATCATGTGAGCCTGCAGCAGGATGACTTGACTACACTGGTCTTGCATCCAAGGATAGGTAGTTACACTGGCTACCGTCCATTCTTCTCTTCACCCCCTCCTCTTGAGCTGGTTGCCACTTGAACTTAGAAGGGAATACCCCGCTCCTCGAGGATGGAGTTGCTGGATTGGGGAATCATTGGGTTGTCGTACTGGAGAAGTCAGTTTCTTTGTCATTCTAGTTGGGGAGAGCCACCATCACTTACACTGTACAAGTCAGATTCATAGTCGTAAGAATTTGCGTATGAGTTGAGATATTTCTGACCTGGCTATTGAGGAGACTTGAGCAGAGTTTTGGGATCCTCAAGGACTGTTGAATTTCAAACACGGTTCTCAATAAGGTTCCGCCCGCACTAAATTTCTAAAGGTCCGACTTAAGCTCCAAACTTTGATTTTGCGAAGACAAGTTTGATAATCAAATAAAATCCAAGTTCTTCTTTTTCTTTTCTTTCGTTTCTTTTTGCACTTATTGCATAAGTGTTTGCTAGGGACTAGCAAAGGTAAAGTATAGGGGGATGATGAATCCACATTTCATCATCTTTATTCTATCATTTTGGCACCAAAAACCCTAGCAAATGCCTGTAAATAGCCTTAAATCAAGCATCTTAGCATTCATGCATGTGCATCTCAACAGTGTGTAAATTACTGTAATTAAGGCCAAAATTATAGAATAAATAAAGAAAAGAAAAAGAATAAAATATTGTAAATATTTTATGACCCAAAACCCCCGAGACCTAGGCATCTTGATGAATAGGTCGACAAGGAATAAAGTAGGGGGAGATAAGGCCAAAAACACAGTCAAAATACCTATACTTGTTATTCATTCTTTACTCATTTTGGGACCTATTTTTGGTTCCACTTTTTGTACATCAAATAAAGAAACTTTGTACATGAAAGTTGTAGATAATTTTATAAAGAAAAAGACAAAATTGATTTCACAGAAAAAGAATGTACAGACATAAAGTTCTGGTCTGAATAAGAATCCAAAATCCCAACTTTCCAGACCCGTATCTCACAAACGACAACTCCAAATGCATCAAACTCACCTTTAATTGTATATAGAATAAAATAATCTATCCAATGGCGGTGGTTTCGCATTTGGCGGAGCTACGGTTTAAAAGTTGAGTTTTGGACCCCTGTTGTATAGCTATACTGAATAAAATATTCAATTTATTCTTTATTCATTATTTATTCATTTTTATTTTTATAATTTTGTAAATATTACTTATACTATATATGTGCATTAAAATTGAAATAAAATGAAAAGAAAAATAAAACTAAAATTACCTGTATAAAGCATACATAGGTATACTGCATATACTTATACCTGTATAGAATACTTTTAGATTTTATTAAACACACAAAACAACTCAGAAAAATAAAATAAAAATATATTTATGTATATAAAAGTATGTTATAATGTTATAAAATACTAAATAAAAATAATAAAAATAAAAATACTTAAATAAAAATTAAAGATTAAAATACATAGGTATTATACCTATATAGGGTTGAAAAGGTAACTTATAAAAATAAATCTCATAAAAATAAATAAAAATCAGAATTAAATACTACATAAAATTTTGAACATTTTATGTTTTATAACTTTTATTTATTTCGGCCATTTTTTATTTTAAATTGAATTTTCAAAACTTTTTCGCAGGGTTTTTCCTGGTTGGTCCACGTGGACCAACCAGGAGGCAGTCAGCGTTGACCCCAGGTCAACTGCCTGCCCTACCCCCCTGTAGACCTGTCAGACTTGGTTTTTGAGCTTTTTCTTGGCTTTTTCCCAGCCGAGTCTTGCACTATTTCATACCACTTCCTTCTGCAAAAATCTCCCCTGTAGATTCATCTTGCCCGCCGAGTGATTACATTGGGCTATGGATCAAGGAGCTGCTCCAGGGATCTTGATCTTTGAGCCTCTGCCACCTCGGGTCAAACCACATATAACCAACCCCCATCTTTGAATTCAAACTCGAGTCCCCTTGGTCCACCCCGCTCCGCCTCTCTAGTGCTCTAAGCCTTGCCGGAGGTGACAGCTCTGCCGCGAGCTTCTCAGCCAGGGCGAACGAGGTCGAGGACGACTCCAGCACCTCCGCCAACCGCCGGCGTCGAGGTATCCTTCATCCTCTGGCTCCGGCCATTGAGGGCTTCCACCTACTTATTTCTTTAGTGCATTTAGTTCCTGTTAGCTTAAACTTCAAAAACCCCCAAAAAAATCGAAGTTTCATCATCCAAATCGCCCAATCGAGCACCTTGGCCGGAGCGCAACTCCGGCCGTGCATCCACCTGTCGATTCGCACCCCCTCGCGACCATTCAAGGGTCCAGGTAGTTTGCCCTGGACCCTTTGACTATTTTTGCAGGTCAAAGAACGAGCAACGACGCCTGGAGGCGAGTTTTGACGCTCGCCGGAGCGTGGCTGGACCTTCCAGCTCCGCCACCTTCACCTGAGCACCTCGGCCGCCGCCGAGGCTTTTTGCCGCCACCAGCCGATAGAGGACGACCCCAGGAGCCTGCAGCTCCATTTTGGAGCCCATTCACCGCCGGAGAAGCGAGATCGGAGCCGGGGAAGTTCGCCTTCGCCGGCCTTCTTCCCTGTTCTTCCTCCTCGCTTCCCCGCCGTCCGATCGAGCCGCAGCTCCAGATCAAGCCGTAGCCGTTGGATCGCACCACGCCTCAGCCGTCAGATCGTCTTCGAGCGTTCTAATCTCCGCCGTGCATCCACGAACCGTCATCGGCCGCTCATCGTGCGCCACGTGGATAAGTGGACCGCTCCCAGCCGCTGGATCGCGCCTCGTCGCCCAGCCGTTGGATTCGAGCCACGTGTCATCATCGGAGCGTCGCGTCGAGGGTATTTTGCACCCTACCCCTCGCGCCTTTTGTATTTACTTTTTAGTCTTTAAACTTTTATCTGTAGTTTAAATATTTTGTAATATTTGCAAAAAGACCCCTAGGCTTTATTTATTTGCACTTAGGTCCTCCGCCACGTCACCTCACGTGACCAGTTCACGTGAGGTGTGGGCATTTTGCAGAGGACCCCTCGGATTTTTGTGTATTTCAGTTTAGTACCAAAACTTTCGTATGAAGTGTAATATTTTTGGGTATTTTGCAAGTAGACCCCCAGGGTTTTCTGATATTGCATTCCAGTCCCTCCCAGGCGCGTGTAAGTCACGCGCCCTGGTGGGTAATTTGTGAGCGTGCCCAGGCGGCTTTTGTATTTACATTTTGGTTCCCGAAATTGAATATTCAGTTATATATTTTTGTGGAAAATTGCATGTGTACCCCTGGATGTTTTGGATATTGCACATATGCCCCTGCCAGGCCTGATTATTAATTGGATGTTTGTTGTATTTATTTGAAATATCATTTCAACTCCAAAAATTCCACAAAAATAGACTTAAGCTCCTGTGCACCTATACTTTAACGCCAGCTATTTAGTTTTTGATTTTATTTTATTTTCTTATTTATTAAAAATCAAAAACTCCCTTTCTGTGTACTGTCTACCTTAGAAAATACCAAAAAAATATCAAAACACCTCCAAAAATTCCCAAAAATTCACCTAGTGTCTATTTTACCCTATTTTAGTGTCAGTCCAAAAATCATTAAAAATTTCAAAAGAAAAACACTAAAAATCTAAAAACACTTAAAAACTTCAAAAAAATATATAAAATAGAAGAAAAATCCAAAAAATATAAACTCAGCTTCTGTTTATCCCTTATTTTGTTCTTTTTATTAGAAAAATAGTGTGAAATATTTTTGGTACTGGTTGCTATTTTTAAATCTCATTTTATTCACAGCCAGCCTCTTTTCCACTGTTTAGCTTTATTTCAGTATTTAAAAATATCAAAAACATCTTGAAAAACCCTCAAAAATCACAAAAACAGTAGAAAACCTTAAAAATACCAAAAACATTTTATTTCTGAATTTTTGAGTATTTTTACACATTTTTATAAATATTTTACCTTGCCTTTTATTATATTGCCTTTACTTTCCAATATTGAAAAAGAAATAAAAAAAATATATAAAATATAAAATATAAAATTCAGAAAATTCAAAAATCAAAATACAAAATTAAAAATAAAAATAAAAAAATTAAAAATTAAAAACCCACAAAAATTGTAGTTGCTTGCTTGCTTAGTGTAGACACCTCACACACTCACACACTTTAGCATTCTTGCTTGAATTACACTGTTTGCTCCCTGTGTTCGAACTCTCTGCATACTTGACACTATACACCATTTGTGCAGAGTTAAAAAATAAATTTTAACTCCACATTGTTTCTAATTTGTTGATCTTAGTGTGGGTTAATTGTTGACTTTAGTCCGGATTTAGTGTGGTCCACACACCGACTGAGTTCACGCTTTGTGCTGAACTTAAGACCACCTGTTTTCGGCTAAATCAGTGCCCCAACAGAGATAGTATGTGAATGATTTCCGTTTTCTCTATTACCAATGTATTGCAGTGGCAATGAGGAGTTACATGTGACTCGTGTCCCCTTGATTAATTTTTGTATTGTGGAGCTACACACACCGGACATAGTTCTTCGATAGTTTGGGGGCATTCAGGGGGTTCCAATGGCTTGCGACAAATCATCTCAATTGCATGCAATCGATCTCCGAGGGAAGAGCAATGTCGATTGGCGGAGTTCCATGCAGTCTATATTAGACTATGGAACATCCGTAGGGACTACGTGGTGTCAATGACTCCCATTTCATTGGAGGGATCAGATACGACCGCCGAGTACTTGCCATGGTATCATCGAATTACAAGATTTTTCCTTGGACGACATGGACGCACACTCGATTACGCGGTAAGATAGCATTTACTTAAATTACATATTGTAGTATGATTTAACATGTTCTGGCAACAATTGCTCATATTGCAGGTGTCTCAATTCAAGGAGATTGTTCGACTTTGCGATGATGGTGCTCCACGTATTGGAGAACTTGCTGCTGAAGCAAGTTCTAGGATACGTGGGTTTATACAGTGACAGTTTCGAGATGATCCTACCGACGAGCTTTCACAGGAAGATGCCGAGGCAGAAGCTACATCTCATCCCCGTTCACGTGTTCGAGGACGTGGACGGGGACGTGGTCAACGACAAAGGGGAGAGAGGCCTTCTGGCGAGGGAGATATCCCAGTAGATACACAATAACCCCCTCAGTTTGGCATAGAATTTGAGACCCCAATTCCCGAGTGTGGGACATCCAGAGAGCTTACAACGCCGCCTCCACTACGGAGGGATCGAGCGGAGCACAATGCATGACCTTCACATCATTCACCCCTCCCGTTGTCCTTCTTTGGAGTTGAAGGAACCGAGATGACCAATATCGATGAAATAGATCGCAACAACCAACTGCATGGATTTGACCCTAGAGCATCGGAGACCACCGTGGCAGATGAAAGACCGGTCAAATTACAATACAAAAGGAGGAGAGAGCGTAGACCATAGAACGATATGTTGGCAATTTTTTGTAATGTAAAGCAAGCATGTAATTTATAGTGTTTGTAACTATTGTCTTATCGCTTGCGTAATGCATCTTGTATATGAACAATTTACTTTCTAATATATGAATCTTGTCTTTTAAAGTTATTCTAATATCATATTTTGTATTACATATTGTGCATGCACTTCGCCAACGTATGAATTTTTTTTAAAAAGGAGAAAGCAACAGCTTTGCGAGCAGCAGAGCTGCTACTTCTCTTTTTTTTTAGGTTCTGGCGAACAACCGCCTCTTGAAGAGGCGACTTTCTTTGAGAGCCGCCTCTTTAAGAGGCGGCTTTCACTAAAGCTGCCTCTTGAAGAGGCGGCTCTTTCTTAACCAAAGCCGTCTCTTTAAGAGGCAGCTTACCAACGGTAAATAATAAAAAAAAATTTTGGGACCGTATACAATTAATAACTTTAATAACTTGCCCCCCACGCGAATTTTCCTCTAAAAATAAAGCAGGAAGAAAGATATATGTTTATTCACCCATCGTGCCAAGCACAATTTTACAGTAGACAATGACAAGATAGAAACAAAAGCATATCTATATTTTAACATCATGCTTATGATAGATCCAAATCTGCTCCATTCTCCAATCTCCACTGATATTTTTGTATGGGTTTGGATTTGAGGAAGACAGACAGAGAAAAGGAGCTAACAGAGCAGAGCTCCGAGATGAGCAAACAGTAATTAATGATAAGGTTGGTATCCGGTATTGCATTTGTAAATCGCAAAACAGCCCTGCTGGTACGACCGCCCTCGCGGTACGTTGTAGGCCGCACTCGAAGGATGGTCTCCGGCGAATTTTGTGATGTGTGGCTGTTTCGCCGCCTGGAGAAGCGCCCTGGAGCTGATGAGGGATTCCATCAGCAACTCTGCCTCGTCGTCGCCGCAGTCTGCAATGGATCCATCGCAGAGCCTCGGTGCAAACGCTGCACCGAGGCGTGCAGCAAGCAGGAGGAGGAGGATGGTTGTAGATGTGGAGGTTAAACCACCCATCCCTCTTGCTCCCACAGTCTTAGTTGCCAAAAAGGTCTGGGCATCATGTGTCCATATATACACGGGAAGCAGTAAATATCTTTTATTATCTTTTTGTAATATATTAGATATGTGGATAAGCTGCTTAGAACTAAATTTAACAAACGGGTGGATTTTAACAGTGATCTTATAAACGAGTATGGGCTTGGGAGAACTAATATCCGTTCGAACCTGTAGAGAGGATCGCCCGCTGCAGGTCGAAATGCAGCAGATTCTGCAGTAGCCATGTGCAGCGTTCGATCACGACCGAGCGGTTCGCACGATTTTGTATTTTTTATGAGTCCGTACCATGCAAAATCGTGTGAACCGCTTGATTAAGATCGAGCAGCTCACGCCATCACAGCAGGAACAACACCACAGCAGACGATCGACCTCCCCGAAACGGATCAGCTGATATCCCCACGTAAGAATGTCAACACATGATTTGTCGAAATATAGTAGTCCATTGTGGACATGATTTTACATCCATGTATGTTCTCGGCATTAGTGAAAACCCATGATCTCCCTCGGCAATTGCACTTGTCAGAGAGAAGTGTTTTTTTCCCCTCTTAATGCTTGCTTTGGAACCCATCCTTCTTGTTGTTAATGGTGGGTATAATTAGCCGCAAGTAAACAAAAGCACATGTAATGATCAGTCCAGATATTTGCACATGGACAGTGCTATCAGATGTTGGACCTGACAACAATATAGAAGATCCAAGACCTGGCTTTCATCTCATCGCGAAATAATGGATCTTGTGTGGTGTCGGGTCACTTTCATCTTTTGATCTCTCATTGGAAGATTGCAACTGAGGTTTGTCCTTAGAACAGATTCAACACCATTCATCTAAGTTCGAGATTAAATGTTATAAATTGATCCATCTCCCACTTTCCCAGTCCTGAAATTGACGTATAGCGCTCATGACAGGACATCTACTGGAGCCTTTACCTTCAGTTGAAGAGTCTCTTTCCCCTATTAAGGACCCAGAAGACTTCACTGCACCTGTTAGAGAGAAGGAAATGACCGAGGTATTCAGAAAACTCACCCAATCCAGATAGTTAGTTGTATTCCATAATTTAAAAAGGATTCGAACAAATCGAGGTTATACTTAAATAGAGACAAGTCTGTCAGCCACACACTCCCTAAATCTTTCGGAGGAGGAGAAAACCTCTGCAGCTGCCATCTGAGGATGGAATTTAGGAAACTTTCCTACTGACATAAAACTCCCGACAGAAGTTGAAGAGATCAGGAGCTAAGATATCCTAAAAATTCTTGTCTCTTTTTAGGTTGAAAACCACACGTATGATTTCCATCATAGAAAATTCACCATCATACATATCCTGCCCAAAAACATACCCAGTGCCAAGGAAACTGAAGGGACATGGAGGTAGTTCTACTTTGGAGAAGAGGTTCATAAAGAACTCCAGTATGTGCTTTTAAATCCTCTTTAAATCATAAGTAAGGGAGTCTCCAATGTATAGAGCCATGATTCTTTTTTGTGCAGCTCTTTTAGCTGCCTGAATATGGAGGAACTTTGTATTTTTCTCGCCCAATTTTCCAACTTTGTTTGACATGCTAGTAAAGAATTTTACAAAGAAGCGACTTTGCGCAGTCACATTGATATTGTGTGTCCTTTAGTTCGAGTGCGATAGCCCTATCGTTTGGGCTAATCTCTGCTTTTTCTTGCAGCATGGTAGCCCTTTTATTTAATTGAGCCAGTTGCAGATCTCCCCTCCTGAGCTTGCAGATCTTCCCTGGTATAGAGAGATCGCAAAAGTTCCAATTGGCGGCGACCGGGACGGAGCCAGGATATAATTTAGGAGGGGGCACAGTCTTCATGCATCTAGCCATTTAATGAAATACCGTTGGAATCATTGTTGTTATTTATAGTGATAGATATATCTTACGATCAATGATATTTGAGATTTTTTTCTTATATGAGTAATTGAATGCTTCCATGTTGGGATTAGTTAGTAGTTAGCATTTAGATAATTACAATGCAAATAAACATTATGATATGACTTTTTTTGTAAAATTACCATATTAAAGTTGTCCTCGAAGAAATTTAAAATTTGAAATTGTTGAATGATTTCTTCATTCTTGACATTAGTAAACACATCTTTTCATTGTCATATATTCTGCAATCAATATATAACAACAAATATTATTTGTTGCAAACTTATCTTCGACTTTTTCAGGTCGTAGTAATTATCATATATGTTGCTATATTACTAAAAGAGCATCATATAACAATGATTACCTGTTAAAATTTTCATAAAATTATTACAAAATCAGCGATGATTAGTGTGAATTTTAACCAAAAAGCTAACAGATAATCGATGCTATATGAACATTAATTAACAAATGTATATTTGTTGCATACTACATGAATAAAAGGTAATTTGATTATGAATAATATTCATTGTATAAATTTAACTTCAAAAGATATGTTAATGGATAATGTGTATATTTGTCATCATATACCAATTTTATTGTCCGCCCCTTTCCAGCTCTCCACTCCTTTTGTTTTGACGGAATCATTCTGAAGTTGTAACTCCAATCTCCATCAATTAATCATTTTCAGTTTATTAATACCATTCATAGCTTTACATGACAATACATAATCTTCTCAACCATTCCTACAATTCCTTCACGTAAGGAAAGTCTTCATTTCATAATTGTAACTATGATAATAATTTTGGGACTGATAACCATAATCCTTGCATTTAATATAAGATATGTAGAAAATATATATATTTTGCTTATGAAAAGAGGTCCATTTGAATATTTTGGTCCATGAAGAGGGAGCATTCTTGGATTCTATTTTTAGAATCCAATTAAAGTTATGGGGTCAAATAATGAAATTTAATAAGATTTTTTTTCTTAAACATGGGAGTGATTATATGTCTTTCCCCTAAAATGTAGGGGGGCACGTGCCCCTCCTTGCCCCCCTCTCTATCCGTCCTTGGTGGCGACAACTTGTCTGAAACCCAAAAATCGGTCATATGTTTTCATATCTAAAGGGTCGATTACCTGAAATTGTCTTCTGATGGAAGAAGAGAGTAAGGCGGATCGTCTGCTGTAGCCCTGCCCCAGCAGACTCTGCTGCGTCAATGGGGAGCCGCTCGATCATGATCGAATGGTTCCCACGAATTCCCTTTGATCCGGTCCCACACACATGGGGAATTCGTGGGAACCGCTCGATCATGATCGAGCGGCTCCCCATGGACGCAGCAGAGTATGCAGGGCGGGCTACAACAGACAATCCACGCCCTATGATCTGAGTAGGTAGGCATGGGACCAATTATAGAAGGTACAAAAAACCAAGATTGGTTAGAGAAGGGACTGTCAATATAGCTATAGAAGCATCAATCCAGTCAAGATTGATGAGATCTGCAATCAGTCCACGTGTATCGAATGCTCTTGGGGATAACTATCTTAGAAAGAAATGAGAAATAAGATTGTCTAATAAGGAAGCAAATTTTTTACTCAATAATATTGAAATCTCAAATCAGAACAATGGGAGAGAACCCAGAGGAGACATTCCTTTACGGGAATTTATAAAGGGCTCTTTATCTAAACTCTTTTGAGGCCATAGATGTCAATAACGTGAATCAAACGAACTTCAATATTGACAATAGGCTTCTTCAGAAAATCCACAAACTCCTGGAACTCCTCGCTTAAAGCCAACACTCAGAATACTAATCAGTGTGGCCTACACCAACTAGTACCTAAATGCCAATTTTAAGTGAAAGAAGCAAAACATAGATAACCAACCATAACTCCTGGCACCATACACTGAAACCGAGGCTATACACCAGGCAAAAATGCACTACGATACGTCAAGCGGTATGTCCCTTGACCAATGACCTATCGACATCACGGCCATCTAAGTTTCTACCAAGACCCCAAGAGTGCATGCCCCTCAGTTGGCAGTGCCACTCCAAGCTACCCACATGCATCGAAAGTAAACATTGTGGCATGAAATCAGATCTACAACGAGAAACTTGATTGTTGGTCCTAAAATCCAAAACTCAGATATGAATACCTAAAGTTAATGCATGATGCTCGATGCTTATCCTTATGGGACCTCGCCGGATCCATAGTTCATTCAGTTTCAATTTAATTTACGTTGGAGTCATTTCACATGATTATCCATTTATTTATAAAGTCAAAACATTTAACATAGATATTGATGTCCTATAGGGTCTAAATAAATTCGAAAAAAAATTCCATAAATTTTAAGGTCCAAATAGATTCACTGTCCCAGAATGATCGATCATCTAACTTTACTGATCAATCAATATTGATTGGCCAACAAGCCAAACATGATCGATCTTTTTGGACCAAGATGACTGATCAGCCTCAAGGGCATGATCGATCAGGCCTGATCGATCAGCACATTGTGCATGATCGATTAGACCTGGAACAATTGCCGGAATCACTCTGATGACGTTCCATGAACTCGCTCTGATAGATGATCCAATCATAGAGCCCTATAACCTGGTTTTCAGCAGATATAGAGGATCCTGTCCCTCTTTCAATAAACTTGCTTGCCGCGGAAGGTGGATATCTATCGGCCGGGGTTCTGGCTAAAGACTCGACGGCAGAGCTTACGGGCAAGGCACTAATTTCCACATCATGAAAACGTATATAGATTGCACATGCAGGCCACTGATTGGCCGGAAAATAAAAAATGTAATGCAATAAGTTGCCCAACATTTCCAAAACCGCATCATATCATGACGAAACCTCCAGCAATAGATATCCCACAACCATAGTGAACTGATGGCAAGAGGAAATCCAGAAATTGTACCTCGGGGTCTTCTCCTACACCCTCCTCCACGACGAACCTCCCTCCGCCTCACTCCTTACGACCACCACCCACGCCCCCTTTGCGTGAGGGCACCTCTCTTCTTACACTGCTTCGATGGTGAACTAACAATCCAGATCGCTACAATAAGATCACCGTCTATCTGTTTATTCATCCAAAGGACCTAATAAGTAGGAAAAATAGATTCAATGCTTATAAGAGATCTTGCCACTGATGAATCAGGATATTGATGATATCGCGTCGCCGCCATTAGAGATCTTGCCACCAATGGGTCAGGATCTTGATGCCATCGCCAATCATCATCGACACCATTGTGAGAGAAAGAGAGTTTTTGCCGCCACCAATGCTAGAGAGAGCTTATTCCAATTAGGTTATGAGTTGTCACATTCTATTGTTAGAATGTGGCAAAATGATGAAAATATGTTTCTCATCATAAATTAATGCAATTAATAAGTTATTTATTCCAGCCATGTGATTTAAAATAGGCGGATGAGATTAGTGGCCCATTGTGGGGGTGGTGAGCCTCAATCTCATTTGAAGTTTCTCTTCTATATATATACATCCATAAATCCATCCATCCATCCATCCATGCATACATACGCACATATATACATACGTACACACACACATATACATACAAACATATAAGAAAAACTTCCAATGAGATAGACCTTTCTCGGATGCATGAAAAGCGAACAATATCATTAATTCATAATTAATCCAATGGATCTGATTTATAGCCTTTATCCTAAATTTTATTGTTGAAAAACCAATTTCAATCATTTTTTCACATTCTAAAAATAGAATGTGATAACCCTACATTCTATTTTTGGTCTCTTCGTTGGGAGAAACCTCACTAGGATTTTCTCCTCCCACAACAAATGGAAGTGGTGTGAGTTCCATGTAGTGGCGCTCATCGACACGAGGAGGATCTTATGGCAGAGAGGGGTTTACTATGGTAAAGGGCTCACGACAGCAAGCAAGGTTGGGGAAGGGCAGTTCTTTCGATGTAGTAGTGACCAAAGGGCATCGTGATAGGTGGTGGAGCAACACCAGGGAAACACGATGGCAATGGTCAAGCATGGAGTCAGAGAGAGCGTGCTGGTGATTGGTACAACAACTCGAATTGTGTCTAGGACTTGAAACTCTTGGTATGCTTTTTCTACAATGACTCATTCTCCCTCTTATAGAGGTTGAGGGAGAGGACGAGATGGAGGGGTAGAGGTGTTCAACCATTTGCGACAGTTGTGTGAAGTGGAGGGGAGCGACCGAGGATGGCGAGAAGAGAAGGGTGAGGGGTGTGCGATCATTGGCAATGGCGAGTAGAGGAGGGGCGTCTACCCCTTCGTTTGGGGAAGAAGGTGATGATGTCAACCCCTCCTGGGCTGATGTCAGCGTATATTTGATATTTTTAAAATTCACTGATTTTACAGTCACTTCATCGATTCTACAAATCGATTAATTGATTTTACAAATTGATTCGCTGATATCAATACACTGATTTCAAATTGATTCAATGATTTTGCAAATTGATGCACTGATTAGGCAAAATCCATGCACTAATTTTACAAATCAATGAACTGATTTTATAATGGATTCACTATTTTAGAAATCAATGAACTAATTTTACAAATTTAAAAATTGATTCACTGGTTTTAAAACTGATAAATTGATTATACATGTCGATTTGTAGCAATTGATATTTTACTAACTATCTATTTTTCCTACAGAACTCCCTACTAATACTACAAAGTGAGCACATAACTTTACAAAGACATTACTAATGTTGCAATTACAACATGCTACACACTATGACTTACAAAGGAGCACGGATTTTACAAATCGATTGACTGATTTTTAAAATCGATGCACTGATTTGTCAAATCCATGTGCTAATTTTGCAAATTCATACATTGAAATCAATGTATTGGTTTTATAATTTGATTCACTGATTTTAAAAATCTATGAACTGAATATACATATCGATTCACTGAAATTGTAGCAATTGACACCAACTATCTATTTTTTTTAGAACTCCATACTAATATTACTAAATGCGTATGTAATTTTATAGTCATTATCAATATTGCAATTACAACGTGTTACACAATGACTTACAAGGGAGCAAGAATTTACAAAGGAGTGCTAAAAAACTACAAACATTATGGATTTTTTTACCTAGAACAATATGAATTTTACAAATAGTACAAATATTGCATTAATATAATTCGCTGGGATGTTATTTTACAAAGTAACATACAAATTTATAATGTGAATGCAAACTTTACAACGAACATTGTTATTTTGCAGAGCGTGAAAATCAGAACATCATCGATTGAATCCTCATTAAACAAATAGCAAAAAAATTGCCAAATGAGATGGGCTAAATATAGTAAACTAAAAAAATTAAATGAAATTCAAATTTTAAAAATAGTTTGACTAGAATACCCTTAGATATGGAAATCAAATGGAAGTTTAAGATTGAGATCCAACTGATCTCGTGATAAGCTTTCAATAGACATAGAAAAGGCCTGCCTCATTGGAAGGATTCCCTTATATATACATGGGTTAAATGGGGCTGTGGGAGTAGCTAACTAGGATACCCCCACATTTTTTTTTCAATTTTTTTGTGTATTTTTTTAAAAACAAATGGGGGTATTTTGATCAGGAAATGACAATAGGTTTCATTCAAACTTCTACTCAATTGGAGATTCATATCCCCTCCATCAAGACTATAAAATTTTAATAGTATCATAACTGTTGGAATCGACCCTTCTAGATAGATAACTTAGCAATGCATGTTTTACACAAAATTTGAATGACAAAACATTGTCATTGAGTTATCAAAATAAGCACATGTGCTTTAAAAATTCCAAAAAAATACAAAATAATAGGTGGGAGTGTAGCCACGGGAGCTACTCCTAGGAGCATATACATTTAACCAGGGGCAGAATCAATAATTTTATCAAGGAGTGGTCACGTATATAGCTATCAAGTATTCACGAAAATGGAAGAAATATTGTATTTTCAAGTGATAGTTTAAATAGGGCTAATATTTTAAAATGAAATTTTTTTGTTTGGGATAAACTTACAATTTAAATTTGTTATAAAGGTTAGATTTTCTAATTGATTATTATTTTCAATGTTTATTTTTAAATTTGATTAATATAACAATTTAAAACTCTCTAAATCCGTCCTAAAAAGATAAATTATCGAGCTTAGTTTTGAAGGAAACAACAAAATTTATTTCATTTAGGAGTGGTAGAAACAATGGGAGAGATAAATGAGCTTGAATACAATTTTATGTCAAATTATACTTAAAATTTTAATGCTATGAAGTGATTGAATAAATTATATAAAGGAATTAAATTGTGGAGAAGTAAGATTCAAACCCCGATCTCCAAAAGAATTACCATGTTAATCTACCTTTTGACCATTAAATGAATTTGTAAACTTCCTCTTACAATGATATTCATTATACATTTAAGGATGAGTCATATTAAAAACTTAAGACACTTCACAAGTGAAATATTATGATCAAGGAAAGGCCATGGCCCCCATCAAATATAATGATTCCCGCCCCTGCATTTAACCATATAATCAGAGTCAAACATTTATTGAACGAACATATGTCTCATTCTTATTTTAGTTCATTTGAATACATACTAAAAATTTCAAACTAGTACAAGATACAAAGTAAAAATTCCAAATTATTACTAACCAGACTCTAACTCTAAGAGAATATGAACATGCTAAGTTAACTTAGTAGCCTACCAGTGGGGCACATTCTGCTTGAAGAGGGGCCTGACTCATGCATCACAATAATAATAATAATAATAATAATAATAATAATAATAATAATAATCTACATAATGCACTAAATATTGCTAAGACTAGAATCCCAACTTATCCTTGATAATGGATGTTAACAACCTCTTTCTTTGACAGAAGAAAAATCTATCCTAAACACGGACTGTGCTCTTTGCAAATCTACTTTACAATTATCGAATAGGATTGTTGAAGGCGATGGATGATCCATAAAATTTCAGGTCCCTATCATTTATAATAGCTCGTTATTTTTAAAAAAATAATTATGACATCGAATCATAATAAACAGGAGCAATCATAAATTTCTACCGGAGGACAATTATTGAGCATTGTTCACTATTTTCATTTTACCATTCCTTTTAGTTGTATTTTTTACATCTCATTGTTGCATAATTTATGAGACTGATTTCAAATTATTCATTCTCTAATAATATTTATAAGGATTTTTTTATAAAAGGCCCTTGTAAACTTAAAATTTTTCATGCAAGGTATAATCGAAATAATCCTGAAGAATTCTTCACTTATAGAAGTAACACTTCTATTAATGTGATGTTAATATATCCTCAATTCAACATTTCTAAATAGTAGTACTATAGGATTACTTTCTGTGTAGGGTTACATGATAAAGACATATCGATATCCAATTGATTACCAAATTCATTATATACAAATTTCGACCCTTGTACTTATATCTACTTTAAAATTAATACGAACAGAGAGTCACTTTAATATCCACAAATATCAAAACCACTATTACTTGTAGATTTACTTGTAACTCTAGGAATATAACAAAGGTTTTTCACTGTATTTGATATAAGTTTTGAGAATAAATACAATATATTTTTTATGAAGATAAGACAATTTATCCGGATATAGTTGAACTAATATATAAATTATTTGAGCTATTATTCATATTTAACCCTTGTCGATTTTAATCTTATATCCAATTTTAAGAATATGTTAACATTTTTATCCGTCACATTTGTATGAGTCTGTCTCCATATTTTTTAGATAGATAAAGGTTATGGCAACCACTGTACATGTAATTTTAATTATTATTTTTTTACGCTTATTTTGATTATTATTATTATATCTTACAGATGAACTGATTCATTTTTGAGGTGAAAATATTAAAAAAATATAAAGATTATAATATACAACATCAAAAATTTAATAACTCATTGTAATACACATAGCTCGTTTGCAGACAATTCTATCAAGTTTGAAAGACAGCACAAAGAAGAACTGAATTCACACAACTATTCTTCCCAGCAACAAATTGAAATATGCTGTCTCCTTTTTGTTTAAGAAAATATGCACATAGTCTTCATCCTATGAAGATACCGTAAAACTCTACCGCTCAAGCAACTCCATTTTGATTGAGCGGTTCACACGAAATAAGTGTTTTCCGTAGAATTCGTACGAACCGTTCGATCAAGAACGAACGGCTGAAGCTTGGTCTCTGACATTATTGCAGCACGACTTTTTACCATTCAAAGGCATTATTTTCCTGTCCACCACATGCAACCCCAAGTGCTTTGACTGTCTAATTAGGGTTTTCAGATTTAAATGGGATATGATTCAAAGGATCACATCATGCAGGACAATGTTCAAACTCTATATTTTGTAAAGTCTTCACCAACCAGTTTTCCAAAAGTAATAATATTGATCAGGTCAGATATCTCAAAAGCGTAGACTTTGGAAACTACAACATGTATATAAAGGCTGTCCAATTAGCTTCTTGGATACTCGCACAGCTTCATCTCAACTCCTAAAGAAAGAAGGTGGACCATGGCGGGCTTATCGCAGAATAACTGCATTGTTGCTGGTGGCGACGATCGCGATGACGATCCATGTGCGACGTGCCGATGGTAGATCTCTTTTCCGCCGCAGATGCTGATCAGTGATGGCGCTGACATGAACAGCGATGGCCCGTTTCAGGACAGCTCCAGGCAAATGGCTTCTCTCCTCCCGTCCGACGCAGACCGGACGGATCATGTACAGTCCTTCTTGAGACCTTGAAGCACAGGCTGCCTTCAGGACCCAGCAAAAAAGGGCCAGGGCACTAGATATTCCTTTGTTACGTGCATCTCTTTGTTTTGGATTGTTACAGTCTCCCATGTAAAAATCATAACAAAAATAAAGTTATTTTCATAGGTTTTACAGAAGTAGAACTAAACTTGACTTTTTTGTTCTCTCCCATGTAGTTGAATGGCTTTTTGTTGGCATGTGGTTTCTCTTCATTTAAAGGGACAATTTTTTTAGAAAAAGATCACATTTTGTTCTAAAAAAAAACAGTATGGAGTCACAAGGGCACTGGAGGCCGCTATTTAATACAACAGGAAGATTATCCCCATGGAGCATCGATCGTCTGTTGTGGTGCTGTGTTTGTATTAACCGCTTGAGCCGCTCGATCTTGATCGAGCAGTTCACACGATTTTGCACTTTTGGTTCCGTACTGTGCAAAATCGTGTGAACCGCTCGATTAAGATCAAGAAACTCCAGTGATTTATTGCAGACTCTGCTGCAGTTCCCGCTTCAGTAGACGATCCAGTGATATAATAGAGACTTTGTTATATCATATTATGGTTGTATTGCATTGCCTCTCAATATAGAATAGTAGAAAAACACCTTTGTAAAGCTGATTGCAACACGAAAGCTTCAAAGGTCAATCTTGTGCTTCAACGATACGATGCTTCGGTCTGCTTTCTTCTTCCGAGTGAGATCTTTAAAGTAATGCCAGCTTAGTTTGAAGTGTTTCGTTATAGCATCGACTTCAATCTGAACTTCTTGACTTTAAATTTTCGTGGCTGCTTACGTTTCAAACTTACCACAAAACCTTCACCAATTGGTTCAATATTGGAGAACATGGACTCTCCGAAATCTTTGTAATTGTTTAAACTTTAAACAATTTTGCGAGAGGAATTTTTAAATCACGGCCTTTGAAAAACTGTTCCAATTATTTGACAACCCTTGTATATATGAACCATATTTACTAAACAATAATCCTTCACCACCATCTCCTAGTCCCCTTGTTGGGAACAAGCAATCATACAGATAATGTGGAAGCATAATGGATCGAGCAATTTGACGGATTAACAAACAAATCAATGGCGAAAAGAATTACAAATAATCAAACAATCACCAAATAACCATGATCACAACCACAAAATGCATTAACGTGAAAACCCCCAAAATGAGAGAGGTGGGAAAATCACGGGGCCGACTCGTCTCCATCAAACTTCTCCGTTAGAAATGATGATCGAAATGG
Source organism: Ottelia alismoides (assembly GCA_037367405.1). Taxonomy (NCBI): domain Eukaryota; kingdom Viridiplantae; phylum Streptophyta; class Magnoliopsida; order Alismatales; family Hydrocharitaceae; genus Ottelia; species Ottelia alismoides. The sequence goes on from JAZKJV010000070.1 coordinate 576,022, forward strand.
TTCTCCCTATTGGTTGTACAAAGCCAAAACCTTCTCCCCAGTGGTTTATCAAAAATAAACCAACACCAATACAAATAAAAGGTGAAGAAGGTGGAGAAATATCACCCAAAGATGGTCGTTCAAACTCGCTCCACAGCAGCCGAAACTCGGCTCCTCAACGTGATCTCCGTCAACGAATGTTGGTCCGGTCCTAGCGGTTTGGAGGTGGAGAAGAGGGGAGAATGTGCAGCCCTCAATCTCCCAAAACCCAGCAGCAATAGCCCTAAATCGTTGGAGAATAGAATCATAGAAAAAATGACCTCCTAGTTCTGTCTGCCAGACCTAGAAATGTGCTGGATATTTCACCATGCCCCTTTTGGGCATTTTGCAAGTGTTCCCAACATGGGCTGGAATTAACGGTGTAGAGGCATATCCCAACAAATCTCCCCTGCAACCCATGAGAAGGAGAACACCAATCAACAAGCTCCATGTATAGAACATGGAATCTTGAGGTCCAACATGATGGTTGAGTTCCCACATGGAAAGGAACGCCCATCCACACTGTCATCAACTGCAACAGGAGCCTGCCTCCATCCACAAGGGAGCGACAATCTTCAAATTTTCCTGTGGCAGTGCCTTGGTCATCATGTCTGCATCATTGTAATTTATATGAATCTTGTCAAGAACGAGTTGCTTCTCTTCCAAGTCATTTCGTATCCAATGACACCTCACTTTATGTGCTTCGACCTCGCCTAGAATGTGGAATTCTTATCAAGATGAATAACACTCTCAATATCACAGTAAAGAATATAGTTGTCTTGCCCAAAAAACAAGTTATTGCATGAACTTCTTCATCCCACAACAACTCTTTGCACACCTTTGTGGTTGCAATGAAGTCGACCTCTGTAGTAGATAAAGCTACACACTTTTGAAGTTGAGATTGCCACAAAATCGCACCACCTACCCACTGACATCAAGTAATTTGATATAGATCTTCTCCCATCAATGCCACCTACCATGTATGAGTCTATGTATCCAAGAAAATAGGATTCTCTGCTCCAAGCAAAGAGCGTAGCTTCTAGTACCTCGAAGATCATCTCAAGATCCACTTAACCGCTTCCCAATGCTGTTCCCTGGATTTAAGATGAACCTACTAACAACTCCAACTGCAAGAGCATGATCTGACCTCGTACAAACCATGACATACATAAGAGTACATGTGGGTGATGCATAGGGAACTCTTTCCATATCTATATTATCTCATTGTTCTGTGGACTATCTTTGGAGCTTAGTTTGAAATGCGCTCAAGAGTGGCTTGTTGGCTTTGCCTTCTCCATGTGAAAATTTGAAGTACCTTCTTAATGTACTTATCTTGAGAAAGACACAACCTCCTTGCCTTCCGATCATATGTGATCTTCATGCTTAAAATTTGACTTGCATGTCCCAAGTCCCTCATAGAAAAGAACTTGCTAAACTCCCTCTTCAAGCTAGATATTCTCCCAGTGTTGCTACCAACAATCAACATATCATCAACATAAAGCAACAAAATAGTGAGTCATCACTTGAGAATTTCTTCATGAAAACACAATGATCTAAAGTAGTCTTGGTGTAGCCATGCTCCTTATAAATGACTCAAACTTCTTGTACCATTAGTCTTGGCAATCCGTTTCAAGCCATATAGGCTTTTCTTTAGCTACAAACATGATCTTCCTTGCCTTTGACTGCAAAGCCCTCTGGTTGCAATATGTAAATTTTGCTCCTCAATGTCACCATGAAGGAAAGTTATCAACTTCCAAATCAGGGTTAACTGTCAAGCTAAGAACTACTGGATAGAAGACAATTCACCACAAGAGAAAATATCTCCTCAAAGACAAGTCCCTTCCTTTGTATAAAACCTTTCACAACCAACCTAGCTTTATACTTGTGTTCGTAGAGTAATCACCATGTTTCACTCTATAAACTCACTTGTTCCTCAATGCCCTCTTGTCTTTGAGCAATTAATAAGCTCAAATGTATGATTGTTATGAAGGGACTCCCCTCTTCCTTCACAACTTCTACTCATTTCTCCTTGTTTGCATCTTGCAAGGCTTCTTCTAGCATTCAGGTTCGCCACTGTTTGTTAACAAAATGTATTCTGGTGTAGAATATATGGTTGAGGGTATGTCTATCCCTCACAGGTCTCTGTGATGGGAGAACATCAGATGAAGATCTCTCATCATCCTGTCCGCTATCATCATCATCATCATCATCTGCATCATCATTATCATCACCATCAAGAGTGGAGATCTATGGCACGTCCTAATCATCTCATGCATCTGGCACCTGCTTATAAGCATCATGTGGAACCACATGTGGAGCCTCTACAAAGGGATAAGTTCCATATTCTGGTCGATAGCTGCTCGAAAGAGAGTCCTTAATAGCCTTTTAGATCCCCTCATTAGTTTGGTCTTTAGAAAAGACCACATCTCTTCTCCTCACCATCCTCTTCTCAACTGGATTATACAAACCTCTAGTGAAACGCATCCTCCATATCCCAAGAAAATACATTGCTTCATCTTTGCATCCAACTTGGACCTTTCATCTTTGAAACATGCACAAATGCACGACATCCAATTACTTGCAAATGATTGTATGGGACATCCTTGCCATGCCAAACCCTATCAGGGACATCACCATCCAAAGGTACATGTGGAGAGAGATTAACAACATGAACAACAATATAAAGTGCCTCACATAAAAAGAGCTAGCCAACTTAGCCTTCGGAAAGGAGACATATGACTCTCCCAATCAATGTGTGTCCATTCTCTCTGGCAACGTCCTTCAACTGAGGGTGTTTTAAGTGGAGTCTTATGGTGCCTACTACCATGATACATGCATCTCATCAAAGAACCAATGTACTCACCACCATTGTCACTGTGGATGCACTTAAGCTTCTTTCCAAATTCGCTTCACAAGCACGTGATAGTCCTTGGAAATCACAAGGACTTGGGCCATTCCTCTCCAAGGTATAGATCCAAACTTTCTTGGAAAAACATTAATGAATGTAACAGAATAAAGTGCACCATCTAGAGAACTTATTTTCAAAGGACCACAAACATAGGTGTGATCCAGATCCAAAGCATGCATCTTCCTTGGAGATAGATGGCTCTTAAAGGAGACTCGTGTCTGCTTCTCTGTCAAGCAATGTGTGCATCTCTTTGGCCTCTATTTCTTCACATTTGCCAGCATATTCTTTCTCACTAGCACTACAACCTCTTCTCGCTCATGTGCCCAATTCAATGTCAAAACTCAATGTAATTGGAATCATGAGCCATGTGCCACATCAAGGGAAATGGATGCATTCATGATGTAAAGATTGTTGTTATACTTTTTGCCATGAGAAACAACCAAGGATCCCGGGGTAAGATTCCATTGCCTACCATAAAAAGTGTTGATATATCCTTCGTCATCAAGCTTGCCGACGGAAATGAGATTCGTGCATATCGGTTGTTTACCTCATATCTTTGAGTGTCAACAACACTCCATTGGCATCTTCAATGCAACATTGCCAATGCCAACAACAGGGGACAAAGAACCATTCCCCATCTTTAATGTGCCAAAATCACCAATTATGTAAGACTAGAAGAACTCTATCTGAGATGTAACATGTAATACAGAACCACTATCAGCCAAGAAGTACCATCATGTGCAACATTCACCATCTCCTCATCACGGACAATGAGGATCTCATGCTATGCAGGTGTAGCAACTTGTTCATTATTTTTTTCTTGCTTGTTGTTACCATTCATGTTATCTCTCTTTAATTGGAAGCAATACTTCTCGATATGCCCTTACTTCTTGCAACAGTGGCACTCCATGTTCTAATATATGTACTTGGACTTTTCCTATTGTTATCTCTGCCCTTATCAGTCTTGATCATGTTCCTCTCCATGTTCTCTGTGATAAGAACCTCTGAATGTAAATAGCTTCCTTGGGTTTTTCTTCACATCTCCTTATTGAGAATGTCAGACTTGACAGCATTCGAAGAAACAACCTTGTTAACTGCAGTTAGTAAGTGGGACTCTGAAGTCTCCAAGAATCTAGTAGAGTAGCAAGCAACAACTTAGTCCCGACACCTCTTTTTTTGAATTTGTTTCCCATGCTCATCAACTGACTTGTAAAGTCCTGGAAAACAATGAGAAAATCTGAAACAGAGCTGCCCTCCTTACCTCAAGTTCATTAATCTTTTGAGAAGAAATAATTTGTTACTTCTCATCTTGGATGCATAACGATTTTTCAACTTTAACCATTGGCTCTCTACCAAATGATTTCCTCTTGTATGTGGTTATAGACATTCTCATCAGAATTGGCTAATAAAGCTACAAACTTGCTCCTGTTCAAATTCACATTCTTCAATTGTTTGCTGGCTTTGGGCTTCTGAGTGGGTTAACACCAGAAGGTGCATAACATTTACATTTAAAAATCATTCATATTGCTCTTCAACAATGTATAATTGGTCCCATTAGAATAATCATACGACTCGAGTCAAAATACGTTTTGTAATCAACCATTAAACATGCTCTGATATTTATATATTGAGAACAAGAAATCCCACGGATAATGCGGAAGCATATCGAATCGAGCAACTTGAGGAATTAACAAACAAATCAATCGCGACAAGAACCACAAACAATCAAACAATCACCAAACAACCACAATCACGACCACAAAATACAAGGACTTTTAACATGGAAACCCCTAATATGAGGGGGACCACGGGGTTGACTCGGCCCGATCAAACTTCTCCACTAGATATGGTGATCAAAATATTCCCTCTAGGCTATACAAAGCCAAAATGTTCTCCCCAAAGTGTATCAACAATAAACCTCACCAACCCAAATAAAATGGGAAGAAGATGTAGAAATATCACCCAAAGGTGGCTGTCCAAACTTGCTCCACAACAACCTAAACTCGAGTCCTCCTCGTCATAATCTCTAACAACGAGCGTCATCCCGATCCTAGCAGTTTGGCGAATGGAGAAGAATGCAGAATGTGCATCCCTAAATCTCCCAAAATGCAACAGTGACAACCCTAAATCGTTAGAGAATAGAACTTTCGAAAAATACCCTCCCAATTCTGTCCACTAGAACCTAGAAATGTGCTGGATAAATTTCATCAATGCCTAGTGTTTTTGTAAGTATGCCCAACATGGGATGGAAGTAAAAGGTGTAGAGGAACATCCAAACACCCCTCCCCCTCCGGCCAATGCATGATATCCGGAAATGGCAGTCAAACCTCCGCAACTGTTGATGTTCAATTTCCTGCAAAAGAATACGAGGACATTAAATCGATATACCTCTTATTGATGGGTTTCCAAATGTGGGCACATTGCAAGAAAATTGACCTGAGATAACGAATAAATTGAATATTCATTGATATATCTTCTGATATACACACACATGGAGGTCAAGGAATATGTACCAAGGTGCATGTAAATCTACATGTACTGGTGCCACAAATCTCCATTTTTTATTTTTTTTGAAATGAATCATCAAGATATTTAGATCACAATATATTATCATGATGTCAGTCAAATTTCAACTTATTTTGAGACTTCTAACTTATCCATCAAGACAGTTAAATTTTAATGGTCGCATAATTGCTGAAATCAACCCCTTCAGATAGATATGTTAAGAATGTTTATTTTGCACAAATTTTGAAACAAATACTCCATTCAATATTTTAAGAAAATACCCCAAATGATTCATTTAAAAAATACAAAAATAGATGTTTGTGGCGATGGTGCATGTAGACTTACATGCATCTTGGTGCATGTCCCCAACCACATATACATGCATACATGTACATATACATATACATAGAGGACCCTTCTAATTAGGTGCACCTTTCCTGCATCATTGGAATGTCCGTCACGAGATCTGTTAGATCTCAATTTAACAGTTCTTTATCTAAAAGAGTATTTTAATACATGTATTTCGTTTTGAATTTCATTTTTAGCCCATTTGATTTAGTATTTTTTGTTGTTATTTATTCATTGAAGTTTTGCCGATGTGGTAGTATTTTTTATGCTATGCAGAATGGCAAAGCTCTTCGTAAAATTCGCATTGATAATGTAAAATCTCTATCTTGCATTGTAAAATAAAATCATATTTTGTAATACTTTTATTATTGTAATTGCAATATTAGAAATACTTATGTAAAAATTCATTCTCATTTTGTAACATCCGTACGGAGACATGCAGAAAAAATCAATACTTAGTAATTTATCAATATTAAGAGGAAAGTGACAAAATGAAAAAAAGTGAGGTTTGTAATACTCACGCTATCTTTCTAAAAATTTGAGGATGATTTGAAAATTTTATATTGTGATCTGCAACAAAATGTATATTGTTAGCAATAGATAAAAGAAAAGATAAAAGTAAAAAAAATAATATGATATTATAACCTGAGTTTGAAAATTTCAATCTGAAATAATAAAAAACAATTTGAGATTGTTAAAATTTTGATTATAAAAATTGATGCATGTAAAAAAGCATATGATAATGTAAAAAAGATTTAAGATTTGTAAAAAATGATCTAATATTGTAAAAAATACGTGAGATTATAAAAAGTCTGAGATTGTTAAAATTTTATAAAAGAAATCAGTGAAGGGATTTGCTAAGAACCGATTTGTAAAATGTGTGCATCGATTGTTAAATGAGTGCATCAATATGTAAAATCAAATAATTGATTTATCGAATCAATCAAACAATTGTAAAATTAGTCAATCAAAAAATAAAAAATAAATGATAACATCAGCTCCGAAGTGTTGATGTTATCACCTTCTTCCCAAAACAATGGGATGGGCGCCCCTCCTCTGCTCGCCATCGCCACGGCAACCTGCACTACCCTTTCTCTTCTCATCATCACTAGCCGCTCCCCTCCCCTTCACGCAACCATCATGGAATCCATCTACCTCCCCCATCCTCATATGCGCCCTCGAGCATTGCCATCCTTCTCGTCCCCATGTGCAACCTCGAGTAGCGTCACCCTCTCCCTCCCCAGGCACGACCACGAGCATTGCTACCCTCCCGATGCACACCCTTCAACGTCGTCCTGCACATCCTCGAGCATTGCCCATTCCTTATATGCGCCCTCGAGCAACGTCGCCTAGAACTCCCGCTGCGGTCGATTGTTGTGGGAGGAGAAAATCCTAGCAGGAATGCTCCCAATGAAGAAACCAAAAATAAAATATGGGTAGTCACATTCTTTTTTTAGAATGAGACAAAATAACTAAAATAGATTTTTTTAATATTAAAAAATAATATAAAAATCTATTAATCGAATCCATTAGATTAATTACAAACTGATGAGCGTGTTGGCTTTTCATGCATCAAGAAAGGTACACCTCATTGGAAGTTTTTCCTATATATATATATTTATATTTATACGCACATGCATATAGATATGTATATGCATATATATACATATACATACATACATACATATATGTAGAGGGTCTTTCCAATGAGGTGCACCTTACCTGGGCTAATGGAAAGCCCATCATGAGATCCATAAGATCTCAATCTAAAGGTTGTTTATTCAAGAGGGTATTTTCGCTTAGAATTTGAATTTATTTAATCATTTTATTTTATCACTTTTAATCTGCCTAATTTGGATATTTTTATTGTTATTTATTCAATAAGGTTTCGTAAATGAGGGAACAATTTTCGCACTATGCAGAATGGCAAACTCTTTTCAAAATTTGCATGCACATTGTAAATTTATATCTTGCATTGTAAAATAACATCATAATTAGTACTACAATTATTATTGTAATTGAAAATTTGATAATACCTTTGTACAGATTTGCAGGAAACATTTTTATATTCATAAAATCTGATATGAGGTTGTAAAAATCAAATTGAGATTCTGATATAATAAACTGAAAATGTTAGAAAATAATAAAAGAGACGATAAATGAAAAAAGGATAGTGTAAATGTATTTTGAGATTTGTAAAAAACGAACTCATATTGTAAAAAATACATAAAAAATGAAAAAACTTGATAGAAAAGAACTAACATAAATTTTAAAAAATAATATAAGATTGTGAGAAATGCACAGTGATTTATAACAAGAAGAACTAAAATTATTAAAAAAAAAGTTGAGAGTAAAAATCGAATGTAAAAGTAGTGAATGGATAGAAAATTTAATGAATCTATTTGTAAAAGTAAGCCTATCAATTGTAAAATTAAAGCATCTTTTTAAAATGGGATAATCAATTTGTGGAATAAATGTAATGATTGAATACCCAATGAATCAAAATAAAAAATAAATAATGCATGCTAGCATCAACCCAAGTGGATTGATGCCAACAGCTTCTTCCAAGGTGTGCGCCCTTCCCGTGTGCGGCCTCGTCCCCATGCACTGTCGTCCTCCCCCACTACTTGCATTATCGCCCTCCCTCTCGTCGTACGTAGCCTCGAACGTTGCACCGCATTGCTGTCATCGGCCTCCCCCACCCTCACCCACGAGCATTGTCGTCATCGTCGTCGCTAATTTTGGTACAAAAGCTCAAATTTGGGAGAAAACCAATATATGATGCGAATATAAATATGGTAAGCTAGTAGTCATAATCTAATTCATATTTGTCAAATATCTGTAATGCATTTACATTCGTATTTTTTGAATATAGAACTCACAATTTTACAAATTCGTATGATAATCCTATTTATATCCCAAATAAGATAACACATTATTCGTATTTGTGTCCGATCGTTTACACTGTGTTAAACAGAACAAGCTACCAATGCCCTGGGGTAATGGTAAAGATTGTAGGCGCTGTGTATGGACAAGTTTTTAAGGACCATTGTGTAAGAAACTCGGTGCAAAGTTTATGAGCTTTTATAAAAAAAACAGAGTTTTAAAATTAATTTGAAAGGACCAATTAAATCAAACAATTCAAACTATTTGACTAAAAAAAGCAATGATAATATTACCATTTTTATTGCTTCGTATGAGAAGACTGGATATAAATAGCATGTCCTTATTTTTCTTAAACAGCAAGTCCCTATATAACACACTTGTTTTAGCGAGATCCCCATAGATATTGTGAAAAGCAATCGATAGCACTTGTTTTAACGTTATTTCTCATCCCATCACAGACCATCTAAGCACATCATTTTAAAACTATGTTTTGTAAGACACGGGGAATCTTTGTACTAGACAATGCAAACGCGGAAACATCGCTTAAAGCATGGACAAGTCATGATTGTTCATTTAATAAACTTCCTAAAGATACGATTAGTTCGGAGAAATTCCATTATATCAATAATCGGACAATACATAATCATATCCGAATCCATTTTAAAACATGAATACTCATTTACAAGCAAATATTGACACATATTGAACCCACTTCAATAGTTCGGTGGTAGAGTAGTGTGCACCAGTACCACCCAAAGGACTAGTGTTCCATCACCCAAATTTACCTACTCAAAAAACACACACGCACACAAATATGAAAAATAAGTTTCCATGCCCTTAACATAACATAGATAAAATGCATACAGATTGGCTATGAGTAATATTACATATTAGCTTAAATATACATATGTGTCGATTATACCAAATATGGTGGCATACAATGCTGTTACATGCATTTATAAATAAATCTACAACTACATATGTGTATGTGTAAGTATAAAACAAATACTCGGATAGATAGACACCCAAATTCATTTACATTCCTACTTACATTGCATGCATATTCTGGTAAAAGTCGCATACTTTGCGAATGGTTGTTAAGATCATCTCCAGCCGACAACAGTGATAAAGCCTAAGCAGAGAAATTTCCACTTCCAACAAAAGCTTCTCGGTCTGGTTGAAACGGCAGCATCTGCAGGTGTGTACTCGTTCGTATTCATGCACGGATGTCTCACGCTTCACGTGGTAGATGAAAAGGGGAGATCGATGCCGTGCAATGGCACTAAGTCCACGACCAGCTTTTCTCCATGATAACGCATGTGGTTGACAATATTAACATGTCTCCTTCCATCGGGAAAAAAAGAGGCCCTACAACTCTGCCAACTTCAATACACAGGCAAAAGAAATCATACTCGGGAGACTGTTCAGGCAGGTAGAACCTCATCTATAGTCCCCCGCGCTCCTTGTTTCTTGAGCTGCAATTGCCCTCATGTGATACAGATTTGTACCACTCAAACCACTGTCTTCCTGCCTCCAAAGGCTCGTGGGGTAACCTGACCTTGGCATACCCCCTACTTTATCCCTGCATTCCTGGGTTGGAATTAGTTGTATGAACCACAAAATTTCTTTGTTATAGTATTTTTTAACCACATTCAAATAAAAAAATTAACATAAGAATATATTATAACCATTAAAAAAGTTAATATAACACATAATCAATGTCACATCATATCATATTTATCATTCCAACCCTCCTAACCTTCCAAACAGCTACTATTCACAGGAGGTTACTACAACCCAACCCAACCCAAACCAGTTACCAAACATGCCCCAAGAAAACCTCCATTTTATGCCCCCTGGAATTCAAAGATGACACCACCAAGAAAAACAGAATCGTCCATCGCTAAAACTTGGGCGACAAGACGGAAGAAAGATGAAAGAATAGCCCACAAAGTCCTTACCAACTGCATTTGAAAGACATTGTGAAGGTCAAACTTTAGAAAACAATCTTCCGAATCGTATGACATGCATATAAGAGGGTGATATGGCCTTCATGATAACCCATCTTAGCAAGAAAGGGGATGGTGAGCACCAGGAAGATGGTTGCTATGATCACGCTACTCATGGTGGCAACAAATATCAATATCCAACAAGTAGATGGAAGGGTTTTACCATCTTCATTGCTAGCGGATGGCCACGTTGAAGGCACCAACACAAACATAAATGATCTGTATGACGGAGGCCTCGGCAAGGCTTCTATTCTTTCAAGTTCTGCTAGGCGATCGCATCACATTTCATCTTTTCTGGAGACCTTAAAGCACAGGCTGCCGTCTGGACCCAGCAAGAGGGGACGAGGACACTAGAGATGCATAAATAGTTACTTTCTTCTCCTCGTTCTTCTCTGTTTTTGCCTTCGGTTGAAGAGAAATGTAGTTGATACATATATTTCAGTTTTTGCTGTACGTTAAAAATTTATGAACAATTGTATAGTTTTTTACGAAATAGTTTCATTTGAGAGGCTCCTCTCCAACAAGACTGATTAAATGTTCGTTTTCAATCATGTATACTCTGAATACAAGTAGTTTTTACTACTTTCTTTCACTGCATTTATAATTTAGTTGTGAAATCAAACTTACTAATTATTTCATCTGTCATGATAACCCAAGCTTCAATCATATGACAAAACTATCAATAATAACTTACGAAAGATGGAGAAATCCAGCTTATACCATATAATTTCGAGGAGCTTTTGATCTGAACGCCCGTTGATTGCTTCATCAGGCAGATCAATTCACATAATTTATATTATATATTGTCTGCATATGTGGTTATATATACATTGGAAAAATAGAAATGACATTAATCGAAATTTTGGAAACCAAAAAGGCCAGCAAAATTTTCTTCTGCGCCCAAAAGCCCGGATTTAGAAAAATTTTATTCAGATGGCAGTGTTACTGGTAATTCCAACAGAAACAAAAAGCAAAATACCTGTGTGTTTGCTAGAATATGCGCGTCAGCATGCAACTGGTACTTTGCAAGGTTCACCTGCTGCAGAAGACGAAGAAATAAATGCCTGGAAGACCGAATCCACACGTCAAATTGTATGACAGCTTTTGAAAGTAGGAAGAGTTTTTCTTAGGGATTTCTACCCGGCAGACCCTATAATCTTTGCCAATTACCTCTATGACCTTTGAAACAACGTAATTCCTCCCTCGACCACGTAAACTTGCTCCGTCTTACTCCACAAACCCAGTCGTTAAATTGACACATTTTGGCCTAACTTGCTTGGTTTAAAAGTGAGTTAATCAAACCACATCAGATCCAACGGTGTCTTTTCTTCCACTCTCTCCTTCTTTCTTCCTCTCCCCTTTTTCTTCCTCTTTCCAACACGCATATTGAGAGGAACGAACAACTGCCTGGAATAACAACGTGAGGAGGGGGTCGGGACTTCGAGCGGCGGGAATTGGGGGGGGGGGGGGGGGAGCTGGGCGCGCGGGGGCTTCGAGTGGCGGGCAGGGGGCGGCGGCAGGGGAGGGGCAACTGGGCGCATCTAGCGGCGGGGGGGCAGCTGGGCACGAAGAATCTTCGAGCGGCGGGCAGGGGAGGCGGCCGCGGGGGGAGGGGGCAGCTGGGTGCAGGGGGGGGGGTCCTCGAGCGGCGCAGGGGACTTCGACCGGCGGGCCGGGGAGGCGGCGGGGAGCTTCGAGCGGCGGGCAGGGGAGGGGGGGCAGCTGGTCGCGGGGGGGTGGTTGGGCTTCGAGCGGCAGGCAGGGAAGACGGCGAGGGGCTCCGAGCGACGCAGGGGACTTCGAGCGGCGGGCAGGGGAGGCGGCGGGGGAGCTTCAATGTGTTTGTCCACAGAAAACTTAGTGCGTTTCTTGAAGATGAAAAATTAGTGTTTGTATTTGGAGGCTTATCTATCTGATGTTTTAGGATTTGTGTTGTAGTTGAGATATTGCTCTTTAAATCACACAAACCTGTGGAATAGTTTTCTAAAGCTTCACACTAGGCATGATAACCATAACCAAATACTTACCCATTGTGTTGGTGAGGTTTTAATTGCTCTCTTTTCTGAGCTTTTTGTGGAACTCTGCAAACAACCAATGCAATATGTTCTACGTTGTATTCATCAGTATTGCGCAAATTCTTTTTCAATTGCAGGAATCCCAGAAGCTTGCGCTGGCAGAGTCCACTGGTCCGGACCAGAAGCAGATAAACAACCGGTTCATCAACCAAAGAAAACGCCACTGGAAACCCTCTGAAGAGATGCAGTTCATGGTGATGGATGCGGCGCACCCCACTCATTACTACCTTGAATCTTTGTTGATCTTTTTACTGAACTTGTTGAAATTTTCTCTTCAATGTTTGATGTACTTTGCCGAACCATCTAATGGTTGGGTTTCCAGCTGATTTTGGGACCATGGGTTTCTAACAAGTCTGATCATTTTCCAAGTGAGTGCTCTGGATTTTTAGTACTATGATTAGAATTTAATGAATCATTGTATTTAACTCCTGCCAATATCGTTATTTTGGTGTCGGAATTCTTCCTGAGCACCACGATCAAAAGCGCCCCTCAAGCGACGGGCAGGGGAGGCGCAGGGGGCAGCTGGGCACGAAGAATCTTCGAGCGGCGGGCAGGGGAGGCAGCTGCGGGGGAGGGGGGCAGCTGGGCGCACGAGGGGGGATCTTCGAGCAGCGGAGGTGACTTCGACCGACGGGTCGGGGAGGCGGCGGGGGAGCTTGGGGGGGGGGGGGGGGGGGAGTTGGGCGCAAGGGGTGGGTGTAAAATTTCTTGATATATAAAAATTAAAACGGAATCCGGTCACTTTTAACGGATAAATGGATGGGGGCTAACCACGAGGTCTGTGGGGTAAGAGTTAGTAAGTTTACGGGGTCGAAGGAGGAATTACGTTGTTTCAAAGGTCATAGAGGTAATTAGCAAAGATTATAGGGTCTGCCGAGTAAAAATCCATTTTTCTTACGTAGAAAGTGTTAGAGAATATGAGGATAGAAAATACGTGGGAAATTACTTGTCAAGTAAAACTAATTTTTACACAATGATCCCTCATGTTAGTCAAATTAGACCACAACCTATGTAATCTTTGCGATCATGCCACGATCCTTATAATCTTGCTATATTTAACACTTATGCCTTTCCTCAATGGTTGTGGTGCAAGAGTCAATAAGATTGTTATGGTATAAGCTGAATATTAATGGAAAATAAACTAATAAACAATTATTATTATTACTATTATCGATACTTGCGTTTACAATTGTCTTTGTCTGTTTTTTATATATCGAATACAATTTACAATGCATTCATTACTAATGAAATCAATTGTGTCCTTTTCAATATATGTAAGTATAGTACTGTTCGTTCATTTAAATTTACACTTGTTTGGTGATACTAGAAGTTCGATCGATAAAATATCTATGATCAATATTTATTAATTACACTTACGGAAGAAGATTGACATAAAATTGAGAGAATTGTCATTGAGGGGAGGAGGAATATTTGAGAATGACTAGAGCATGGAAAGGGATGACTAAATTTTGAGAGAGATTAACTTGATGACAAATGATTCATCACAAGGGTTTATTCAAGAGAATTAGTTAGGGGAGTATTTATGGATCACGAGATTAATGGATGGGTGATGGATCAATGGAATGAGTGTTAATCCGAGGTACGTAGGGATATAAATGGGTTGGTAAGATAATAACCATACACTGATTAAAAAGGCAATGGGAGTACATGGGAAGCACGTGGAAGATTTGATTGGCATGAAGGGGGGCATTGCCCTTGACTCAATACAAGCTATTATCAAATATTGGGATTTAATATACTATGAAAAATAGGACTTTGGAATGGAGGGCATGTGCCTGGCCTTGTCTAAATGTGGGTCCACCCCTGCTTGTCATATATCCTCATTGTACCCCTTTCTTGTTTCCCCCGTCTTTATCTATCTACTATATCTAAATAGCTCGTGGATGTATTACCGTTTATAGAACTGCGACATATAATTGGTCACTTCACATTAAATCTCAGATGTTGGCACAGCAGTTCATCTTCACCATCGTCTCTACAGGTTGATGCATCGAATCACTAAGCTGCAGTGTTTATTATACCATCTGCAAACTTATATTTATAAAAATTAAAAGAAAACACAATTCTATGATTGGTTATAGTACGGAAGTGTATCAGAGATAAAGAAATATAAACAAGGAAGACTACGTGGAACCCTACTCCCTAAGGGGTGGGATGAAATTATGGGAGGCCTCTCAAGGGCCAAATATTCAATATTGCTCCATCTCTCTCATCTGTAATAGGTGTGTGGGGCTCTTTATATAGGCCCAACAGTAAGACTCCTACTCATAGTAGATGTGGGACTAAACCTATGGATGTAGTAATTGGATTACGGAGGGATCCAATTACCCACCTCTACGTATGACACATACTCTAACACTCCCCTCAGCTGTACAATAGAATATACAGAAGAACTCCATCGCAGATAGAAACCGTACAATAGAATATACAGAAGAAAACCGATGCTCGATGAATACGGTTGACAACCATTAGTAGTCCGGAGTGTTGATCTTCATGTCGTGGATGGGCAGTAGAAGTTTGTGAGTGACATATTTCGCCAAAAGTGGTCTAAACCCTGACATTGGATAGTTATCCAAGTTTTAAACTTTTAAGTCAGTGTAGATGGATAGTATGATCTCCCCGACATTATCTCCAAGTATCCACGACAACTACCCACAAGTCCTAATTGGATTATGATTAGTACTTAGTTATATCAATTTTATGATTAATAAATGTTATTATCAAAGATACGTGTATCTAGGGTTTGTGAATATGATTCGCATTATTTAATTTAATATGAATATTGATTCATAATTAATACATATTAATATGATTGATTTAATATGATTCATGAATATTATTGCAAGGCACATATGTGAATATGATTCACATTGGAAATTAACGTAAATTGGATTTACATTTTATTTTAGGTTTACGAATAAGATTAATAAATTATGAGGAAGCTCTCATATAATACCCAAAGCTTTCATTAATAAAAGGATGTGTATACGAAAGTGCTGAAAAGAGAGGCCCTTGGCCTTTACAAAAGCAAGTGGCCAATATGGTCTTGCATGAAGAAACAATTAACAGTGTTATGACCACAATGTCCTTGAAATTTTAAAATAAGGCTTAAGCTATTGGGTAAATCCAAGGATTATTGATAGGGCTATATGAAGAGCCGCACGCCTCTTGTAAGCTGTGAGATATAACAAGATCCCCCTTATATGATCTTTATGGAGTATGGAGCTCTTTTTTATGAAGAGAATGAATCCTATTTTCGAAGGATCAGAAAAAAAAATTGTCCGGATCCACTGCGGGAATGATTTGAAAGATCCAAAACTAAAAAGTGTTATTTGCTATTCTTTAATGTTGCAATATTCTTCCATATTTCTATATCGAAGGCAACTCCTAGGAACCTCGATAAGAACCACCTTTTGAAAATTCAGCATCATTGATAAGTTAACATGATTCATTAACCAAGTGATCAAACAAAGAACACCAACTAAGTCACATCAATGCAGATGAAATGCGCTAAGGCATGTAGCCACACACCAAAATATGCAGGAAACAAGATGCACGATTCCAATTCATGCAAGAAAGAGGGTTTTAAATACTTGCTAGAAGTGATACAAGCAAGGAGAGAATGCCCATGAACATAGATCACATGAGTTAACGAACAAGGAGCACCAACTAGGCAATGACCACAAATTGAATAAGGAGCAATGTTGCAATAGTAGCCCGATTGGACAGACTAGTCGGCCTGACTACACTATTCAATAGGGTGACCGAATAAGAACAATTCAATCCAACTTATCAGCTGACTTATGAAAAATAATATATTTTCTTATTATTTTTCTTTTTATACTCTTCTTTGAAGTATAAGTTAGATAAGTATAATTTGATTGTAAGTCAATTGAGCACTTTTTATCGTGTTGATCATACATGTAGTAAATACATGAGATTTTATGTATTAGACGTCATTTTTTTATTTAAAATAACAAAAAGTATTAAAATTAATACATCCGATTAGTCATTTAAATATTGTTTACTTCTTTATTCGGTGACTCTACCGACTAATACTGAATACCATTTTTACAACAATGACAAGGAGAGAGCAAGGAAGGCCAGTTCGAGAAGAGGACGCGTGCAAGGGGCAAGACCACCAGGAGCACCATGCAAAGAGGAGATGCTAAGGAGAAATATCAAGGATGACAAAATGTGTGGTGGGCACGAGTAGGGTGGTGGTGTAGGGATTACCTCGTTCTGTTGCCGTGTTAAGGGAAAATAACTGAATTGATTGATAGAGAAGTACTGTGAGTCTTTTAAATACACGGAGCCCAAATATGGAAATAAGAACACCCCCACTTGTCTACACTCCAATATAACCAACTCCATGAAACGTCAAAAAAATGCTTGAGTTCAGTTTCTGTTAATACCGATTCTGCAAATGCTTATGCAATTAATCATACAGATGGATTATGAAAGTATTACACGTCTTACTTTCCCTAGGTCACATGATGGTATGGCAACGAGATTAATGTTGTAACCTCGATAATGACTACCCCTTTCTTAAATTGCCTTCCTGCTTTTCCAGTTCCTTGCACTCAGATTGACCGTCAGTATGCACTGCAATGTGCACTTCAATGACCACATGAAGAAAATAACAGAAAATTATTTAATAATCCATAATTCTTCCATCTCTTTCCGCAACATATTAGTTAGTTTTGCAGTTAGCTTTAGTGTCTGGCAAGTATTAGTTAGTTTTGCAGTTAGCTTTAGTGTCTGGCAACACCTCATGGACTCTTCTGAGATTATGAATTACGTAATCTAGAAGCATAACATAAAAAACTTATATAAGACATTAAAATTCATAGGTACCTCTGGGCGAATTCCAGTCACTTCCCAACTCCTATGGCCATAGAACATTCAATGGAATCATTATATCATGTGTCTTCTTACTCATCGATTCTAGTTGTAGGAAGCAGGAAATTTCAATCTTCCTCCATAAACTTCACCAACATAAGCCTAGCAGTAAAGGAAAGAAAAGAAGTTATACCTAGGTAAGGCGACCATATTCCATTTATAATGAAGAAATGGTAACTACCTAATTATTACAAAAACGATTATTACAAAAAATGCATGGAATGGTCATAATTACCTCAGAAAACACATCTGACCTAATTGTATATGCTCAACATTAGGAAACGATACAGATTTGAGTTAAGAGGACATATAAAGTTAATGCGTTTAGGGGAATGATGCATGAATATTGGGACTTTAGTTGGTTAATTGAATATGTGCCCAGTCTATAATATTCTAGCCAAGTGATAGTCAATGTTGTGGCTTAGCACCCCCACAAGTTGCACTGATGTTCTATGCCTACTCCTATTCATCAGCCCTTTCACCTCATACCTGAAATCAGGAAATATAGTATTAAAGGAAGCAAATATGTTTCTTTTGCCATGGTTGATTTCCAGAGTGAAGCAGGCAGGACCATGAACTCATTCACCCAAGTATTAACAACCTGCTTGATCCAATGATGACAGGAAAAATGGAACCTTGTCATATCTTTAAGTCTCATCTTAGTGCCATCAATAATGCAATGGCACATGTATTAAGATCATAAAAATGCAGAATTAACAAAATCAACAAAATTTCCAACTTATGGGAAAGAATTCTTGAGCTAAGGATTGTGTTATAAGCTTTTTTTGAAGGGAACGGCTGTGTGAGCTCGAGATGAGTCACACCCTATATTTAAGTAATTTCAAGAAATGTACAAAATGGAAGCTGAATCATAAACGAGAAATAAAACATAAACATCTAGGGTTTTACGTGGAACGCTATTCCCGAAGGAGCAAGATGAAACCAAAGGAAAAGGCCTCAAAAGTCCGGATATTCTAATTGCAATCTCTCAATGAGTATAGGGTGTGTGGAGCTTCTTATATAGCCCTAGAGACAAGCTAGAGTCCCACCAATAAAAATGTGGGACTAAACATGAGTGGAGGTAATTTGGACTAAACATGAGTGGGAGAGATCCAATTACCCCTCTATTACATACTACAACACTCCTTCTCAAGCGGGAATTGAGAAAGCCACAACTTGCAAAAAAAAAAGAAAATACAACTCATCTTCACTTGATACATATGAGAGATGTGAGAGGAGACCCACTTAAAGTAGTCGTTGATGGTAGAAGACTTCATACAAGGACAAGTCTGCGACAATCAGGTCGTGCCTATAGTGGAGTCGTTGTGACAATCAGGTTGTTCCTGGAGTAGAGTCGTTGTAGAAGAAGTCCAATGCGCAATAGAAGTCGCACAATAGAATGTGTGGAAGTAGTCGATGCCTAGTGAAGACGGTCGATAGCAGTAGTAATACGTAGTGTCGGTCTGTCATGTTGAGGTGGGCGATAGAAGTCTGAGATGATCCTAGGTACAGAGTCCATACTGATGTCAAGGATAGACACCTGAAGATCGAGGATAGACACCCGATACAATGGTCATTCTTTTGATGTTGGGGATAGATACCCGACGATCGAAGATAGACACTCGATGTAGAGAGATCGGGATAGGCACCTGATGCTTTTGTTGAGGAGCCACGGGTAGAAGATGATAGACTTTATAATAATCCTGTAATCACATCTCAAAAAGAAGAATGTGCCCTCTCTCACTCCCCCTTTCTCTAAAACTTGATAGAATAAAGAATATGAATCTCAAATTGGGAGAAATAATGAACATACTCCTTTTTTTGTTTTTTGCATGGATCATCCTTTTTTGTAGTTGTTTCCCTTTTCTTCACTTATTCCCTCCCTCTCTCTCTCTCTCTCTTTTCTCTTCTTATTTTAAATATGCATCGACCCACTTGGGCCCAAAACATCATGATGCTCCCCCTTTTTTAATAGAACATGACAGTTACATGCTCCTATCCCTTTTTTTACCGGGACCACATGGGCCTGAAATGTCACATCTCCTTTTTTCAACAGTGGCCCAATTGGGCTTTTAATAGAGATAGAATGAAGGGTGGATGAGGGCCTTAGTTAGAAGGGGATCAGGCCCCTCATGTTCTCTTTACATGCAACTAGGGTTCCCCAAAGGAACCGACGCCGCAGCCAAGGAGATGCCACGTCGATGCCAAGGAAGAAGTGCAGCATCGCCTGTTTGTGCCTATGTGAAGAAGAAGGGCAGTACCGCCAATGTGTTGCACCTCCTCGTGTGCAGTCGGAAGGGAAGTGTGCCGCTACCTGGAGCTTCGCGGAGGGCGATGCTTGCCTAGATGTTGGATTGGCACGAGGAAGATCGGTGCCTCCTGGAGCTAGATATAGGGGTAGGGCAAACGCCACCATTCGTCAGAAAGATATGGAGGAGTCGATGCGGCGAATGCGCCTCCCCGTCGAGGAGCTTCTTGTTGTGGTGGAGCCTCCTCTTCTTATTGGTGATGTATCCATCGCCCGAAGAGATAGCCTCCGCTTGAGATCTCGTCGTTGTGAGATATTGTTTCTTCTTGTGGATCGCGGGAGATGCGCATAGTAATATTTCTCCCGCAGCAAATATCATGTTGTAGACCACCTTCTTGGGCAAGGAGACTTCTTCTCTCCATCACCAACACCATGAGTTGGAGGTGAGCAAGGAGGCTTTGCTCAAGGAGGCCTGATTAATATGGCTATGGTGTGGAGGATCAGCTAGTGTGAGGAGGGTGGACAACATCAGTCGATGCTAGGGTTGGCAACGCAAGAAGCATTAATCGCGTACCAGGGTTTTAACCTCCAGAATGAATCACAGAACAGTCTTGAAAACCACGAGATAAAAATCAAATAGCAAGAACCCAAATCGACTTACTTTGATATTGTATTGAAAAAAAAGGGTGCGGAAGCGGAATCAGAAACAAGAAACAAAACATAAACATTTTGATTTTATGTGGAACACTACTCCCGAAGGAGCGGGATGAAATCACGGGAGAAGGCCTCAAAAGGTCGGATATTCTATAGCAAACTCTCAATGAGTATAGGGGGTGTGGAGCTTTGTATATAGCCCTACCCGCATACAGATTGGAGTCCCACTAATAGAACATAGCCCTCTAGTACATACTCCAACAATTACAATGAGCAAAACTCACACAACGCCTTGCATGAAGACACATATTCTCCACATAACATCGATCCTGATGAAAAATAAACTTATGACGAGCAAACCATATTACCCAAAGAACAATGAAAATTCGCATGCAACCGCACATGAAGCAACGAAAGCCAAATGCATAGAGCTCCAAAAAACCTCGGAAGAATCTTAATGGAAGCTGGGGGAAATCCACTCGATTCCATAACTAATCGAGAGCGAGCATCAAAGGCAAAAGATGACCGCCATACTCCGCATAAAGAGAGCAACATAGACAAGAAGGGATTTTTTTACTGAACCCATGTAAATAAGCATGCATGTGTGGTTAATATGTCCCTCTTCATCTGCCAAAAAAATCTTCACATGACCATCGTCGCCGAGACTCCTAAGGGCGCCACGCGAGGCATTCTAGTGGAGGTGTCTAACCCTCCACTCAATGTCGTATAAGGAATAGAACTTGCTCTCACGTCAAGGTGTCGACTGGAGGTGTCTAGCCCACCTCAATTTCTACAAAAGGTGTCTACCCCTCCTCGATCTCTACACGAGGTGTCTATCCCTCCTTGATTTCTGATCGCCATGGTATCTAACCCTAAAAAGACCAAGTCCTTGCACACTACGTCTTCTATGATGGTACAAGGGACCATCATCAAATACATGGGCGCTGACAACTATGTCTTCCGATCTCATGCGTTCAAGGTGTTTGTTGACAGCCAGAGGAACATCTCCATCATTATGAAGGATCCTCTGAAGGAAACCGATAAGGACTGATTCGCCGCTTGGAGATAATTATTAGGTCATGATATGGATGACTAACAACATGGAGTCACATATTACGACAAACCTCTTGTACAAAGAGACTACAAACAAGATATGGGATGATCTAGCACAAAAATACTCGCAACAGTCAACAAAGTCCTAGCTTGCTAATATTTATATGTGGATTTCGTTGGTATCCTTGGGCGAATCCACTCTTGTTGAATACTATCACATCCTCTATGCGCTATCTGAGGAGCTTGTTAAATTCGGCATGTATGTTATACTAACAAGTGACAAAGAGATCAAAATGGCAGGTCTATATATTCCTTGCCGGATTACATCATTACTATCAAGATGTGAAGGATCATTTCCTCGCATCTAACACAATGTCATCCCTCAAGGTTATTTTTGGACATCTTCGGGAGATTTGAGACATCTGTTGGCCATACTACAAAGAACTTTACCTTCCTAGCCTCTCCAGGGTGAGGCGGTTGACACAACTTTGTCAACATGATCCTAGCTGGGGACGTGGGTTGTGCTCTAGCCAAGAACATGGATGAGAGTCCATCAAGGGATGTGGTCGTAATGTTGGTTATCCTCTGTGCATTCATTGCAAGTGAAGGGATCACCACCCTAACTGATGTTGGGACAAATATGGATATCCTTGTACACATGTTACATTTGCAAACTATGATACAACAGCAACAAAGTCCTCTTCTAATCAAGACGCTTGTTGGCAAACAATCCAACTCATTGTTGTTGATTATTCCCGTCTGATGCAGCTGCTTCAGAACTCTAGTGTCCCCTCTAGTGACAATTCTTCTACTGCACATTTGGCTACAACTTCAGGTCCAATAGCCAATTCAGTCATTACCACAACGTCTGCTCGGATTATTGCTTCCAGCGCTTCTACTCACCTGATAGGAGAAAATAGATTGCTGACCTCCTCCTAACCTTCTTCCAATGTGAAGTCGGTCCAAGTCGCCAATGGTGCATGTTGGAGTATGTAATAGAGGGGTAATTGGATCTCTTACAGATCCAATTACTCATTCATGTTTAATACCACTCTAATATTTTGCGGACTCGGTCTGTCTGTGAGCTATATAAGGAGTTCTACAACCCCGTACTCACTGAGAGATAGCAATAGATGATCCAACCCTTAAAGGCCTTCTCCCATAGTTTCATCCCGATCCTCTCATAGTAGGGCTCCATGTAAAACCTTTTCATATTTCTTTATTTTTTTCGCATGATCCAACCCTTAAAGGCCTTCTCCCATAGTTTCATCTCGATCCTCTCAGAGTACTGTTCCATGTAAAACCTTTTCATATTTCTTTATTTTTTTCGCTCTTGTTTTGATTACACTTTTGTATTTTATACTTCGACATAGTATCAGAGCAAATCGATTCTGGGAGATTCTTTTTCGTGATATTGAGATCTATTCTGTAGAGTTTGTTCTTGGAGTTTTTATTGAATATTATCCTTGAAATAGTGCAATAACGATGAAACCCTGGCCATCTCCACGTTTATTGGATTCTGTCCATGAAACCCTAGAATGGGTCCGCACACGATCTAGCTCCAACATCTTCATGTGCCATCCTGCTAGTGTCGAGGTGGCCGATGATTCCACTAAGGGTTTTCATACCCTGCTTCTAACAACAACAGAAGGCCCTCCTACTTATCGCTCGACGGTTCTCCATGCATATTGCACCACCACACGCTTCCCCAAGGTGAGGATCTCTTTAATCCATGCCCTACGCACAGGAGTCACATCCCTAGGTGGTAGGGGCGATGGATATAGGTGGTAGGGATCGATGCTCTACGCATAGCAGCAGCATCCCACCTAGAGGATGTCTCCAACGCATAGGAACAGTGGTTGCACCTCCAACACGCAACAGAGGCATCAGGATGGCATAAATCTCAACGCGAACCCTCATGCTCGTTGCCATTCTCCTGCATACGACACAACAGTGGGCCTTGATAGCAGCAACAACCCCTCCACGCGATCAAGGTCCCACCCCTCTCCCATGGGCGTCTGGCGGCAACGATCAGTCTTCCTCTTTCAACATCCTGACGACTACGGTGATGGGTTCACCATCCGAAACCCTAATCGTGCATGCATCAGAGAAGAATCATGGTATGATCCCCTTTCTTATTTCTAAGTCCAATTTGGATTGTGGCTACTCTTTTTTAAAAAAATGAGGAAAGAAAATTGGCCCAAGATGGGTACAATCCGATTGAAAAAAATAGAAGGGGGAGCAGAGATCTTCAGAACCTATTGGGTTACATCTGCATCGGGAAAAAAAGAGAAAGAAGGCAAGTTTTTTGGATCCAATTGGGCTGCATTCGAAAAAAAAAGAGGGCGCACCCATAAATAAGAGGGATCTGTCTTTAAAAAGGTCATGAGTTTTGAGCAAAAAAAGAGAGGGGAGCCCATTTTTTTTGAAAAAAAAAGGGAATTTTACCCAGCAGACCCTATAGACGTTTTAAAATGCCTCTACGACCTTTTGCATAACGTAATTACCCCATCGACCCTGTAAATTACCCTAAGAACCCCCATGGGCTTAAAACATATTACCCGGAGGGTTCATGGGGTAAGAGTTGGCAAGTTTACGGGGTCGAGGGGGGAATTAGGTTGTTTCAAAGGTCGTGGAGGTGATTGACAAAGTTTATAGGGTCTGCCGGGTAAAAATCCCAAAAAAAGGTGTTTTCGAAAAAAGAGGCTATTGTACATGTTGGAGTATGTAACTGAGGGTAATAGGATCTCTCCAAGATCCAATTACACCCCATCCCCACTCATGTTAAGTCCCACATCTACTATTTGTAGGACTCGGTCGGTCTGTGGGGCTATATAATGAGCCCCACACCCATATACTCATTGAGAAGATTCAATAGAATATCTTGTCCTTTAAGGCCTTCTCCCATAATTTCATCTCGCTCCTTAGGGAGTAGAGCTACACGTAAAACCCAAGATGCTTATCTTTTGATTCTTGTTTCTGATTCCGCTTCGGTGTTCCTTATATTTCATCATGGTATCAGAGTAAGTCAATATTGAGAGTTTTTCGATCAATTCGATTATATTCATCTTGTTCAAAAACTGGAAATTTCAAAGTTTTTTCTCTCTGCACAAGTTCTAGTTATAAAGATCGTGTCCTACAAGATCAGATTGTTATATCTGCATTTTAGGATTTGAGAGACCTATTTTCATTTCGAGATGAAGAAGCGGCACTGAAAATTGCATCTAGATCCTCCATCTCTAGCAGATCTAGGGTTCCATTCGTCTCATGGCGGAACCCTACCTACGCTCCAGGTGAACACGCAAGGATCCCACTGTGAAGCACGCTTCAACCCCGTTGTTGTACTCGTTCAATACAGTGATGAAGGCAGCGGCGGCATGCAGGAGACAGCGAGGCATCCACCTTCTCCCGTCACCGCCAAACCTCCATGTTAAGGTGAAGCCCTCAAATTGCAGCTGCTACAATATGTCAAGGCAGCCATCGCACTCCAAGCTGGCATTGCCACACATCCTCAGTGCTATTAGGATCGCACTGGGCGCAACCAGTGTGCCCCCTCCTGCTTGCACGAAACCTTCCGATTTTGTTCGGTCTCCACCTCCTCTTCC
Source organism: Ottelia alismoides (assembly GCA_037367405.1). Taxonomy (NCBI): domain Eukaryota; kingdom Viridiplantae; phylum Streptophyta; class Magnoliopsida; order Alismatales; family Hydrocharitaceae; genus Ottelia; species Ottelia alismoides. Next base: position 601,254 of record JAZKJV010000070.1, read on the forward strand.
TAGGCTCCAAGACATACCCCACCTCCTCGCAACATCTCCCAACCGCAACTGTTCCACCAGGTGATCCTCACCGATCCAAGAGCTCGATACATTGACGATCCAAGAACCCGAGGCGACGTAGACCTAGCAGCTCCAACGTGATGGATGTGGTGCCCTCTTCCTTGCGCTTGGCGGCACCGGCGTCACTCCAAGGCGATCGATCTTCCTTGCACTACCTCGTTGATACTTCCAGGTCGAGATCCCTTCATCGCATAAGATTGGGTTCCCTTATGGGAACCCTAAAGGCACAACACATGTTTTAAATGGGCTTTAGACCCACTCTGCTTTCGTAGGTAAGTGGGGCATGTACTAAAAAGGGGGGGTTGAGTGGTATTAAACCCAACTGGGCTAGTGGATGAAAAAAAGAGAGGCACAGAAAAGAGCCCAGATCAGAAATAAAAAAGAGAGAGGAGGGCACTGCTATTTATTTTGGACCAACGAGCCTAGTTAAAAAATTTGTAAAAAAGGACTTTGAAAAAAAAATGATCGTACAAAAATCTACCGAAAAAAAGAGAAAAGGAAACGGTTAGGAAAAAATGTGTCCAAAAAGCACACAAAAAAGAAAAAATACATGCTTTGTTTTGATTTCTCCCAACTTGATGATCCATGCTCTTATTCTATCAAGTATGGAGAAAGGGAGTTAGATAGGATATATATCTTCTTGAGATGTATCTACAAGAATTATATTGCCCGTCCCTGACTTACAGACCGATACTCCAGACTACTACTACTTTCAGTTGTCTTCACCGAACATCGACTACTTCCTTGAGGCGTCTCTATCCAGTACTACTACTCTGTACTAAACTTTCTTCCTTTACAACAACTCTACTCCAAGCATGACCTAGTTGTCGCAGCGACTTACTACATGCACGATTGATGTTCTTTCCATGTGACCTGATCGTCGTAGACCCGTCCTCGAGCGAGGTCTTCTACCAGCAGTGGTTACTTCAAATAAGGTATCTCTATCCCCGTCCGAGCATGGTATCTCTATCCTCGTCTGTCTCAGATGGTACCGAGTGAAGATGTGTTGTATATTTTCTTTTGTTGCAATCCACAGCTTTCTCAGCCCCAGATTGAGGGTGAGTGTTGGAGTATGTAATCGAGGTAATCGGGTCTCTCCCCGCTCATGTTTAGTCCAACATCTACTATTTGTTGGACTCGGTCTGTCTGTGGCAATATAAGGAGTCACACACCCCTGTGCTAATTGAGAAGATTCAATAAACTATCCAACTCTTTGAGGCATTCTCCTGTGGTTTCATCATGCTGCTTAGGGAGTATGGTTCCACATAAAACCCAAGATGTTTATGCTTTGACTCTTGTTTCTAGATTACGCTCCTGTGTTCTTTATATTTCAAGAGTAGAAAAAGAAGCTACACGAAAAGAAGAAGAGAATGGTGAGAAAAAAGGAAAAGACTACAAAAAAAGAGAATGATTCACAAAAAAGCCACACAAAAAAGAAAAAAAATGCATTTTTTTGGTTTTCCCCAAATTGACTATCAATGCTCTTATTCTATCAAGTGTGGGAGAAAGGACGAGTTAGATAGATTCTTCTTCTTGAGATGTATTTACAGGAATTCTACTGCCGCCCACGATTGACAAACCAACACTCCAAACTATTAACTGCTATCAGTCGTCTACATTGAGCATCTACTACTTCGTCGGGGTGTCTCTAACCCGACTACAACTCCACGCTAGACTTTCTTCCTTTACATCGACTCCACTCCAGGCATGACCTGGTTGTGGTAACGACTAGTACCGGCATGATTGATGTTCTTTTCATGTGACTTGATCATCGCAGATCCGCCCTCGAGCGAGCTCTTCTAGCAACAGCAATTATTTCAAATGATGTATCTCTATCTCCATCCGAACAGGGTGTCTCTATCACTGTTTGTCTCAGATGTATCGAGTGAAGATGTGTTGTATTTTTTTTTGTTGTAAGTTGCAGCTTTCTCAGCTCCACATTGGCCGAGTGTTGGAGTATGTAACCGTTGGGTAATTGGATCTCCAAGATCCAATTATTCCCTCTCATGTTTAGTCCCATAACTACTATTTATGGGACTCGGTTTGTCTATGGGGCTATATAAGGAGCACACACCCCATGTACTCATTGGGAGATTATAATAAACGATCTAGCCCTTAGAGTCCTCATGTGGTTTTATCCCGCTCTTCTCGGAGTAGGGTTTCACATAAAACCTGAGCATTCCATGTGTCCATATTTCATTATTTTATGTGTTCTTGTTCTGATTACGCTTCTGTATTTTATACTTCAACAGTGCTCATTCCCTTGTTACCACAGTTGGGACCAAAGAGCTCTCTTCCAAACTCCGGCTTACTAGAGTTCACTGCACCTTGACTTTCCTTTGAACTATTTTACATGTTCATAAGTTGTGTACTGAGTTGATTATTGTATGGTATTGGATAAGCTCTATTTTTAAATTCAAGACGTCCGGAAGATACAAATTTTTTGAGGAGGACACGAGAAGAATGGACTCTACGTCCCCGATATCCCTACGGATTCTACTTTTGCTAGTGCAACTTCTATCTCGTTGATTCGCTCCTATGGCATTTGCGACTTGGGCATCGTTCTACCAAAGTTCTCCCCATGATATTCCCCGACCTCTATTCACTAAGCCATTTGAGTGTGAGGCATGTCAGTTCGGAAAACATGATCAGACTCTGTTTCCTCCTATGGTTGAGCCACACCGACCTTTACCTTTTCGCTAATGACTAAGATATTTGGGGACCTTGTCTAGTCTGCACTGTAGGTGGTCATAGATATTTTGTGGTTGTTGTTGCTGCTTATAGTAGATGTTCTTGGGTCTACTCAAAAAGAAATGATCAGATATTAATAAGATTATCAAATCCTTATTCCGGTTCATTAAAACCTCCTTTTAGACTTGTACAGTTGCACTCAAATTATGCGGACTGATAATGCTCTTGAATTTACTCAACATGCTCTGTTAGGGGACTACTCATCGGAGTTCATGTCTATATACCTCATAGTGGAATGGGAAAGTCGAAAGGAAACTTCGGCACCATCTTGACATTGCCTGTTCATTACTCACTCACATGAAGGTTTCTAAGACCTCCTGGAAGAATGCTATCCTATCTTATAACCAAGATACCATCATCTGTTTTAAAGGTCACTCCTTTCTCCCAATGAGACAAAATTTTATTTGTCATTGCGTGTTTTTGGTTGCATTACATTTGTTCATAATTTCCACACTACAGATAAACTATCTTCCACAAGTCATCAAGTGCGTTTTTCTTGGTTAGTCATGTACCGAAAAGGGGTATAGGTGTTATGATCCGACTGGTCACCATTACTACATATGTGTTGATGTTACATTACATGTTCCCTATTTGCAAGCAGAGACGATGTCATCTCAAGTGTCCCCACCACTATTGTCTGGATGCCTCATAGATCTCCCTATAGCATTATGAAAGACAAAGAGGCAATGTATTATGCATCATATCTCATCTTTTACTTCCATTGTCAGTCTCTCCAGTTGTGACGGGCAGTTTACAGATGCCCTGACGGCTATCATATTCCTCATAATCATCATAGTGCATCGCATGACCATGCTTGGAAAAGGCACATGGACGAGGAGATGGATGCTCTTATCTCCAGGGGGACATGGGATCTTGTGCTTTATTAGCCTGACACAGCAGAGGAGAAAATTTTTTTGTACGGGATTCAGATTCGTCTGAGTTTGGGATATGTATATAAACTCCCCCAGGCTAATGCTCTCTATATCCTATGAATTCTTCTTTCTCCACAGTGAAAATCGAATATTGTCGTCCAAGGATGTAGCCCAATTATGGGTGAACCTTGCAAATCTATGTGTCTTCATGCTTGTGTGATTGACCATGATTGTGCGTGCTTCGATGATTTGCAACATGGCTTTTCATGACTAAGCAGACTCCTGCGGAGAGAAACGAATGAAAGTAATTATTCCCGAGTCTTTAGGGTTCTCTTATATAAAAAGAGAAACATGTTTGGGCAAATTACATATTAGAAACTGAAAAAAATACATAGAAATGAAAAGATATAATAGCATATCGACACTCCCCCTCAAGATAGAGCAGAGATGTCAATCATGCTCATCTTGGAACAACATCTCTAGAATGACCCTCTGGCTAGGGCTTTCGTGAACGCATACGTTGTCTGTTCCCCTGAGCTAACATGAGGATGGAATTAACATACTTCTGAATCATGTAAGGAGTGTAGTGATAGTCGAACTCGATATGCTTGGTCCTCTCATAAAAAGGCAGGGTTGTTGGCAAAGAAAATAGCAGTCTAGCTGTCGCATTTGAGATGCATGGGAAGAGGCACATCAATTGCCAGGTTAGACAAAATGGATCTGACCCACATCATCTATGTACTCCCATGTGCCATGGCTCTATATCTACTCTGACTCTGAACTCGATATGGCGACCACCGTCTGCTTCTTGCTCTTCCACGACACGAAGGAGCTCCCTATGAACACCACAAATTCCGAGGAAGAGTTCATATCGTTGGGACATCCCACTTAATCTGCATCTGCGTATGCTATGACCATGAACTGTCTCACTCTGCTCGTTGTAAAGGATATGTCTGCTATGGTAATGGCCACATATAAAGAGCTTCCCAACGAACTCCGTGTACCTCATATTGTCTACCTCCTCTGTATCATCATATAACTTCATGTTCGGGTCCATGGGAGTAGTGACAGGTCTACAACCTACCATGCATGTCTCAGAGAGAAGATATGTAGCATAGTTCCTCTGGGTCATAACAAGACCCCACTGGTTCTTGGCAAACTTCATGTCCAATGAAGTGATGTAAATCGTCAAGGTCCTTGGTTACAAACTGTTAACGAAGGAAATCCCTGAACTACATGAATGACATGCATATCAACTCACGTAACAATGATTTCATCAACGTAGATCATAATGGAATTTTTACCTCTATGAGTCCTCTGAATGAACAATGAGTGATCTGCAGTCGATCTCATGACCCCCCACTGCTCTATCAAGTCCGAGATCTTCTGAAACCATGCTCTAGGACTCTTCTTAAGGCCACAGATAGCCTTATGAAGTCTACACACCATATGACACTCCCCCTCAACAACAAACCCTTCCGTCGGCTGCATGTAGACTTCTTCCTACAAGTCACCATAAAGTAATGCATTCTTCATATCTAGTTGATATAGAAGCCAGCATGTGCCACTACAACAGAGAGAAGGATCCACAGTGTGGAATGTCGAACCACATGAGAGAGTATCATGATAGTCCATCCCATATTTCTAGACAAACCCACAAGCCACAAGCCTCACCTTGTAGCAATCCACGATGCCATCTGCTCGATGCTTCATTGTAAATACTTACTTGCATCCCACGACAGATGCCCCTGTAGGAGCTGTAACAATGCTCCACGTGACTCTAATGCTGCCATTTCCTCCTTCATTGCAAGACACCACTGATTGTCCTATATCGCCTCCTAGTATGTCCGTGAATATCCACGGCTAATAATCCCACAACAAACCTCCTGAAATCCTCTAGAGAGGTCCAAAAAGATATGATTTGCAAGAGGATAAGAAGTACATGTACGTCTCCGCTTCCGCATAGTAATAGATACATCAAGAACACATGCCTCCTCAACCTATAGACTAGCCTCCTGAGAGGGCACATGCTCATCATGTAAAGTAACATGTTGCATGGACAAATCACGAGTGCCATCAATAGAAACAATGCACTCACAACATACCTAAGGTATGTTGGATGATGGATAAGGTCCATAAGCAGGAGGAACATTGGGAGGCCTGCAAACGCAGAAATATTACAACAAATGAGCCAAAGTACTAGGTAGCAGTGGAGGAGGAGCCACATGAGCAGGCGGAGCTGGAGGGGGGGGGTAGTGGTGGCGGTAATAGAAGTGCTGGTGGGATTGGAGGTGGTGGTGCCAAAGGAGGAGGCATATATCCCTCATCTTAAGAGTAAGACGGAGTCAACTTGTCACCTGTAGGAGAGAAATAATGACAGACTCCAAAAAGGTGATATCAACACCGACACATTACTTCTGTATAACATGTTGAAGCAAAGGTACCCCTTCTAGGTACGAGAGTAACCTATAAAGACACACTTGACAGTTTTAGGGGAGAGATTGCCACGACCAGGAGTCAGGTGGTGAACAAATGCCACATAACCAAACACAAGGGTGTAAGGGAGAATAGGTCATTTTCGGTAAAACACAACAAAAAAGGTACATTCTCTCATAAAGCAGAGGATGGCATATGGTTCACCAAGTAACAGGTAAAGAGAACCGCATCACCCCAGAAAGAGTGTAGATCACATCAAGTGTCAATGGTTGCATTTGACAATACCATTCTGCTGAGAAATGTAGGCACATCAGGTTTAGGATATGATGCCAAGAGAATAAAAGAACTCATAAAGATGTAATGTGCAGAACTCTAAGGCATTGTCAGAGCGAACAAACTTAACAATAGCAGAGAAATATTCTTCATTACAATAATAAAAGATTGGATAAATTACAAAAAAGAACCTCAACTATATCTCACTTCCCAATTAAGGGACTCATTTCTCAATTGTAACTAAGAGGGGCTTGATCATGTTTTTGTCTCAAATAGATCTATAAGCTTCAGCGACCCTTATATGTCGACATTAAACCCTTAGGTTGAAAGTTCATGCCCCTATTTGTTATAATTGAAAAATGAGATCCTTAATTAGGAATCGAGGTATACTTCGAGTCTTTTTTTGTAATTTACCCTAAAAGATTTAATGACAAGCCCAACTTCAGACTTGTAGAAAAACCCAAGATAGTCTAGAAAAGTCATCCACATCTACAAGGCAAAACATGTACCCCTGGTGATCAAGAACATGACTGGGACCCCAAATGTCAAAATGGACAAGCTCGAATAAATGACAGCTACTACGACTCTGGCGATCATGAAAAGAAAAACGGTGATGCTTCCCAAGCTAGCAAGCCTCGTACTGGAAGGTAGAACCTGTGGATATCTGTAGGAGGACATGACACAGCTTCAACAAAGGAAGGTGAACAAATCGAAGATGTCACATGTATGGTGAGACTGATCTAGTAAGGAAGAGGCACCAACATATAGAGATTCGACTAGTCTGTATAGCCCCATTTCCTCATGGCCACATCCAATCACCTTGATCGTGAGTATGTCCTGAAACACAAGAGAAGAGGGGTTAAAAAACAACACGACAATGTAAGTCCTTATCGATGTCACTAAAAAAAAGTAAATTCATCTCAAAATCCGATGCATCTATCACATTCTGCAGGTGCATGGGTGGTGTCAAATGGACATCCCATGTCCTGTAAAAGATAAATGAGTCTCATTCGCAATGACAATAGATCAATCAAGGGTACAGATCTGCATCAAGTAAATTACGCTCTGTCTCCACACAAATGGTGGAAAGGACAATAATACATGATTTACTCTGTCATATCTGCCCTACTACAACTTGTAAAAGCATAGGCTATACATGAGGAGTTCGGAGATGCTCCGACAGAGGTTGTAACAACTTAAGGACTTGTAGTAGTGTCGACAGCAAGAGTCATTATCTCCCTCAGACAGGAGACAATATCATCTAGCCGCGAATCTGTGGAAGGGATGGAACTGTTACGAAGCGTACACATCATCTTGCTTCCACGAAACGTTCTCCTAGTCTTATCCATCGGCTCCAACTGTATCAAAAATGTGCTCCTCGTTACTGCACTCCAAAAGGGTCAAGAACTGCATAGACCACAACTCATAGTTGATTCCAACCATCTTAATGATGGGAGCCGAACCCTTGAAGATACTAGACAAAGAGAAGACATCACCTTTGCTCTCTGACATGACGAAGAATAGGGACGAAACAGAACTTAACTAGGTAGTAGACCGATCCGAGCGAGTTTACACGATCATAAAGAGGACTGGTTGTACGTGTAGACTCACACAACCATCCCCTTCAATGTGGGATCCGCGTGAGGGCATGATTAATGTTATAGAGGTCGGAAATCACTCTTTTCCGGTCAAATCAAATCGAAAAAGGATCCTAAAACATAGAAACGCCACTGAACAAGATCATGGTGGACCTAGAAGGCTTCAGTAGTGATCGTGGGCGGCATAGGTGGGCCCTAGAGGGCCTTGGCGACATTCAACAGGCCAAGGCAATGACACAGCAAGGTCGTGGAGGCCCTTGTGATGCAACAACGGCCAAGACGGTGTCGATGAAGGCCTTGCGATGCAGTAGAAACTCCTATGGGGCCAAGGCGGGGCCAACGAAGGCCCTAGTGAACACTGACGGTGGCGCTACTAGCACTAGGAGGCCCTGACGATGTTGTAGCCGACCCTTGATGACCTTGTTGGGGCTTCGTAGGGCACGTAGGGATGAGCGGGAGAAGGGAACGACGGGTGGGGTAGGACGTGGGGTACAAGAACTCTGGTCTAGAATCATCACTCTTATACCATGTGGAGAGAAATGAATGAAGTAGATTATTCATGAGGCCCAAGGGTTCTCTTATATAAGAGAAGCATGTTTGGATAAATTACATAATAAAGACTGGAAGAAAAGAAAATACATAAAAATATGAAAGTATAAATAATATCTCAACACTCTTGGTGGTACGATTTACAGGTTGAAGGCCAGAGTTGCGGCCAAGGGCTTCACTCAAACTCATGGAGTGGATTACTTCAAGACATTCTCACATGTAGCTAGATTTGGTTCTATTCACACTATTCTTTACGTTGTAATCAACAATTATTAGCCCATATTTTAGTTTGATGTGAAAAATGTGTTCCTATATGGCGATCTTGAAGTCTAACGACACAACCCTTGGGTTACTCTGTTGAAGGGGGAGTATGTATGCCGAGTATGTAAGGCCATTTATGGCATGAAGCAGAGTCCATGAGCTGGGTTTGATAGGATCATCACTAAGATTAGCTCCCTTGCATTTCACAGGATGACATCTGGCTACTCTGTATTTGTCAAATGACGATCTACTGGCATTGTGGTATTAGTTGTCTATGTAGAACACATTAAAACTGTGCTTAAAGCATCGCGAGGTCAGCCAAGTTACAACTGATTAAGGAGTTAACCCACCCTTTTCACCCGAACCATCCCCTAGGAATCTTGCTCCATCAACCCCAAGTTCACAAACCTGAAGTAAGTTGAGCAGGCACACTACCTCATTCAACTTCCAAGGAAGCAAGACATAATGTGAGAATGGATACTGCATAGCCACCAGGCCCACCACAATTTTCAGTCATACTCTATCAATCAAAGCTATGCCAACAAAACATGCCAATCTTCAATCTTGCTACCTTCGATATTCCCACATGTCAAACTACATCACAACACTTGTAAATCATGTCCATAGTAAATTTCCTCGAAGATGTTTTAGTTAAATGGAAATGACATCGCAAAAAAAGTAATCAGATAAACACTTCCTGTCAATAAAAAATGAAACAATCGATTACCTAGGTCTACCGCTGGGCGCGAGAAGGTCGAGATTGTCTCATTGGAACAGGGTCATGGAAAAGGCGGAAAGAAGGCTTGCTGGGTGGAGTGCGGCGATGCTATCCAGGGGTGGGCATCTTGTGCTCATCAGGTCGGTTTTGGCAGCTATTCCAATCTATTTTTTGTCGAACTGGGCTATTCCAGTGGGGATTAAGAGGAGGCTTGAGGGCCTTATGCGGACATTTCTATGGGGAAGAAGGGGCTCCGCGTCGCGGGGCATCCATCTGGTGGCCTGGAAGGATGTGGCGAAAAGGAAGTGCGATGGTGGGCTCGGCATTCGTAGCCTGGATCTGGTCAACGATGCACTGATGCTTAAATGGGTCAACAAGCTTTGGGGTAGTGCCTCCGGCTTCTTTCCCTCTATGCTGCGAGATATTCTCTCCATCGGAGTGGACATGCTGAGGGACGCCGACGCTTCGCGTTCTGGGACGCCTCTTTGGAGGGGGATCGCCTCGGCGGCTAGACGGTTCTCTCATCTGTTCAAGCGGGCTCTGGGTGATGGCAACTCGTTTCGTTTTTGGCACGACGCATGGGCGGGGGACGCCACTATCGGTAATCCTTCCCTCGTCTCTGTGCCTTGGCGGCTGACTCTGGTGCTTCGGGGCTTCCGCTTGGGGCGGGGGCAACTGGTTCCCTTCCTTTGCGGCCAACCTCTCCGACGAGCGCTTCGATGACTTCTTAAGCCTCCTGCAGCAGCTTAGGGATGCGCCAACACCAACCAATGGCAGGGACCACTGGATCTGGCGTGACGGTGACTTCTCTTCGAGGCGGGCCTTCAAGGTGATCTCACATCAACCAACCTCTGATCGTACCCCCCTTTGCATTGATTTGGGGTGGCTGTGGAGTTTAAATTTGCCGGAGAAGGTGGCTTTTTTCCTGTGGCTGTTGCGCCGTGGTAGGGTATTGGCCCGCGATAGATGTGCTAAGTTTCTATCGGGGGTTGGCTCCATGGACTGTGTGCTGTGTGCCGGCGATCTGGAGACTTTGCAACATCTCTTCTTCTGTTGCCCGTGCTCTGCCACCATTTGGGAGGGCCTCAATGTGACTTGGGTGGACGCTTCTTCGGCCGACTCGTTCTGGATCACTTTGCGCTCTCATGCTGATCGGCCAAGGAGGGAGTTGCTCCGCCCCCTCGCTTGCATCTGGGCTTTATGGCTCGCTAGGAACGCGAAGATTTTCAGGGGCCAAAGGTTCTACAGGGAGAACGTTTTAGCGCATGTGGATTTACTTCTGAGTGACTGGATGCTCCGGTAATGCTGTTGTCGCGTGTGGGTGTTCGGGTTGTGGACTGGGGTATTGACCGGGATCCTCTCGATCCATGATGTTTGTATCACCTTGTACCTCTCTTCTCCGCTCCCTCTTCTCGTTTTTAATAAAAATTGGGGCGAACACCACCAGGTGTCTCCCCCGAAGCGTTCTGATTTCAAAAAAAAAAATAAAAAATGAAACTCAAAGATGATGAGAGTAGGTGTATGATGACACATCAACTTTAACATTTTCATTTATGTTGGTTTTGCTGGACGGATGCGATGCGAGTTAGGGCGCAACTCCGTGGGGGGCGACTCCGGGGGGGTCGTCTCCGTGGCCGCGCCTCCGTGGGGGCGACTCCGTTCGCGTTCGCGAGCGAGTAGCGGCGAGTACGCGTGGCACGGGCGGTGGTGAGAGGCGATGTGAGCTTCGACGCGCGGGTGTGACTTCATTCCTTTCCGTGCAAGGTCGCCAGCGCGCGTGGGCGAGTGGATGAGGCACGCTCGGCGGCGAGCGAGAGCAGCGAGCAGGCGCGACTCCTTCGGCGAGCGGCGGGATCGGCGAGCGGTGCAGTCAGGGGCGACCCGGTGCGATTTCTAGCAAGTTCGCCAGTGAGGCCTCGGATGCGAGCGAGGGTTGGCGCTTGGTGGAAGGGCGTCGGAGATGGCGGCTCTCTGTTGTTTCTACGCGAGGGCGTGGGCCACCGTCGTTCTCCCCCTTCGGAAGGGGTTGCTTTTGCTGCGGTGGTCTCGACCATTGGGCGCGGGCGTGCCGTGAGCCCTTGCGGTGCTTCTCGTGCCGGTGCTTTGGCGATTCGCGAAGGTGCTGCCCATTGGCTGAGCTCCATGCAAACGTGTTGGTTGGCGAGGGTGGTGGTGAGGGGGTGCTTTTCTTGGCGACTTAATTGTGGGAAAAGGCTTTGTTGTTGTTGTTGTTGTTGTTCTGTTGCGGGGCTCGTGTCCAAGGCTTCATTTAAGGGAGATGTGGCTCGGCTTTCACCATGGAGGGCATTGGCGAGGGGGCTCCGAGACTTCCAGGTACAGAGTTTATTGCGCAGGTCGGAGGTTGGGTCGTTGCAGTTGAAGTGGCAGAGGCCAAGGGAGTAGGATGTCACCGTGCTGCCTGGCAGGTGGAGAGAGTCGTTGTCAGGGGGCTTCCATTGGGGGCGAGGACGAAGGAGAGCATTTTAAGGTTGCTGCGGGCGTTCTTGAGGTAGACTCCGTCGAGAGCTTGGGTTGTTCAGGGGGCAGCATCCGAGCATGGCGCGCTCCCCGAAGGAGGCGATTCGGTTCGACACCATATCTACGGTGGGACTTCCGAGATTGGTGGTGGTTCCTCTGCCTTGGCGTCTTGCGGTTGGCACAGGAGATGCTTTGGGAGGTGGTGGGGCCCGGCCTGATGGCGCTCAGGAGGTTCTGCGTTCTATCGGGTCGGATCATGATCGGCCGCGGAACGATGGAACAGGACACTGCCCGGGTGGCCGGTTCGGCTCCGCCGCTTCGATTCATGGTAGTAGGGTGGTGCATGCGCTTCCGGAGATGGAGGAGGAGGTTGGTGTTTCGGCCCGAGGTGCGGCGGGTCTTGCTCAGTCTGGTAGTTGTGAGAGGGGGGGAGCTACGACCGAATCGCGACTGGAGGTATCTGCGAGGGAGTTGCTTGCGGAACGGGGGGGAAGGGTGGACCTGCTGGGAGGGGAGGCGGGCGCGTCGGTGTCTGAAGCGTGGCGGAGGGGCTCAGCTGGAGGTGGGGCCGATCCAGCTGGTTTGGGGTTGGCGGTGGGGTCTTTGCCTCTGGTCTTAGGAGCCACCGGTGTGGATGAGGGGGTGGGCTTTGGGATGCCGCTTCTGGAAGGGGTGGGGCCGCAGCAGCAGCGTTTCAGGTTGGCGTATGAGAGGGGGGGGAGGGGGCAGAGGAGGGCAGAGAAGGTGGCGAGGGCATTCGTTGAGGGCCTCTTTGGCATCGGGGGCGGTTGCAGAGGGTGTGATTATGGGGATGACCAGCCCGTTAGTGGTGCGGAAATGTTTTGTTGCTCTCAACAGAGGTATTGCGCGGTGCTTGGGGTTATTCCCCCGAGGAAGATGGACGCTCCGTTGCTTAAATGAAGTTACTATCATTAAACGTGAGGGGTCTGGGCCGGCCCGAAAAAAGGCTCGGGGTGCAGAATTTAGTGAGAGAGGCTGGGGCAGATATCTTCTTGCTTCAAGAGACAAAGATGCAATCTCTGGACGACCAGGTGCGGCGGGAGATGAGTAGGGGGGAGGTTTTCAGGGTGGCTGAGAAAGAAGCAGCAGGTGCTTCGGGGGGGCTACTTTCCGGTTGGCGGTCCGATTCGTTCAATCTGTTGGGGACTTCCGTCTCCTTGATCACCTTGTCGGTAAGGCTGCTACGGAGAGCGGATGGGATCTGTCTGTGCGTCACTAATGTCTATGGCCCGTGTCGGCGAGAGGATGGTAGCTTGGTTGAGGCTTGGCGAGTGTTGTGCATGAGGTTGGCGATGGTATTTGGATCATCGGTAGTGACTTGAATGTCACGTTGTTCCCGGACGACAGGTCGTGGGGGCGGTGGTTATGATCCTGGATCTGCCGATATTAGGCAGGTGGTTCGTTCTCTGGGATTGTCTGTTGTGGATGCGGCCGGCTGCAAGTACACTTGGAGGAATATAAGATCGAGGTCCAGACTTGACAGGTTCCTAACGTCGGTTGAGGCGGGGGAGGCTTTCCCACTGGCGAGGGCTTGGGCTCTTCCGAGGACACTCTCTGATCACACTCATGTTCTTTGGTTTTCTGGGGAGGAACGCTTGGCTCAGTTCTCCTTTCGTTTTGAGAAGAAGTGGCTGTTGGAGGAGGGCTTCCGGAACCTGGTGGTTAATCATTGGTGGGATTTTGTGGTGGCGTGTTCAGCGGTGTCACGATTTGCGGCCAAACTTGAATCCCTAAAGCGGTTGCTGTTGACTTTTGGGAAGGAAGTTGCCAGGAGGCGACGGGCCGTCAAGGTAGAGGCAGAGGCAGAGGATGGGATAAGCAGGTTAGATGGGCTCGAGGATGACCGGGGATTGACTCCGGAGGAGGTGGAGGAGAGAGCAACGTGGTTAGAGACGGTGTTTCGGGAGGATAGGAAAGAAGAGGTTCATTGACGACAGAGATCGAGGTAGAAGTGGCTAAGGGAAGGAGACGCGAACGCGCGGTTCTTTCATTCTGTGGCGTCCGAGAGGAGGAGGAGGAGTTTCTTGCATGAGGTGGAGGTGGGGGGCCAAAGGGTGTCGGGCGAGAGGAATATTGGAGTCGCCTTGCGGGAGCATTTTGTGAGGGCTTCGAGGAGAGTGAGGGAGGAGAATGGTTGGGGCTGGACGGGACAGGGAGCGGAGTCTTTAGGTGAAACACAGGCTAATTCGTTAGTGGCCGAATTTACGGAGGAAGAGGTGCGTAGGACGGTTTGGGATCTGAATGCGGACGGGGCTCCTGTCCCGGATGGCTTCTTTATATCCTTTTACCGGGAAATCTGTGATCTGCTGAAGGGTGACATTTTGGAGGTTCTGACTGAATTCAGGGGTGGCAACAAGGGTTTTGAGAAAGTTAACAGGGCCTTGATTTTTCTGCTACCGAAGAAAGAGAACACGGTAGGGGTTGAGACTACAGGCCGATTTCTATTTCTAATGGCATTTATCTCATTGCCGCCAAGGTGCCGGCGACCAGACTTAGGGTTGTTTTGCCCTTTGTGGTCTTACCGGCACAATCTGCGTTCATTCCTGGACGTTGTATTGCGGATGGTATCGTGACCGCATCGAAAATCTGTCGTGAGTGGAAGAGGTCTACAAAGAAAGGGGCAGTTTGGAAGATTGACTACGACAAGGCCTACGACTGTGTCAGTTGGAGATTCATGTGGACAGCGTTGCAGAGAAGGGGATTTCCGGAAGAATGGATTGCTTGGGTTAAGAGATGCGTCACCACTAGCTCCTGCTCTGTGTTGGTCAACGGGAAACCGGAGGGAGGATGGTTCCAACCGCAGAGGGGGGTGCGTCAAGGATGCCCCCTTGCTCCCCTGCTTTTTGTGTTGGTTGCGGATTGTCTTGTGGTCTTGTTTCAGCGGGCGGTTGAAGAGAGTTGGTGCGAGGATTTCAGGATGGGGGACATCTCTGTTCCGGTGTTGTAGTATGCGGACGACACGCTGATCTTCCTGGGGGGGACGGAGGAGCAGAACCACAATGCGGCTATTTTGGTGGATATGTTTGGCTGCCTCTCTGATTTGCATATTAACAGGCAGAAGTCGGTCCTGGCTCCAATGGGGATGGATGATGAGGAGAGTAATAGGCTAGCGGCGTGGGCAGGATGCCATCTGGGGAGATTACCGATAACCTATCTAGGGTTGCCACTGGTTGAAGGTCGGATGAGGAAGTCCGATTGGGACTGTGTTCTTCGGAGAATGGAGGAGCGGTTGGAAGGGTGGAAGGCTACCACTCTGTCCAAGGGTGGGAAGCTTACATTACTGAAGCACGTTCTTTCAGCCATTCCGATTTTTTCCTTCTCGACGAGATTAATGCCTGTTGGGGTTAGAAGGAAGGTGGAGGCTTTGATGAGATCTTTTTTCTGGCCAGATGGAAGGCAAACAACGAGGAGGTTGCACCTGGTGGCTTGGAAGGATCTTGCGGTACCTATTTCGGAGGGGGGCCTAGGTGTCAGGGATGTGGATTCAATGAACAAAGATTTGTTAACTAAATAGGTGGTGCCCATTTGGGGTCCATCCGACTCGCCGTTTTGCGGTTGCTGAGGGATATTTATGGTGTCACTGGGGAGTTGGTGGCTGTGAGGAAGCGTCATGAGTCTTCGTTGTGGAGTGTGATCCGTGCCGTGATTGCGGGGCTCAGGCCTCTTCTTCGGCCGAAGTTGGGGAATGGTCTCCGTTCTGTTTTTGGCAGGATGACTGGACGGGGGAGGGGGCGTTGGCCTACCGCTTTCCCAGGTTGATGGCGTTAGATGTTGACAGGGGGGCGCGGGTGGCGGAGGTGGATGACTCTGGGTCGTGGGCGCCGAGGTTTCTTGCGGTTCTCTCGGATCAGAGGTTGGAAGATATTTTGCTGTTACTATCGGAGATTCCCCCTGTCGGAGAGATGTCGGGCGACCCCGATCATTTTGTGCAGGCAGACGGTAAGTTCTCGGTGAAGATTGCATATCGGAAGCTGAGTGGTGGTATGGTGGAGCGCGATGAAGACCTATGTGCTGACTTGAAGGTGATATGGGCGGCTAAAATTCCTACTCGGGTTAAGGTCTTTCTTTGGTATCTAAGGAGAGACCGTCTATGTGACAAAGTGAAGAGGCAGACTGCTGGATGCGACGGATTTGAAATGTGACAGATGTGAGGACGACGTGGAGGATGCAAACCACATTTTCTTTGGATGCAGGTCTTCGGCCAATGTGTGGGATTTGTTGGGGCTTCCGTGGGTTCGGACATCCGATGCGGAACATTTTTGGAGATCTATTCGGGCGGTTAGTCTTGGATCATCCGATGATGTCTTCAAGCCCTTTGTCGCGCTTTGGGCTATTTGGCTTGGCAGGAATAATACTACTTTCAAGGGGCAGCGGTTTTACTTTGAAAATGTACTTGTGCGCTGTAATGCTTTGTACAATTTCTGGATATCCAACTGATATTCCTTCTCGTTAATTAATGAATACTTTGGTGTGGTGACTCCCGCCTTGGGAGGGCTCCCCTGTTTTCTTATTCAAAAAAAAGATGATGAGAGTACAGTATTTCGTCAAACATTCATTTATGTAGTAAATATGGAAGACATTATACTTCAAGAGAAAAAAATGTCGTAATTGATTAATTTCAGTAGTGGCATGCTTATAGACCAAGTTAGATGTGAAAATGATGGGAGCGTTGGATAATAGATACATTTTTGGAGAAAACCGTCATAATTCTTTCAATTTAAAATAGTATATTTAGTGAGGAAAAAAGAAGGGAACTTGTAGAAATGAATAAAAGTGAGCTATAGCGCAATGGTAAAAGTTGCAATTGGGTGACCTAGAGGTCACATATATGAGTCATGGAAACAGCCTCTTTTCGAAAAAGAATACAAGGAAGGCTGCTTACAATAGACTCTAAATAGTTTGATGTTAACCCAAACCAACTAACAGGGTGCTTACGGACTAGGCTGCACTTTGGATCGACAGAAATGAAGTAAGAGAATGACAAGGTACACACGTGGTTCTTTTCTTGATGAACCCAGCCAAGGTTTTTATGTTATCCCAAACCTACTAACAGGGTGCTTATGGACTAGGCTGCACTTTGCATCAACAGAAATAAAGTAAAAGAATAACAAGGTACACACGTGGTTCTTTTCTTGATGACCCCAGCCAAGGTTTTATATTCTGCAAAATAAAGTCAATGTACCTGAACTGAAGGAAGGAGTCTGTCATGCACGTGTGAAAAAAATATCGATTTCTGAGCAAACCTGCAAAATAATAAACTCGTAAAAAAACAATTCTACGATATACAATTAGAAAAAAAAACATTTTGAACAATACATCCCCCCAGAAAAACCAACTGATGAATCACTAAAAAAACATATGCCCCAAAATGTAACAATAGAGACTAGTGGAAATGCCAGCAGAAAATGTGAGATGGAGGATGAATGGCCAATGAAAGAAGGGTGAAAATGGAGAACAGTACCACCTCCGTGGGAAATGGAATGTGCTTCAATTTAAAGCATTTTTTTCACACACAAAATACCGCGCATTTCTAAGTATGCATTTTATATTTAAATGCAAAAAAATCCGCCATCAATTTAAAATTATACATTTTTACAAGTGCCAAATGTTAAAAGTCACTTCACGCAAATTTCAAACTTATCACAAATATTTTTAGAAATCGGTGCAACAGTCGTAGTTTCATCAGTCTCACATAACAGGCACCATGGACATCTCTGCTCTTTTTTCATTACCATGCATGACAAACAAACTGGCTGAACAAACTCCTTAAGCTAAGAACGAAAATGTGAGCAGCAAACTATTAACATGCTCCAGACTATAATGACAATTACATTGATTTCAAGATTTAAAGCTTGATTCTGAATAAGAAATAGTGCATTCAAGAATGCAATTAACATGGAGAGAAACTACAAAGAAGATTAGAAACTTGATTCTGAATAAGAATTAGTGCACTCAAGCAAGAATGCAATTAACATGATGAAGAGAAACTACAACCAACTCCTTTTGGAAAGATAGAAACGAAATCAAAGAAGGGCTATCAAATGTGGAAAAATGAACATCTGCAGACCCCTAGAAAAGAACCCGGACCATGATGTATAGGGTGTGTGTGCCATGGGCAGGAGGATACATGACAGGGATAACCAAACAGTTGGTTCCTGGGGTGCTGTCTTCATAACATGCCAGCAACCCGATGATATATTAGTATCTTATCTTGTGTTGCAAGTGGCCGAACAGAAAAGGGATCAACCATATGCCAATCAGATGGTGCAGTCAGAAGCCTGGCGAACATAGTGATGCGAGAGTGCCACCATAAGACCTTGGAGACAGGACTATGGAAATAGGGAATGAACATAGTCATAGAAGAGATTAATTTGCTCACCGTTGTCACTAACGGCAAGCAAGGCAGGTCGAAGGCATGCAAATGCTTCTAACAAGGTCAGCTCATACTTTTGCTATGTTGAAATAAATAAAGCGGAAGCGAATCGATAATCAAAACAAGAACATAAACGTAAAGAACTCTCAAATTTTACATGGAACCCTACTCCGTGAGGAGCGGGATGAAACCACAGGCAGACTCTAAAGGTCGTATATTCTATTGTAAATCTATCAACGAATATAGGGGGTGTGTGGATTCTTATATAGCCCCACATACAGACCAGAGTCCCACTTATAGATGATGTGGGGCTAAACAAGAGAGGGGGTAATTGGATCTTGAACTCGTCTATTACATACTCTAACACTCCCCCTCAAATCGAAGATGATAAAACTACAGTTTTCGGCAAAAGAAAATATATATAACTCACCTCCACTCGATACATCTGAGAGAGAGACGAGAGGATGCCCACTCAGAGTAGTCGCTAGTAGAGAAGGCCTCGCACGAAGACAGGTCTACAATGATCAGGATGTGCCTGTAGTAGAGTCATTGTGACAATTAGCTCATATGAGTAGATTCGCCTAGAAGAAGTCCAGCGCGGAGAGTAGTCACACAATAGAATATGCGAAAGTCGTCGATGATTGGTGAAGACGATTGATATCAATAGTAGTATGGAGAGTCAGTCTTCATGTCGAGGATGGGCAGTAGAAGTCTAAGACGATCTTAGGTAGAGAAGTCCATCTAGAGTAGTTGATGTGTAACATCAGAAGTAGAGCGATCATTCCATGTATAGATCTCGAGATTTGGGCCTTTCCTCTACGTGAACCCTGAGAATGACCTCTCTCCTTTTTCTTATAGGGACCTAGAGTCAGTTCGCTTCTATAAAGACCTTGGAGATGAGATTGCTTTTGTTGAGGAGCCACAAATAGCTGGACTAGATAGAAATCATATAGATACATCTCAAATAGAAGAATGTGCCTCTCTCTCACTTCCCCTTTGTCCCATACTTGTTGGAATAAAGAACATTCAAGTTGGGAACAAATAAAACGTGCATTTTTTGTTTTTTATTTTAATGTTGTCACCTTTTTTTAAATTGATCACTTCCCCTTTTTCTTTGGCCTTCCTTTTTTCCTCTCTTAATAATAGCCCAACATGGGCCCCCGATTCGATTATATAGAAAAAAGAAACAGTTCCCCCTTTTCACGATCCCCCCTTTTCATATAAATGAAGGGGTGTAATGGGCCTATTGGGCTTTACGAGAAAAAACAGAAGGGCAGGAAGGGGATCGCACCCCTCCCTTCTATGCCTGCTCTGTAACATGAGTTAGGGTTTAAGGAACCCAGCTCTGAAGGCATTGTTACTGCTTGATTGCAGATGGAGTAGCTCGCAAGAGATGGCATGCTCACATCACTGCCATTGGGAGATCACCTGATGAAGATTGTCACGCTTGGAGATTTTATTGCTGGAGATTCGATCAGTGAAGCTTGCACATGCAGTAAGGGTTCTAAGATCAGCTCTGAGGGCTGGAGTTGGAGAGTGGATTGACACTGCAGGCTGGGTGCAAGGTACTGGAGTTGTACGTGTTGCTTCTCACGAGGAAGGCTGGAGATGGCGATACCTTCATGACTTGCATGATTGGTTTGGTTGCTGTAGAGGGAGATCGCCTCCCAATCCCTATTTTGTTTTGGGATACTCGCACACTGCATGTGGGGGCTTAAAGGAATCCGCTTAATAGTTTGATGATCGTGTAGTGTGCCTACCATCCAAAAGACCAGGGTTCGAATCCTAGGGCAGGCACCTATACGTGTTTCCCCCCTCTTGTTACAAAAAAATGTAGAGAGTGAAGGGCATCATCTGGAGAGGGGCATCTCTTCTGGAGGGAGTTTGATGGGAGGTTGGTGCTAGCATGAGTCCACGCACAGGGAAACATCAGTGGAGAGGAGAAGCCCGAGCATGGAGAAAGTAAGGGATCCAAGATAGGAACCTTCGCTGCGAATGCAAGCTGGAGAATATCCCGTGATGTAAATTTCGGATCATCAATAATGATGAATAATCAAAAAAGAAAATAAAAAAACTTGAATCCAACCGCAGAATCGAACTACTCTGATATGAAAATAAAAATCTTTAAAATAAACCATACTTGAAACCAGGAGTTTTGCTTTTCTAAGATAGGAACAGAGCCACAGTTAACTCAGGGAAGCAAGAAGAAGGTGGGACAAACCTCTCGTCCAAAATTTATTAAAAAGATGTGAAAAAAACAAATACGGGAACCTTTTTATTCCTTGGCATCTTCCATACTTGTAGAGTCGAAACATCAATGTTATTACTAAAATCAAAAACCCATGACAAGCAACCATAAAGCAAGAGAAAACTTAAATGAAGCTTTTCAAAAAAAAGCATGAAAATGGAAACATAGAACTCAAATGGACATAAGGTTTCCTTAAAAACAGCACAAACAAGAAGGTGGGATGTGTATAATATATATAAGCATGCAGAGTAAACCTAATCACAAACAATTCAAAGTTTTCATCAAGAAAACATAGAGAAAATCAAGAGATATTTCTGGAAGCAAGGATAACAAATAATAATTCAACACCATCCCAAAGAAGCGCAATGGAAGGGAGTTGTCATCATGTGAGTCAGTGTTTCAAATTTCGTGAAACTTCAGCGAAATTTCGGTTTCGACACCCTACCGAAATCGAAATCGAAATCTCGTGTATACCCTTCCTTCACAAATCTAGGCCTATTTTGGCCGAAATTGCCGAAATTTCGACGAAATTTCGAAATTGTTTCGATTTTTTCAACATTTCAAAATGAAATCGAAATCGAGATTTAAAACCTTGATGTGAGTTACCTCAAACCGCCCAAATGGAGTTCCTGAAAGAAGCGTTGTTGTTTACCACGAGCCAAGAAATCCCCACCTTCCTCCACACTACTATTGAATGCCTACATCTGAAGAAAAGGTGGTCCATATCCTCGACCTCTTCCTCGCACCTCTCAAAATCTCCAACACGCTTAACAAAACGACCTTGTCTAGAGAGCCACAAGAATACCTTAATTCTCTACGGAATTTTGCTTCACCAATAATCCTGAAATCTCATCCAACATCTTCATGAATCAATATCCAATCCTCAATGAAAAAGAGATATGCTTTCTTCACCGAGAAATTACAGTTAGCCCAAATAAAATGAACTCTCTTGTGGGTTAGGCCCTCCATATCCACCAAATCGTTGAGCATGGCCACAAAGTCCTCCAATCTTTGTTCTGAAAACTCCGTTGTGAAAAATGGAGCCCAGATGCCTTGTGCCCATACCTGGTGAGCCAAGACGTTCCGATCCTTAGCGAGAGCGCATAATCGAGGGCAATGATCCTTAAGTACACTAATACTAGTCTTGTCATCCTGCTAGAAACGAAAAACCTCTCCTCTACCAAGAACTGGTCGTAGTACCTCAACCATCTCTAGGATGATCTTCCTAATGCCTTACTAAACAAACCTTGAATGATGTATATATTCTGTAACAGGCGGCACACAAGGCCCTCAGACCTGCCCCACAGATGCAGCACCAACTTCGCAAGTAGAGTCGTATTCATGCATTCCACCTTTAGGAAACCCAAGCCCCCACCTTTCTTTGACTCCGGCAAGATTTTCCAATCAATAAGGCGAATCCCCTTTTTCCATGCTTTCCATCTCCTGCCCAAGAGAACCTTCTCATCAAAGCCTCAATCCTTATATGCATTGTTTTAAAAAGCACGCCTCGAGATGGTGAAGCGTAAGCCTCGAGGTGTTTTTTTGAAGAAGAAAAATGCCTCGAGGCTTAAGCCTTACCCCAGAAGTTGTGAGAACTAAGCCTCAAGATGTTGTGAGGCATACGAGGCGATGAGGCGGTCGAGGCGTAAGCCTTAAACGCGAAGCTTTCTTTTTATCTTTTAGGTTATGTGCTTTGTACATGACCCGATTTTGCCTAAGCATTATATACTTTTATGCTAGTGTTTTTGTTTCCATGTTAAACTTTTGACTTGCATATTTCTGTAAATAGGACCGTACAAAGAGAAGAGATTGCTTGAAACATGCGAAGCTCGATGATCTTGTAAGCACATGTTCAATTTATCCTATCGTATCAAGTTCTCTATACGTAAAGAAATAATCATCAATTGAATGGAAATGCCCAAACAGAAACAAAAATGTGAGGTGGTCAAATGAGTAGACATTTTTTGTTGGCACAAACCAAAGACAGGTAATTTCAATTATTAAATAGGACCAGTAACTCGGATTATTGCTCCATCTTTGTTTATATTGGGTCATAAATGTACTAAGCTCCCAGCTAGCATATGTTGAATGATTTCCTCATGAAGATTCTTCTTTTAGGTCAAAAAAAGGGGAAACACTCAAAGGTGTCCGTACAGTTATATTATATTATAAGAGTAAAGGGAACTTACATCAACCAAGACTCAAGTCGAGTATTGGCATGAAAAAATACATCTTCCCCATAAGAACGATCGGATAAAAAATTACACCATTTTTATCTAGCCAGATCACCCAAACCACAACTAGCGGATAAAGCAACTCCAAGTTTGATCTATCCTTATTCAAAAAGAGAGAATCCCAAAAGCTCTAATGATTCTGGATGTTTAGCCAGGAGAGACCAAGACTGCGTCAGATTCCAAGTCTTCTCACAATGGAGAAAAAGGCGATCAATATGCTATGCTGCATCGTTGCACAGAGGGCAAAGTTGAGAGGTCCCTGAGAATAGTCTGTAGCAACAATCCACGATAAGGATACAGCCTCTATGTAAGAGCCAGAGAAAAACACAACTGCGACCAGGGAGCTTGAGGCTCCACACAAACTTACAGTCACAAGCCAGGAAGCTAGCGGATGGTGGTATTGGAATTAGTAACTCCCCATAAGCACGCTTGATAGAAAAGTCTCTTGTTTTATAGGTCCAGTGATCTCTCCCCCCCCCCTCAGAACCCGGGATGAGGACGAAAGAATCCAAGAGATACAAAAATTCATTCAGGCGCTGATCAGAGAAGTCTGTAACAAAACAGGGCATCCAATTCCCATTCTCCCAATAGTCAGCCACACGAGCCTCCCTATTAGCAGCTAAGGTGAATATCCGTAGATATCGAGACACCAACGTACCATCATTAGTCCATTCATCATTCCAAAAGGCAAAGGTGAAACCATCCCCGATTACTCGTCTGAACAATTCAGGTAAATAAGGGACAAGAAAGGTGATTCCCTTCCAGAAAGCAGAAAAATAGAACGAAGGGTGTGTATGCATGACACCATGTGCTCCAATCCCATAGATCCGTCGAATGAGCCTACAACAGAGGTATTCGCTCCTTCCCCAAACTCTAGAGATCCATTTGAGTAGAAGTGTTATGTTCATTGTCTCAAAACCGGCCACTCCTAAACCTCCCTCACACTTGGGTAAAATAACCGTATCCCAATTTACTAGGGGTATCCCAAATACATTCTGACCAGAAGACCAAAAAAACCTCTTATAATTATCTCTCATCATTTGCGGGTCCTGACCGAAAGAAGACGAGATGACATGAAGAATATAAGGATTGTTGAACGTACTGCTTTCACTAGCACCAAACGACCACCTCTCAATAAAATTGATGCCTTTCATCATGATAAGTCCTTTAGGTATCCAATTTGCGTAGCTAAGCTTCTGCATGTCAACGGAAGACCAGTATATCCAATTGGCAAAGAGCCTAGCTCAGTCCCCAGCTCCTCTACATAGGACACATCATCTTCTTATGTCATGCCAAAGGGGACGACCATAGACTTAGTATGATTGAGACTCAGTCCATATAGCTCACCAAAGATCTATGGGGTGAGAGTCATCCACTTCGCTTCAGTAGGACTGCCAATGAATAAGATAGTATCATCTGCATACTAGAGTAGGGTAAAAGTAATGTCCCTACGTGAGTAACCAGCCAGCAAACCCTACACAGAAACATGGTCCACCATGGGTGCTAATACATCAACAGCGATAACGAACAACATAGGAGCTAGGGGCATTACTGACATAGCCCTCTCTGGGGTTGGAAAAAACTCCGCTCAGGACGACCATTAACTAGTACGAAATAGGATGTTGTGGCGGCACATCTCTTCATCCAAGATATCCATACCGAAGGAAAACCTCTTCTTGCCATAGCAACCCAGAGAAAACGCCAATCAATATTGTCATATGCCTTCAAAAAATCCACCTTCCAGAGCATTCCGCAAACCATTCTTCTTCTCCACTCCGCAATAAACTCCGTGGTCAATGCCAAACTGGCACCAATCTGTCTGCCAGGGATAGAAGATGATTGTACAAGTGAAATGAGACGGTACATGACCACATTAAGTATGTTGGCCAAGAACTTGGCAATCACTAGGTAAATTGATTTTAGAGAGAGCAATCGGCCTGAAATAATCCACCCTCTCTGAGACCTCCATCTTGGGAAGGAGAAAAAGGAGAGCCTTATTCACAAGCACAAATCCAACATTGCCACTCATGAACTCCTCTTCCACCACCAAAACATCATCACCTACCCAAGCCCAGAATTCCTGATAGGACATTGGGAATCCGTCCGAGCCTGCTGCCCCATCTGCATTCAGGTTCCATACAACCACTTTGAGCTCCTCCAATGTGATGCTCTAGACAAGATGTCTAACATGTTGGTAGGATAGAAATCGTGCCCCTAAACATGACCACCTCTAATGCCTAACAGAAGAACCACGTGAGAAATCTCTGAAGTAATCCCCAATAGCGATTCCCATATCTTGATCCCCTTCAACCCACCTCCCATTCACAACCACCGACTAAATGAGATTGTGTATTCTCCTACCACTCGCAATTCTATGGAAAAAAATTGTATTTGCATCCCCCTTGATGATCTAGGTTTGTCTAGACCAATGTTTCCATTCTGCCACACGTTTGTTATCCTCCAAAGCAATAGTTTTCTAAAAGCTAGCCCTCTCACTAAGCTTTGACTCAGAAAGATCTCAGCCGTCTTCGATTCTATCTAGCAGGTTCACTTCTTCCTCAGCCATTGTCCTATTAGCTCTTCTCAACTCCCGAACTTCCTTCTTGTACTGGCAAAGTCTGGTAGGAAGTGAAGTAAATTTCTGAGCCCAGGTGCACCATCATTGTACCAGAGACCACTGTTGAAGACCAATGGTCACAAACCAAATCTATGAAATTTTCTTCCAGAAGTCAAACTTTCTTAAACGTGAAGTAGGTAAGCGATGACTAATCCATAACAAAGTCCCAAATGAGAGGGGTTGAATCAGAGGAGGAGAAGTGGTGCGCCTCACTCGAAGAAGAAGAAGAATCTCCCGATGGAGGAGGAAGGAGGGAATTTTCCACACCCATTTAAGCTCCCGAAGATGCTACGACCTTAGACAGTACCTGAGCTCAGGGGAGTGAGTCCAACAGCAATGACGAAGTACCTCCCGTATCCTCCCCCACCATATTGCTAGAAGGTTGTTCCTCCGTAGTGACAAAGCAAGTGCCTGGGATCACTACCACCGAGGGTTGGGGAGGAAAACAGACCACCTGGAAGGATGAATCAAAAGAGCTTCGGAAAGGCTGCTTCGATAACCCGCTACAGATGGGGTCTTTAGCGTCCAGGCAAAGCAGGTCGAAAGAAAGAGATTTAGGTCTTCTTACAAGCCCCAATACAAAAATAACCATGTGTATCTCCAATAAAGATATGTGGCTATTCGGATCCGGTTGGATCCAAATACCCAACATAAGGAGTCGTGCCCCAATTTCAAAAGCAATCCTAACTCTCAAGACATGCACCACCGCTAGACCGAGCGAGATCTCCGCCTCCTTCTGGATCTGCTGCTTTGACTCATTCGCGAAAGGTTGAAATGTTGAAGTCGACGAAGGAAAGATTTCAAAAGTCTTGTGAATCCGCTTCCTGCAACAAATCTTCCCCTTCCAAAAAAGTCTCCACGAGATGCATGGAATCAGGGATTAGACCCGGAGATTTCGTCGTTGTTAGAAACTTCTACAACGAAGGCTTCCTGATGATGGTGTCGACGTAGACCCGCCAGCAAAGTCGAAACAAACATCTGCGACGAAGTGATTTTATTCTCAGTTGGAGGACGTGGTTGAGAAGTCGAGCCACCAATGCTCGACGCTGCTGGTGGAGGCGGAGGGGAAATGACCCTCGTCACTAGTCGGAATCAAGCTCTTCCAACTATAAGGGGGCAAACCCATTCCAAACACTTCTCTTCCCTCGAAAATCGCAATGGTTGTTCGGTGATCAAACCCTGGTAGACAGCATGACGAGAGAAAATTCATTAGCATCCCAAATTCCCGCAACACCGGGTTTAGAACCTCCACAACCTCGATACGAATGGTCCACCATAGATGTGGACTGCAAGCAAAAAAGTGTTGATGATTCTCCGTCTGAAAAACGTGCCCTTCTCCAACGAGGGGTTGTTTCAAGAAGGACAACCCTCTTTCTTCATTAACCATGAATCCCAAACACATATGCTCCACTAGCCGATGAGAAATTTTGACTTCTTCTCTACCAAAACAGTCGATGTCAAGACCTTTACATAGGTGTGTGAAGATCTCAGTGCTGAAGAGGATTGCATTATTTTCCTCTTTCTCGGACCACGAATGTGCACCAATTTGATAGCGGTGCAAGATGCATGTCGATGTCCCACAAACCCACATACAAAGCAACGAGGCCTCTCTGAGCACGAAGAAGCCCAGTGGCCATAGTAGCCACATCTGAAGCATTTCCGACCTTGCTTCCTGTGGGAGACAGTCGACCAACCTCCCTACCTTTCCACTACTTGTTTGGTAGCCCTCTGAACCTCCTGAGACTTCGTGTTGGTAGCACTCACATCCTCACGCTCCTTGTCTTCGTTAACCCTCCTCGCCTCCAACTCACCTTCTCAGATTCTACAGAGGAACCGCTCTCGCTTCTGACTCTCTCCCTCAATCATGCCCAACAGACAAATGGGCAGTCTCCCTCACGCTGATTCTTTAGCCTCCACAAGCCTTTTCGTAAGGCTCGTCTTGTATCTCCTCAAAAGAATTTCTTATTTTATATTCTGTCAATCTAGTAGTGGTTAATCCCCATGACCTCAATACAAGTCCTATCCTATTGTGTGGCCAGTGGCCACATGTCCACCGTGTAATCTTTGTTTCTTGCAAAGATCCAACAACGAATTGCTCAACATTTAACAATATTGTTCTATAACTAGCATTTTCGAATGTGTTGGATAAGATTATGCAAGGAATCCCAGAAAGAGATGCCTAGGTGGAGATCTTAATGGACATGAGGGAAAGGATGTCTAGTTGAGATCATGGCTTCGGGGATAGAAATGAAGAGGGAAAATAGATTTCTAGAGCGAAAAAAGAACCTTCATATGATTTTTATTGATTTAGAGAAGGCTTATGATTCTGTCCCACAGGAGATACTGTGGAGAGTTTTGGAGAAGAGACAAGCACATGTCTTATACATTAACCTCATCAAAGATATGTATGATAGGGCTTCATCTTGTGTAAGGATACAGTCTGGGAAGACTGGTTATTTTGACATTAACACTGGTTTGCACCAAGGTTCAGGGTTGAGTCTATTAGTTTTTACTTTGATTATAGACGAGTTGACAAATCACATTCAGGATGAGATATCTTGGTGTATATTATTCGTCGATGATATTGTGTTGATTCATGAGACCAGAGATGGAGTAAATGAGAAGCTTGAGGTCTATAGACATGCATTGGAGACTAAAGGATTTCGTATAAGAAGGGCTAAGAGAGAATATGTAGAGTGCACTTTTGATAGAAGCAATGGTGAAGGAATCGAGGTGAAGATTCGTGACGATAACATTCGGAAGAGAGATTCTTTTAGATACTTGGGATATATTTTGTAACATGATGGGGAAATTGATGGAGATGTTACTAATAGAATAAATGCGGGTTGGCTAAAGTGGAGAGGAACCTCTAATATTCTCTGTGATAAGAAAATTCCTTTGAAAATCAATGGAAAGTTTTACAAAGCAGCCGAGAGACCTATCATGCTATATGGATCTGAATGTTGGCCCATGAACCATAGACATATACAGAGAATGGCAGTAATAGAAATGAAAATGCTAAGGTGGATGTGTAGACATACACGTAAAGATCGGAGTCGGAATGATGCAATCAGAATGAAAGTTGATGTAACTCCGATCGAGGATAAGATGCGAGAAAATCGCTTAAGATGGTTAGGCCATTTGCTAAGGAGATCAGTTGATGCGCCAATGAGAAGATGCGAGTTTTGGAATGTTAAGCCGTCTAAGAAAGGGCGAGGAAGGCCCAAGAAGCATTGGAATGAGACTATACAAAGGGATCTTAGTTTTTTAGATTTAAGCCCGCGAATGACCCAAGATAGATCTGAATGGAGGCGAAGAATCCATGTAGCCGACCCTACTTAATGTGTTTGTTGTTGTTGTCCAACTCTCAATGTACATTTTTGACATTCTCGTAAATTATTATTTCTCCTTTAATTTTCCTTTTCTTTCGTAAGTCATTTAAACTTGTCAAATAAAATCACGGTTAATGAAAAGAAAAAAGGGAAGACAAATCCATAAGTTGGTCAGATAGTACAGTGCAAAATCAACTCAGAAGTCTCCTTCAAATATAACAACAGGACAATTTGAAATGCGAAAACCAGAAAGAGGCAGAGTTGTATAAATAGCGTAAAACACGCCCAAAATAGCACCTTCGAAGAAGACTGAAGCAAAGATAGACCTCCTCGATATTCAACCCAATTTTGAGTTTAATATACTGAATAAAAAGTTCACTTAAGCCAGAAAATGCTTCACCCCATTCATCTTCATTAATATCTAAAGGAGGCCGACATGAAACGAGATTTTGGAGAAGAGAAGACAAAGCATTCCCATCATTGTTTCCATAAAATGGTTCTACAAAAGCTTCTGCAAACATGATAAGTGTCAAACAACTGCTATTGCGAAAATCATGAACCCATCTTGGAGGGTCCCCTTCCCAAAGATTGACGACATGATACTGATAGGTTCCTTTTCCGGTATCACCAGTTGCAATTGCAGATGGAACATTCGAACATTCTGCTCTACAGTGTGCAGGAAGCACTTCAAGTATATCAGCTCTAAGATCTTCAGGTAATTGCTGTAGAACTGATGCATCGACTTGGCTTAAAGAGTACGGTATCAAATCAGTCCTTTCATGCCATTTTCCCCTAGAAGTATCCACGAAGTTAGAGCTTCCTCCCTTCATCTGGCAAATCCAAATATTATGGAATGCAAAAAGATAATTATCCTATAGATGATTAAGTGTTACAGCAAGGTCTGCTCAAGGTAAGAGTACCTCCATGACTTCAATACTGAGGGATCTTTCAGAAATGCCTCTGACATATATAGGCTGCAGTTTTGCATGATCATCTCCACGTGGATCATCAAGCTGATTGCATGACAAACAAAAAAAAGCATGAAGCTGGGTTAAGGAACCAAGAGATAGTTATAATAAAATCACTGTCAACTACATATAAAATAGTATATAAAAATGTGACATGGGGTTGACTACAGTAAAATAAATGTTATGAGAGGTACCGAACATCGAGTGGAAATGTCAGTTGCAGGAATATGGTAAACTAAGGGTTGTTTCCCTTTGTCTTGGGCAATTAAAACTTTCTTGTCAGTTTTAACACATGGATCCACCCAGCCAGTGACGTTCTCCAACTCAACTTCTTTACTGCCCGCAAGGAGTGTATCATCAGTTACTTCTAGAGATGGCATAGATCTAATGGGACTGTCTACTTTACTGTCTTTTTCTGTGAAATTCTGTAGAATATCAGATAGACCTCCATTATAGATATCATTGTATTCATCAATAATTTCTCGGGGAAGACTCCTTATAACATCTTTGTCAAGATTACATAATGGTGGCATCCCTGAAATCATACTCCCGCAATCCACCAACTGATCTAAAGATGAAGAGCCTGCAGGACAAAGTCGAATCACATTATATATTGCAAAAATTACATCAATGTGCAGAGTCCATGTTCTCTGCAGCTCTTCATCCACAATCTCCAACTAAGGAATTGGTGAAGAATGATTTCAAATGTATGAAACATTCGGAGAGTATTCTATTAATACAAGATGTAAACAGATAATATGCTTTGTTTAGTAAACAAAATATTCCAGCAATAAGAACATGTTAATGTGAGTAGCAGTTACAATAACTTCTTACAGCTGTGACAAAAATACTATGTTGGCTTTTTGTATCTCAACATCAATTCCCAAACCCAGCAGCAACAAGTTAAAGTGATGCAGGCCAGAAAAAACAGGCCGCCATTACCCGCTAGCTAGCCTCCATCTAAATTTCCTAGTTATAAACTAAGACACATAACTTTTACCTCTATTTCTCACCACAGAAGTGGCATTCTCGGTCAGATCTCTTGAGTTCTTTGAAGCAGAAGAGAGCCATGATTCAAAACTTTTTTCAGCAAGCCCTTGAAAAAAAAAAAGACGATGCTCAGACAAACAAAAATATATGTTAGAAACAGAACTCATGATTGCAACAAAGCGTGTATGCATGTCATTAAATAAAGTCAGAGATACAATGAGAGAACAAAATGAACCCACGTCAATTGTCAAAAATAATAATCAAATAAGTTTTTTCTTGATACTTTTTTTGCTATACAACCCAAATGCATGACCCTCCATGTAAATTAATGTATTTTTTTATGATAAACTTAAATTTGTTAAAAAATAAAAATATAGTTCAGTTTTTGTAGTTCAGGGCATACCGTCTTTTTTATTGAACGGAAAAGATCCATCTTAAATTTTCAAAGATTCTAAATCACAAATAGACTATAAAAAATGAAGTATTCTTCAATAAAACAATGAATATCTTTGTATCTTTAAACTTCATAAATAACAAAAATTCTAATAAAACAAAATTAATAGGGCAAAATCCGCAACAAAGTGCAGGTTCCATTGCATGAGTAAAAAGAGGAGAAGGCATGGCAGAGAGCCACATGTCCAAACGTTAGGAAAAATCCACCAAAAATAGATCAGGCTTGCATTTACGTAGCATGGTAAAAATGCCTTGAATATTATAATTTCATCTAATTTACTTGCATCGGCATGCTCAAGCCTTGATATCTGGAGGCCGACACCACGCACCTCTTTGACATCTGCACAAAGAAAACATCAAAACGAACACACATCAAGTCAATGTTCATTACCAGTCAGTTAGGCAATCAAAGAGAACATGCATCAAGCTAGTGTTCATTACCACAGTCATTTAGGTCATCATCCTGATTTCAAGGGCATGGTAATATTTATATTCTAGAACACAATTTTATCTACATTTTGTTCAAAAAAACAAACAAAGATTTATTGATTCGTGGAATCTAAAACGTAACTTGATCTTGTTAGAAAATACTATGTGGAAGCAGTAATCAGAGAAAATAATAAAGCATCATGGACACCGAGATTTTACGTGGAACCCTACTCCCTAATGAGCGAGATGAAACCACGGGAGAACGCCTCAGAGGGCTGATGTGTTCATTGAACTTTCTCACTGATACAGGAGGGTGAGGGGCTTCTTACATAGCCCTCACTGAGTCTCCAAATCCCACAGACAGTCGATGTGGGACTAAACAATAGATGTGGTAAATGGATCCTGGAGTGATCCATTTACCCAACTACACCATAAGTGACGCATAACACAAATACTCCAACATCCCCCCTAAAGTTGGAGCATGCAATGCTCAATTTGGACAAACAGAAAGAAATCTCAACTCACAATAAAAGACACTACAGACAATATCAACTCAACACGCACAACTGTTGACTGTTGTCGAGGACATTGCTTCTCATGTCATGCAGGTGTAGAGGAACAAGCGGGCTGGAGCGTAAGTAAAACTGAATCTCCTCGTCAAAGAGCATGTGCTCTGTTTTGCGCCTCTAAAATGAGTCTCCACTTGGAGAACTCTGACCTGCCACAATATGTAGACAACTGCTCCATCTCTGAAAGGGCCGAACTGAAAAAGCCGTGGAGACATCCTATTAGGAGTCCATGGTTGCTGGAGAATGGAGTCTGAAAGTCTCCTCGTCGGAGATTTTGGTCTCTCCCATACTGACTCAGAGAATGGGATCTCTACTCCGGAGTCCCTATGAAACCACATGAAAACCCTAGCCCACATGGCATAAGTTATGGGATCTTTACTCTGGAGTCCCTATATAACACATGAAAACTCTGACCAAAAATAAAAGATGGGGATCACATAAAAATATTACACACATGTGCATCTGAAAAGGAGTCTCTCTCTAGAGAACTTGAGGAAAAATGGATCACTCAACTATGGAGTGCCTCGAACTTGTACTCTGAACCAATCCGCAGAGTCTGAAACAGAACTGTAGAGTATGAACAACTAGCTGGTCTGGAATCTGACATCTGAATTTGGAACAGACATGTGACTCTACACAATACTCCCCCTTTCTCCAAGACTGGTCGGAAAACAATGACGTTAACCAAGTTGGGAGAAGACAAGAAAATGGGGGGAAAACAACAACCAATAAGCCGTCGCAAAAAAATCAGCTTTTTTCTCAACTTTTTTATGAGTCGTTCCATATTTTTAATACGGCTTTTCTTTATTCCTTTTTTCACATTAATTTTTTTTTAATATGTTTCTCCCAATTCTAGGCCAAATCTCTCGTCTCCTCTTTTCTTTTTACTCTTTTTTAAGATGCAGCAATGAGCACATTAGGCTAAATCTCATCATAAAAATATTTAGGTTCCCACTGTGAACCCATTTCTCGACCAAAGATGTTAGGGTCCCCACGATGGGAACCCTATGTTGGATCAGCGTTGCATACGGTACCCGTGAGGAAATTCTCCTCCGCCTGAGGTGAGGCGATGGAGGGCTGGCGGTGAGCCACGAAAGGATCTTCGAGCTCCGTCAGCTGGAGAGAGCGCCACTTGGGAGCAGCGACTGGATCCTGCGCGCCTACGGCCTTGGATGGGAGGGAGCTCGTCTGCAGCCTTGGTGGGGCGGTGCTGCCTGGAGTGCAGGAGCCCGATTTGTGCTGCCGTGAGGTTGCTTTGTGCCGCCCGCGCGCCGTCGATGGAGGAGATGCCCCTCCTGGAGCATCGAAGATGTGTCGCAGGGAGCTCATGAACGGAAGGGGATGTGCCGATCCCTCCCCCCCTTTTGTAAGAACTGCGGCTAGACTAGAGAGCGCCATCAACTTGGAGTTTTCACCGCATGCATCTCGCGTTGTCTGCGTGCACCGGGAGATCGGCTGGAGGAGGAAGGATCCCGCGCCTCCTGCGCGAGGGTGAGGGCTACTCTGACTAGAGCTTGGAGGCGTGGTGGGTGCCACCTGGAGTTCTATTCCTCAAGCCTCCACCTGGAGATCATGTTGGACTGTGCGCCTGGAGATGCCTTGCCGCCATTGTGGCCGGAGGTGCCTCGAAACCCATATGAATGGCGACGGAAATCTTCAGAGCAGCGAACAGAACAATGGTTTCAGGAACCATCGACGATCATCGTTGAGCAAAAATTAGGGTTTCGATAGAAACTCTAGAACTTGAACAATCCCACATATAACAATTTTCAAGAAAATAACATCAAAATCGAATCTCGAACAAAAATAAAAAAATACATCCTCGAGAATCAAACCCACTCTAATACCATGTTAGAAAATATAATGCGGAAGTGGTAATCAACGAAAAGAATAAAACATTATGGACATCGGGATTTTACGTGAAACCATACTCCCTAAGGAGCGGGATGAAACCACGGGAGAACGCCTCAAAGGGTTGATGTGCATTGAACATTCTCACTGATACAGGAGGGTGAGGGGCTTCTTATATAGCCCTCACTGAGTCTCCACATCCAACAGACGGTCGATGTGGGACTAAACAATAGATGTGGTAAATGGATCCTGGAGTGGTTCATTTATCCATCTACACCATAAGTGATGCATAACGCATATACTCCAATAGATCTCAACTAAGGCAATAAATTGTTGCCTTTCCAAGATCAAGCCCTTCTAAGAAACCGCAATGAACCCAGTTCATTGTCTTTGATAACGAATTAGGTCAATGAAACTATGTATGCATTAATCGGCGGATAAGCTTACTTTAGTAATAGTGCACTTTAGATTAAACAGTCCCTTTCAACCTCAAAAATGATTTTAATTGCCTAAATAGTTTAAACAACAATTCAAAGTCCTTGATGACGCAAGCAAGCAAAAGAACAAACTAGTGTACTCCAGTAATCTAATATACAAAGCAACTAATTTGCATCCTGAAGAAATCAAACACGAGCAGCACGGATGCCTGGTGATGACGAGGAATGAGTTTCATGCGGGTGTTAGGGTGCCTAAACAAGAAAAGCAGAAAGAGAAAAGGCCAATCTTCATTTACGAAGTCGAACTCTTTGTGTTTAGCATCTTTTCCTCTGTGGGATGGTGTTCTCAATTCAATTCTGGAAAGATGACTGCTTTGAAGGATACACTCATTGAGTGCCCACTATGGGGTATAATTCTCTTGCGGCAGACTGCTGGTTGTTTTCCCGGGAGGACAGTGAAAGTTGGATTCTACTTTTTCCTGGTAGATTTTATATCAAAGGCTTCATGACTCATTCTTTTTGAGAAATCAAGGGGCGCACACCATGGTAAATGTGCACCCTACCTCAAGATTTCATTATAAAATAAATAAAGAACGCCCGTTACAACTTCCAGGTCCGCATACATCACCTTCAAATGCTCAATTACATTTTATACACAAAACCTCTATCCCATGACGATAAGCCTATTTCATGCCAACTGCAATGACCGGATCCTGCCAGAATGCTTCAACATCATCATGTACAATCCCAATGATATTTGCAGCCTCCCACTCTAGTCTAGAGTCAGTGCAAGTGAAGAAAAGATTGTTCACATCTTGCAGATACTCCCACAGCAGACACAATCTGCACTAGTACCCTCTAGGATTCTCGTCGTTCAAGCAACTATT
The DNA here is from genome assembly GCA_037367405.1 of Ottelia alismoides. Lineage (NCBI taxonomy): Eukaryota > Viridiplantae > Streptophyta > Magnoliopsida > Alismatales > Hydrocharitaceae > Ottelia > Ottelia alismoides. The sequence continues at coordinate 636,659 of JAZKJV010000070.1, forward strand.
AACACGAGCCGACGACAACAACCATAAAAATATTTTTACCCGACAAGGCAAAGACCGTGGAGGGATACATGACCTTCCAGACCTTCTGTACTGAAAAGAACCATCACGCCAGAACAATGAATCCTTTCCATATGACGGGCCGTCAATTGCAGCAAGTGATTCAGAAAGATGCAAAAACTCCTCCAGATGCTGCTACGAAAATTGTGAATGAAATAGTCCATACACTCCCAGACGAGTAATCAGCAACTGACGCCCTCTGATCAGCAACCCATGCATAAAAAGGAGGAAAACGACTCACTCAAAAAGCCCCCCGTCATCCAGCCGACAGTTCACAAAAGGAAAATCAGATCCATCCCCCATAACTGGCATGAACGAAGATGCAAGATTAGATAGCATTGTGCAAATGCCCATCCAGAAAGTAGATGGTGACTTCACAAAGCCGGAGCTTGCAGCCAACTCTGAAGAGACCTAACTAGCCCAGTAAGTAGATCATTCCAATCTCCCTAAATCCATGCAATCAACTTTGCCAACGCGGCTTTATTCATCTTTGCAAGCCTGAGGATCCCATAAGGCCGCCTTCCTTCACAAGTTGACGTACAATATTCCAGTCTACAAGTGGAATGCATGCATACTTTAGGAAGACCAAAAACCTTTTCATAAATGATTCAAGCCTTCTCTGAATCCCTGATAGAGGAAAGAAAAGAAGATTGGGATTGTTGAGAGGAAGTCCTTAAAATGGCAAAGCCTTCTCCCACTATAAGTAGGGTCGGCTACATGGATTCTTGCTCAAATCCATGTTCAAAGATTCGACTATTTTTTATGTTGTTTGTCGACTACATAACGCAACCCCCACAAGAGGGGATTTGAACCCTGGTCTTTTGGGTGGTAGGCACACTGCCACTACCACCAAACCATTTAAAGGGGGTTTTGAACCCATGTTGAGAGAACCACTTTACCAACAGATGCAACAGTTGCAATGTAACTTTGCTACTACTATTGATCATCCATCTGCATCCACCTAGCTACTATCCCAGGTATTGTAGCCTATTCTACTTTAGCTTCGATATAATCTAGGATTATGGAATCTGGAGCCTCGACATATCTGACGGGAGAAGGTAGTTCTCACACTTCCATCTTGCCTTCAGCACATGCGAAGTATGTTAGACTGTCCAATGGTGCGCGTTCTCCCACTACCTCAAATAACAATATAAAGCAAGGCCCTAAATGTCGGTTTCGGTCACCATTTCGGTGACTGGCCGAAACGGAATTTCGGTCGAATTTCGACAGAAATTTCGGTCATTTCGGTCAATTTTTGTACCAGGGCCCCCATATTCGGCCATTTCGGTCGAATTTTGATTTTGAAAGGATATCGATATTCGACAGAAATTCGACCGAATTTCGCTGAAATTTGAGGTCATGATATAAAGTTCTCTTCTAGACTCAAGCTTTCTGGAGTATTTTGCACTCCCAACTTTCCTATGAGATTATTATATGTGCATAGATTGTGTTCTATGCTTAGTTATAGAGTTATGTTCTATGACCGTTTCAATTATTTCAAGACATTCAGAAAATACAGATCTTTGGTGGAGCCCACAAGAAGAAAGGGCTATATTATCTTGATAATCCAACCAACATTTGTTTTGTTGGATGCATTTCCATTGTTGCAGACACCTTCATGTGGCACATGTGTTTCAACCCGTCCTCCAAAGCTTTCGCAGATATTCCCTGACCTGACCTCACACAAGCCCTTTTAGTGCAAGGCATGTCAACATAAGATACATTATAGAGCATATTTTCCTCATAAAATATGGAGTCTTGTCACTCTTCTCCATTTGCTTTGGTACGTTGTGATATTTGGGACCTTGTCTAATATGTAGTATATGTGGTCATAAGTATGTTAATGTTTTAAAGAAGACTATAGCAGATCATATTGGGTCTACTTGACGAAGGAATGGTAAAAAAATTAATAAAATTATAAATTCTTTTTTTGAGTTTATAAGAACTTGTTATTTTTTAGTGTTGAGAGTTATTTTGTATTTGCCAATCTATTTCATCGCTATTATATAATTTACCCCCTATGGCTTCTCCTCTCTATATAAGAGAGCCATATGGCTTTCATAATAAACAAGTCATTCTATTCTTTCCACAGGGTATCAGAGCGACAGCCCTAGACCGGAGCCCTGCACCTAACACATCCTACACCCACTAACTAGCTCGTCGTCGTCGCCCCATCACCGACCCCTAACCAACTCGTTGTCGTCGCCTTCTCTCTTCGCTGACATCTAGGATTGCATGCAACACCCGCGACTATCACCCAGCGACATCACTGGCTCGTAGAGCCACACACGAAACCCACCATTGATGCCCAGTGGCATTGCCGACACCTAGGGCTACGTCTGACAATGCCCTGCACCGTCCTGAGGGGTTGCTCCCTTTCAGACGAGGTCGATTCACCTTCGGAAAGGGGTTGTTTCCTTCCTGTGTGTAGCAGAACCCTCTCATGGCGTGCCTCGAGCACCCGAGTTCAGTGGGTGGTCTGATTTTGTGATAGTTAGGGTAATTTCAAATAGATAGATCACCTTTGTCGGTCTTAGAGAGTCTTCGATGTTGACGGGAACGGTTGTTCTTTGAGTCTACACCCACTACTGATTCCCCATATGATTATGTAGGCATCTTCTGATCGGTCTAGAACCACAGTTGTGTTCTTTCCCGACTCCTCCGTAATCATCTTAGAGAGCAAGGTAGACTCATTCACCTCCAGTGTTTTCAAAGTCCCGACGTCATCGTCAAAATGGATGGGACAAATTATGAGTTATGGCCCGTGCAGTTTATCAGCATTATGCGATGCAACAATAAGTACCACATTCTAACACAACCAAAGCTGACCGACAAAACTCGAGTGAATGCTTCGTGGAAGCAAGATGATGTGTATGTGGGTGTGGCTATCTAATACTTTTACCATAAAGATAGTGAACGATATTCTCACCACCCCTATGCAAGGCTAATGTTTCAAAAGTTAGTATCAAATATTCGGTTGGAATGGTCACTAAATAAAGAATAAACATTTGGGTGACTAATCATAAATATTTGATTAGGTTTTTTTATATATTTTAAGTAAAAAAGGTATGTCTAATACATATAATCTTATATGATCATCAATCAGCAATATAATAGTACTAGTTGAATTACAATTAAACTATTCCCATCTAATTTTCACTTTACACTTAAAAAATTATTAAAAAAACAAAAAATGCGATAATAAAATATATTTTTATCATGTGGTCGATTAGTCAGTCCGAGCTATTCTATTAGATTACCCCACTTGATAGAGCAGACGACCAAATAAATGGTCCAATCGGGTGACTATTGCAGTACTGAACATGGCAATGGGGGACATCATCGCATCCACATATTCTCAGGTGATGGATGCAATGAAGATCTTATAGCTTCACTACAACATCTTGACAGCCAAGCATGATAGCCATCTGCTTCAAGCTTTCTACTCCTACCTCAGGAGCATGCTTGAGAAACTTCACAGCTTCATACCCCTAATTGCTTCTGCAAAGCAGCAGAAGGCACAAAGGAACCTACTATGGCCAGAGTTTTCTTGGCAGCACTTGAGTCATAGGACAATGTCGCACACATCCATCTTCTTACGGTTGCCTCTATACCTTCCATCGAGAGGCTACAACATACTGAGTAGGATCACAATGCATCTTGCAGCCACTACTCAGACCTCCTCTGTGATGGTCGCATCTCACAGTAGAGGAGGTCCAGCTAAATTTAGAGGAAGTGTTGCATGTGGTACAGAAGGTTGACATGAACTTACTATCATCGTTCTGGCCACTCCGACGACACTTGCTACTAGAAGCATGGTTACACTGCATCTGCACATGTCGGGCAGGTTGAGCCTACCGCCACTTATATCGATCAGAAGTTGAAATAACTTGTACCATGTCTAAGGGAGATTATAGCTCATGTTGTCGGCTCTACAAATGCCCATTGGGCCCTTCTGACATCATTGCTAATACCTCGGGTATAGCTTATGCCCTTAGTAGTTGTAACACGACAGACATTTCAGAGTGGATTATTGACTCTAGTACATTTCATCATCTCTACAGAGACAAAGCGTAGTTTACTTCCTATATATCAGTACATCCATGCAAATTTGTCTCATTACAGATGGGATACATTCCTCTATCACAGGACAAGGGAAGATTACGTGTCTGTAGAATGTGTTGCATGCACCTGACTTTTCTACGAACTTTTTCAGAGAAAAGATGGGATGGACCTCCTATAGAGACCCATACAAAGAATATATTTATACAATTTATATACAAAATTACAAACGTCATCTTTCACAAAGAGCTCAAGCATGCTCAAATATAGTCTCCAAGTAAAACCTCTCCTCTTTGAAAATTGTATTGTTTCTACCCAGCCAAATGGCTCACACATGCGTGCAAACTCCGATCCTTCCCTCAACCGAACATGTCCAATCTGAATAAACCCAGAGAGAATCTACATTATCTTAACACACACCTGGGAACTCTGCCCTCTCCCATACCTCTCGAGACTTGGGGCATCTGAAGAAAAGGTGTTCAATGTACATCACCGCATGACCACATCTTTTGCACTCCCCATCACACCCGAGGAAAATCATGGCATGTCTAACACCTATCGAGCACATGCCCTCTCCTCATCAACCACGAGAAGATATCTATCTTCAGGCACTTTCCCCTTCTTGCGTAGTCCTGAGAGATGTCCGCATGCATCACTGCAACCGGTCTAGAAATAAGTTAACTATTAATCAGATTACCAAGGATTTGCATTGTAAACCCATATTTGTCCCTTCTTGTGTTTCAGGCTATACTCACATGCAGGGTGAATGGATGTGGACGTGAGCAAAGGGATCTCTACAATCTGGTCTAGTCTCCTTATGTCGGTGTTTCTTCCATTCCCACTGGGTCAGTCTCCCCGTAAGTGTGGCATCTTCGGTTCGGTCACCTTCCTCTGCAAAAGCTATGTTAAGCCCTCACTCATATCACATATTGGTCGACTGCCAGCTTGGTAAGCATCGTCGCTCTTGTATTCCTGCTCGTCAGAGTCGTAGTAGCAGTTTTTTATTTGAATTAGTTCATTTTGATATTTGGGATCCATATTCCTGACCATCGAGGCCCAAATTTTATCTAGTTGATGTTGATGATTAATCTAGACTTGCTTGAGTCTTTCTTATAAAAAACAAGTCTGAGGTTGCTCTGTCATTCGTAATTTTATTAATGAAATAAAGAATATTTTTTCTACTACCGTTAAGTTTTTCCGCTCAAACAGTGCCTTATGCGCCAGCAAGCGGCTACACAATGTGCACGGACCTTGAGGGTATGGTGGGAAAAGATGCATATGCGGAAATGAGTGGTCAATGTCCAAAGCCAAGCTATGAGGACGAGTTCGCTTACATTGGTAAAGAATCATCTCACTCATACATTAGAATTTGAATTTATATATTATTTTCTAATTAGTATACCTAATAGGATCCTTAGGATGACCTCCTCAACACAAAGTATGAGTCGAAACCTATGTAAGAGTGTATGATATTTGACGCTAAGATGATTCTAGTTGTTGCTCTTCTGGAAATACAAGTGTTTATGGTCCACTAGCCTCGCAGTGCACGCAATCATCGGGACTCAAAGAAGATACACCTCAATTTTCTGAATGTCGCGGAATAGTGAACTAGTGAATGCAATGGGCATTGTGGTGAGCAGACACAAAACTATAAGAGGTCTAGTTAGCTTGATGTCAGGTAACAGATTATAAATCAAATTTAATTTTTATTTTTGGCATGTTGAAAATAAAGAATGTGGAAGCAAAATGATAACTAGAACATGAGAAACATAAACATCTTGATTTATGTGGACTCTACTATGTGAGGAGCGGGAAGCAAACGGTGTTGCTAAGCGCAAGCATCATCATTTTCTTGACACTACCACGACTCTTCTTATCCAGAGTCGTGCCTCGGCTCTTTCTTGGGTGATGTTGTCCTCACAGCATGTTACTTGGTCAACTGTATGTGATCCTCCTTATTAGGAGAAAAGGTTCCTTTTGTGATTGTGTCGATAAGGACATTTTCTCTCTAACGGCTCTGCGGTGTTTGTTCATCACCAGACTCCCGGTCGTGACAAGCTCTCCCCTAGAGCAATCAAGTGTGTTTTTGTGAGCTACTCCCAAACCCAGAAAGGATACGGATGCTTTAATCATGTCAGGTCGAAGTACTATGTTAGTGTTGACGTAGTTTTACTGAGTCGGTCATGTACTTTTCTCTTATACGTGACCGGATAACCCTATCAGAGTTTGGTGAGGAGGTTTACATTCCACCTCCTCTTTTGTTGTCACTACCACCACTTCCTCCTCCCCCTCCTGATGTGGTTCCTACGCATGTGGCTCCACCACCACCTACTATTATGCCACAGACATTACCTAGATACAATATTTGTAAGATGTCTACTGCCCCTCTGCTATTGTACCTTCTCCATCATCCAGCATGCCTCAGGTATATATTGAGCACTTGGTGTCTTCTTATGGCACCGGTGATTTGTATGTACAACAAGACTTTACCGGTTGAGCAAGTAGCACCTCAAAAGGATACTTTACAAGACACATGTTGTCCAGAGGATCTTGACAAGGCAACTGCCCTTCGGAAGCGAAGGCATACATGTTATTTGTCCTCTAGTTGCCCGTGTTTCTTCGGAACATCTCTCAGCTAATTTCAAGAGGTTTATGGCAAGACTGTCAGCCATAGAGATCATGTGCACATATCAGGAGGCCATGCGAGACTATCATTGGCATCTGGTTATGGAGGAGGAAATGGATGCACTCCAGTCAAGTAACACATGGAGTTTGGATACAGCCCCAACAGTGGCTTCTATGGTTCGTTGCAAATGGGTCTTTACAGTGAAACAGAAAGCAGATGGTAGTATTGGCTAGTGACTACCAAGCTAGCCTTGTGGCATGTGGGTTCACAAACACATACATATGGGGTGGACTATCAGGATACTTTTCCCATGTGGCCCATCATTCTACACTCAGGATCCTCCTCTCCAGTGATATGGGACTGGTCATAAACGCAAAACGAACCGAGACCATCATAAAATCCGAATCGACAAAACAAGACCAATGGAATCGACCATTCGTCAATCGGAGATCGTTTGGTATTTTAATTTCATAAAATTTAATCCCAAACCGAAACCGAACTCGAAAATTTCGGGCATTCAAAATCCGATCAGAAGCATACCAATATTGTACTCATATTGACCGTCATCCTGAGACAATCGAAACAAGATATTTCACGTCAAAATATGATAATCGAGTCTCTTATACGTGGGACTTTTGTTTTCCAAAAAAATATATATCTATATATACATATAATAAAATGCATTATATATAAGAATTATGTTTTTATTTTTTTGTGATGTCATGGATGACAAGCATACAGATAGGTTACTCTAGGACGAACTGTGGTTATTGCATATGGGACTCATTCCCCAATTATAGGACAGGGGGAGATTAGTTTGACACCCTCCATGCATTTACAGAATGTGTTGCATGCTCCTGACTTCTCTATGAACACGTTATCTATCAGTTAGATTACGAAGGACTTACATTGCCGGGCTATTTTTGACATATCTTCTCTTGTATTTCAGGACATCCTTACGGGCAAGGTGATTGGGTGTGGCCGTGGGCAAGGTGGCCTCTATCGCTTAACTCGAACTATGTATGTTGGCATTTCTTCCCTTTCTGTTGAATATGTTTCTCCCTTCATGTGGCACCTGCGCTTTGGTCATCTCCCGCTCTAGAAAATACGTTGTGTTCTACCTCAGATCTCTCCCCACTCGTCCTTTCAATGTGAGGCTTCTCAGTTGGGAAAGCATCATCGATCTACCTTTCCCAGTCGTTAGAGTCGGAGAAGTAGCTCCACTTTTTAGTTGTTTCATATAGATAACTGGGGTCCCAGTCATGTTCCTGATCATCAGGGACATAGGTTTTATCTTGTTGCAATGTATGATTTCTCTCGGTTGTCTTGGGTATTTTTATTAAAGAATAAATCTGAAGCTGGAGATGTTATCAAAACTTTTTTTCACTGAAGTACGAAATGTGTTTTCTTCTTCTGTGAAATATGTGAGAACTGATAATGCCTTGGAATTATGTACCCATACTCTTTCCAATTATTTTTCTACCCAAGGTATTATTCATCAGACATCATGTGTCTATACTTCCCAACAAAATGGTGTTGTAAAGAGGAAGCATCGTCGTTTGCTTGATCTTACAAGAACTCTTCTCATTCAGAGTTGTGCTCCGCATTCTTTCTGGGGTGATGTTGTCCTTACGGCATGTTATCTTATTAATCGCATGCCCTCGTCAGTTTTGGGTGAGAAAATTCCCTTCTCCCTTGTTTTTTCCTGAAAAGGAATTGTTCTCACTTACTCCTCGTGTGTTTGGCTCGGTCGCCTTTGTCCACAAATTGTCTCCAGGGATCGACAAGCTCTCTCCTAGAGTTGTCAAATGCATCTTTGTTGGGTAATCCATAACACAAAAAGGGTACAAATGGTTTGATCCAATGCGCATTAAGTATTATGTTAGTGTTGATGTCACATTTTTCGAGTCTGTGATGTACTTTTCTCCTACAGGTAATCGATTGACTTCTTCAGACATAGATGATGACATATACATGCCACCGCCACCATCACCTCCTTCACCTCCACCACCATCACCTCCCTCACCACTACCGCCGCCGCCGCCACCACCTACGGTCCCAGATCCACCATTACCACATCATTATACCCGCGGGCCTACTTCTGCTCATGGTCACCGCACATCATCTAGCACGCATGAGGTATGTTCTGAAAATACAGTTTCCAATGATAGGTCTAATGGTCTACCTGAGCAGGATTCGTTATAGGAGACAGATGTGGAGGTTGTTGATTTCGACTTATTGCGCTTCGAAAACAGAAGCGTAGCTGTACGTCATATCCTATAGCATCTACGGTCTCCTTTGATCACTTGGCAATTTCAGAAACTTTGCAGTTGCCTTATCTGTCGTGGCCATTCCACGGAATTATCAAGAGGCTTTGAAGGAGGGTAGGTGGCGTTTAACAATGGAGGAAGAGATGGTTGCTCTTCAGTCGATAGGTACTTGGAGCCTCGTCCCAGCTCCCACAGGAGGGTTTATAGTAAGCTGTAAATGGATTTTTACAGTCAAGCAAAATGCAAACGGTAGCATCGACAGGTACAAGGCACGCCTGGTTGCACGAGGTTTTACTCAAACATACGGGTGGATTATCTTGACACATTCTCACCAGTTGCTCGTCACTCCACCTTACGGATTCTTCTCTCTGTTGTCGTAGTTCGAGATTGGCCCCTGTTTCAATTGGATATCAAGAATGCGTTCCTGTATGGTGATCTTCAAGAGGAAGTCTACATGCAAAGGGGAGTATTCACAGGTGTATAGACTTCATAAGGCAATTTATGGCCTTAAGCAGAGCCTTAGAGCTTAGTTCTAGAAGCTCTCAGACTTGTTTGAGAAACAAGGGTTCAAAGGATCGAATGCAGATCACTCCCTTTTTATAGAGAAAACATCCAGATGTATGACTGTTATTACGGTGTATGTGGATGACATACTTATTACAGGAGATGATATGTGGAGAATAAAAAGGGCAAATAAATTTCTGACTCGTGAATTTGTCACCAAGGATCTAGGAGCTCTTAGATATTTTCTGGGATTGGAGTTTGCCAAAAATCAACAGAAAATCAACAGCTCGATGTATGCTTCGATGTAGACCAACAACTACACCCATGGATCCAGATATCTTCATAAATCAACAGTGGGACTTGTGATGACTCAGAGAAAATATGATACTGACCTGCTAAGTGACACAGGTATTCTTCGATGCAGTAGACCAGCAACTACACCCATGGATCCAAGCATGAAGCTCTATGATAACGAAACTGATGAGGTTGATAGGAAAAGATACATGGAACTAGTTGGAAAGCTTCTTTATGTTACCATTACGAGACCCGATATTTCGTTTGCAATCAGTCGGGAGAGTCAATTCATGGAACAACCTCATCTGGTTCATATGGATGCAATACAAATGATACTAAGGTATCTTAAATCATCTCCATGAGCAGGATTGCTATTCAAAAAGGGTAGCTCTATTACTATGTCAGCATGTGCAGATGCAGACTATGCAGGATGCCCCAATTACAGGAAGTCCACCTCTGGATTTGCTATATTTGTTGGAGACTCACTGGTCTCATGGAAAAGTAAGAAGCAAACTGTTGTTGCTAGATCTAGTGTTAAATCTGCGTATAGAGTTATGGCACAAGCATATACAGAGATGATGTGGGTTCGAGCAGTCCTAACTGACTTACACATAGATGTACCTATCCCCATGTCGCTAGAATGCGACAACCAGGCTGCCTTATTTATTGCTAATAATCTTGCATTCCACGAGAGGACAAAACATATTGAGGTTGATTGCCACTATATACGTGACATGATCCAGAAAGGCTTCATTTCTACATCTCATGTCAGCTCAGGGGACCAAACAACAGACATTTTCACTAAAACCCTACTTAGAGGGTCCTTCCAGAAGTGTTCGTCCAAGCTGAGCATAATAGATATTTATACTCCATCTTGAGGGGGAGTGTAGAGATATATTTCATATTCATGCATCGTTTATATAATTTTCTGTTCTTCTGCCCATTGTAGGTAATTAACCCATAGGTCACTCCTTATATAAGAGAGCCTAGAGCCCAAGGAATAAAGACCTCTTTCGATTTTCCCAATAAAATCAAAGGAGATTTGGTTGGAGCTCGGCCTTGAATGGATAGACATCTCGAACTAAGCCAGCTTCTGGGAGTCCATCTTCGATGCATGGTTTCTTCCCAACTTTTCTCTTTTTTGCCTCGTTGTGGTATAGGCACTTTGGCGTTCTAGAAAATGGTATCATTTTCCATACTGAAAGATTTCATATAGAAAATGATCTTCGTCATGCTAGAACTCTCCTCGAGTCATTACTCTTATAAGTTGCTCTTTTTCTTAAGGGTTTTTATCAGTTGTGCCCCTCTGAGATATCGCAATTTCAGTTATGCCCCTATCTTTTTGGTAATATTAGTTGTACCCCTCACTTCTTGCCAATATATCACTTGTGCCCCTCGAGTTAGTTGTTGTCCATCTCCAACACAAACGGACGTTAATTTAAGGACACAATGAGAATTACTTTTAAAAATTTGGCTGAAAAGTCCCGGCATTCTTCTTCCTCCTCCCACATCCTCTTCATCCCCTTCTCTTCCTCCTTACAGCCTCCTACTCCTCCACCAGCCAGCCCCAGCCCCTCCTTGCACCTCCTCCCCCGCCCCCAGGTGTGCCCTCCGCCTCCGCACCTCCCCCAGGCCGCCTCCGCCTCCTCCCCCGCCCTGAGGTGCGCCCTCAGGGCCTGCACCGCCCCCCGCACCTCCCCCCGCACCCCCTCCCCCCGTCCCCCTCGCCCCCTGCAACCCCGCACCCCGTACCCCCTCCCCCGTCGCCATCACCCCCCGCACCCCCTCCCCCTGCACCTCCCCCCCCTCCCCCCGCACCTCCCCCCCCCCCTCCTAACTCGTAAAAAATAATACACCAAAAATGGTGTTCAATGGAAACTGTAAATAATAACCTATATCAATAATCTAACCTAATGGGTCAGGGACTGTATTGACAACTCCCCTGATCAGCTCCAGTTATTTCTCCAAAGGAATGTTAATATCCAGTCTGCCGAAACACCGGATCCAGTAGCCAATATAACTGGAAATAAATTGTGCAGCATATTGATCAAATCCACAGTGTCACGAATAAAGGATGCAAACTTTCGATTCCAGTATGAAGCATATTTGAGGTAAATAAGACGCTGGCACAAAAAATTTTTGACTAATTGATTCATAAAAATTCATCAAAAAATTTAATAAAATTTTACTGTTTGATCTGTAATGAGTGATATATCTGTTAAAATGCAAAAATTTTAGAGATTCGATGGATGCATTAAGGTGTCACTAAGAGAGAGAAATTATGAAGACAAAGGAAGAAGAACAAATGGAGAAGGAACAAGATGAAGAAGAAGTCTGGACAATAATACCCCTCTTAACTACACCAAGATTTGGAAAAACCATGGTTAAGTCAACTCATTGACGGTCAATCTGACGAAAGGGCACAAATGATACCGGAGAAAGAAGTGAGGGGCACAACTGATATTACAAAAAGATAGGGGCATAACTGAAATTGCGATATCTCAAAGGGGCACAAGTGATAAAAACCCTTTTCTTAATAAACCCGAGGCGAGCACCTTGGAGTGGTCCACTTTTTTTACTAAAAAAAAGTTTTTGCCACTTCAATCAAATGCAGAAGAACGGCACATGTCTTGAGTCCCTTATGCTAGTGCATTTGGGAGCCGTATGTATGTCAAGATATGCACAAGATCAGATATCACTCACGTTGTGAGCACGGCTAGCATATTCATGGGAATTCTAGGGAAGGAGCATTTGGCAAGCATTCAAACATCATATTTTCAATATTTAAGAGGGACATATGATAGGCTTCACCTATGGAAGTGATGATTCAGAATGACCGGTGGCTAGAAATTCAGATTCAATCTATGATATTGTATATATTAATGGGAGATCAATGACAGCCTATGTCTTTACTTTAGAGAAATCTATCATCTAGTATAGACTATAGAGGTAGTCTATGGTGTAGACAAAAGCGGCAAACGAAGGTACCTGATCAAAAGCTTGATTAAAGAGCTCGATAGAAATAGGTCCAAGCTTTTTTTTTGATGAAAAAGAGGGTGAACTCCCGAGGTGGGGGTCACCGCAGTAACTATTTCATTAAAACAAGAAATAGGCCCAAGCTATTGTATGATGTGACAATCTTAGCACAATATGCCTAGCAAAGACTAGGCGTGTCATAAGAGGACCGAGTATATTGGTGTCCCTTATCACATTATTCCTTCTGAGAAAAGGATCAAGGTGAAAAAGGACGGCATAGTGGATAATTAGGCTGATATGGTTTCCAAGACAGTCAGTGTAAGCAAGTTCAAACATTGTCTGGACTTGCTTATTGTCAATGACTTGATTGTTAGCAGTATCCACGTGGAGGGAAAAGTGACAGTAGAGACTAGGTGTTCTATTATCTGATGTTTCAGTTCAAGGAGAAGATTGTTGCTAGGACTTGAATCCTAATTGATTCAGATCCATCCGGATTCCAATTGATATGAAGAACCTTCCAACAGAATATTCATCCAGTTTCCAACTAATTGGTGATTTGAGATTCCATCGGGACATCAACTAATTAGAGATCCCTCTAGTTGTGTCTTGATTAGGTGATACACATCTATGGAGGCACTATATAAACTCAATAAGGTTAGAGTTCTGGATCATCCAACGTACTTCCAAATCTTCCACCATATTGAGACTCCATGAGGTCCAGCATCGTCGGGTGAACCTCGTAAATCTTGCATTGAGGTTATTTCCTTGCATGCTTATATGTGTATTCGTTTTTCTCTCTCGCTTCCGGTAAGTGCAAAAAACCATATGAATCCAAAAATTAAAGAGAAGGAACAGTCGGAGGAATGTAAGAGGTCAGGTGGTATATAAGTTAGTCCAGGTCGGTGAGAAACATGGCCCTGGAACAACCTAACAAACTCCATCAATCAAGAAGGTTTTTTATAGGTGTAACAAACTCTCCAGGATGTCTACTTCAAAATCTTCCCCAAAATAAAACGTGCATACGCACTAAGCCATTATAAACAACACTGATGTTTCTGTTAAGAGGTCAAGGTTGACAATTCCAGCCTAACACCCCTAAATACCCAAACAAAAAAATGAAAAAAAAAACGACATTCCCAGTGCTTCTAGAAAGCATCAAAACGGAAACAAAAATTACCAATATGGAAGGAAGCAAAAAGTTGCCTGCTGATCCTTTCGAGAGTTTCAGAAGAGTCTGTAGCAGCAGGAATCTGCACGTGAAGTTTTAAAAATAAAAAAGAGGCATAATTACGTATTTTAAGAACCCAACATCTTACTGTTAATGAGCGACTCATATTTTTGCATTGACCACATCCCATATACTTCGTAGGTTCCTCAGCACCATCCATTCTTTTCTTGACCTAAAAATTGTTTCAGCAACAAAAGGTTACAATTATATCATGCCATATATTCAAAGAGAGCCCTTCTATTAGACGGTTCATATTCTTCCTTGCATGGCAACTCAAGCTTAGCAGTCACCATCATTTGTTAAAAAATACAAAACAATGTCAAAAGAGATATCAAGACACCACATGATCAAAAGAGCTAAAGAAAAGAGACGTCCCTATGAACCAACCTTGAGAGTGATGGTGCGTCCTCTCATGCCACAGCCCAGCAACCTTAGAGAAACTTCCTCACAGAGATTTTTTAGAAACCTTCGACACTGAAGTTGCAAATGCCAAATTAGCCATCAATTAGGTACTAATAAATAAAAGAAATATGATATAAATGTTTACATCATTCATTTCCTTGAATCGCACGCCCCAATTTACTTCAGCGCCAACAGACTTTGTTTCCTGGTTATATAAATGGGGGAGAAACATACTTTAGGAATATCATATAAAGGCAGATGACAAAATAAGACAACAATGAAGATGTTACCATTGAACGACAATAAAATACCCAAACAAGTAAAGTTACCCAAATTGACAGATGATTGTCGGCGTGAGACTCCTTGTCCGTTCTCCATCAGTGGGACAGCTAAACTAATTTGTGGCAACTACAACCGGGAAAGTAAGAGTATTTGCCTATCTATTCTTTTTCTTACATTTTTTGTATTATTTTTAGGGAAGCAAATATAGTTCCCGCTTCATTCCCACCTTAAAGTGTGAAGTTTGAAGTCCACGACGCACATGATCTGTTGCCGGCTTCAGTGCAAGTTACTTCACTGGATAAGAGGTCTGCTTGCAGTTGATGCTTTGCAGTTGACATACCCACGATTTTGTTCTTGACTAGATATTTCCAAAAATTTCACCAGATGCTTTCACTCTCATTATTTCATTTTACTCCTATGGCCATGAATTAAGTCCTTTTCTTTTTCTTTAACTTTGTAAACAGGCTTTCACACCACATCCTACGGGTCCTTCTTAGGGTAGAAGGACGAATACAATTTCCTTCTTTTAGCAAAAAAAGGTCGACAAAATAGATACTATCAACAGGAAGCTGCATACAAGACAAATCAGACAACCCTCACAACGTGGTCAACATCGACGATGTCAAATCCAGATAAAATAAGAAATTGTTTACTTTGGAGATCATGCAGGCACCGTATTTCATGCCCAACAAAGACAAGGTAATCAGAGATTTCATTCAGGTTAAAAGGACTCAGTTGGGAAATAATTTTCATCTGTCCGACGACCAGAAACAGCAATAGGCATATATAGGAAACTTCAGAGCTCAGCGATTGTGCTTTTCGTAGCATGTATCCTAAGTATGCTCATACTCGTAAGAACATTTGGGTCGACTACCATGGGCATCACCACATCCGCTGCTTGCACGACCTTTCGCACTGGACGGGAAATTGCTATAACAAAAGCAGTATCGGAACCCTGTGCAGAAGGAACTGCGATCTGACTAAGATGGCTCAAGGCCTCCTCAACATGAGGAATGACTGTGAGCAACCGATTCACGGCTGAATCAAATATCGGGTCAAAACCCAATGAAAACACCAACCATCGGTGCATCCATGTATGTCTTATGCTCGAACCGATTGCCTACAGGATAGTAGCTCTTCAGCTTCTTGAACATGTCCTTCATACTTTGAGTAGTAGTCATGAAGAGGACGTCCAGAAAGAGACTCCCCACATATCCTTAGGGGCTTGTTTGGTTACCAGGTTACCCCGGGGTAACCTGTGTTTACCCCCCTGCATTCCTAAGTTGGAATTCCATCACAAACCAATGTGACATCACATTCCTCATTCCAACCCTCTCCAACCCTCCTAACCATCCAAACAGCTACTATTCACAACAGGTTACTCCAGCCCAACCCAACCCAGTTACCAAACATGCCATCGACGTCTTCTTGTATAGAAACTCGTAGGCTATTTCCGGGATCAATGTCCCAGAAAGCCACACCTTGGCTAATGCAATATCCTTTTTCCAGGACACATTTTCGTCGAACTTCTCCATGGGATTTGTCTACTTCAGGACATGCACATTGTCATGAGCCTCCATGATGCTCATGAACTGTATGCCCCTAGTTGGTCCCATTCATCTTGGTGGTCAGGTCAGGGGACTTTTTCCCATTTGCATCAATTGGTATCAGAGCATGGCCTATAGATCGTCCCCACGATCTGACGATCCTCTCAGACCTTCACGTAGGCGTAATGTCAGAGCATCCCATTCAACAAACCATCCAATATGGACCGAGGACGAAAAGGTGTTGTCTATGATGCTCCAGATTCAGTTGAATCTACAAAATCTGTTAAAGTCGTTGAAAGATCCAACGATTATCAAGCCTCTAAAACAACAATCGGAGAAAGCCGTCCCCGCGGTTATTGTCCAGGAGGTCTCTCACCCACCCCCACCCTTGTTTTCGATGCCATCGACAATCGCAACCCTCTCACAGTTCCCCAAGCATCCCCTGCACCATCCCTCAGCCTCAGCCTCGCCACAATCCCTCTTACATCGCCGAAACACCATCTCCAGCCTCGCCACCGTCACCACCTCGCATCCTCCGCACCACAAATCGCCTCCAGCGTTCCACAATGCCCCTTCAACTTCCCCTCAGCACCATTGTCAGTCTCCGACAGAACCCCTCGACGCCGCCCTTCACCACAGGTTGCCTCGTGTGCCCTTCCTTGTGGTCGCTCTGACTTCCGCCATGGCTCCAGCATGCTGCTCAACACATTGCACGACCCAGGTTGCCCTCACCCCCGCCATCACACGTATGGTAGCCATCGCTGCCTCATATTCCCACCTTGTTGTCGTCGACGTCAAATGTGGAGGAATAAAACCCTAACAAGGGTATTTCTTTTCATCTCAATGAGATTCATATCCCATAAAAAAGGAGATAATTGGCTCACTTGAAAATATTATAAGAACCCCCCCCCCCATTAAAATTTTGTCTAAAGATTAAAGGATTATACATATGGATGGGCTTTTATTTAAGTGAAGGGGTATAAAAATTTTAGGCACACCCTCCAATTGAGAAGAACTACAAACGTAATGTTGAATTGAGAAGGAAAGACATGAAATTGGAGCAACTTGTTCCACGAATTCAACAAAACTTCTCCGATACCATGATAAAAAAAAGTCACTTATCAGGAGATGAGTTTTTCGATGCGGTGGAGAGCTGATGCATAGTGAAATAAATAAATAGGGTTTAATCTCCGCATGTTTAATTAGAGTCATTTTTATTTTCGGTTAATTGAGTCGTAATTTTATTTTAAATAAAGAGATCGCATGTGATCTCAAATCAAATTAGTTAGTCGGTTATATTTAGTGGCTAGTCGGTTAGAGATATTTAGAGTCCAAATAAGGATTTTATCTTGTTTTATCTCATTTATCTCTCCCTCTCCCTCTCCCTTCTCCCTCGATGCGATCTATGTGCTTCTTCTTGTCCCAAATCCCTCGCAACTGACGAGTTTTCTCTTCTCACACCCTACGTTTTCTTCCACCAAATGTTTTCCACCACCAAATTTCATATTTTTCACCATTGCAATTCTCATTTGCATCAACTTGATCAGTCTCTAACAAAATGAACTGATGCTCACGATGTCGGACACATGGGATTGCTCTGTTGTCACCTCTTAAGGAAAATAAAAGGCCACAATCAAAAATAAATCGTATCAATATGGATCTAGGAAAACATCAAGAAGGAATGTTGGCATAGATCTAATACCACACGACCTACATATGCAATGGGAAGTCCAAGTGATTCGAAGATCAATATAAAACCAAAAAGTCACCATACTGATCCAGGAAACACAAGATGTTGCGTCAGGATGCACCAAAGATGCTCGACGGACATAGGTAACGTCGTTGGCGCATGAACTCGTAAGTTGTATTTTTTTCTGTGGATGGCAATAGCCCATGTGAAAACTGCACAAGAAGTTTGGGAGGGGATGGATATGAGTGTGGGATTTTAAAAAGAGCATGGACAGTCTAGGATCGTGGGATTTTAAAAAGAGCATGGACAGTCTAGGATCATTACTCGGATACCATATTTGAAAATTAGGAACTGAGCAGCTTTATAAATATGAAGAGCCCTTGGATCTTTTATATATGAGAAAACCCAAGGGCCAAATCCGATGAGAACTACACAAAAGTAATAAGCTGGATATAGCAAATATGCTTAAAAGGATAATCAAATCTCAACAATCACGCATTCCAAACAATAAGCAGCAATTTTCTCTTCTCTCAAACCACCAATTCTAGTACAAAATTTGCAAGATATCAGAAATCAACCTGTACTGATTCAACCATTCGGTTGTCAATTCCTCTGCAATAACTCCATAGCATATCACCTGTCTTTGATCCAAAATCTTTTTGCAAAAGATCCTGCAATTACAGATTCACTGGTAAGACCTCTTTTTAAACCAACTGAAATACAATAAATACAGCAACAAGAAGCTAGATTAACCTAAAAACATAATATTAAACACTATAGAAGGAAACTAAAGCGACCAAATCATATATGAGAGAACCATGTTCAAATTAGAACCAGGCAAAACTCTTATTCAACTCATTATCTCATCTTAAACATCTAAATACAAGGAATTTCATGCACTAGCCAGAAATCTAATTATATAACATAGGTTGAGACAACTGTAATTATATCTGCCGAAAATTCATGCAGCAGGCATGACAATTCCAATCTGAATCAAGTCAATAACAATAGCAAACATACAGAAGCTACTCAAAATACAAGTTCCATACAACCATGGAAGGCCGTATCGCGATATATCGGTATCGACAGGTCACCGATGTATCGCCGATATGTCCGATATCGGATATCGACAGGCAAAAAAGGCGAGATTCGGTCCGATGTCGGCGATATGGCGTCGATATATCGCCGATATATCGGTATCGACATGGTACCGATATCGATACCGATATCGATATGTCCTTCCATGCATACAACATAGCCAAATCTTTCGATTGGCGGTACACCAACTACACGAAATAAGGGCATCAAATCTACACAGGCCAGAAAAGACCTCAATTACTGAATAATGAAAGGCATCATATTTGAAGATATAGTGACAAAAGCCATTAGTAAGCTTTCAACTGGTGTCTCAGTCCCAATCACCCATCTAGAAATGGCTAGCATCCCCCCAATTAGCAGGAAACAGCTGCAAATGAATTGTTTTGTTTCCAATGTCCATAATTGCATAAATAAACATGGACTTACCATCCTAAATGGTATTGTAATTGAATAGTGGCTCTGAACCTACTGATTAGTATTCAAAGTATTGCACTTTTCTAGAGGATGAGTGAGAGAGAGAGAGATGAGGGCTGGACACAGGTCCAGAGGCGACGTCAAGCTCCTCTCCAGAGAAGACCTCCTGCCAGGAGGGATCTTGGATGGCGGCAGAAGGGTGGCTGTCTGTGGTGCAGTGGGACAGATCATTGGGTGCGCAACTGCCGCGAACCCGTACGTTGCTACGTATGCGAGAGATTTTGTCACCGGAAGGCTTCATGCTTGGAAATCAAGGTTTGGTGCCCCAAGATTCCCTATTCTGGAGACCAAGTGCAGGAAAAGGACCTATTTCTAGTTGGGATCGAGAGAAGCGAGGTTTCATTCTTATCGGATGTGACGTCTGATAATGGAATGGCATTGGGATGCAAGTTTGCAGGCAATATTGTCAAGCTTGAAGGTCCTACAGTGCTTGCCAGGAGACTAAGCTCAGCAGATGTGAAGAAGCTGTTAGCGTTGGGATATGCCGCGAAGTCTATGTCGCATTAAAGGTCATCGAAGTTTCGTGATGGAGTACTACTTGTTCAACCTATTCATTGTTTGTGGGTTCAAGGTATCCCGTTGTTGTATCGCTCTTTGTTGGAGTATATGCGTCACAAGTAAGATGGGTAAATGGATCCTTCTCAGATCCATTTACCACATCCAGAGTTTAGTCCCACATCTACCAGTGGCCGCACTTGGAGAGTAGAGCATGTGGAGGCTATATAAGAAGGCCCAGACCTCCTGTATCCAATGAGAAAGTGCAATGCAACATATGGCCCTTTGAGTCCTTTTCCCGTAGTTTCATCCCGCTCCTTAGGGAGTAGGGTTCCACGTAAACTCCGTATTCTTAATGTTTATTTTCTATCTCTGATATTCGCTTCCGCATTCTTTATTATCTAACATGGTATCAGAGCGGTCGATTCTCGAGGAATTTATGTTTTTTTATTCGATAGTTAGTTCTTGATTATTGTTGAAGATTTGTTCGTGCAGATTAGTTGTTCAAGATTCGTCCAAGGATCGAGAAATTCTAGGGTTTTTTTAGAAACCCTAATTTCTGCATATTATTGACGATCATCATCGACAAGAGGGTTCTGCGGTTTGCTTTCTAGGGTTTCTTTGGAAACCCTAATCATGCATCAATGATTATAGTCTCCCCACGGCGAGTCCCTCGATGCCCTTCTCGAAGCTCCAGGAGGAACATCTCACCCTCCAGGAAACTCCCATCCAGCATCTCTCAGGAGGTCTTCTGCTCCATATCCAGTTCGCCAGCGGTCCTCGGGATCGTTTCTTTGAGATCTATTTGGGAAGAGATTCTTTTAAATATCTTGTTCTAGGGTTTTCTGAAACTCTAGATATGTACGGTTGTCATTGACAAGAATCTGATCGGATACAAATCTCCACACGAAAGATGGAATTTTCTGTAAACCTAATATTGATGGCGTCGAATCCAGATCTCCAGAGGGAAGGTCAGTCATCATCTCATATTCACTACATCAGGCACCCTCAGCCGAGCGATGCCTCAAGTCACCTTCCAGATCTCAGGGTGATGCCCTCTCGCCCAAGCCCAACGCTAGTGCACGAACTCGATGGAGGCACAACTCCTTCCAATTGTGACTCTCCGTCTCCAGAGCATAGGGTTGGCTATTGAGTCACGGCTCGATGAGCCAGGCTCGGGCTCGGCTCGATAAGGGATAGTGAGCCTGGCTCATTAGGCTATTGAGCCGAGCCCGAGCCAGAATTTTGGGCTCGATAGCTTAACGAGCCGAGGCTCGGCTCGATAACTCAATAAGGGGCTCGATAAGGAATATATATATACATATATTATTTATATATGTATATATAATACAAATAAAATAAAATTATCCCTTTGCAATTTTCCCTCCACTAACTTTGACCCTCCCACGAGTCATGAGTCATGACCCAATTCTCAAATCCCATTCCCGCCCACTTGTAATTTAGTGATTTTTTTTATAAGCAAATATAATGTTACTATATATATTATAATTAAGATTTTATACACAACTTTAATAGTGACTCACTAGTAAGGAACATGGTCTTGGATAGAGCAGGTCTCAAGTTCAAACCCGTACAAAACACTTTTCCACCAAAAAGTACCCATTTTCCATAACGAGCTCAACTTGGGCTCGAGCCTAGACCAGGCTCGATAAGGAGCTCGGGCTCGGTAAGGGGCTCGGCTCGAGCCTTATCGAGTCCGAGCCAGCTCGATAAGGGCTCGCGCTCATCGAGCCCGAGCCAGCTCAGCTGGGCTCGAACGAGCCCGAGCTCGAGCCCGAGCCTAGCTAGGCTTACCGAGCCCGAGCCAGAGCCCGAGCCAGGCGCTGGCTCGGCTCGTTGGGCTCGATAGCCAGCCCTACGAGAGCAGCAGCGACCCCTCAAGCACCTCCTCTCCTGCTCCAGTTCGTGCAGATCTTGCATGGAACCTTCCACTTCCAGCCGATTCCCGCAACGGCACGAGTTCTTCCCTCTCCAGCAAGCGAAAGCAGTGGCGACGCTCCCCTCCCTCTCATCTACTGCAGGCGGCGACCCCTGCGAAGCCCCTCTAGGGATGCACACTCCAACGACGATGTCGTTCCTCTGCCATCTCTTTGCTCCAAGCAGTACCCTTACTCCAAGCGATGTCGAACCCTCCTTCGGCGATCCATCTTTCCTTGGCGGTGACAGCGACAACTAAGAAGAGCCCCTAATGGGGCGGCAGTCTTCGAGTGAAGGGTTCCCAAGTGGGAACCCTAAATAAAGACCCCAAGGTCGTCGGGTTTTTATTTTAAAAAAATCTCCTTCGGTTGTAAAGACTCAAATAGGCCAAAAGAAAATTAAAAAAGGAGAGAAGAGAGAAGAAGGCCCCAAAAATAACATGTTTAAAACAAAAGAGGTGGACTTTTAAAAAATGAAACGGGTACAAAAAAAGAAGGGAGTTTGCTAAAAATGAAATTTCGTAAAAAAAAAGGCCATACAAAAAGAATCCGTATAAAAAATAATTGAAAAAAATTGAGAAGAAAGGCCAAAAAAAATTGAGATCGGCTTATGTGATGTTTCGTTTCACATGTCCTTGTCTTCTCCCAACTTGGTCGACGTCGTTGTTTTCCGACAAGTATGGGAGAAAGGGGGAGTACTGTCTAGAGTCATAGGTAAGATTGTCAGATTCTCCAGATTCAGAGTCTTCATATTCCAGAGGCCATACATATTCTCAAATTCTAAAGTTTTTTAGTTCCAGACTCGACGATCAAATTCTGAGTCCTCAGTCAGATGTGCACATGTTTGCCATCATTGTTTCTGATCCTCATCTTTTGTTTTAGGTCTCAGAGTTTTCATGTGCCGGAGTAGAGATCTCATTCTCTATGCCACATAGGCTAGGGTTTTCATGTGGTTTCAGAGGGACTCCAGAGTAGAGATCCCATTCTCTGAGCCAATATGGGAGAGACCCAATTCTCCGACGAGGAGACTTTTCAATCCCTACTCCAGCGACCGTGGACTCCGACGAGGATATCTCCACGGCTTTTTCAGTTCAACCATTTCAGAGATGGAGCAGTTGTCCACATGATGTGGCGGGCCACAGTTCTCCAAGTGGAGACTCATTTTCAGTTGCAGTGACTTTGACAGTCGCAGTACAGAGCACATGCTCTCTGACAAGGAGATTCAGTCTGACTCACACTCTCGTCTGTTTGTTCCTCCTCACCTGCACGGCATGAGAAGCAACGTCCTCGACAGCATTGTGTGTGTTGAGTTGATATTGTATGTAGTGTCTCGTATTGTGAGTTTGAGATTTCTTTCAGTTTATCCAAGCTGAGCATTGCATGCTCCAGCTTGAGGGGTTGTGTTGGAGTATATGCATCATATGTAAGATGGGTAAATGGATCCTTCCAAGATCCATTTCCTACATCAAGAGTTTAGTCCCACATCTACCAATTGTGGCATGTGAAGAATCAGTGAGGGTTATATAGGAAGCCCCATACCCTTTATTATCAGTGAGAAAGTGCAATGCAACATATGGCCCTTTGAGGTCTTCTATGTAGTTTATTCCTGCTCTTTAGGGAGTAGGGTTCCACGTAAAATCATTTGTTCTTACTGTTTATTTTCTATCTCTGATATTCGCTTCCGTATTTTTTTATTTTATAAAATGGTATCATAGGGTGTAGGGCTTCTCATATAGCCCTCACTGAGTCTCCACACCCCACAACGGGTAGATGTGGGACTAAACTCTAGATGGGGTAAATGGATCGTGGATGGATCCATATACTCACATTACAAATAATGCATCCAACAATCTTTGAAGAAGATCGGTGAGATATTGTGTTCGATCACCAAGGACAGGGAATCAATCTCTGATGGGCTCGATGTCGACCAACGATCAGAGGTGATTATTCTGGTGGACGAGGTTGATGTCGCGACACCAACAAGGAGTTTCATTACCAAAGAGGGCCATTGCCTACTGCTAGGAATCTCTGTCCACGATGGGTTGGCAGAGGCACGTGGAGTATCGTTGGGATCGTCGGAGATGTGGTCGATGGTGGCACAGCAAGCAATGCAGGCGCCAACGGTTGGCAAAGGGATGCCAAAGATGGAAAGCAAACCACCTCCAGATGTTGCTGCAAATTCGATATTAGACTTGTACGGCGATAAATGCAGGTTTCAAAAAGAATCCTTCTCGAGAGATACGATAGGGGCTCTCTCGGCCTTTGCGACTCCTTCCTTCGTTGAGGTGGTTTTGAATAGCATAAGAAGGCTCGAAGCACTGCTTCCCAACTCTTCGAGACCATCCTTTCTCGGGAACCTGAGTCCTACTCCAGTTCCTCTCTTACAGGACCCGAAGGCAGCGTTATCCCATGACCCGACAATGCCTATCCTGATGATAATGGACTCAAGGTTCAGGAAAGCGGTATGCGTATGCGTTCGGACTGGTCACCGAATACTGATTAAGTGGTATGCGGGGGCATATGCGGGGTATATGCGGTTCTAAGCGTTTTCTAATTTTTAATTTAAAAATAAAAAAATATCTATGAATAACATTACCACTGAAGTTATATATCTAAGTGGAGTTAAAGAAGATCTAAGAAAAACGATTCATGTTAGATGGGTGTGCATATATACTTTTAATTGTCTCATATTTAATCACAAAAAAACATTTACCATAAAAACTTTACATTATATGATTCGTAACAAAACTTCAATACACATGCATGCACTACACGAGCAAAACCTCAATCGGCATATCTAAAAAATATTCGACGATACATTGCATATACACGTGAAAATAATACATGAGAAAAACATAAAACATTGCATATACATAATGGTATAATGCATTGCAATTGTATAGAAATGCATGTCATATTCTAACAATTGAATGAAGAGGCAGAGTTACAGAATTAAATACCTGAATGAGAAGATTGAAAAGTTGGAGCTGCTGGAGCAGTATGCGGGGCATATGCGAGATATGCGGGGCATATACGGGCTGCATATGCGGGGAGGGCACATAATGCACCGATTCAAGTAACCGGTGCGGTCTGCATGCCGCACAGGCATATGCGGCCGCATATGCGGCCCGTGCGGCCGATTTAGTGAACACTGATAACACCTAACCCGATGATTGTGGCAGACTCGATTAAGGAGATGATAACACTTGACCGAAATAATGTCCTTCCAAATACAACGGCTCTAATTGTTCCAGCTCCGGTAGGGTTGGTGGATTCGAAAGGTGCTGGAGAACACAATTCTGGATGGGCTTAAGACGGTGGGGACCCGAATGACCGCATCTCATGGAGCTCTTCGGATATGGGCTCAAAAAGCATTTCGACCTCGGATATTCTCTTTCCCGACATGGAAGGCAATGTACTAGAAGATCAAACCCTCGCTTCCCCTCCTCCTATGCAAGGGAACTTCAGCGATAAATCGGTGAGGGGTCGATCATCTCCGATAGGATCTATGTTGGGATTGCGGTTCGGCCCACAGGAAAGTCTGAATCTCCCAGGAGGTGCGGTGCTTGGGAGCTAGAATCTTGGCGGGGAGATTTGGAAGATATTATGTGCTTGTGGTGTAGGCGGCGTCAGTTGAGGCTTCTGGAGCTGCTGGAGAGCAATGAGGGTGTGGAGGTGTTGGCATGATAAGGCGAAGAGTGTTGGTGGGGCAACGTGCGAGACTGCTCCTACAAGGGATAATGCGTAATCGAAAAAGAAGGGGGACACTATCGGGTGCTCTTCTTGGTACGAGGTTGGTCAGGAATTGACGGACTGTTTGGGGGTGATCCCGACTCATAGGGTGGATACCTTGGTTTCTAAATGAAGGTGGTAAGCTGGAATGTCAGGGTATTGGGAAGGCTGGACAAGCGTGTGGATGTAAAAGAACTATTTAGAGAAGCCAGAGCATATATGGTGATGCAACAAGAAACAAAAGTTGCCCAAGGGGCTGAGCTGATTTGGAAAGAGATTGGTGGTTTGACACTAACAACGTTCAAGACGATCAATTAAGATGGCACGTCCGGTGGTTTAGCAGTAGGCTGGGATGATAGCAAATTTAACTTGGTTGGAGATGAATTCAAAGGTAGACATATGTTGACAGTATGACTCGGAAGAATGGCAATTGGGGTGATCACATTGTGATTACTAATGTCTATGGCCCGAGCAATGGTGTGGATGTTCCGGGATTTCTAGACGAGCTATGTTTTGTTAAAAGTACTTTTTCTATGGATCCTTGGCTATTTGGTGGGGATTTCAATATGACTCTCAATCCAGAGGACAAACCACAAATGTGTGGCAGGAATGATGTTGGATCTGCTGAGCTATCTGTTGTGTTTGTGAATTTGAGACTCTTAGTGGTAGACGTTGCGGGCCACAGATATACATGGCGTAACTCAAGATCGAGATCGTGCATCAATCGTTTTCTTCTTTCCAGTGAGGTCATGCTTGCTTTTCCTCTTTACAGGGAATGGGCTTTTCTGAGATCTCATTCTGATCATACACGCCTACCTTAGTCGGTATGGGAAGAAGATCGGTCGTGAAGTTTTTTTCGATTTGAGCACGCTCGGCTGCTGGAAGATGGTTTCAAGAATGCTTGGAGGGATTGTCTTGTGGAGGGATCCGCAACTGTTAGATTGGCATCTAAAATTTTGACACTGCCAAAATTCCTTATGGAGTTCAACAAAAAGGTTCACGATCAAAGACGAGATCGTCGTGCAAGAGCTCAGGCGGAAATTTACAGGTTGGAGAAGCTAAACATGAGAGAGACATAGACTTGCTGAGATTGAGGAGAGAGCGAGGAACGTCCAGGAGAACATTCTAGAGGATACGTAGACAGAATTTGAGTGAAGGCAACGCTCTCGCCAGAAGCGGCTAGGGAGGGAGATGCAAACACATGTTTCTTCCACTCTAAGGCATCAGGATGGAGGAGGCATTCCATCCATGAACTTGAGGCGATTAATGTGGCGGTGCGTGGGGAGCAGCAAGTTCGGAGGTCTCTTCGTGCTTTTTTGTGGATGTTAGCGGAAGAGTTTCTCGTGCTCGTTGTGTCTTGTGTAGAAAAGTTCGACGTATTTTCGAGCCTCGGTTGGTGGCGATGATTGCCCCTTTACGAGGAGGTCAAGAAGGCGATTTGGAGCCTAAATGCATATGGTGCGCGAGGTCCTGACGATCTTCCCGATTTCTTCAATAAGCAACTTTGGGAAATGGTGAGGGGGCATCTTAAAGGTTTAGCAAGAATCAAGCGAGGATAACTTCGATTTTGAGCATTTGAACAAGGTGTTGTTATTTATGTTGCCAAAGAAGGAGGTACACACCAGGATGGAAGATTACATGCCGATTGCTCTCTCCAATGCGATTTTTTTTATAAAAGAGAGGGTGATCTCCCGAGGAGAGAGTCACCGCAACAACTATTTCATTAAAAAGTTTTGGGGTACATTACCTGGCAATCCAAGAGTTATACAACGAACGCATTACAGTGTGCTAAAACATTTTCTGAATAAAAATTTTGATTTTTGAACACCACATCATTTCTCCCTAGCCAAATCGCCCACAGAACAACAAAAGGTTAGGAACAATCAACCGATGAACCGGTCCCCACCGTCCGAACCGACCTCCAGAAAGCGTCTGCCCCGTCCATCGCCACCCACGGTATCCCTGCCTCCTGCCAAACCTCTGCCGACGTCGGGCACTTGAAGAACGCGATTTAACTCATCAACCTCAGGGTGTTAGCTAATCGACTTCGCATTGTTATAAACGACATCATTGCTCCTGAACATATGGCTTTGTACCTGACAGGTAGATGTCAGATGGAGTGGTCATGGCTTTTGAAATTGTCCTCAATTGGAAGAGAAACAATTCAAAGGGTCGATTGCGCTAACTTCTGGGCATCCATACGATCTTTCTGCAAAAATCAAGGTTGTAAAAATCGATAGTCGGTAATCGATCGATTGAGTCACTGACTAAGGATTAATCGGCAGTCAGGCGACGAATCGCATTTAGTCGGGCTTTAACCAATTTCGAATTTTTTTAACTATTTTAAATATAAAAATCCTTTTTATACATATATTATTATATTTTTGCAAAGATTTGTATATTTTTTATACTATCATAATGAAAGAGAAGAAGTGATTGAATGTAAATAAAACATTAAACATATTGGAATACGTTTGCTTTAAAAAGTAAAAAAATATGGTATCTCCAAGCAAAATCGATCGACTAGTTGGCCTAGTCATAAATAGTTAATGCTCGTCGGCCACCCCACCGACTAGACTAGCCGGACCTACTAGTTAGGCCAGTCGGGGGGCTTGTACAACAGTGGTGAAGACTCACATGAAGATAGTTCGAGAGCATTTTCTACTATTTTGGCAATTTGGTACGCTCGGAATGAGCTCCTATTCCAAGGGCAGAATTTCTATTATGAGAATACCATTAAGCATTGTAGGGTTCTGTCTGAATCTTGAACATTTGTACACCGAGTTTCATTGTTAATATAATATTTTAATTTGGTGGTGGGTCCCAGATCGGGATCGCACCCGTCTTTCTCTTCAAAAAAAGTCTTGCACTTTTACAGAAAAAATGCAGAGCCATGTAGATATAGGCAAAGTCTTATTAAATACATCACAAAGTTCCCAAGAGTGTTATGTTAATGGTGTTTGGAAAAAATGAAAACTGTGTCATGTAGAAACAATATTGTCTAGTGAAAACAATTACTATGAAAAAATTTAATCATAGGTGCTTGCCTAGTCAGCCTTTTTTATGTGTTTTGACAGGACAGGATGGCTGGACTTTCACATCTCAGTACGAGATGCTGGAGAGCTTACTCCGCTTAAATGTCCATACAGAAGCCAAGATCTAGAGATCTTGGCATCGGTGCAAAATTTTCACACAACCAGATGAGGTTGAACAAGAATTGCACTTCTAAAAAATCAATACGGTAATCAGGGACCACTGTTTATTTCATTTCTCACCTGCCCATTGTATAGAACAACACTTCTTTCATTCTGAAAAGGAACACCTAATACAATCATATAGCATCTTATTGATTTTAGAAAAGCACGTACATGCAAGTTGGCTGAACCTAGGGGTACACGTCCTCGGAGGTATGATTTCCCCTCCCCTCTTATTGTTGGCTTCGAGTCGTTTTCGCATCTATGTCTTGGGATATTACGAGAGATCGCCAAACGTTGTTTTCATCATGATTGGATCATGCTTTGTCAGAATTCCATATTGTATCGTAATGTTTGAGACCTATTTCCGGGCGATTACACTGTTGGATCGCAATGGAATTTTTATTCGTGGATTTAGGAGAAGGCTTATGATTCGGTGATGGAGATGTGATTTCCGTTATCCCCATAGTGGATGTCATTTGTATTGATTTGGAGAAGGCTTATGATTTAGAGCTACGAGAGATTTTGTGGAGAGTTTTGGTGAAGAGACAAGTACATGTCCTATACATTAACCTTATACATTATATGTTAGATGGAGCTTCATCTTGTGTAAAGATCCAGTCTGAGAAAATTAATTATTTTGACATTAGCATCGATCTGTACCAAGGTTCAGCTTTGAGTCCATTCCTTTCTACTTTGATTATGGACAAGCATACTAGTCACATTTAGGATGAGATACCACGTTGTATGTCGTTCGCCGATGATATTGTATTGATTGATGAGACTAGAGATGGAGTCAGTGTGAAGCTTGAGGTTTGGAGGCATGACTTGGAGTCAATAGGATTTCATGTAAGTAGGGTTAAGACTGAATGTATGGAAAGCACATTTGATGGAAGCAGTGATGACGGAATCGATGAGAAGATTGGAGACAATAACATTCAGAAGAAAAATTCTTCTAGATACTTGGGATCTATTTTGCATGATGGGGAAATCGATGGAGATGTTATTCATATAATAAATGCAGGTTGGATAAAATGGAAAGGAGCCTCTATTGTTCTATGTGATAAGAAAATTCCTTTGAAAATCAAAGGAAAGTACTACAAAGCACCGTCAAACCTCCTATGCTCTATGGATATGGATGTTGGACTATGAACCATAGACATGTGCAGAGAATCACAATAGCATAATGAAGATGATAAGGCGGATGTGAGGTCATACAGGAAAAGATCGGATTCTAAATGATGCGATTAGAAGGAAAGTTGGTCTCTCCAAGAGATGATAAGATGAGAGAGATGGTTTGGCCACTTGCAAAGTAGGTCAGCTGATGTGCCAGTTAGAAGATGCGACATTTGGGACATTCAGCCGGCTAAGAGAGGGCGAGGAATGCTCAAGAAGTATTGGAATGAGACTATACGAAGAACTTTCTGAGAGACATGTATATATGAGGGGACTTTAGGAATGCATGTGTGTATGTGTGCATATATCTATGGACATGGACTTTTGCATGGAAACTTATGTGAATGGAAACAAATATGGTTCTCTCTCCTCTCTCTCATGAGTTTGTATTTCAAATGTTAAAGCTACGTACATGGAATGGTTTGATGAGTATTTAGATCCTAGGGGAGTCACATCTTTTGACGTGGCTTTCGCTTCTAGCGAAGAGGTTCCGAATTGTGGGACATCAATAGGTGCCTCTCGCTATGACAAAGAAATTGAGTGTGAAGCAAGGTTCAAAATCTCGATTTCGATTTCGTTTCGGTCACCTCCAATCAGTGTTGTAAAAGTCGCCCGACTGTCCCGACTAGTAGGTCCGACTAGTCTAGTCAGTGGGGTGGCCAACCGAGTACCGACTAATTCCGATTATGTACACTAATCGACCAATTTTTGCTTGGAGATACTATATTTTTTTTATGTTTTGCTTTTCTTATATGCAAACTTTTTATAATGCGCTTAATGTTTTATTTAAACTCAATTAATTCTTTATTTTATTATAGTAGTATAAAAATGTACAAATCTATGTAAATTTATGTATAAAAATGAGTTTATATACTTAAAATAATCATAAAATTCAATGCTGATTAAAGTCCCACTAAATTTGATCAGTCGTCCGACTACTGATTAATCCTTAGTCAGTGACCCAACCGACTGAGTACTGATTACCGACTTTTGCAACCTTGCCTCCAATACCGAAATTTCGCTGAAATTTCGGGAAATTTCGACAATTTCGGTGGAAATGTCGGAAATGGCTCAAAAAGCCAAGTTTTTTCAATTTTATTGTAAATTATGATTTTCCAAGATATTAGAACAATAAATAACATATAAATACAAAATTATTTCACACATATTGCTCATCTATACCCCTTATATTGTACATATCAGTCATATTGTAGAATATGTTAGTGCAAATGGAGTTAATCTGAGTATTTAAAACAATGAAACAATAGATACACACTTATAGGCTTATAGCATACATATCAATCATCTTATCATCTATGACTATGATGGTATGTCACACACCATATCGAACATATCATTGTTAATACTTAATACTTAATAACAGAGTAATAGTCTTACAAGTTACAATAAGTGAAAATACATATATTTCATGTAGAGTAATAAGAACATGCACATTAATGATCAATGCAATAAAAGATTAAAATATATTACCTGATGATATGTTTGGTTCAGAACCAAGAATTCCGCAGTGGATCTGAATCGCCCCCCCTTCCTTGTTGTCTCTCATAACGCATCACAGATTCAATGAACTCGCAGTAGTTCTCCCATGTCATGTACGAGTACATTGCCTTGTAATCCATCACATACTACATGTATTGGTGGTCATCGATGCCTAAGAGTATCCCGAGACGAGGATAAGCATCACTAGTTCCGGTATCGCGAGTGGCACGATGAGGTTGCGAACTACTGGCTTGAGATCCTCGGGACGACGACGACGGAGTAGGAGAAGATCTCTGCGGAGGAGGAGGAGGAGGAACTGGCGTGTACTCAGGGAAGAAACCATAACTGTCACCCCCAAAGAAGCTATCCTGGCTCTGCTCAGGTTGGCTACCTTGGTAGTTCTCACCATTGTAGCTATTGTATCCCACATACCCACTGTAACCATATGAATATGATGGAGGTGGATACGATTGAAGAGGAGGAGGAGGTCCTGGAGGAGGAGCATGAAAGTATTCCGGAAAGACGCCAAATGATCTCTCACCGTGCGACGATCCATATCCGCCTAAAGGACTTGATGTTCCTCCTCGATATGGGTTGTCAATATCCATGCAGCTCAAGGAACCTACAGATGATATCAAATCGTTCATGTAGCTGTCGGTTGGACGATGGCCACGACCGTACTCGTAATCCATAGATCCTGGACTCGGACTTGGAACAAACTGTCCATGTGTGTTCCTCTGTCGCTCCATATATTCACGTCATGCAAGTAGTCCTTCCTCAAATCTTGAATCTTCTGGTTCACGACCACCCCCTCCTGACCCACCTGAGTATGTTTCCCCACCATCAACAGGTCCATCACGACCAACATCATCATCATCATCTCCACTTTGACTTAGATTTGGATTTTGGAGCTAATGGAGAGAATTTCATCAACAACCGCATCAATCTCGGACACAAACCCTCCAAGAGGGTCTGTAATCCGTCCGGATTTTGCCAAATAGTCACCTACATCTGTTCCCATTTGTTGGCTTATATTCTCATTTGGTCTTCCACCTGGTTGATCGAGAACGGGAGCACCGTTGGAATCCATCCACCTCTAAAGAACATCTTCATCAACATCGTCATCGTGCATCTTGAAAATGTATGCAAGATCAATAGGGTCTGTGTAGTCCTCTTTGTCTTACCCCTCCCTTGCATGCTTCAACTTCAGCCTCAAGTTGTAATGCACGTAAACAAGATTATTGAGCTTTTGTTCTCCCAACCTATTCCGTCTCTTCGAATGGATCAAGTTGAATGTGCTCAAATTCCTCTCACAACCAGCAGATGTGGTTTGAGACAACACTTTCACTGTCACATTTCGTAGGTTGGGAGCTTCCATCTCGTATAATAACCACCATTCGGCAGCAAAAAACCAAAACGAGATAAATCAATAGTACGAATAAATGAACACACAATCAATGGTTTTGTTTGTCTTCATCCCTACCATGAAGAGTATTGCCCCGTCCATTTACCGCAGTATTTCAACCAAAGGAACCCAAGGCATCACGGAAATACTTAACCTGCACACATAGGTTTAAGTCATAAATTGTTACATAATACTCTTATATAATATTTTGGGATTTTTACCCAGCAGACCTTATAATCTTTTTGAATTACCTCTACGACCTTCGAAACATCGTAATTCCTCCCCCGACCCCGTAAACTTGCTAACCTTACCCTACAGATCCTGTGGTTAACTTCCGTTCATTTACCCGTTAAAAGTAACCCGATTACGTTATGTTCATTTATATTATAACCCAATTTGTTTATGAAATTTACATTTAGTGCCACTCTATCATCTGAGCTCCCCGCCCAGGTCCCACTCGCCACCGCCGCTCCCTGCTACCCCTCACCCCGCTCCGGCTCCCCACCCACCCCCCGTGCGCCGCTGCACCTTGCCTCCTCCCATGCGCGCGCTGTTGCACCCTGCCCCGGCCCCCCGCCCCTGCCCGCGCCGCCCCTCCCAAGCTCCCTACTCACTCCCCCGGCAATGGAGCCCCCCCCCCCCCGGCGATGAAGCCCCCAGGCTGCCCCCCCGCCACTGCCTGTGTCGCTACTCCCCCCGCGCCGCCCCTCCCAAGCTCCGTCGATGGATCCCCCCCCCTGCGTGCCACCCCTCCCAAGCTCCCTGCCCCCCCCCTCGGGCGATGGAGCCCCAAGGCTGCCCCCCCTGCCTCCGCCCGCGCCGCCCCTCCCAAGCTCCCTGCTTCGGTGGAGCCCCCTCCCCCCCCCCCCCCCGCACGTCGCCCCTCCCAAGCTCCCCCCCCCCCCCCGCGATGGAGCCCCCTCCACCCCCCCCCAAGCTCCATGCTCACCCCTCCCCGATGATGGAGCCCCCAGGTGCCTCCCTCCCCCCCCCCAAGCTCCCTGCTCACCCCTCCCCGGCGATGGAGCCCCCCCCCCCCCCGCGCTGCCCCTCCCAAGCTCCCTGCTCACCCCCTCGGCGATGGAGGCCCCAGGCTCCCACCCCCCTCGCGTCGCTCACCCTCCCGGCGATGGAGGCCCCAGGCTCCCCCCCCCCTCCCCCGGCCCGCGCCGCCCCTCCCAAGCTCCCTGCTCACTCCTCCGGCGATGGAGCCCCCCCCCCTCGCGCCGCATGCTTCCTTGCTCTCCCCAGGATTCTTTTCCTATTTTTTTGTTTTGGCTAATCCTGACCGTTCGATGGTAAATTGGTTAGATTAACTCAAGACTAACCAAAGTAATTGACTCAAATATAGTTAAAATTGACGGCAAGGTTTGTTGGGTAAGACGGACCAAGTTTACGGGGTCTAGGAGGAATTATGATGTTTCGAAGGTCGTAGAGGTAATTGACAAAGATTATAGGGTCTGCCGGGTAAAAATCCCTAATATTTTTGTGAGTCCTAATCTAGCTTCAAATTCAGGATTACCTCGTTCATGCACAAGATCTGTAACATCTCGTCCTTGACGAGCTTCTCCACCACAATTTGGACAGCTGCTAGAAGGTCAGCATTTGTACCAAGTCCATTCTTATACTGGTACTTAGGATTGAAGTAATAAGCTGGACACAAAGTCACGAACAAGCTCAATCCTCATATTCTAAAGATCTATAAAAATTTTAAGAATGAAAAACAAATTAGATTATTACATAATACATAACGGCCTTGTGAAAAGGATGTAAGAGCATCCTGGACCAACGCTCGTCTATGATGTTCAACCATGCTTTAGATCTTTTTTCAACAGCTTCTCTGACCTTCTCTCTCATGCAGCGTATTGCCTCATAGATCACTCCCATGGTGGGCTTCTTATCGCCATCCACGATCCGCAATGCAGAAACAACTGGATCCAGGATCCTCGTGACCCGAGTCACGTCATCCCAAAAGTTGACATCATTGATCAATGTCTCCACTTTCTGTCCTCCTTCAGTCCGAGCTTCAGGTATCTCGAACCATTCAGCTTGGCAACACATGATTTTCAACCATGTCTTTTGTTGTTTGAGGCTTTGCAACGATATAAAATTGGTTGCAAAGCATGTGATGCCAGGTCTCACCAGCTCACCATTGCACATCCGCGTCATCAATGGCAGCACTTTGCTGTGGTTGTAAATGAATGAGGTGATTGTTCGTGCTTTCTCCACCACCCTTGAGACGAGCTTCCTCTTGCTGAAATCTTTTAGAATTAAATCAATGCAATGTGCATCACACGATGTCCAAAAAATACCATAGCTGGTAGACTTCATTATTGTTTCACCTGCTTTCTTGAAGTTGCTGCCATTATCCGTCACAATCTGGACAATGTGATCTTTTCCAACCTCTTTAATGACGCCCTTCATCAACTTCAACATGTACTTGTGGTCCATCACATGATCAGATGCATCAACAGATTTCAAAAAGATTATCTTCCCATCGCAGTAAACAAGGAAGTTGATGATCTGCTACCTCGTGTAGCTCGTCCACCCATCGCACATCAATGCCACCCCGTACTCTGACCATCTCCTCCTCAACTCGGCGATGTACTCATTCATCTCTTCCTTCTCCATCCCCAGAAATTTGTTCATTATCTCGTAGGATGTATGAGCCTTCACTCCCGTTCCCGCTGCAGTGATCTCATCAATGACATGCTGGAGAAATGGCCCTCTGGCAATGTTGGCAGGAATGCTCTCCCCAAAGAAGAGCTTGTTGATGGCCTTTCCTACCCTTTCTCGTGCATTGGTGAACAAACCCTTCACCGTTTTCTGCTTCGGATCCTTGCTTGCCTTGTATTGCATGGATCCGCTCCTCGTCAAGAAGGGCTCAGTTCCCTTCCCCTTGTTTTTTTTGGTGAATGGTGGTACTGGTGCGCCTCCAGAACCACTCCCACTGCCACCTACACCATAGAAGTCGCCCCGTGCACTACTGAGTTCTCTCCTCTCGAACTCGCTCCTCATTGATTCTTTTGTTGCCATTCTGTATGCCCTCCTCTTCACTGTAGTCTGAATGTCAGCGGGGTAGACAAAGTCATCGTCGTCTGAATCTGAGAGGACGTTGAATTCTTTCTAAACACGAACTATTTCAATTGTTCATCCCTTCTTACCCTCTTTGTATCCCTTTCCTTCTTCCCGTCCAAGATGACCTTCACCTTGTCCCTCACATCTTTGGGACAACGCGTGCACTTGGCAACATTCTTGTTATTGCCAACAAGATGTTGCTTCATCCTCGTGACCCCGCCTCCTCCCAACTTCTTTCCACAGAAATTGCATTGTGGTTTCGCTTTATTTCCATCATGAACGGAGGTATACCTCCAACCAATGTCCCCACTGAAATCGCCCCTTTGATCCTCAGAACTGTCAGATCATGATCCAGAACCGGAATGTGCCATGATGATGGTTATCGAAACCTGCGAGGAAATTGAAGAACAATCATTCAAGAAGTATACAATGCGACCGATTAAGAATTTGCTAACTAATTTATATTTTAATTTTCGGATTTATTATATTTTTAATTTTTCTAACACCTAATATACACAAATCGTAAATACTTTGTGTTTGAAATTGAAAGTATACTCTTAAAATTCTGATTTTCAGAAAACATTAGGGTCTTAGATCTAGCAATTAGGGGACCATTTTCGAGAAAGACTGCCTAAGTGACACAAAATATGTAAAAAAACAATAGATCTAACATACGATTTTCGGATTTACTCAATATTTAAATTTCATTTACAAAAAAAAATACGAAACATGTTTTCTACTTCCATAACTTAAGTACTGAGTTTATCATTAAAGAACTCAACATCATTCCACATTAAAACACAAAAGCCCCAATTTCCTCTTCCATAAATCTTACAAAATGTTCTCAAAGTACGTTTTACTTCATGTTATACACAAGATCCAAGATAATACGTTCATAACTATCATCATTGTGCAATTAAAACACAAAATCCCTAATTTTCGTCTCCAAAAATAAAGCTAGATATTCAAAATATCTCAAAAAAACACCATATCAAGCTATATCAACATCCTAAGAGTAAAACCCCTAAAAAAATGAAGAATTTGATGAAGATTTGGCCAAATTTGGCTTACCATGAAGCAAGGGGCGAAAAATGACCTTGGAGGAAGTTTAGAGAGGTTGTTGCTGGAACTCGGTCGAAATGGGCGAGTTTCGACCGAAATTTCGGTTCATATCGCCAAATGGGTGGATTTTTTAATTACAGGTTCCCTTTGTTGGGCGAGATAATGACATGACCCGAAATCTCGTCGATATCTCGCGAGATTTCGGCTGAAATCCGGGAAATCGATATTCTTATGGGTTTCGAGATCCTCTACCCATCGAAGCCGAAATTTCGGCGAAATTTTGCGAGATTTAGTTCCATGGTGTGAAGATGGACAACATCAACAGCATATTCCAGAGACTGCTTTGATGATCAGTGGGAGGCCTGTTTGTGACCAAAAACGATCATAATCGCATACCGTCGAGGTGAATGATGGTGGACCCCCCCCCCAAAAGAAATAATTAACCAAGATCGAGAAACTTTTCATCCAAGCCACTTATGTGTTCGAAAATCCCCGCCGTGAGTCACGAGTCCAGAGAAACTACTAGTCCACACAGTCGTACCACAGCATGCCATTAGAACGCTTCCGATTACAATCCATCAAAATCTCGAAAACCAAAACCAGGCTATCATTTGTCTGCCAGGAATACATACCTTCTGCGCCGAGGAGATAATGGCATTCATCACTTCGCAAATGCGATTAGAGAGGACCATGAAGATGATAAGGTAATTCGCATTGGATAATGCAATTGGTCCAAAATCCTCAACCTAGGTAGCCAAATGTCGCTTGGGCATTAAGAAATGGACTTTATTAATTCGTTTAAAACCTAAAGTGTCCATTCTGAAATCTTAGAATACATTCAAGGCTAAAAAATGTGGCATATGGTATTTGTTTGGTCAGGTGGTCTAAAGTGGCTAAGCAGCTATGTGAAGGTTTATATGAGGTGTATGCCAATTATGTGCTTTGTATTTAATTAAACATGTTAAAAATATAAAAACCAAGGCCCCAAATGCCGGTTTCGGTCACCATTTCGGTATCGACCAAAACAGAATTTCGATGGAATTTCGGTGGAATTTCGACCGAAATTTCGGTCATTTCGGTCATTTTTTGTACTAGGACCACCATATTTCGGTCATTTCGGCCATTTCGGTCGAATTTCGATTTCGACTGGATATCGATATTCGATAGAAATTCGACCGAATTTCGCTGAAATTTGAGGCCATGATAAAAACAATATAGTGTTAGATATTATAGTTAATGACTTAAAACAAGCAAAAATCAAAATTTTAAGAAAAGGTAATTGCCACAAACATTTACATTTACCTATGATATGTTATTACTTATTATTCATTATATCCATAAAATCATTTATGGAGATAAAAAAATATCATGACAAAAAAGCTACATATCATTTTGAAGATATGTTTCCAGATAAATATTTTTCAAATATATAAATAAATTTCTAGGCTCGCCCGTAGGTTTTCAGAGTTATTGAAATCTAAACTTCGACATAGGTTTTCATGATTTTCGGAATCTATAACATTATTAATAATTTATAAATGTATTCTAGCATTAATCCAAGTCCCGAAATATTTGGTTTTCAAATATCAAATTCTAGTAAATTTCATACCATAGCACTAAAATATAAATTCTTTGTAATCAAATACGAATTTCTCGAAGCTAAATATTTTTTTAGTAATCGAGATAAGATATATTATATATTCAAATATAAGAGATATTATTAGTATTACCAAAATAATATAATATAATCATATATGAAATGCATATTTGAAATGTAGATCTTGTAAATGGATTTGCAACTGGGGCGTTTTATATGCGGACAGATATGCAGCCGCATAGGTCGTGGCCCGCATATGTGTTTTGACTACATAATGCCTAGGTCGTGGCCCGCATATGTGTTTTGACTACATAATGCCTCATATAACATATATGCTTTCATCGGATAATAGAATGTGCACACCTGGTCGTATATGTGATGCCTAGACCACATAAATGAACATTGAATACATCCATGACGTCGCCTTCCACCATACCCCAAAATTCTTTGAAGAACAACACAGGAAATCCATTTGTTTCCGGTGACCCTTCCTAATTCAGTTAGAAGATTGTTGCCTTAATCTCCTCAACATCAAAATCAAGAACCAACCCTTCCCCCATGTGTCCACAAATAAATGACTCCCTCAGTCAAGCCAGTCCCAACCAACCTGATTGGCTCTTCTACTCTGGGGGGTGGAAATTGGCATTCAATACACCTACCACCTCACAATCAACACGTGCATGCGCCCAATCCACCATGATAAAATATATAGAGAGAGGACTTATCCAATGAGTCGTGTGCCCATTAGAGATGAGATGAGCCCCCAGTCCCAACCGTTTGATCTTAATCCGACAATCAATAACTCCAGTAACTTTTGTATTGCCATTAGTAACAGAACTCAGTAATACTGAACGCACCAATAACTTTCGTGTTGCCATCAGTAACTTTCA
This sequence comes from Ottelia alismoides, assembly GCA_037367405.1. Classification (NCBI taxonomy): domain Eukaryota; kingdom Viridiplantae; phylum Streptophyta; class Magnoliopsida; order Alismatales; family Hydrocharitaceae; genus Ottelia; species Ottelia alismoides. The sequence continues at coordinate 676,235 of JAZKJV010000070.1, forward strand.
ATCAAATGTAAACAAAGAAAGTAATTTAGTCAGTAACTTTGGTTCGCACTTACTTGTAACTTTATATAAGTTACTAGAGCTATGATACCACTTACTGAAGCTTCGATATATATTACTGAAGCGTAGATATATATTAGTTACTGGAGCTTGTATTTCTATTACTGGAGACGGAGTAGGCTCTTATTGGAGCTTGTATTTTTATTACCGGAGTCGTTGGAGATGAAGCGGGCTCATTTCATCTCTAATGGGGATAGGGCTCATTGGATAAAAATCATATATAGAGAGAGAGAGTAAAATGGGGTTGCTCCCACACCCTTCCCCCCCCCCCATTTTTTATTTTTTAGAAAATAAAATTTGTATATTCATCACTATATCCCTCTAAAATTCTATTAAAATTTCGTCAGAAACAGAGACTCCTAGGCCCTCCATCCAGAACATGTCGATTACAGCAATTCTAAGACCGTTAAAATTACATGTTCTGGATGGAGGGCCTAGGAGTCTCTGTTTCTGACGAAATTTTTAATAGAATGTTAGAGGGATATAGTGATGAATATACAAATTTTTATTTTCCAAAAAAAATAAAAAAATGGGAGAAAATGGGGGTGGGAGCAGTCCGTTGGCTGCTCCCAGGGAGCAGCCCCATTTTACTCATATATATATATATATATATATATATCTTTCGACATCTACAACTAGCCATATTATGCAAAAATATAGTGTTAGCATCCCCCTTTTTGAACAACGTTGCCTCATTTTTTGCCTCTACTCTACTTCCACCTTCATGTCCTTGTCATGGATGATATGAACATGGGAATTTCGATCAAATAGTTCATCAGTTGTCAATTCTCGCTTATCCTCAATCATGAGTCTGCTCACCTCTTCCAAAGCATTATTCCTTCTACATTCACATTGGGCCCTCACCAATCTCAAGTATGAAGTCAGCTATTTTTTAAGCTTGGTTGATTTAAAGGCGGTCCACGTAGTTGTCAAGCCAACGCTAGACAACCCTGCCAAAAATCTACCACCAATTCTTAAAAATCATCCTCCATCAACCAGGAACGCTTAAATCTGAAGAAAGATATTGATATCATGCCCTTACCAGACTCCCACAGCAACGATGTGCGATACAAGTACGAGCAAGGTAGCGCTCTCGCGGAAGCCAACCGAAAAAGATGTGGCATCTCAACCGGCACGAGAAATCATCCAATGCAGGATCTAGACTTCGAATTCTATGCGTATAACGACACCTTGAAGCATCAATTTCCTCATGTTGAAGCTCTGAAATCAAATATGTGAAAGTTCTTGCACCCAATTCGCAACCACCTCTAAGTCATGGCATGTTCTCAGGCGACATGTCATATTGAAGTCTCCTTCAATAATCCATGGACGGAGCAAAACATATTATACACTGAGAGAAGATCCTCCCACATCTTTTACGCTCAGACACATCCAATCACCACAAACGTTGGTAAAATGAATCAATCCATTATCCAAACTTCTAAGGACAATTGCAGAGATCGAGTACCTCCTCACCACCACAACATCTTCCAACTGGAACTTATCACCATTCCAACTCATAGCAAGCCCATTATTCAAAAAAAAAAAACCAAAGCAAGCCCACATGCTTGACTATCGGCCACAAATTTGAGCAAGCAATACGGGTTCCATCAATGCTCCGCCCAAGATGATCAGCCCAAATCGGATTTTGTTTTTTGTTACATAATCACCTCCACATTCCACTTAAAAAGAAGTTCCCATATTTGTATGTCATCCAACCCATATACACTCCGAGTGATTAAATTCATTTAAAAACTAGCTTCTCCCTCAGTAGTGGAATGATCCGCATGCTGCCAGCAATCTCTCTATTGAACCCATCCTGCGTGTTCCACATCGTCCAACCATGCAAGGACTAAACCTAATCGACCATGCCAAGATAGTACATGGTTCAAGAGAATCCGTCGAAGGGATCTTTACCTAATAGTCAAGCTTCCACCAAGAAGTCCAATGTCGAGTCGTGCATCCCTTTCCCCCACTTGAAAGAGAAGTTGCCACCTTATGGTGCCACAACCTTTGTGAGTAAGTTTACAATCCTTTATTATCATCCATCCATTAACTAACTGGAGTAGATTTGTGTCTTCTAAATAGTTATAGCACCAAAAGCACATCTTCAAAAAACATGTGTCCATATGGTCTGAAGAACCATTCCAACGCGAGAAGTACATACCATGCTATTTGAATAGGAATCAATGGCCCCAATCTTCCATCCCGTGAAGACTTCACGTCCTTAGACCCAAAATCCTCCAACAAACACACAATGGGGCTAAAGTCATTACAGTGATGCCTACATGCTCCCAATAACAATGGTAACGAGATCCTTATGTCGAGATAGTTCTATACCCAGTTCCACATGAGTAGTGACATAGTGGCAGCAACAAGAAGCACATGCTTTGAGTGTTCCCCGTGTGAGATTAGTCAGCCTTCCTCCACAGATTCCATCGACTACTGCCTTTCCTTTTACCTCCCTCCTTGAGTATCGATATCATGGGCCTGCAGAGCCCTCAGGTAAGAATCTTCCAAGTTTAGGTCCCTTTCAGATTGACTCAACCCATTCTTAGTATTCAAGACCACCAGCTCCAACCCGAATGCAGCTTTAGCCGAGTAGCGCTTATGTCCCTTAATCATATCCTAATGAACCTTGAACTCTGTAATTATAGAACTCCAAACAAGAATGACATGATCCGACCCAATTAGAAGTTCATGGGCATCCAAGGGTTCGGGAATAACCGAAGGGTGAGAAATCCCAATCCGACTTTTACCCCCAAGAGGACATCTTTGAAGGATAAAGTCCGGCATGGTGCTTCAAACCTAGCAAACCCCACATCAACTACACATATATAACTATCAGATGACGAGATTAAATCTAGCTTTTCTACTTCCCGAGATCCCTACTTGGGAACATGAATCTTCAATCGGCCTCCTCCAACATGTTCGCTAGAAGACCCCCTCCAGTAGAAACCATCTCTGACGATGGAGATCTCCTCGATTTCCAGAGGGAAACACTACGCACCCAATCCTAACTTGAACTTGAGGCAACACCACCTTCCCCCGCTTGCTGCTTTGACTACAATGTGTGGCTCAAACCCTTCGATTAAACACCAGATATCATCGATATCACCATAACTAAGTTCATTGTCACCATCTCCACCAATCCTACATCTCTTGCTCGAAGAAGAAATCCTTTGTTCAAGAGTACCTTGTATTGAATAGTATAGGATGTGGCATCCATGAATCGAGGTCTATGCCACGTGATGGCACCACCTTCCAACCTGGACTTCGCCACCCTCAATAGAATGGAACTTCCTTAAATAGAGAGCCCACGATCGCATACCATGGAGTCCTCCAGTTGGATGATATCCCCAATGAACGATGAATAAATCATGTTCCCAATGTTTGCCAAAGTGGTGTGCAAGCAAGACGGGAAATGGGAGTAGACCCCCACCAGAGCGGAATCAAGATGTGATCTCTCCAACATACCAGGCTTTCACGTGTCCACCAATCCCCTCCGCAGCAGCTTACCAAGGCACTTCCAATGACAATAAACAAATTTACCAAACATGCATTATCAAACGAGGCGTTCACGACCTCCCATATGAGACAACAAAAGTTAAAAAGCATAAGTAATGGACCGCCACGAACTCCTTCTCCCTCTCTATTAGCAAGCCACCCAGTACATGCGATACAGTATGCCCTAGCCTCGTCAACCCAAGCCCTCATGCGAGTGAAGACTTCCTTCACTTGAGAATCGTTTGTCGCTCCCCTTGAGACTCTCCCTGAGACATGGATCTCATCTAACGAGGATTGTTGCAAAGACTTCCTCCACTTGAGAATTGTTTATCGCTCTCCTTGAGACTCCCTGAGACATAGATCTCATCTAACGAGGAAAACTGCAAACTTTCCGCTTGAGCATCCTTTGTGTGGTGAACTTAGAGAATGCCTGGAGTTGACTATAAAGAACGGAAACTATAAATGAAACATATAGGATCATTTACAACCAATAGTTGCACTGAAGTTTCAGATAAAACTTCAGTGACGAATGAAGTGAGGTTCTTCTCCAAGCCCCTACCACGATAAACACTTGACATAGTTGCCCGCAAGAGGAAGATGTTGGATTAAAGATACATGGCATCTGATATTTTTTATCATCAAAACCATTTTTCATCACATAGAAGCTTTGAGAAAATTGGCAAGCCCCCTTACATTTCATGAGAATGCATATGGTGAACCATAATGTTGCAACCACATTACAAGGTGGGATCAGATGTGGCAATCTCACAGATGCAAACAGGGTAGAATAGACTTAAATAAACCCTTGATGGTTCAAAAAATGAATTACGAGTAGATGTTGAATTAGGATGGATCTATTGAGGAGCTTTTAAGCATTCGCATCCTTTGGTTTACCATCACTTATATTTCAACTAAACAAAAAAAAGATGGATATATCCATTGCAAATAATAATTGTGTACTTCTAATTGTTAAGATGAAAATAAGCAGAATGCCGGAAAATGCGGTAAAATGCGATATTTCAAAAGAACCACAGACAAATGCAATCAATCGATGCAGTTGAAAAGGTCTCCAACGCTGTTCACAAGTGTAGCTTAAGCTCTAAAAATCCACTTGCCTTGGGAAGCACACGGAGTTGACCACACGTGTGAATATTGTGTGCTTTTAACTTGTCTTCCAGAGCACGTCCTATTCCCGGAAGGGCCTGGATTGGAAGGTCCTTTAGGTAGTCCTCAATCTACAATTAGCAAGTAAAATTTACCTTATGTTCACTAAATATTCTAGACAAAGATAACAAATTTGGGAACCACCTTCATGCATATTTTTAAAAGCAACATTCACATGCATGCATGTATTGAAATTATAACATGTACACGATAAAACTGTGAGCACGATATGCATGGCGGCTGTCTTCAATGCACATCCACATGTATCAACAAAAATATGCAACTATTCATGTCTATTATAGACAATTGCACAGAATCAGCCGGATACAAATTGATTACTAAATGGATAGTAATAGATTACTTTGAGATAACAAGATGCAGCATGAAAATGGGAATGACGCAGAAATTCTCACACAAAATTCAACGGAATGACGACAAATCGTTGACAATGTATATCAATGATTCTTGCACATTAAAGATAACAGAAGTGCTAACAAGGAAAACCCTAACAGTCGTGCAAAATAATTCAATATCATCAAGTATTAGATTTTAGTACTCCTGAAGTTCCCAGTCACCCAACCCCAACCCCACCCAAAAAAAAGGCAAACCCAACAAAAACGCCACTGCTGCCACGTGTGTTGTCATTACAAGCACTATATACCCAGTGCCACACATCCGATACACTCCAAACTACCCTGCATCCATTGCGTAGTCTGCTAAGTTAGTAGACTCATTGCTCAACCTCCTATAGAACTACCACCTGCATGAAAAAGGAAAGGTGTGCACCACCAAATTGCAAAGTCAGAGCAGAGAACTAAGGATATCATGCAACAGCAAATTTTATAGGACAACCATGGACTACAAAAAGATAATCCAACCATACAACAACCCAGGTAAGAAATTTGCAAAGGTAGTAAAAAAATATAAACTCAGATCTACCAACCAATGTGACACTGGCACTAAATAGAGCTCCACAACACCTTTGTAAAGCCTAACCCTTCATAATAGGAACCGTCCACCGACAACATCACTTGTCGTAACTCTCATTAAAGGAGACTAGTTTCATCCAATGGTGCAATTCAATCAGTGAGCAAAACGATGGACTTGCATTCCCAAGACATCTAAACAAGGAGGATTGTAACATCAGCATACTGAAGAATCAAAAGCAACATCTTCTCATACAAGTATCCGAAAAGGATCCCCAATGGCACTTCCAAATACGTAAACACAACCAGAGGTTCAACCACAATAACCCTTGCAACCCCCCTCCCCCCTCGAGACTGATTGAAACTACACTTTGACAGACCATATCCTAAAATGGAACACGATGTCGTAGGAATGTAACGCTTCATATGGTCGAGAAGCCTCAACTCTGAACAGAGGCCTAGAAAAATCTCCAGTCTACATAGTCATGGGCATTAGAGAAATCCATTTTCTAGAGCAAACCCTTAACCTTTCAATATTTATCACAACACTATCCTTCATACATATTCATGCAATAAAAGTTGTTTAAAGAGGGAGATACTGGAATGAAGAACCCTTTATAGCCGAATTAAAAACGCCTCACCACAATCAAATAAACGGCATTTGGAAGTGCAGTCAGCAATCATTCCAAACTAATCACAACACTATCCATCACATGTCTTCATGCAACGAAAGTTGTTTTGAAAAGGGAGATAATGGCATGAAGAACCCCTTATAGCCAAATTAAAAAATCCTAATCACGATGAAATAAATTTTTGTCTTCAAGAGACTAAATGGGTTGGAGAGAAAGCAAGGGAGATCGAGAAGACATGCTTTAAACTTTGGTATTCAGGTAAAGATAAGGGCAGAAACGGTGTTGGAGTGGTTGTTCATAAAGATTTGAAGGATTGTGTAGTTGAGGTGCAAAGATTTGGGGATCGGATTATTTTGCTAAAGTTGGTGCTCGAAGAAGAAATTCTGAATATCATCTCTGTTTATGCACCGCAAATTGGTTTAGATGAAAGGACTAAACAAGCTTTTTGGGAGGATCTGGATAAGATTTTACAAGGAATCCCACAAAGAGAGATGGTTTGCATAGGTGGAGATCTTAATGGACATGTGGGAAAAGATGTTTCAGGGTATGCAAGTGTGCATGGAGGACATGGTTTTGGGGATAGAAACGAAGAGGGAAAAGTCATTCTGGATTTTGTAACTGCATATGATCTTTTCATAGCAAACACTCTTTTTAAGAAGAGGGATGAGCATTTAATTACTTATAAGAGTGGCTCAACTAGAACACAGATAGATTACTTTGCGTTGAGGAGAAGAGATCGGTTGTGTTGCAAAGATTGCAAAGTAATCCCTGGAGAGAGTTTGACAACCCAACATCGCTTGTTAGTCTTGGATTTACAAATAAAAGGACTGGTAAAGAAAAGGAAGGTTCCTAAGATCACTAGAACTAGGTGGTGGAATCTTCCGCTGAAGCAATCAAGCTTCAGGGAGAAGGTTTTAGAAGACTTATCTTGGGATTGTAGCGGTAGTGCAAACGAGATGTGGGAGGCGGTAGCATCTTGTATTCGAAAGGTAGCCAAAGAGATGCTAGGCGAGTCAAAAGGTGGAGCTCCGGGTCAAAAGGAGGCTTGGTGGTGGAGTGAAGGGGTGCAAGAGAAGCTAAAAATTAAAAGAGCTTGCTTTAAATCTATGTCTAAGGATAGAACAGAGGAAACTGTCACAAACTATAAAATAGCGAAGAAGGAAGCAAAGAAGGCTGTAAGCGAAGCTAAGTCAAAAGCTTATGAGGTTTTGTATAAAAATCTCAACTCTAAGGAGGGCCAGAAGGATATATTCAGGTTGGCCAAAGCAAGAGAAAGAAAGACCAAAGACCTTTCTCAAGTGAGATGCATTAAGGACGAGGAAGGTCACGTGCTTGTTACTCAGAAGGATATAGAGACTAGATGGGAGCAGTACTTCCATAAACTTTTCATTGGAGAAGGAAGTAGAGAGATCACTTTGGGTGATCTAGCTAGTAGTGAAAGTTACTTGAATCGTGCATGCTATAGACGAATACAAAGAAAAGAAGTAGAGGAGGCTTTGAAGTCTATGAGACCTGGGAAAGGTGTTGGACCGGATGACATCCCTGTAGAAGTATGGAAAGTTTTAGGTGAGCGTGGTTTGACTTGGCTTACGAATCTATTCAATGTTATTTGGCGAAGCAAGAAAATGCCTGAAGATTGGAGGAGGAGTATCGTGGTGACTCTTTATAAGAACAAAGGAGACATTCAAAATTGTTCAAATTACAGAGGTATCAAGCTGATGAGTCACACTATGAAAATTTGGGAACGTGTGATCGAAAGAAGGTTGAGGCAAGTTTCCCAAGTAAAAGAAAACCAATTCGGATTCATGCCAGGTCGCTCAACTATTGAAGCCATCCATTTGCTGAGGAGAACAATGGAGATTTATAGAGCTAAAAGGAAGAATATCCATATGATCTTTATTGATTTGGAGAAGGCTTATGATTCCGTCCCACGAGAGGTACTATGGAGAGTTTTGGAGAAGAGACAAATACCTGTCCTATACATTAATCTCATAAAGGATATGTATGATAGGGCTTTATCTTGTGTAAGGACCCCGACGGGGAAGACTGACTATTTTGATATCAACATTGGTTTACATCAAGGTTCAGCTTTGAGTCCATTTCTTTTTACTTTGATTATGGACGAGTTGACAAGTCACATTCAGGATGAGTTACCTTGGTGTATGTTATTTGCTGATGATATTGTGTTGATTGACGAGACTAGAGATGGAGTAAATGAGAAGCTTGAGGTTTGGAGACATGCATTGGAGACTAAAGGCTTTCGTATAAGTAGGGCTAAGACGGAATATATGGAATGCACCTTTGATGGAAGCAATGGTGAAGGAATCGAGGTGAAGATTGGTGACGATAACATTCAGAAGAGAGATTCTTTTAGATATCTGGGATCTATTTTGCAACATGATGGGGAAATTGATGGAGATGTTACTAATAGAATAAATGCAGGTTGGCTAAAGTGGAGAGGAGCCTCCGCTGTTCTTTGTGATAAGAAAATTCCTTTAAAAATTAAAGGAAAGTTTTACAAAGCAGCCGTGAGACCTGCTATGCTTTATGGTTCTGAATGTTGGCCTGTGAACCATAGACATGTGCAGAGAATGGCTGTAGCAGAAATGAAAATGCTAAGATGGATGTGTGGACATACACGTAAAGATCGGATTCGGAATGATGCAATTAGAAAGAAAGTTGGTGTAGCTCCGATCGTGGATAAGATGCGAGAAAACCGCTTAAGATGGTTTGGTCATTTGCAAAGAAGGTCAACTGATGCACCGGTTAGGAGATGCGAGTGTTGGGATGTTGAGCCGGCTAAGAGAGGGCGAGGACGGCCCAAGAAGTGTTGGAAAGAGACTATACGAAGGGATCTTAGCTTTTTGGATATAAGTCCGGAATTGACCCAAGATAGATCTGAATGGAGGCGAAGAATCCATGTAGCCGACCCTACTTAATTGTGGGAAAAGGCTTTGTTGTTGTTGTTGTTGTTGTTGTACGATGAAATAAACGACATTTGGACATGCAGTCGGACGGAAGTCCTCAACCTGAACAACAAAATCCATCTTAGACAACAAAAAAGATCGAGAACCAATTTAGTTTGTCAAAGCCAAAATTCCCTAATCTAACTCCTCGATTATAGCTACGATAAATTCCTTCATTTCCTTTCCATCCTCGAACTATGCTTAACGGATAAAGTTATACAAGGTCGTCTTATTGTAATTATATATTAAGGGGTTGAAGATGAAAGCAACAAAGAAACAGATACATCACCTCAAGATGAATTGATGCACCTCTTAAATGGCGGGGAATCAAGTTCTTTGATAAGCACTTTCGAAACCCTTAAGCATATACATGGGGGATAAAGAGACAAAATCAATGGTAAACAAGAGTACTAAGTTATAGGTTGTAGTCAAAAGTACAGTAGTGAATATTATAAAGTTCTAGTATAAGGATGTAGTGAATAGTAGTATAAAGTTCTCGTCGATCTTAGAGAGTCCTGATTGATGTGTGAGCACGAGGAAAAAGCAAGAGGAAGCTTAGCCAAGACATGAGGGGCCAGTTTCAGACCCAAGTCAGAAAGGGGCGCGAAAAGGCGATGATATTCTCAAAGCGAACTTCCACAAGCCCAAAAGCAGGAGTCCATGCCACTCTTGGCCCCCTACTGGAGGCTAGCATATTTTGGAACCTAGACAGGACGCTCAACCTGCCCCCATCCTCATAAGATCTTTTACCCGATCAAACGCTCACTTTTTCCTAAAGCAACTTATTTGGGATCAACATCCGAGATATCAGGCGAAGCCAAACAGCGACCATTTTCAATGAGAACTATATGCATATGAATGCGGACTTAGGATTTGATCTCGTCCGTGAAAAGAATCAGAATAGTGATGATAGCAGTACAGAGGAGCATGTAGCGAGAACAATATTGTCACTAAGACATCCAACAAACCGATTACTTCAGCCATCTGAGGATGAATGAAGCTAAAGCAGAACTACAACATGGATGAAACCTGAAGCTTTTTGAGGTTAATTTCAGCTCTCTTCATTGGTGAATGCACCAGCAACTGAGCCTTGGTTGTATATACCCCTAATGAACCAATTCGACCAGATTTCATATAGTCCTTGTCGATGATGGAGCGAAGGTTGGAAGACTATGTGCTACTGCTACCCCCACTTAACTTTGAAATCAGGCAGAAATTAGGTCCTGAGCAATAAAAAATGAGATCAACGGCCACATTAACAATGAACCAGACTACCATAAAACGAAGATGGTGGAGACAATGACGAGTTTCTATTCTGCCTTGCCCCGTGCTTTCCAAGGAATGAGGTGCGTTTATAGAAAGAGGATAGTTCGGTCCTAGAGCTGAAGCGAGAGAATACCTTCCAGACTTCAATGTAGTCTTTGTCGACGATGGAGCGAAGGTTGAAAGATTGTGCAACCCCCACTTAACTTTGAAACCAGATGGAAGTCAGATGCCGAGCTATAAGAAATGAGATTGACAGCCACATTAACAGTCAACCAGCACTACCAGAGAATGAAGATGGTGGAGATAAATGATTAATTTTATATTGTATCTCTCGCCCCTTGCTTTCAAGGGAATGAGGTGTGTTTATAGAAAGAGGACAGTTCAGTCCTAGAGCCAAAACAAGAAAATACCCTCCACATGGGCTATATATATTATTGTCAGGTGTAGGTTTTGTACCCTAACCAGAAAAAAGAAGATTGAGAAAGGTTAGTATCAGAGTCAGCCAGTCAGAGTAGCCAGTATGCGATGCAAGGACCAGCCGCCTAAGCTATTGGTATTGAATGTGTGGATTCTTTTCAGTATAAGATGAGTAAGTGGTCTTTCTTTGTTAAGTAGCTAGTGGTCACATTTCAAAAAAGTAGTAGCTAGTTACTGAAATGTTGCATTTGACTCAGTGTAGAGGGTTGTAATGTGTGCACCTTTTCTGAGCTTTCTCTGACGGTACTATAGTGAATACTATTTTATATGTCTTCTTCTAGTAATGGCTATCCTCTATGTCCTCCTCTTCTAGTAAATACTACTCTCTACATAGGGGTAGTCTATAAATGTGTGCAAAGGGTCTTAGATCATGTCTGGTTCAACTTTTTGGCATAGCTCCCTCAAGTGGTATCCCAAGGGTTGGTTTGACAAAGGTGTAGTGTGTCATGTAAGAGTATCAAATAAATAGTCCATAGCAAGATAGGAAATAGTGATATCATATCGGTCCACCCGGAAAAGGATATACCGGGACGTATCGTCAATATATCAATGGAAACATCGGAAATGGCTCAAAAAATCATTTTTGTCATTTTTCAGAAATTAAGATCATCCACGATACTAAAACAATGAATAACCTACAGATAAACACTTATATCACATGTATCGGTCATTTATACCCCATATATCGAACATATCGATGTTAATGTTAATTCCTGACTAATAGATATTGCAAATGGATTACATTCAAGCTCTTATAACATTAAATAACATACAAATATACACTTAGACAACGCATATAGATAATCTATGATCCTTATATCGCGCATATCAGTCATATCGGGCACATAGTGAATGGCATTGAGACGAGTCATTTAATTTGATTCAAAAAAGGTACTTAATGATTAATGAGACAATGTTTCTTTGGTATAAAGATTTATCTATTCGTAAAAATATATGAAAAAATAAAATTAATGCAATATTGTAAAAGAGATTACCAAAAACCAAGAATTCCGCGGAGGATATGAGTCAGCCCCCCATGCCCTGTTGTCTCACATAGTGAATCGCTGACTCAATGAACTCCTAGTAGTTTTCCCATGTCATGTACGAGTACATGGCTATGTAATTCATGACATATTGCATGTTGAGGATAAGCAACACTAGATCCGGTATCACGAGGTGCACGATGAAGCTGCGAATTACTGACGTGAGATCCTCGGGATGATGACGACGGAGTAGGAGAAGATCTCTGTGGAGGATAACCTAGAGGAGGAGGCACTAGTGCATACTCAGGGAAGAAACCAAAACTATCACTACCAAGACACAACTCAAAACCCCCCAAATTAGTTCCTCAAATATCTCACTAAATTATAGATCAAATTTTCAATTCATATAATTAACTAATTACTAGTTTTTAGTTAACATAAGTCATTATAGAATCTTGTTTTCTATGTCTACAACATGAGATCCGGCTTTATTCTTCCATAGCTTAACATAATTGCACAACATAACTCAAAAACCCCAAATTAGTTCCCCAAATATCTCACTAAATTATAGACCAAATTTTAAATTTACAGAATTAATTACTTGCTAATTGAATTTTGTTTTCTATGTCAACAACATGAGATCCGACTTTATTCTTCCATAACTTAACTTAATTTCAAAACATAACTCAAAAACCCCAAATTAGTTCACCAAATAACTCACAAAATACCTCAAATCTTACCAAAATTATCAAGAATATGCATTGCCTAACAACTAGGAACAAAACCCCTAACAAATTTCACAAGTTCAAAAAAATGGAGTAGATCTAGATGATACCTCAAGGAAGGAAGGAAGGAAGAGCTTTGAGATGAGCTTGGAGGAAGGCTATGAGTGAAATGGGCGAAAACAGACCGATATGGGACGATCTGGATATAACTTCGGTGGAATTCCAACCTGGATTATTCTTTATGTCAGCGATATATCGCCGATATATCGGGCACATATCGGAGATATCTGGTAAATGGATATCTAGGTTGATATAGATATGAGCTCTCCATCGATACTGAAATATCGGTGATATATCATCATTATATCATGATATGGACTACCATGGTCCATAGGACAAACTACATATCTAAACCTACCCGAAAGAACATCCCAAATTCTTTTCAGAGAAAAGGAATACCATCATCAAGGGACTCCACCATTACGTAAAAAATCGTAGCATGAACCTCTTGAACATCAAAATCCTATACCAGATCATCGACCTGCTCCTGAGAGATCCCTATAACACCACGACCAAGCCATCGCCACCCACTTCTATGCATTTGCCTATAAACATTCTGAAAATGGTCCATCACAAACGTTGCCTTCTTTTTCACCCCACAAGGTTGACTGTCATCCACATAGATAGAATAGATTAGGTTACTTATGTCGCCCACCACTAGCGATAACGTGGAAGCATTTTGTATTTGCATCCCCCTCTTTCAACCAGGATTGTTTCTACATCTCCCTCCATTATATCCCACTCTTGTTCTTACCCTCCTTCAGAATAGTTTTCGTCGATGCCAACAAAGATCTAGCTCCTCGGTAGTCAAGATCCTATTATCCTCAACTCTATCTAGCCTAACTATCTCAGGGTGTCCCAACTATCTCTATCATCTAAGATTGATTTTTTTTTCTGTAATTTATAAACATCCTTCTTAGAGCTATCAACTTTATCGTCTAAGTCGTCAAACCCTCGAACTGAAAACTCCTCCCTTCGCCAACCAAAACTATTCAAACCTGAAAAAGAGGATGGATGGAGATCCTTCTATGAATCCTAATAGAATGGAGTGCGGTCAGACCATGATCTCGGTAACAACTTCACTAACAAAAATTGAAACATCTCCAAACCTCCCATGAAACTAGAAAGCAGTCATGACGAGAGCGTACACTAGAGCTCTACCAAGTGTACTTGCAATCTAAAGCATTTAAAACCTCATGTTGTAACTACATGAACTGTTTTGACCCAGGCTCTTGGTCCCCATGCATCCTTAATCGGTTCGTGACCAACACAGTGACATTGAGTTCACCGACCACCATTAACGAAAAGCAACACAGGCAAAGTGCAAGTCCTCCCAAAGCTCATCCCTCATTTCAGTGTCCGTAGACTAAGATGGATATCATTATACGACCAACCAACTCGTCGACAATCTGAAAGGGACAATTATTATGCCCTATAATAGCGCCACAAGAACTCTCGATCGAGTCAGGAACTCTAAATTGATGTTCGCCCACAGACATGCATAGAAAAACTCCCGACCGAGTCAGAAACTCTAAATTGAGGTCCGCCCACAGACTTGCATAGATTACTTGTCCAGTTGCAAAGCTTCTTCTCTTGTAACTACACCACATCCACCCTCCATCCACCAAGAAGCATGCCAATGGTCATTCATTTCTTTGATTGTCCTAGTCCTCTGATCATCCAAGAGAAACCTTCCATTGGGAAATCAGAGTTTTCCGCCAGCATGCACCACCCCTACAAAATCGTTCACCCTCAGACAAAGATAATCCTCTCATGAATCACCTTCAAATTCATAAAGAACCTAGACCCAAGGTGACGTATCATGCATAGCATATGCTACAGTTTGGAACATCCTCTGCAACATCCTCCAACACTAGTAAACACCATTTAAAGTAAGAACATGCTTTCTCTCCAAAGAAAAAATTAACCAACCTTCACCACCAACACAAGCCATCCCTTCTTACCTTTAATTCTCCCTTCTTTAAATAGTCACCACCGCCAATGAATGACCACATATGACTTCATCCCTGGAAGCCCCAACTACTAAAAAAAGGCATTGAGGCATATTTGCTTCCCTAATCAAGAAAGCACATTTCGAGGAAAAAAGGATAATACATTTCAAATGTTGACTGTATCATATGATAATATTCAAAAACTTGTAATCGAGACAACTTTTCATTTGTATATGGTTTCTTTATGAAGGCGACGTCTGACATACTTTGTCACCTCACCGCCAAATAATTGCACAAAAACAACCAAGTCTTTTCTCCACTCTGGGGGTTTCTACATGAGCCATAACCTTCAAACATATCTAGTTGGGTTGTATACCTCTTAATAGTTTACTTCCAATATTTCTTTAAATTCCCCATCCACTTTGCAAGGACCTATTCACCATTTTGCACCTTTGACCTAGGAAACTAAATGTTGTCATCTGTAGATGCTCAGGCTGATCTTAAACAAGTTTCCATCACTCATCATTAATTGGAGACGCAACCCCACCTTTTTGCTCGATACTCCCATTGCTGAAAATATCCTTCTCTGTGTGGCCATATATCTAGAGGAGCATCTTCATCTCAACCACACTCTTTACACATGTTCCAGTGTCGTAGAGCATTCAAGACCTCACTGTAATTCTATCGTCTTTACCTCTCACCTCCAAAGTTACATTTCGTCTCCAGCACTTCTCATCCTCTTAGAAAAGGCCAAACAATTATTTGTATAAAGAAGATAAAAATTAGGACCACAAATATGTCGAAAACCCTTTGCACCGATTTCAATATACACTTTCTAATACGAAATCGTCCACGTTCATCATCACAACCACATTACTCCCCATTTTAGCAGCCAACATGATCTAGTTGTGATTCTAACAACATGCTACCCCAACTCAGTGTGCATTCCAAATGCCTATCTCGGAAAAGTGGCAAAATCCAATAAAAATGACTACAAATAATACTACAGGTGCAAGAACGAGTAGAAGAAGCAAACACTTGTATATGTATCTGGACATCAGTTAAGAAAACAATGTGTTGTCAACAAAAGTATTTGAGGTCTTTACTTGCAAGAAATAGACATGAACACCACACCTTCTCAGATGAAATAGAACATTGGCCATTTGGTTTGGCAGAACGAGTGGCAAGGCGAGCCAACAGCAAATTTTCAGCAATTCCAGCACTAGCAGTACATCCAGTAGTGTGAGCTATCTCATGTCTAATCATCGAAGCTAGCCTCTCAGGGTCTTCGTTGACATTGGTAACATCCAGAAAAGCTTCATCACAGCTTATTGCCTGCAGTCACAATGCATCCCCCGACATAATTGCTAAATCAAGAAATTAGCCAGTAAACAAGTATAAAGAACAGTTCAAAACCTGCACTCTGGGACAGTGTTTGTGCAATATAGTATAAAATTGATCAGCAACCTGCAATAATAAATTAAATAAAGATCGTGATTGGTACAGAATCGAATGTGACCAATCATTAAACATTAGCAAGATGTCACAGAAATCTAAAAGCTTCTTTAGCCAGTAAAATTATATAATTTTTAAAAGGAAAAAGGGATGTAAGCACCCACCCATAATTCTTCTATATATTCACAATTTCAAATTTTACATGAACCAAAATCCCCGAAGGCTTTTGAACAACTCCATTCTGTGCTAGTCACAACGACAAGAGGATAGCCACAACCCAAAAATCTTAATATAATCGCTACCCCCTCCCAACCCATCAATGGGCTCCCAAAAGGCACCCTAGCCAGAGGTGTCCACTGCAAAAATGCACGTCGCAGACCATATCTTCCTCGAAACAGGACATCCAAAACATGATTTTATCTTTAATAAAAGGCAGGATTCTGGAGAACGAGTTAAAATAAAAAAATTTCAGTTAGCAGAGATGGATGCAGAAAACTCAAAAAGAGAACCTTAAACACATTTGAATGAAGGTGATGAAACAGCAACCCCTCCCCCAAAAAACCCAATCTTCTCAGCGTTCTCCTGCAAGACGCAGCTCCATCTTCCCGATGCCACTGCATACCACCAACATTTCCCCACCACTACCACGAGAAATGAGCAAACTCATCAAGAGGTCGTCAAGGATGAGAACATCAACATCCTTGCTCGACAATAAGCATGCCACGGGCATCCATGACTCAGACAGCAGCCCAAAACCTATCGGAAACGTGCCATCTTTACCAATAGTTCATCAGTACCAATTACTGAACAAATCTCAAACATCGCACCAGCAACCCGACCACTTTATGGTTGCTTGGACCACATCACCGTTGGTATAGGACCTACGCCATAATTTAAGAAGATGCTTAAACTGCAACTTCTTTAGTATTTTCCACAACATCTTTGCCAGTATCAAATAGATGTTATCAACAAAGAAATTGGTTTGAAGTCCCCTACCTTCAGAGTTTCAGCACTCTTGGGCATTCAGAAGAGATCGAATATGTTGATCTTATCAAAAAACAAGCTTCCCTAGTAGAACTCCCTGACAACATCAACCAGCTCTCCTCCCATGAGCCTAAGAATTCCCTAAAGAAGACAAGAAAATCATCTTTTGAAGGCCCTGGAACTAAGATACTTCCACAAACCACTAGGCACCCTCAAATAAAAGGAGTAAAATGTCCAGCAAAGCATTCCCAAAGTCTCCTCAGTCTCCAACTTTTTGTAATCAAGCCTCATTAGGTCCACCATGTTGATTGTATATCTGTCATTGTTGGAAGAGAAGAGTTGATTGTTTATTCCAGAAAACCCTAGGCTCTCTTATATAGATAAGGCCTACGGATAAATTACATAAGATGGATAAAAGAAACTAAACATAATAGAAAAAAGTACATATATCTCTACGCTCCCCCTCAAGATGGAGCATAGATGTCAATCATGCTCAGCTTGGAAGAACACTTCTGGAATGGCCCTCTGAGCAATGGCTTGGTAAAGATGTCTGCAGTTTGCTCCCCTGAACAGACATGATAAGTAGAAATCAAGCCCTTATGAATCATATCTCTAGTATAGTAGTAGTCTACCTCAATATTCTTTGTTCTTTCATGAAATGCGGGATTATTAGCAATGGCTAGCGATGCTTGATTGTCACATTGTAGTTGCATGGGTAGAGGTACATTTATATGCAAATCTTCTAACACACGAACCCACATCATCTATGTACTTGCTTGTGTCATGGCCATGTACTCAAATTCAGCACTAGATCTAGCCACCATTCTTTGTTTCTTGTTTTTCCAAGAAGCCAAAGAACTGCCAACAAACACTGCAAAACCTGAAGTAGACTTTCGATCCTTAAGGCATCCTGCATAATTCGCATCAGCACATGCAGAAACAGAGATATTTGTTTCCAAGGTTGTAAAAGTCGCCCGACTGGCCCGACTAGTAGGTCCGACTAGTCTAGTCAGTGGGGTTGCCGACCGAGTACCGACTAATTCCGACTAGGTATACTAATCAATCAATTTTTTACTTGGAGATACCATATTCTTATATGTTATGCTTTTTTTATAAGCAAACTTTTTATAATATGCTCAATGTTTTATTTAAATTCAATTACTTTTTTTATTTTATTATGATAGTATAAAAATGTACAAAATCTATTTAAATATATGTATAAAAATGAGTTGTATATTTAAAATAATCATAAAATTCAAGGCCGATTAAAGTTCGACTAAATCCGATTAGTCGTCCGACTGCCGATTAATCCTTAGTCAGTGACCCAACCGACCGAGTACCGACTACCGACTTTTACAACCTTGTTTGTTTCTTTCCTGAACACTAGTCCTGCACCTAGAGATGACTTTAGATATCTTAGTATCATGTATATGGCATCCATATGTACTTGTCTGGGTTGTTCCATGAACTGACCCACCCGACTCATTGCAAAAGCGATGCCAGGTCTAGTGATAGTAATATAGAGAAGCTTTCCCACCATCTCTCTATATCTTCTCCTGTCAACCTCATCTGTATCATCATCATATAACTTCATGCTAGGATCCATGGGAGTAGTCGACGGTCGACAGCCGATCATACTTGTCTCAACAAGCATGTCTGTAATATACTTCCTTTGGGTCATCACAAGACCCTGCGCATTCCTAGCAAATTCCAACCCTAGAAAATATCGTAGGGTACCAAGATCCTTAGTAACAAACGGATGGCTTAGAAATGCTTTTATCATCTTTATCCCCTGAATATCATCTCCTGTAACAAGTATATCAACAACATACACCATCATAACGATGGTACCTTTAGGAGTCTTCTGAACAAACAAAGAATGATTTGCATTTGATCTTTTGAACCCTTGCTTCTGAATTAGGTCAGAAAGCTTCAGAAACCATGCTCGCGTTCTTTGTTTAAAGCCATATATTTCCTTGTGAAGTCTACACACCACCTGACTCTCCCCCTCAGCACCAAACCCTGGAGGCTGCTGCATGTAGACTTCTTCCTGCAAATCCCCATACAAAAAGGCATTCTTAACATCAAGTTGAAACAAGGGCCAATCACGTACCACAGCAACTGAAAGAACACGTAGAGTGGAGTGGCGTGCAACTGGAGAAAATGGGTCCATATAATCCACGTTGTCTGTTTGAGTGAACCCACATGCCACAAGCCTTGCTTTGTAACGATCAAGGCTTCCATCTGCATGATATTTGTCAGTAAATACCCATTTACAGCTGACAACGGAAGCTTCTGGGGGAGCAGAAACCAAGCTCCATGTTCCCCGCGACCGCAAAGCATCCATTTCCTCCTCCATGGTTGAACGCCAGCAACTCTCCGTCAATGTGTCCTGATGTGGTATTTTCACGGTAGATAAGGCCACAACAAACCACTGAAAATCACCGGTGAGGCGATGGAATGAAACCTGTGAAGCAAGTGGATAGGACGCACAGGTACGCTTCTGATTCCGTAAGGCAATAGGTACATTCAAATCATCAACATTCGTACTCGCTGGTATGTTATTCTCCTGCAAAGATCCCTGCACTTGCACATTTTCAGACACATCGTTAGTAATATTACATGGACAAATCTGAGGCGTGGTGGATGATTGACGAGTTCCATGAGTAGGGACATAACGACGGGTATAAAATCTAGGTAAAGGTGGCACAGGTGGTTGTGGAGGTGGTGGTGATAATGGTGGTGGTGGAACAGCAGGAACTGGTACGGGAACGGACGGACACATAGGAGGCGGCACATAAATCTCATCATCAGTAGTGGAGGAAGTCAACCTGTCACCTGCAGAGGAGAAATACATCACAGACTCAATGAATGTGACATCGACAGACATAATATTTCCAGTTCAAAGGGTCATATCATCGGTAACCCTTCTGAGTACGAGAGTACGCAACAAACACACATTTGACAGCCCTAGGTGAGATCTTGTCAAGTCCTGGAGAGAGATGATGAACGAAGGCAGCAGAGTCAAAGACACAAGGAGTAAGGGAGAATAATCCTTGTCAGGGAAGACAACTGAAAGAGGAACTTTCTCACCTAAGACAGAGGATGGCATACGATTCACTAGAGAACATGCCATAAGTACAGCATCACCCCAAAAGGAAATGGGAGTGCAACTCTGGATAAGTAGAGTCTAAGTGATATCAAGAAGATGACAATGCTTTCTTTCTGCAACGCCATTTTGTTGAGACGTGTAAACACACGTTGTTTGATGGATAATGCCTCGAGACAAGAAGTGTGAAAGAGCACGAGTACAAAATTCCAAAGCATTATCCGTATGCACAATCTTCACAGTAGACGAAAAAGCATTCTACACTTCATTTATAAGATTTTTGAACACATCCCCTACATCCGATTTATTCTTCAACAAGAACACCCATGACAACCGAGAAAAATCATCAACCACAACTAGATAAAACATGTGTCCTTGGTGATCAGGGACACGACTCGGAGCCCAAATGTCAATATGAAGTAATTCAAAAGGGGAGCTATTACTCCGAGACTGACGACTAAGGAAAGTAGATATGTGATGTTTTACTAACTGATACGCTTCACAATGAAAAGAAGAACCCGATGAAATCTAGGGCAAGATATGACACATCTTCTGAAGAGGGAGGTGGCCAAATCGTAGATGCCATGTAAATGGAGAGACTGGTCCACTGGACTGAGACGAGACACCAGCATAGGGAGTTCGGACCAAACGACAGAGACCATCCTGCCCACAGCCACAGCCAATCACCATGCCCGTAAGAATATCCTGAAAAACAAGAGACGATGGGTTAAAAATAGCTCAACAATGCAAATCCGTCATGATTTGACTGATAGATAATAAATTCATCGAAAAATCTGGAACATGCAAGACATTCTGAAGACGCGTAGAGGGTGTCAAACTGATCTCCCCCGTCCAACGATGGGGGAATGGGTCCCATCAGCTATCGCGACAGATTGCCCCGGTGGAATCTCCATGTAGGATGTAAGCTTATCTTTGTCTCGACAAAGATGATGTGTCGCGTCGAAGTCCATAATCCATTCTGAAACGTCTATGACAGGAAGTAAAGGCATAAGCACTACCTGAGGTGCTAGAGGTGGCTGACGTACTAGCAGAGGTTGAAGCAGCTACGTCCGAGTGGCCTCCTGTAGAGTCAGTAGAGGCAGGAGGCATGATATCTCGCAGCCTAGCAGCGAGTTCCTCAAACCTCTGGTCTGAAGTAGATGTTTGTGGAGATGCAACGTGCTCGGTTATATGTGTCGATGAGTCGATGACGGAAAAACATGCTTAGAATAGCATGTATCCTCTGTATGACCTAGGCGATGACAGAATGTCCAGGGCTGACGGATGCGACCACCTCTACCACGAGGTCCACGGCCACGGAAAGAAGAAGAGGCTCATCTGCCTCTGGAAGCTGCCATCGTCGAAGGAGGCTGAGTAGTAGCAGTAGACGGGACTGTAACTCTGTTGAGCCTATGGTACACTTCCTCCATTGGAGGAATAGTGGCATCTGCAAGAATCTGTGAGCGAGCAGCATCATATTCAGGGTCAAGTGTTGCTAGTAAGACCCCCACCATGGTAGCATTCTGAAACATCTTCTGCTGCTCGGGAGTCGTCGTAAGGGGGAATGATGTTGTAGAGCTTATCAAACATCACTCACAAGGATGTATATAACAATGCAAAGGGCGGTCATTTTGCTTGACCGTAAATATGTCATGTTGGAGTTCAAGGATCTTGGTCTCATTTCGCATCTGTGAGTATGTCGTTGCAAGGATGTCCCACATAGCCTTAGTAGTGGGCTGATGGAGTACATCATTAGCAATCTCCATCATCAGTGTACCTAAAAGCCAGACTTCGGCATACGAATCATCGGCCTCCCATGAGGCATAAACCCCAGTTTTCTATGTCGGCTCATCTTCAGTAAGAATGTGCTTCTTACCATTTGACTTCATGAGACTCATAAACTGCATAGCCCAGAGCTCGTAGTTCATCCCATCCATCTTGACAATGGGCGTTGGACCTTTAAAAGCGCCTATGGAGGGTATGTCGACCTTGTTTTCTGACATGGTTGCCGGAGATGTAGAACTAGGGTTTGTAGACCAAGGAACAAATGTCTACATAAACATTCGAGGATTTGAGTGCATATGTAGACTTATGCACTCAAATCCATAGGCGATGAGAGGTGAGGAGAGGGGGCGCCAGTGAGAGAGAGGTGGGGAGGGGGAGGCGACGGAGGAGAGAGGTGGTGGGGGGAGGACAGTGACGGTGGCGAAGAAAGAGGGAGGTGGCAAGGCCGGCGGCGGAGAGGAGAGAGAGAGGTGGCGGGGCCAGCGGTGGAGAGGGTGGCGGGCGGCTAGGGTTTAGGTGGGCAGATAGAGTTTAGGGTGGTGGCTCTGATACCATGTTGGAAGAAAAGAGTTGATTGTTTATTCCAGAGATCCCTAGGCTCTCTTATATAGAGAAGGCCTATGGGTAAATTACATAAGATGGATAAAAGAAACTAAACATAACAGAAAAAGGTACATAGAGTCTAGAAATATCTCTACAGTTATTAGTTGTCAAATGGATGGTTTGTGTTTCCCTCTTGTAACCTGATCTATTGAGACTTTGATATGTACTTAATTTTCCCTTTTCATCCCCTACCAGATCATCGATATAAAAGCTCCTAGATGTCAAGTCTTTTGTTGATTCATTTCGCTCGACCAACAGTTGAAGGCACAAAACTAGAGTATAGTTGATGAACTATGATATTTCACACAAGTTGGCTAGGTTATGAATAAACCCGTGCCGAAATGGTCACAACGTATCACATCCTCTAATATATTAAATTCCTTATAATGGGCTCACATATCATAAATCCAAACAATCTTTAATGTAGATTACATTAGGATTCCTACAAGTTTCAACTAGATAATGGATGGTAATGTTTCGAGGACAAATACCCATTTTTTATTTTAGTGTAACTTACGCTAATATGCCATAATCATCATAGCTAGCATATGTGGACACTTTTGTATCGATGTTCAATTTCATCTTATATTCTTATGAGGAGGTATTGTGATAACCAATATGCTATCTTTATAACCCAAGAATGCAAGCATCTAAGAAAAAATAAAGCAGATGAAGGTTAATCCTCTATTTGTCACAAATAATGACAAAGAAGAAAAAACTAATAATAAGTCCTTACTCGTCGACCTCTAAACTATAAGATTTTGAAACAAATAGCACAAAAAAATAGAGTAAATTACAAGAAAATCCCAGAACTATACACCCAATTTCAATATCATACACAACTTTTGAAAGTAAGAATTTGATACATTATCAACTAAATCAGCAACAATGTGGTCCCCGTCTAACGTAATGCAGAACCGCCATCATCTTTTTCAATCTCAAGGATGAAGATGCCCCCCAGTTTTTCTTGCCCATTCCACGTGTCAACAACGAAGAATGGGTGGGTTGGGATTTAATTCGTCAAAGCTCGAAGGTCTTTGTTGTAATTTGGAGCAAATCACGCGAGCAGATCATGTGATCAGACTCTTGAAAGGTTGAGACGACTTGGGTCGGTTGGATCTTAAGGTTTTTGTCTAATAACGTGGCCGCACGATGGCCTTTGATGCCCTAGATGAATCAACGATCGAGACTCGAGGATCCTTTAGAGACTCCGATGCATCCAAGGTTCGCATTGAACAGCCTTCGTAGCAGATTTCTTGGACAATAGATGATGATGATGCATGTTGATCAACAACGCATGTAATTCATGTGATTCCTCGTCTCTGATCCACGACAAAGGGATAGATGCAAGGGGGAGAGAGGTATGGCGATGAGGGCTGCTTCAAGGCTCCTCTTATTTGTCTCTTTGGTTTTGATGGTAGCAGAGATCCTCCACTAGGCGGTGGAAGATTGACATCATGTCAAATCCACTTGAACATTGTCTTCTACGATTATTGGTCACTAAAGGGGGAGCTATTAAGGACAAGGACATGCAATGGTTGGTTGGTGCTCGAGCTTCAAAACCCGGCCAGGGGTTAGCGCAACAGGAAGGCAAAGGATGGACAAAGCTCCTTATCAAAGTGGTCAAGGCAGTCCCATCAATCAGAGATGAGGGATCGTGTGAGGTAGAAGAGAAAGCGGAGAGTAACGGAGGTGATGGCAATGGTGTTGTCGATTGGGATGGGTTCAATTTAAACAATAAGGAAGAAGAGGGTTTGGAAATGAATATAGCAAAGAAGAATGGAGAAGAGGGGGAATATAGGGGAAGAAGGAAACAAGTAGGAAGAAGGAGGGAAGATGGGTCTATCTGGGTAGGTTTTCGCCTGGAGTTGGAGTCACTGAAGTTTGTCAGTACTCAGGAGAGCTCAACCTAGTTCTTTGTTGAGGTGTTCCAACCTAGTTCATCATCAGAAGAACCTAGAAGGGGAAGAAGATCAAAGAAGATCGTATTGTTCCAGTTGTTGTTCTTTCAGCATTGTTGGTCCTCCAAGTCGATATCGAGGCAAAGCTGAAGAAGGTATAGGAGGTGACCGAAAAGAAGTCATTCAGGAAATTCACCATCGTAAGTGTCCTCTACTCGCATAGAACCATATCTTCTATGTTTTAAAATTAATGCTTGATTTCTTTTGCAATTTATACATATCTTTGGAAAAATGAATGAGACGCGTTTT
The DNA here is from genome assembly GCA_037367405.1 of Ottelia alismoides. Classification (NCBI taxonomy): domain Eukaryota; kingdom Viridiplantae; phylum Streptophyta; class Magnoliopsida; order Alismatales; family Hydrocharitaceae; genus Ottelia; species Ottelia alismoides. Next base: position 701,096 of record JAZKJV010000070.1, read on the forward strand.
CGACCTTAAGATTAAAAAGATGGCATCGATTAGATTAAAAAGATGGCATCGATTAGACATTTTCAGTAGACGAGGACCACATTGTTATTATTTTCAGTGATAGCATACCACATTGTTAATTTTCAAAGCTTGGGTATGGCATTTGATAGCAGGTGTACATTTCAGGGACTTCTACGTAATTTACTCAAAAAATATATCTAAAGTAATAAGGATTTACCGCATTTCATATTTCCCTCAATTGGTCAAAATACAAACAAACTCGAGCCAAGCCATTTGATTGCATGTCATGTCATCCTGTCGATTTCAATTTTTTTATTAAGATTAAGATGAAGTGGAATCATTTGATGCAAAATAACCAATATTATTAATAATCCCCAATTATTAATAATCCCCATGAAACTTAACATAATTCTCGGCCCTACACAAATATAACCTAGTCGCATATATGATATATCACACATATCATATATGTGTGGACATATGCATACGTAATAGAAACAAAGAAAATATGGATATAATTGAATGGTAAATTTTCTCTTTTCCTTGGCACCATTGCCGACTACTGGCCTGGCCACCATTGCCGACTACTGGCTCAACGATGGCTGGTGCCCCACCTTCTCGGGGTTCCTTTCAGACCAACGCGCCAACGACCTGGCCTCCCTGCTGGAGGCTCTTTCCTCTTCCACCTCCCCCTCTGGCGGGAGGGACCACCTGGCTTGGAGGGATGCTCCGTTCTCCTCTCGCAAGGCCTTTCTTTGCTTTGCTTCCGACTCCTCCTCCCCTGGGATGCTTCCTTGGTTCGTGACTGTGCTCTCTTTTGGGGGCTCCGCCTGCCCTCTAGGATCACCTTCTTCTTCTGGGTTTTTCGGCATAGGAGGATGATGACTCGTGACCGGTGTGCTTCCTTCCTACACACTCCAAGCATGCTGTGCCAGCTCTGTGGGGTGTCTGATGAATCGGCTGACCACCTGTTCTTCCTTTGTTCTTCGGTGTCTCGGGTTTGGACGAGGTTGCTTGGGCTCGCGCGGCCGATACGGAAGACTTCTGCAGTATCCTTTGGGCCAACAGAAGGAGACCCCGCTCGCATCTGTTGGGCCCCCTTGGCGCGCCTTTGGTCGATCTGGAGGGCTCGCAACGACTCCATTTTCTCGGGCGCGCGCTTCTACGAGGAGAATGTCACTTCCGCGGCTACCTTGCTAATTACTGATTGGTCTAGCTAGTTAGGCCTCGGGGCCGGTTGTCGCATTCCTTGTTTTTAACTTTGGTCTCTCCTTCTTCCTCCCTTCTTCCCCCACTCACGTTGTAAGTATCTCGTTCCTTTTAATAAATTATACTGGGGTGAACACCATCGAGTGTCTCCCCCTTCTTTGAGTTTTCAAAAAAAAATTTCTCTTTTTCCAAGGAGAAGATGTTGGTTAGATCCCGGTTATCCACCCATTTAATATTATAGAGAAATGTTTGTGTTTATGTATTGTTTCTCTATTTATTTTATTTTTGTATATCTTATGTAATTTACCCATAGGTCACTCCTCTATATAAGAGAGCCATATGATTCATGGAATAAACAAGTTCCTTTCTTTTCCCAACATGATATCGGAGCGGTGGTCCTAGACCGGAGCCCTCGAAACCATAACCCTAATCCCCCACCTGCAAGCCTTGCGTCGCCACTGCCAGCCTCTATCTCTTCTTCGTCGTCGCTGCCGGCCCCTCTTTCTCTTCGTCGTCACCACCGACTTCCCTCTCTTCACTCAGTCGATGTCGCCGACCCCTTCTCCCTCTCTCCCTATCTCTCTCGTGTGCGGCACTGTGAGGGGCCCCACCACTACCAGCGGATCCTCTGTGACCTACGGCCTCTACCTACACCCGCGTCGCGGTTTGCTTCTTGTTAATGGGTTTAGTTGCATCTTGAGTCTACACATGCAATCAAATCCATTTATGCATGTGTAGACGTACCATCAAGCAAAACGGGCGGCCCCTTAATTCTTTATGCACGTCCCTGTGTAGTATGTTTGAGAAACTCTACAGTTTCATGTCCCTCTCGTCTACTCCTGAGCGGCAGAAGTCATACAAGAATGCCACCATGATTGGTGTATTTCTAGCAGCACTTGACCCAAAGTATGAGGCGGTCCGCTCACAGATATTGGCGGACGTTATTATTCCTCCCATGAAGGAAGCTTTACGCAGACTCAACAGAATCACTGTCTCTTCTTCTGTTCCCAGTCAGGCATCTTCGACGATGGCAGCCTCCCGCGGTAGGGGAGCTCTCCTCAGTTTTGTGGTTGTGGACCTCGTGGTCAAGGAGGTTGTACTTGATAGCCGTGCACTTATTGTTACCATCCAGGACACACGGATTGTTTCTTCTTCGGATCAGAGGTATGATGATCTCATTGCTCGATTGAGGGACATTATGTCTCAAGGGAATTCCTTCGATTCTTCACCTACTCTAGGAGGACATCTAGATGTTGCAGCTTCTACTTCTACCAGTACCTCTGACACTGCCAGTACCTCATGTAGCAATTTATTCTATTACTAGTTGTCATGGATATGATATTACATATTGGATTGTGGACTCTGGGGCAACATACATATGTGTGGGAACAGAGATCAGTTTGCGGCCTACAGACAGATTCTTCCTGGCAGAACCGTTGTCCTAGCTGATGGTACCCAATCCCCGATCACAAGACAGGGGGAGATCAATTTGATACCTTCGATGTGTCTGCAGAATGTGTTGCATGCACCTGACTTTTCTATGAATTTACTGTTTACCGGTCAGATTACGAAGGAGTTGTATTGCCATGCTATCTTTGACCTGTCATCTCTTGTATTTCAGAGCATTCTTACGGGCAGGGTGATTGGTTGTGGCCGTGAACAGGGAGGCCTCTACCGACTGGTCCGAAACTCCATATGTCGGCCTATCCTCTCATTCTACAGGACCAGTCTCTCCTTTCATGTGGCACCTGCGCATTGGTCATCTTCCCTAGGGATGGAGAGGAGGTAGACGAGGAGGTTGTTTTATAAACCAGGATGATTTGGAGGAGCGGGATGCCAAAACGAATCAAGGCATTCCTTTGGCTTTTACGGCTTGGTAGGATTCTCGTGCAGGTTCACCGGGTGCAGCTGCTGGGGGTGGAGGTTGATGTGTGTGTCAGATGCAGGCTGGCGGCGAAAGATGTTGACCACTTGTTCTCCTCATGTCCCTCTTCAGCTCATGTGTGGAACAAGGCCAGCATCTCGTGGTTTGAGGGTCACGATTGTCCCAGTTTTTGGATGGGCATTCGATCGGTTTGTGGCTACAGACACAAGGACAGTACTTATCCTTTTTCGCTCGCTTGGGCAATCTGGTACGCGAGGAATGGTGTCATCTTTGGGGGCAAGCATGTTATACTGAGAATGTAATAGAACACAGTTGGGCATTATGTTAATCTTGGAGAGTGTAATGGGTTATTATTTGTTATAGATTTATATATATATACAATTTTATGTCGGGTCCCATCCCATCTGGGGACTCCACCCTTCCCCTTATAAAAAAAGGAATTACAGTAGGAAAATGCATTAAACATGTTGATTTAATGGGCATCAGTATGCCCTTTGTCATTGTCGTGGATGAAGGAAGTAATTGAAGATTCAAGAACTTCGCATCATGAAAACGCGGAAAAATAGCAAACTATTTGCTTGAAACAATGTACGTTCATCGAATGAACAAGAAATTTCAGCATAACGATTTGTGCATTTCAAAATCATCAATTCTAAGGAAATAATTTCCATAATGATTTCTAATATGCACAATGAATACAAAGAATAGATCAGGATTACCACTTGAAACGTGAGCTTCGAGTAAATTAAATCTCCCGAATCAAGTTTGATCCGCAATGTTCCTCTCGTAGGCGCGGAGATGAATCGTGTTGCTTCCCACGAACTTGGATGTCAACTTCACGAACAGGGCTTCAAGAAGGGGCATGTGAGACATGGATACTCTCAAGACTCTTCTTCCTCAACAAGGCACTAAATTTCCAAGGGACTAAACATCTAGTTAACTGAGTAGTCAAAGAGCAAGGCACACCCTCTATTTTATACTCATTGTACACATCTACGAAGAGTTTCCTCTTCAAGTAGGAGTGTACAATGATGTCCCTTGGATCATGGATCAAGGGATATGACATTTTCCTTGATCATCAAGAAATTAAACTAGATTTATCTCCTTTTAATCACAAATTAAATTAATTAATGAATTAAGTAACAAATTGAGAGCCTAATCCAATTAGGACTCTCATAAAGAGAGCCATATGTCCCTCTCTCAACACGCACCCCCTTTTTCCATAAATAAAAGGTTGTTGCTTATTTATTAATTATGATAATCCAATTATCATACATTGGTAATTTTATGAGAATAAACCTTATAGCTTATGAATTATATTCATAAATCCAAATAAAGGTATAATTCAATTTAGGGATTTTTACACCCATAACCCTGAGTAATTTTGTAATAACATTCACAACCCTGAATAATTGCGAATTACATGAGAAACCCTGAGTAATGCTTAACTCTTACAAGAGATAACCCTATGTTATGTTCCGTTTGAGATTCCTGTTATATTTGACAGTTTTTGTTAAAAGAAGACAAAGTTGCCCCTAATAGTCATTTTTATTTGCAAATCATGCCATTACCTCTCTCCATCACTTTGGAGGGGGATCGGCGGCCGTCACGCGCAAGAGCCTCCGCCGCAGGCCGTTCACGCACCTCCCCCGCCTGCAGCTCCCTCTTGCACCTCGCCTGCAACCTCCCGCACACCCGTACGTTGACCCCTACAAGCAAGCCACTGTTGGTCATCGACCTCTGCAAAAGCCATACCCCCACCCCTCCCCTACAAGCTCCCCCACCCCCGACGACCTCCGAAAGCTCTCACCCCCCTCTGGTCGACCTCTGCAAGCAGCTACCCTCCCGGACGGCTGCAACCGCCACACCCTCAGACTCCTGCAATCGTTGCCACTCCCCACCTCGGTCAACCGCCCCCCCCCCTCCCCGTTGCACCTCTGCAAGCCCCCCCCCACCCCCGACCCTCTGCTGCACCTCTGCAAGCCAACCGCCCCCCCCCCCTCCTCCGATGCACCTCTGCAAGCCCCCCCCACCCCCTGTCGACTCTCTGTTGCATATCCGCAAGCCAACCGCCCCCTGCACCTCCCTCCTCCTCAGTTGCACCTCTACAAGCCCCCCCCCCTCCCGTTGCACCTTTGCAAGCCCGCCCCCCCTCCCGTTGCACCTCTGCAAGCCCCCCCCTCCGCACCTCTGTAACCGTCCCACCCCCCTCCCGATGCACCTCTACAAGCGCCCCCCCCCCCCAGTCACAGCTCTCTTTGCACCCCCATCCCTGCAAACTCCCCCCCCCCCCCGCCGCAACTCTATCCCCCCGCACCTCTGCAACCGCCCCACCCCCCTCCCGTTGCACCTCTGCAGCCCCCCCCCCCCCACCGAAACTCTGCAAGCCCCCCTCCCCCCGGTCCCTGCAAACTCCCCTCGCACCTCTGCCCCCCCCCCCGGGCAAACGACCCCCTCACAACTCTGCAACCCCGCCTGCAACCACCGCAGCAAGACAATGCCGTGTATGATAGATTCTCTTTGGGATTTTTTAATTAGGTTAATCTCAGTTGTTAGATCTTTGATTGGTTAGATTAACTCAAGCATCTGGTTGAGCTAATGAAGTAAAGTAACGGAAGGTTATGGATGTAAGACGGCACACTTATTCAGGGTCCAGAGTGTTATTCACGATTATTCAGGGTTATGAATGTTATTACGAAATTACTCATGGTTATGGGTGTAAAAATCCCTTCAATTTACATTCAATTATTCTGAAGTGAATCATATTCGTACATGGGAACGATTGAGCCGAGTTAGAAGAGTCATGAATAATGAACCTCAAGTAAACATTTCCGGAAGATAGACACTTCTCGAATAGTAGGAGTGTGGAATATCATAACCATTTTGGTCAGGGGGAAGATGTTGGTTGTTACAAGAATAATGTCCTTCAATGGTCATGAATATAAAGATAATGGCCATGAATAAAATGTCTATTATAATTGTAGAGATGTTACATAATCTTTGGACAGATATTAACCCCCAATTCCTAGAGTACGTAGCATAAATATAGTAGAAAGATGTCCACTCCCTGTAGATGCAAGCCTCGCTTTCAAGAGGCTGAGTCGTATCCTACCGTTCAATCACCAAGAATTCGGAGCCATCACCTTCTACGTCTTCTCTTAGACATCACCTGAAGAAGGCTTTCTCAATCTAAATCAAGAATAAAGTTTTCATTCTATATATGTCAGATCATGAATTACTATCTACATCCAATCATCTAAAAAGTTATGATTGTTTTTAACTTTTATACAAGTTGAGAGATATGCAACTTCCAGAAAATTCAAAGCTCGTGTTGTTAAGAAAAAAACTCCATGAATTCGAAAGATACATGGACTTTTTGCCTCCATTCAGATCTATCTTAGGTCATTCTCGGGCATAGATCAAAAAAACTAAGATCCCTTCATATAGTCTCATTCCAACACTTCTTGGGCCTTCCACGCCCTCTTTTAGCCGGCTCAGCATTTCAAACTCACATCTCCTTACCGGTACATCAGCTGACCTCCTTTGCAAATGGCCAAACCACCTTAAGCGATTTTCCCGCATCTTATCTTCGATCGGAGCTACACCTACTTTCATTCTGATGGCATCATTCCGAATCCGATCTTTATGTATGTGTCCACACATCCACCTTAGCATTTTCATTTCTGCTATTGCCATTCTCTGTACATGTCTATGGTTCACAGGCCAACATTCATATCCATAGAGCATAGCAGGTCTCATAATTGCTTTGTAAAACTTTCCTTTGATTTTCAAAGGAATTTTTTTATCACAGAGAATAATAGAGGCTCCTCTCCACTTTAGCCAACCTGCATTTATTCTATTTGTAACATCTCCATCAATTTCTCCATCATGTTGCAAAATAGATCCCAAGTATCTAAAAGAAACTCTCTTCTGAATGTTATCATCACCAATCTTAACATTGATTCCTTCATCGTTGCTTCCATCAAAAGTACACTCAATATATTCAGTCTTAGCCCTATTTATACAAAATCCTTTAGTCTACAAAGCATGTCTCCATACCTCAAGCTTCTCATTTACTCCATCCTCATCAATCAACACAATATCATCAACGAATAACATACACCAAGGTATATCATCCTAAATGTGACTTATCAACTCGTCAATAATCAACGTAAAAAGGAATAGACTCAAAGTTGAACCTTGATGCAGACCAGTGTTCCAAAGAACTGGTTGCTCTAATTCTTAAAAAAAGTTGTACCCAGCCACTATGTTTATTGTGCGTGTTCCTAGTGGCTCATAACAAGGTCATTTTCCATCGAAAAGATACTATGCTGAAAATGTATCAAGTTATATCCCTGGGTCTTTATTCTTGTAATTATTTTTTGAAGATTAATACAGCATGGGTTCATGGGCATGCACCGCCTTAGGTGCATTGCCCTCTTATCTATCAAAAAGGATACACGAGATAGTCGCGGTAGTAGAGAGTACAAAGAAGAGTCGTTGCGGCAATGGTTATTGACAGACTTGATAAAGTAGAGAATTCAAGGGATCTTACTGAGAAAGGGAGGGAGGGAGGGAGAAGCCCATGGCTTTCCTCCATACTTAACTATGATGTCATTTCAGAGGCCAAAGGTTGTACCACGAGAACATCACCTCCTTAGGAAGGTTTCTTTGATGTCAAGGGACAATCTTGGGGACTAATTTTGTGCTTTTCACTATATCAATGTATGATATGAGACTATGGGCTTATTTGGTTGACATGTTATCCGGAGGTAACCTAGCATACCCCATGCTCTATCCCTGTGCATTCCTGAGTTGGAATTAGGTGTATGAACCACACAATTTCTTTGTTATAATATTTTATAACCACGATCAAATAAAAAGGTAACATAAAATCATATTATAATCATAAAAAAAGTTAATATAACACATAATCAATGTCACATCAGAAAAATTTAATAACCACGATCAAATAAAAAGGTAACATAAAATCATATTATAATCATAAAAAAGTTAATATAACACATAATCAATGTCACATCAGAAAAAGTTAATATAACACATAATCAATGTCACATCACATGTATCATTCCAACTCTCTCCAACCCTCCTAGCCATCCAAACAGCTATTATTCACAAAAGGTTATTCCAACCCAACCCAACCAGTTACCAAAAAGGCCCTATGAGTTATGGTGCTTTGCACCCCGGTAAATTGGAAGAGTTTGGTTTTTAACTTTAATGAGGTGGATGGTTACTATTCTCTAGTAATTATCCTTTATTACCCCATCCCTTGGTGTAAGAATCTGCATACACATGTAACAACAGCATTATTCCATCATTCTCTCTGTTTCATTGCCAATCTCAAGGACAATAAGTAATGGCATATCCATTAAAAATAAGCAATGGTGTATCTATTGAGAGAAACGAATGAATTGCTTATTTATGAGGCCCTATGGTTCTCTTATATAGAAGAGAAACATGTTTGGGCAAATTACATAATATAGACTGAAAGAAAAGAAAAAATATAGAACAATTAAATAATCAATAATATCTCAACATTCCCCCTCGAGATGGAGCATAAATACCAATCATGCTCAGTGAGGAACATCTCTGGAATGGCCCTCTGGCCAGGGCCTTGTTGAATACGTATGTTATCCATTCTCCTGAGCTAACATGAAAGGCGGAGATGAGCCCTTCTGAATCATATCACGAGTGTGACGGTCGACCTCGATATGCTTGGTCCTCTCATGGAAGGCACGGTTGTTAGTATAAAAAAGATGCATGGATGCCGCATTGGCGATGCATGGGAAGAGGTACATCAATAGCTAGGCCAGTCAGATCGGATCTGACACACATCATCTATGTACTCCCTTGTGCCATGGCTTTATACTCTCTGCACCCGATCTGACAATCATTGTCTGCTTCTTGCTCTTCCATGACACAAAGGAGCTCCCTACGAATACTGTAAAATCTGAGGTAGACTTTATGTCCTTGGGACATTCCGTATAATATGCATATGCGCATGTTGTAACGGCAATGTCGACAAGTGATGTTCCTCTGCTAAATAAAAGACTAGTGCTAGGAGAGGTCTTCAGATACCTCATAATCAAATGAGTTGCATCCATATGTGCCTATTTAGGCAACTCCATGAACCGGCTCACTCTGCTTACTACAAAGGATACATCTGGCCCAGTGATTGTCACATAAAGGAGCTTCCAAAGAACTCCTTGTATCTCCACTTATCTACCTCCTTAGTGTCATCATCATATAACTTCATGCTCGGATCCATGGGAGTAGTGGCTGGCCGGCAATCTGCCATGAATGTCTCCGATAAAAGATCTGCAACGTACTTCCTCTGGGTCATAACAAGACCTCGCCAGTTCCTAGCGAACTCAAGTCCAAGGAAATAACGTAAATCACCAAAGTCCTTGGTTACAAATTGCTAACCAAGGAAATCCTTAGTTGCGTGAATGCCATGTGCATCATCCCCTGCAACAATGGTACATCAACGTAAACCAGTATAGCAATTATACCTCTCTGAGTCCTTTGAGCGAACAGTAAATAGTCTGCAGTCGATCTTATGACCATGGTTGCTCTATCAAGCCTGAGAACTTTTGAAACCATGCTATTGGACTCTTCTTAAAGCCATAGATAGCCTTATGAAGTCTACACATCATATGACACCCCACCTCAGCAGTGAACCATGATGGTCGATACATGTAAACTTCCTCCTACAGGTCATCATAAAGAAATGCATTCTTCACATCAAACTGATATAGGGGCAAGTCCCGTACTGCAACAAAGAGAAGGATCAATGATGCAGAATATCGAGCAACTGGAGAGAAATTATCCAGATAGTCCATCCCATACATCTGGGTGAACCCACAAGCAATAATGCTCGCCTTGTAGCGATCCGCGCTGCCATCTGATCGATAATTCACCGTGAACACCCACTTGCATCCCACGACATATGCCCCGGTAAGAATTGTAACAATGCTCCGCAGCTACGTGATTGTAAAGCAACCACCCCCACCTCCATGGCAAGGCGTTGTTGATTGTCATGTATAGCCTCCTGATATGTTCGTGGTATCATCATGATTGACAGGCCCAAGACAAACCTCCTGAAATCCTCTGAGAGTCTCCCCAAAGAAACATGGGTTGCAATTGGATAAGTAGCACATGTACGTCTCAGCTTCCACAGAGCAATAGGCATATCAAGATCACTTGTCTCCTCCTCAACCTATGAACTAGCCCCTGAGATGGGGCTTGCTCATCATGTAAAGTAGTTTGCTGCATTGGTAAATCACTAGTGTCGTCAGTAAAAACAACGTACTCAGTACATATCTTAGGCATACTGGATGATGGCATAGTCCATGAGCAAGGAAAATTGTGAGAGATCTACGAATATTAGAAACGTAGCGACAAGTAAGCCAAGGCAGTTTGTGGCGGTGGAGGTGGAGCCACAGGAGCAGGTGGTGGTGGTCGTAGTAGTGGCGGTGGTCGTAGAGGTGGTGGAGGTGCATGTGGGACTAGAGGTGGTGGTGTCATAGGAAGAGGCACATATACCTCCTCTCCAGAGTCAGACGGAGTCAACCGGTCCACCTATAGGAGAGAAATACATCATACATGATAGACTCACAAAAGATGGCATCAATGACATAGCGCTTCTGTTTAACATGGTCGAAGCAACGATACCTCTTTTGGGTACGAGAGTAGTCTACAAATAACACTTGACAGCTCTAGGGAAGAGCTTGTCATAATCAGGAGTCAGGTGGTGAACAAAAGCCACAAAGCCAAACATACGGGGTGTAAGGGAGAACAAGTCCTTCTCAAGAAACGCAATCGAGAAAGGGATCTTCTCTCGTAAACCAGAAGATGGCTTAGGGTTCAGGAAGTAACAAGCAGTGAGAACTACATCACCCTAAAAAGAGAGTGGAGTATGACTAATCAAAAGTGTCACGGTCACAGCAAGTGATGGTGTTTGCATTTGGCAACGCGATTTTGCCGAGAATGCAAGCACACGAGATCTGGTGTACAATTCCAAGAGATATGAAGAACATAGAAAACTGTAATGTGCAGAACTCTAAGGCATTGTCAGAGCGAACAAACTTCACAATAGCAGAGAAAATTATCCTTACTTCAATAATGAAAGATGTAGTGACAGGTCTAGCTTCAGACTTGTTTTTCAAAAGAAAAACCCAAGATAGTCTAGAAAATTCATCCACAACTACAAGGTAAAATATGTGTTCTTGGTAATCAGGAACATGTCTGGGGCCCCAAATGTCAAAATGGGCAAGCACAAAAATATGATTGCGACTACGACTCTAACGATCAGGAAAAGAAAATTGATGATGCTTCTCAAGCTGGCAAGCCTCGCAATAGAAGGTAGAACACGAGGATATCTATGGGAGGACATGACACAACTTTTACAGAGGAAGATGACCAAATCGAAGATGACACATGTATGGAGAGATTGATCCATTAGAAATGGAAGAGGCATCGGTATATAGAGATTAGACAAGTCTGTAAAGCCTCATTTGCTCATGGCCACATTGAATCACCCTACCCAAGAGTAAGTCCTAAAACACAAGAAAAGATGGGTCAAAATGGCACGACAATGCAAGTCCTTCGTGATTTGACTAATAGAAAGTAAATTCATCTCAAAATCAGGGTGCATGTAGCACATTCTGCAAGTGCATGGCTAGCTCTAAATGAACATCCATATGTCCTGTTAGAGGTAAATGGGCCCCATTGGCAATGACAACTGGTCGGCTAAGGGGTACAGATCTATATGAACTATGCTTTGTCTCCACATATATGGTGGGAAGCACTAGAGTCCATGATCCACCCTGTCATATATGCCACGCTACAACTGATAAAAGCATAGGTCATACATGAGGAGCTCGAAGATACGCTGATAGAGGTTGCAACATCTGAAGAATTTATAGAAATGCCAGCAGCAGAAGTCATTATCTCCCTCGGATGGGTTACAATATCATCTAATCGTAAATCTGTAGTTGGTGTTGAATTGTCTAGAGGCTCCGATTGCCCGGCTATACGAGCAGAAGTGGGATATCCATGCTTCGGGCGGCATGTCTCCTCTGAATGACCAGAAAATGGAAATAGGTGCATGGACCACGCTGGCGCTTGCCTCCTCTGCCACGAGGATCATGCCCTCTAAACTGAGTAGTACCTCCCCTGCAGCGAGATGCAGTCATCGCTGAGGAGGTCTGTATGGTGGCAAGGATGGAACAACGATCCTGTTGAGAGATTGTACGCCTCCTCCATGGGAAGAATAGCAGGACCAGTAAGAAGCCGGATGTGTGTTGCCTCATACTCAAGATCTAGAGCAGACAAGAAAATTCCAATCGTCGTGGCATACCTGTACGCCATTTGCAACTCAGAATATGTGATCACGGCACAAAGCTACGAACAAGTCATGAAGCGAAGAGTAGAAGTTGTGCAGAGGACAACCATTCTACTTGGTCATGAAGATGTCAAACTGTAACTTAAGAATCTTGACCTCATTCTTCTCTTGGCCATATGTAGTTGTCAGGATATCCCACATTGCCTTGACGGTGGGCCGGTTCACGATATTATTGGCTATCTCTGTGATGAGAGTCACAAAGAGCCAAATACACGTGTGCACGTTGATGAATCCGTGATTCATCACACTAAAAGTTGAAAATAGAGCTTTGTTCTTAAGTAATTAGCTGCATTTCATCATTTATTAGGCATTTTTACCATTCATGCACTTAAAATAACATATACATTTTAGCATGCAAAATTGCATTCATAATCATCTTCACATTTTCACCAAACTTTCTCCATTTTTAATTAATTCATGTTAACTCCGATTGACCGCAAACCACCTCCATTGTGTAATTACTAACAAGATTTACGGGAAAAAAACAAAAAATTGTTAACTCAAATAATTGGCATGTGAGACAAAACCCTAATCTCAGAATAAACAGACTAAAACGAGCATATCTTCCTCGTACAGTGTCCGATTTTAGTCTACTCACTTTTAACGTAATATAAATTCAAAGACCTTCAAAACAAGACCAATTTCATAAAAATCGGATCTCATATGTGAAAGTTGGGTTTTGGACCTCTTTTGCGATTTGTGTATTTCAGCGGTTTTTGACCTAATATTTTATGTACATACTTAACCCTTTTCTTTTATTTCTTTTTCATTTATATTCTTTTATGAAAGTTTCGTTGAAATCACCAAAGTTCAAATCCAAAATAAGACCGAAATCAAAGAAACTGACTGAGTCTGAGTGTCCCTTGTGAGTATGTACAAATATCTGTCATTTTCCATTTTATTTTATTTATTTATTTTATTTATTTATTAAAAATCTAACAAATTTTGAGTAATGTTTAAATATGTGCCTTTATTTTATCGCAATTTTCTTCGATTTTTATCTTATTTAAAAATAACAAAAATATTACAAAACCCAAAAATCAAGGTATTCTATGTACATAGAGTACCACCAAAAATATCACTTTGTATAAATGACCTCTTTTGTTTTTGATCCTTTCATAAAAGTTGTAGATCTCATCGAGATGAACAACTTTCGTGAAGAAAATTTTTTTATATGAGGTACCTTCTATTTCTTTTTTATTTTTATTATATTTAATTTTTGAAATTTTTTTGGGCGACACGTGGCGCCTCCTGAGGCAACCACGTGCCGCCATACCTTTCTCTCTACTAACCCCTTCCCCCCGATCGTGTGCTCTGCACGTGATCATCAACCCTCAGTCATCCCTAACCTTCAGTGCCTTAACCTCCCGCAGCCGCCGCCCGTACTCTTGTCGCAACCCAACAACCTCTGGTCGACCCCCTCTATCCTCCCAACGATCCCCATCTCCTGCAACCAACTTCCAATGACCTCGCGCCAACCCCACCTTATCCTCATCGCCTCCATCTCTCGCTCTCTCTACTTAAACCCATCGAACCCCCAGGTCAAAGCATCCGCCAAGATCCATATCAAAAAGAGAGAGAGAGCACGTGGAGCGGCCAGCGACAGGGGCCGACTTCGTTGCGGTGAAGACCCTCATCTCGACGAGATCAATAACAAAGCCTCCCGTGCTTCCGTCGGCACGGTCGAAGCAAAAAACACCGAAGAGGGCATCTCAGGCCACTCCACATTTCCGATGAACTCTTATTCTTCTCCTTCTGCTTTCTCTTTATTCCTCTGTTTTACGCTCTTTCCTCTGTTTCCTATGTATCCAGATTCCATCTTCTTCAACCGAGTCATCACACCCTTCCACCGTCATCGTCCCTCCACCGTTTACCATCGACAGCCAACTCGAGCGTCGCCTTCCGTGTCCTCATAGCGCCCTGCTCTATCTCGTGGAACCCATTCCAACAACCCTCGGGGCTTGTACCGCCCTCCAGTAAGCACCACCATCTTCATCAGTCACGGAGGAGTCAGACTCTGCAAGCCTGCTGCTCCGACGCATCCAAGGATCTCACGCTTCATCATCTCCACCTCACGCCTCGCCACCTGGAGCGGGAGGCTCCTCCACCCTCCAAGCAACCATCAGCCTCGCCAGCCACCTCGCCACTGGGCTCCTTTGCGTCTCCATCGACAGACACCTCCACCTTGGTCCCACCGTAAAGGAGCTCCACCCAGTACCATCAGCTCCACAAAAGCGCATGAGAGATCCACCGTCGGTAATCTGCACGAAGAAGGGGGTGACCACTGAAGGACGCATCCAAGGCCTCTCACGTGCAGTGGAACTCCCGATCGGACTAATTGCGGAGAAGCCCATAAAGAATCTCCACCCCGCGACCAGGTCCAAGCCACCCAGGAGAAACGTGCTTTGCATGTGACGGTCTGGGAAGTTTGCTGAAAGCCCCCTGGAGTTCTGTCGATTAGCGCCCAGGTCCTGCCGATCAAAGGGCACGTGCGTCACATGTGTCCCTCTGGCATTTTGCATCTGGCCCCTTCAGGGGAAAGGTAATCTCATTTAGGTCCTTGCTCTGCATCTGTTTCTTTATTCTATTTATTATAATATTGTAAATAGACCCATGTATTTACATATTTATTTGAACCTTCATCTAGCATCATTTTATTACCTTAAAAAATGCATTTTTGTACAACAGCTTTTGCTTTATCACGTGGATATTTCTTTGCAATTTTATGAGCAGTGATTTATTTAATATAATTATTATTGCGGAAAATGCCATATTTTGCCCTCTGCGTGATATTTAATTGGTATTAAATAATTATAGTCCAAAAATTCCCGACAATTCACAGTACATAGATTTAATTGTGTTCTATATTGTGCTCAAAAATCATCTCATTTTCAACCATATCGAGGTCACAATAAATTAAACGGTGATTTTAGTAATCGATTTTTAATTAATTCCACACCTAGTATTTTTAGGAATTAAAAAACGTTCTGGATATCTCTCACATAGACTTGTCTACGATAATTTAATCTCTGAAAATTATTGATGTTTGGTACTTATTAAAATTAATTTTCTCAAATTCACCAAGTCTGCATATTTTATTTATATTAATTCACCTAGCATACAAAAATTACAAAAAAAAGTACAGTAGCTTAATTTCAACATATTTCACATTCCGGCCAAGTTTGATAAGCTTTGGACTTAATTTGATCTTAAATTGCATCTTAGTCCCCGAACTTCGCTAAAATTGCATTTCATTAATTAATTGTGTCTAAAATTACAAAAAATACCTCTCTAAAAACATGTTTCTAGATCGGCTGTAAATCAACCTAAGGAGACAGTTGCCTCCCTGAATTCGACCTTGGACTTCTCAAGTAAAAAATTAAATTGATCGCTTGTCTTAATTAACACATTATTTAAGTGATTTTTTATTAATCTGAAATTGCCTGCCTACAACGAAAATTTAACGTTAATTCCACGTAATTAGCGAGGACTGATTAGGGTTCTTCATGCATCATCTTGCTTCCACGAAGCATTCCTCCCAGCACTATATGTCGGTTCTGGTTGTCTCAGAATGTGTTCCTTGTTAATGCACTGCATAAGGGTCAGAGACTGCATGGACTATTCCCATAGTTGGTCAAATCCATCTTGACGAAAGGATTCAGGCCCTTAAAGGCACCGAACGAATAGAAGATATCGCCCTTGCTCTCTGACATGATGAAGAAGAGGGCTGAAACAGAACTCAACTGGAGTAGTAGACCGATCCGAGCGAGTCTACACAAGCATAGAGAGGATTAGTTGTACATGTAGACTCATACAACCATACCCTTCAACCGTGGATCCGTACGAGGACTTGAGATGTGATCTAGAAGTCTGAAAGCATCCTTCTCTGATCAAAATCAAATCGAAAAAGAACCCTGGAACGCATAAAACAAGCTGAACTGAACGGAATCGCAACGGATCCCTATATGTCGTCGAGGACCCTAGAGGGCCTTCGCGGTGTTGGCTGAC
Source organism: Ottelia alismoides (assembly GCA_037367405.1). NCBI lineage: Eukaryota > Viridiplantae > Streptophyta > Magnoliopsida > Alismatales > Hydrocharitaceae > Ottelia > Ottelia alismoides. Next base: position 717,625 of record JAZKJV010000070.1, read on the forward strand.
AAAGAGGGCCAATCGGGGTAGTCCTGCAATGCAGGGGGCTATCGGTGGTGCTAGAACGCCATCGAGTAACGAAGGTGGCGTTAGACAGCGCTACCAGGTCCTATGAAGACTTCTTGGTAGTGCTCGGACGATGAGGGTGACGGATGGGGTAGCACATGGGTGGCACAAGAACTCCGGTCTACGAACATCGCTCCGGTACTACGTTGAGAGAAATGAATGAATTGCTTATTCATGAGGTAATAGGGTTTTCTTATATAAAGGAGAAACATGTTTGGGAAAATTACATAATATAGACTAAAAGAAAAGAAAATACATAGAACAATGAAAAGATAAGTAATATCTCAACAGTATCTATTGGGAAAAATAAGAGAGACATGTTTATTCCATACACCCTAGGCTCTCTTATATAAGGGAGTAGCCTATGGGTAAATTACATCAAAAGTCCATAAGAATATAGAAAATATGAAACAGTACAAATAACATAAATTATATCTCTACACTCCCCCTCAAGATGGAGCATAGATGTCATTCATCCTCAGCTTGGACGAGCACTTCTGGAATGGCCCTCTAAGTAACGCCTTGGTAAAGATATCTGCAGTTAGGTCCCCAAAGCTAACATGAGATGTAGAAATAAACCCCTTCTGAATCATAACTCGTATATAGTGATAATCAACCTCAATGTGATTGGTTCGTTCATGAAATGTTGGATTATTGGCAATAAATATAGCAGCTTGATTGTCACATTCCAGAGCCATAGGAAATAGGACTTCTACATATAGATCTGTAAGAACAGCTTTCACCCACATCATTTATGTACTAACCTAGGCCATAGCCCTATATTCAGACTCAGCACTGAATCTGGCTACAATAGTTTGCTTCTTGCTTCTCCATGAGAAAAGAGAGTTTCCAACATATACAGCAAATCCAGTGATGGACTTCCTATCCTTGGGACATCTTGCGTAGTCTGCATCTGCACACGCTGAGATAGCAATCTCCTTGTCTTTCTTGAACAACAGACCTGCACCTGGAGATGATTTAAGATACATGAGTATCATATGTATAGCATCCATCTTGCGTGGTTGCTCCATGAACCGGCTCACCTGACTAACAGCAAAAGAAACATCGGGTCTGGTAATGGTAACATAAAGAAGTTTTCCCACCAGTTCTCTATATCTTCTCCTATCCACCTCATCAGCGTCATCATCATATAATTTCATGCTCGGATCCATAGGTGTAGTGGCCGGTCGGTATCCAAGCATTCTTGTTTTACTCAGCAGGTCAGTGACATATTTCCTCTGGGTCATTACAAGTCCATGTGGATTTCTGGCGAACTCCAGTCCCAGAAAATATCTAAGGACTCCAAGATCCTTGATGACAAATTCACGACCCAGCATTTCTTTCGCAATCTGAATTCGGTGTCCATCGCCGCATGTAATCAGGATATCATCTACAGACACCATAATTGCAATAATACCTCTGGATGTTTTCTGTATAAACAGGGAACGATCGACATTGGAACGTTTGTACCCATGTTTTTCAAACAAGTCTGAGAGCTTCTAGAACCAAGCTCTAGGGCTCTTCTTAAGACCATAGATGACCTTATGAAGTCTACATGCCTTAGAATACTCCCCCTCAACAGCAAAACCAGGTGGTTGTTGCATGTAGACTTCCTCCTGCAAGTCACCATATAAAAATGCATTCTTAACATCTAATTGAAATAATGACCAATCACGAGTAACCGCAACAGAAAGAAGGATCCGTAAGGTGGAATGGCGAGCAACCGGCGAGAATGTATTAAGATAATCCACCCCATATGTCTGTGTAAACCCACGGGCAGCCAGGCGTGCCTTGTATCTGTCAATGCTGTCATCTGCATTCTGCTTAACTGTGAAGACCCACTTACAGCTCACTGTAGACACACCGATAGGTGCAGGGACAAGGCTCCATGTACCTCTTGACTGAAGAGCAGCCATCTCTTCTTCCATAACTAAACGCCATCTACTGTCCTTCAATGCATCTTGGTAATTCCGTGGAATATCCACAGCAGATTGTGCAATAGCAAACCTCCTGAATTCACCAGATAGACGATCAAAAGAAAACGTGGATGCTATAGGATATGACACGCAGCTACGCTTCTGTTTCCAAAGCGCAATAGGTAGATCCAAATCACTTGCATCCTCATTTGTCCTCTGTAACACAGCCTGCTCAGGTAAATTTTTAGATCCATCATTAGAAATTATATTCTCAGAACATACCTCAGGCGAGCTAGATGATGAGCGGTGACCATGAGCAGAAGCAGGCCGACGGGTATAGTGGAGTGGCAATGGGGGAACAGGAACTGTAATAGGAGGTGCAGGTGATGTAGGTAGTGGTGGAGGTGGTGGTGGTGGTCGCATGTATATGGCTCCATCAATGTCTCAGGATACCAACCGATCATCTATAGGAGAGAAGTACATAACAGACTCAAAAAAGGTGACATCAGCACTAACAAGGTATTTCCTGCGCAACGGATCATAACACGTGTACCCTTTTTGTGTCCTGGAATACCCGACGAAAACACACTTGACAGCCCTAGGAGAGAGTTTGTCAATACCTGAAGACAACTGGTGGACAAAGAAAACCGAGCCAAACACGCGTGGGGTAAGTGAGAACAATTCTTTTTCAGGAAAAACCAAGGAGAAAGGAATCTTCTCACCTAAGACAGATGACGGCATGCGATTAATGAGATAACATGCCGTTAGGATAGCATCATCCAGAAAGAATGAGGAGCATGACTCTATATGAGAAGCATCCTGGTGACATCAAGCAAATAACGATGTTTCCATTCTGCAACTCCATTTTGTTGGGAAGTATAGGCACAGGATGTTTGATGGATAATCCCTTGTGTTGAAAAAAAAAAATGAGAGAGTATAAGTACAAATATCCAAGGCATTATCACTTCTCACAATTTTTACAGACGCAGAAAAGACATTACGAACTTCATTTATGAAATTTATGATAATATTCCCAGCTTCATATTTATTCTTTAATAAAAAGACCCAAGATATATGAGAAAAATCATCCACAATGACATTATAAAACTCGTGTCCCTGATGATCAGGAACACGACTAGGACCCCAGATATCAACGTGAAACAACTCAAACTTGGAGCTATTACTCCGACTCTGACAACTGGGAAAAGGTAGACCGATGATGCTTTCCCAACTGACAAGCCTCACATTAGATGGACGTAAACTTGAGGTAAAACACGATACAATTTCTGAAGCGTTAGATGGCCAAAGCGCAAGTGCCACATGAATGGAGAGACAGGTCCAGCAGGACAGGAAGAGAGGAGATTCCGGCATATGGAGTCCGACTGAGGCAATATAGTCCACCATGCTCATAGCCACGCCCAATCACGCTGCCCGTAAGGATGTCTTGAAAAATGAGAGAAGATGGATCACAAATTGCTCGATAATGTAAATCATTTGTAAGTTGGCTAATGGATAACAAATTCATAGAAAAATCAGGTGCGTGCAGCACATTCTTGAGGTGCGTAGATGGTGTCAGGCTAATCTCCCCATGACCAGTAATCGGGGAGTGCGTCCCATTAGCAATAACCACAGTGCATCCTGGAGGAACCTGTCGGTAGGCTGTAAGTAGACCTCGGTCACCACACAGATGATGTCTGGCACCAGAGTCCATAATCCACTCTAAAGTATCAGGTCCGCTACTGCTAGTGAATGCATAAGTACTACCTGAAGTATTAGTGGATGCAGAAGCAGCAACATCAGAATGACTCTTAGAGGCAGGCGCTGATGTAACAGGACCGGATGGAGGAATAATACCCCTCAGACGAGCTACAAGATCATCAAATCGTTGATCCAAAGATGAAGCAAATGGAGGTTCAATCTGTTCAGCTATTCGTGCAGAAGCAGGAAATCCATGTTTAGAATAGCATGTGTCCTCGGTATGTCCAGAACGATGGCAGAAAGTGCATGGTTGCCGAACACGACTCCCTTTGCCTCGAGGTCCGCAACCACGAAACTGATGATGACCCCCATGACCTCGAGATGCTGCCATAGCTGAGGCGGTCTGATTGGCAGTAGATGAAGGAACAGTAATACGACTCAGTCTGTGAAAGGCTTCCTCCATCGGAGGAATAGTGGAATCTACCAGGATTTGGGAACGTGCTGCCTCGTACTCTGGATCAAGGGCTGCCAGGAATACACCAACCATAGTGGCATTCCTGTAGGTCTTCTGCTGCTCAGGAGTGATTGTGAGAGGCATGAAGCTGTAGAGCTTCTCAAACATTCCACGTAAAGACGTGTATAATGAGTGTAGAGGCTATCCATTCTGCTTGATTGTAAAGATGTCATGATGTAGTTGCATAATCTCCGTCTCATTATTTGCCTGTAAATAGGTATCAGCCAAAATATCCCACATAACTTTTGCAGTGGGCTGATGAAGAATATCATTTGCAATCTCAATTGCTAACGTTCCTGATAGCCAAACCTTGGCGTATGCATCATCCGCCTCCCATGAGGCATTGACCCCAGTCTTCTCAACAGGCTCTTCCTCAGTAAGAATGTGCTTCTTACCGGTCGACTTCATCATACTCATGAACTGCATTGCCCATGGTTCATAATTTGACCCATCCATCTTCACAATAGGCGCATGACCTCTGAAGGCACCTGTAGATGGAATATATGCATTGCTTTCTAACATGATGATAATAGAAGACTAGGGTTGTAGACTGAAGATATGGTTGTCTACACTGGCATTCACAGGTTCGGTTGCATGTGTAGACTCAAGCAACCAAACCCATTAACGTGGAGACGCGGGCGAAAGTCTCCTAGAAGACAAAGATACCCTAGGGTTGGACGGGCCCTAGTGTGTAGAGGTGCGCGCGAGACCTAAGAGGTCGAAGGGAGAGAGAGGTGGCGCACTTGGGCGGGCATGCACAGCACGCGAAGTGCACGGGGCTGAGGCGCATGGGGGCGATGCATGAGGGCCGAGGCGCGCGGGGGCTTGGAGGTGGGGGCTAGGGTTAGGGTTTGGTTCGAGAACTCCGGACTAGAATCGTCACTCTGATACTATGTTGGGAAAAATAAGAGAGAGATGTTTATTTTATTTTTTTGATTAAAGATTGGGCAGACTCCCGTCGTGGGAGTCCCCGCTGGTTTATATTAAAACGGACCTTAAAAGAATTGATTATAAAGAGGAACGTAGTTGCCCCGTGCAACCCATGGTTTAACCATGTTCTACGTAACCATCGTCATCCACGATCTACACAACGAGAGAGATGTTTATTCCATACACCCTAGGCTCTCTTATATAGGGGAGTAGTCTATGGGTAAATTACATCAAGAATCCATAAGAATATAGAAAATATGAAACAGTACAAATAACATAAATTATATCTCTACAGTATCCATTAAAAATAAACAAAGGCTGCATTATATTAAGCATGACATCTCTAGAAGAACGAGTAATGGCTGAACATCAATATACCTGAAGCAGCTAAGCTACGAAGACATCCATCTCGCTACTACTTGAGAACTGCGCTACTAGATCACCGCCCAGCGCGTCTTCCTAGTCGGTCCAGCCTCTTATATAATTAGTAGTTGATGGATATACCCTAGTATCCGCGGAGGTGAATCAAAAGCTAAGCTGCTCTACTCTATATTTCAATTATCTATTTCGATTTCGTTTTGTAGATGGAAAGCATCAAGCGAGCTCGATTGGATATACAAGCACGGGCAAAAAATACGGCATGGTACAGCAGAGAAACAATAATAAGCAAGAACAACAAACCAATTCGATAATTAACATCCTGTGAAAAACTTACTTCCTCATATGCATCAAAGTCGTAAGGAAAAATGACTAGATTGGGGCAAAGAGCCTTTGCAATCCTCACAAACATGCCAGCACGTATTCCTTAACAATCAAAGAAAGGAACTCAAAAGGAGAGAAAGAAACATGAAATCAGAGAGAATTTCATCAAACTGAAACCATATTGTCTTGCAGGGTAATTTGCAGATGATATTTCAGCAGTTCCCTTGGGATTATCAGAGTGGCATACAGCGACGGGCTTATCAATCAATTCAAGATGGTTGCGCAATATCACTGAGACGAAGAAGCAATCCTGGTTAAGAAAAGAAAAAGTAGCTTTAGAGGAAAGAGATTGCTAAAATGCACGCAGCGCCTAAATTAACAAATGACAGGAGGTAGAAGCTAAGTTGTCGGCAACTGAAGCATAAACCAAAAATCAAGTACTCTCACAAGAAGAAACACTTCCATCGGCCAGAATTGGCATGCAGAGGAAAAGAAGCATCTGGCCAGCTCTCCTCACTTATAAATCCAATTGTGAATTTCACGCATTTGCCTATTCATTTTCTATATCGCATGACCAGCATGACCCATATTTTGTTCCCCATCATCTATTGCAGAAAAGATAGCTAATACGCTCTTAGGAGGCCCAGTAACTTTAGGATTATGAATAGACATTTAGATATAGATATGTCTCAAATGTATGTATGCCTATGTACACATTAAGAATAACTGGGAACACATGCAAACAGTAGCCATATTCAAAACAGGTAGGAAATCAGCTCACCATGTCTATATGAATAATTGCACTTTTTCCAAAAGGAACGCCCTGGATATTGTTGTTGCTGGTCACTGCCTCATTTGACATGGCAAGAAAACGTTTATGGTAGCGGGATCTCCATGTTCCAATAAAGTGCAACCTTGAATTCTAAATGTTCAATATTGTTCATCAATAATGTAAAAATCAAAAGTAATAGCATTGTTATAATGCATCAACACAACAATCTAAAACCATGATAAAGCATATTAATGGTGACACATAGATTTATAGCTATACACAATATCAATTCAAGTAAAAGGATGGCAGGATCGGGCAAAGACAGGAATTCCTCTAAAGTATTGTTTAGATGGATCAAATATATTTGATTTTTAAAAAAAAATAGACACATGTCACATAGAAATATATCCAGACACATGGAAGCAGTAGATCAAATATACATGCAATTTGTGATTAATAAAATTTCATCTTGGGTGAGAACCTTGCGTAGGTAGTTGCCCATTAAAAAAAGGCATGCACTTGAATATATGCAGATATATAAAGAGAGCCTTATCCTTTTCTAGAAGGCGACACTGCATTATCTTTAATGAAGTGAGATGGCGCATATACAAGAATATTCTATGGATTCTGCATAGCCCAGATATAAATTGCATGAGTACCGTGTATCTTTCCTGATATTATTCCAAACCTACTCTTTACAAGTAGGTCTTAAATTTCAAAAGCAAAGCTCGACCTGGTGTCATAAAACTAGTTAATATAGAGGAACCCTACTCCTAAATTAAAAAAAAACTAAAATTGCAATACCAAGCTTGATATACCTTTCAAAAAAAAATATCAAGCAAGATATATGCATGCAGGCACAAGTATAAAAGCAAACAAACCTTTTCCTATGTTAACTGGGGCTACATGGATCCATTGTCTACAAACAGACTCAGTATGGGCCATACCCAGCTTAGATCAAAATTTATATGAACTCATATGCACCACCAACAGTTGGGTTCAATCTTAAGTTGGTGGCATGCCTCACATTATCAGACAATGCCTTCAACAAATCATTGAAAAAAAATTCTCGCTACTTTCTTAATATTCCAATTGCAAGATCCAGTGATTTAAATGCATCCTCTACTTTTCTGAATCCACAAACTTCCAAACCATGCCATGTTAGCCTATGAGGCACATAAATGAGTAGGATTAAAACCACACTATCAAGTATCTTTCCAACAATCCCAGTGCAATCACTCTTTGATATAACCAACCTCTATAATGCACACACTTAAAGACATTCCCACTTCTGCATCCCAGAAGCACAAAAGGAAGTGCCTAAAAGACATTATTATTACCTTGAAATAGTTTTTAACGAAGTCAGGGTCACTTAGAGTTGAATGCAGCTGCTTAGAAGAACTTTTTACAGTTGAAGCTTCCCCTGTGTCATTCTGGTTGTTGACAGACTCCATGACAACTTGTTCTGCATGACCATGGAGTCTGGATTGGTAGCTGTGAGGTTCATAAAGAGCATTTCCACCACTGGAGCTTTCCCGCATTGGATATGAAGACTGTTCACTTTCCTCGCTTCTCGTCTTAGAATGCCGACCGTCAGCATCAAGAGAAACACTCTCTATACCTGTTCGGGATTCTACATTAATGTCGATAATACTGTCGGTAACTTCCAATATTGGGTTTTTTCCTTGAACTGAAGAAAGTAGACAACTTTTGCTGCTTGAATATTTCATTAGCAGGCTCATCAAGCTGATAAGGAGCCCCTGGGAACATAGCACTTGTTAGGAAGCTCGGAAAACATATTGTTAATAATTAGGCAATACCAATAACTTGTACAATCATGCTTTGATGCCTTGAAAGACCAACGTCATGGTGAGCAGCATGCTCGTGCAGGTGCTGCTCTGGCATGCAACAAGTTAAATTGCAAATATGGTAACCTCGAAACAAGTTGAAAATCTAACTTCAGATTGTATTGGTTAATCATCATTCAGCATGATACAATAAATAACATAAGACAGCTTGATAATAAAGATGAATTTTGTTACTAAAATGGTCATTTACATTTTTAACAAAACATGAGTTACACTTATCATGCATCAAGCGAAAGAAAGTGTCACGTCATATTTCAGGTTGACAGCCTTAATGTTGACGACTCATTTTAAGGGTTAAATAAGTAAAACTTGTTGTACTTTTGCATATGTTTACACAAATCTGTTCCATCATATTTCAGACTGACAGCATTAACGTTGAAGATCTTTTTTAAAAGGTTAAAATTGTTACTCTGTTTTTGCATATGTTAAGCCACGACCTGACAAACACTGCAATTATATTTGAGATACTAATAACCTATCTACAACATAACGACGTTTTTTACTCAAAAAACAAACATAATGGCATTTACCACCAATATCTATTTAAAAAAAACAAAGGATGACCATTAGAGACTAACAATCACCCACAATTTTATTAAAGAAACCAGGACCTGGACCAGTACAAAGGGAAAACTAAACAGGAAAAATTACATCTCCCCTTCCCATGTGCTCCAATAACGTGATACGGCAATATTTCCGCAAAAGGAGGTGTGAAAAACCACATCATTTCTTTTTCTTTTCTTTTTTTTGAAAGAGAAAAGGAAGAGGTCCCGAGATAGGACTCACCACAGAAATATATTGATATATCATACTTCAATTACCATACATGTATCCAGGACGAAATAAGTGCCATGTACTGCTCAAGTACATTCTCTGCATAAAAGCATCGGTCCAGAAAAATGGATTCATCCCTAGCACACCAGATAGCCCAGAGGAGAGCAAAACTGGTGAGGCGTCCTCCTGCGAGTTTCCACATGTCAACTTAACCGAGGTCCAGAAAGAGCTGCAATTGTCTATCCTGAGACATTAAATCCATGCTCCATCCCAAACCGGTTGTGAGAGTCTGCATTCAAAGAAAAGGTGGTCCATGTCTTCATATTCCTCCCTGCATCTTCCATACATTAAGTCTCCCGTTTGAAAAATTCTATCTCACCGCACTTTGGTTCACAACTGACCATACCTCGCAAGCCAAAGAAAAACATTGATCCTCTGCGGAATTTTACTGCTCCAGATAATTCGACAATCACGGTTGAGATCATCATGGCTCAAATCTTGATTGTGGGCAAAGAAATGGTATGCTTTTTAAACGGAGAAGCAGCTATTCACCAAGACAAAATGGTATTTAACATTTGTGGGAACCTCGCAATTAGTCAAGTCTCCAATCAATGCAATAAACTCACCGATTCTCTTTTCGGAAAAGGCAGAGCTGAAAGAAAGGCCCCAGGATCCAGATGCCCATACCTGACAAAGAACGGCATTTGGTTCTCAGCAAGTGCAAAGAAGCGTGGGTAATGCTCCTCAAACGTGGCTAGAGTCGTCCAATAATCAAGCCGAAAATGAAAAAGCTCCCCATTACCGATCGTTGCACTCGCCACTCAGCATGTCCCTCAAATCAGGAGGATATGAGTGATACATTGCCAAAGTGAGGAGGGGAGCCGTATAGAATTCCCCAACCAAAGAATCATGGATACCATAAATATTCCGCACCAATCTGCACACCAGATCCTCATTATCACCCCACGATCTGAGAACCCATTTGGTCAAGAGAACCTTATTCATCCATTCGAGTTTCAAAATCCTTAGGCCGCTATTTTTCTTCGAACGTGTCACCATCTCCTGACTTATCGTATGAATCCCCCCCTTTCCTACTTCCCATCGACCAGAAAAATCATTGCATCTGACATTCAATCTTGTCTCGTATCCAAATGGAAGTAGCCTAGTGGAACAGAAAAAGATGGGAATAGTAGATAAAATGTGATTGAGTAGGACCAGCTTCCCTCCCTTAAAAAGCATTCTCGCCTTCCAACCTGCAAGCTTGGTTTCCAATCTATCTAGTACCAGCCTCAAGTCAAATGAAAGAAGGCGACCTGCAACAAGCGGGGGATCCAAGTATGTCACCATCACGGTTCCAATCGGACAATGCGGAATGGTACAAGCCTCTTGGATCTCCTCCTGACAGAGCCCAAAAGAAATGAAAGTGAACTTCTCTCTGTTGAGATGCAACACCGAAATATCACTAAAAATCCCCATAATCTCTGATGCATGTTGCACATGTTCAAGTCCACCAAGGAACATCATAGTGTCATCCACGTACTGGAGAATGAGTACCGAAATATCATCCTTTTGATATCCCGTTCATAAACGAAGTGCAGCAAACCTCATCATCACTGCCAACACATCCGTCGCAATCACAAAGAGAATGCGAGTCAAGAGACATCCCTGGCGAACCCCACATTGCAGCTTGAAAAAAAACTCCATCCGGCATGCCATTGCCAAGCACCGCATAGGATGTCATCATAATACACCTCTCTATCCATGTAATCCACAACAGGGAAACCCCTCCCCTCCAACAACACCCGAAAAATCGTCAATCCGTGCAGCTGTGTGCCTTAGAGAATCCATCTTCCACAACAATCCTCTCTCTTGATTTCTCTTCCAATCAAGCACCATCTCACATGCAAGCACCCAACAATCCGCCATGAATATCCCAAGCACAAAAGTTGACTGCTCATGGGAAATGATATTGTTTGGAAAATTGCTCAAATCACCCCAAGTCGGTTTGGGCCGACCAAAACTTCCAAAAATGATGTCATTATTCCCTTCGAGTCCACCCTCCCTGTAGAAACTTGCCTTCAATGTAGAATCAAGCAATGGAATGTTAACTCGATCTAAACATGTTTTACAAGAGGAAAACGAAAAATAAGTGCTTGATAGCCTCCTCAAGTCCTTGCAACACCCATACAACAGACAGAAAGTATTGGTTATGAAGGTTCCCGCGATTCCCGCGATTGTATGCTCTGGCGGATGATAAAAATGTGATGGTTGCGTCTTGCTGGTCGGATGGAAATTGGTTCCTGGCCTTCTCTTCTAGTTTCTCGGACCAGAGACTCGAGGACTTCATGGCGTTGCTGGATTCTATCAAGGATGTGGGGCACCCAGCGGAGGGGAGAGACCATTGGGGATGGCGTACGGGTCCATTCACGGTTAAGAAAGCTTTTGGGGCAATTGGCAGGCCTCCGCACTCTCGCTCGGAGGTTGTGATTCGCGATTGTGCGTTTTTTTGGGCTCTCAAGCTCCTCGAGCGAATTGGTTTCTTCTTGTGGTTGTTTCGGAGACAAAGGTTGATGACAAGGGACCGGTATGCTAGGCTTTTGGGTTCCACTTCTGATAGGTGCCTTCTTTGCGAGGAGGCGATTGAGTCCGTCGAGCATCTATTCTTTAGATGAACCAAGGTGATCCAGGTTTGGCGGGAGGCCGGTCTGACTTGGTTTTGCGCTGAGGATCTAGTGGCTTTCTACGACTCGCTGGTGGCTAATAGGAGCAGACCTCGGAGGGAGATAATCTATCATGTTGCCATCATGTGGGCCGTTTGGCTGGGAAGGAATGCTTTACTCTTCTCGGGGCAGCGCTTCTACGAGGAAAACGTGGGGATTCATGCCGCGAGATTAGTGGAGTGGGAGGTGTAATTGGTTTTTCTTTTTACCTTCACTTTTGTTTTTACCTCCTTTGTTTCCGTTTTATAAATAAAAGCTGGGGCGAATACCGGCGAGTGTCTCCCCCTATTTTTGGCTTTCAAAAAAAAAGAAAGCATCGGTTATATCCATCCACCTTTTTTATCGATCTTGGTAGAGGATCTCTCCTTTCTCATTAACCATTGGCTTTCAAAAAAAAAGAAAGCATCGGTTATATCCATCCACCTTTTTTATCGATCTTGGTAGAGGATCTCTCCTTTCTCATTAACCATAACATGATCTTAACCTTAATAAATGGTGAAGCCTTCTCCCACTTTAAGTAGCGTCAGCTACATGGATTCTTGCTCAGATCCATGTTGAAACATCCGACTATTTTTTACGTCGATTGTCAGCTACCTAAAGCAACCCCTACAAGGAGGGATTTGAACCCTGGTCTTTTGGGTGGTAGGCACATTGAACTACCACCAGACCATTGAAGTGGGCACATTGATCTTAACCTTAATAAAGATCTTAATTTCCAAATGCATATGTTGTAATTAAGGATGAGCAAGTTCGCAACCCACGACACATGAAATCTTCGAATATGTGGCAGATCTTAGAGTAATTTTGTTATTGGGTTATTTCTCTTTGTTTATTTATTGAGTCATGTAGCCCCTTCGAGTTCTATATGTAATTTTCTCTTTTTAGCTCTACAGCTCCGGTGCTATATAAGAAATCCTAGCCCCCTTGAATAAGATAAGTTATTAATTCTCTCTCCACGTGGTATCCCAATCGCGGTCCTAGACCGAGGCCCATACCCAATCGCTAACCGCTACCTCCGGTCTCTCCCTCAATTGCATGCAAACTGCCTTTCTTGATTGTAGATGGCGCCTCGTCGTCCTCGTTTGCCCTTCATGCGGGCCTACCTTGATCTACAAGCCCCACGAAGGGTTGTAGGGTCATCCTAGAGCGTCACTGATGACCCAACACCCTCGAGAAGTGCACAGGCTTCATTGCCAACCCCTCCCAATAATTTTGGGGGGTGTACAGACTTGTCGCTAGCCCCACCTGGACTCCACCAACAGTCTGCTATAGGGCCTCTTAGGCTAAGCCATCGGCCCAACACCTCCTCTAGGCTATGGCACAGACAGGGCCTTTAGGTTCGACAACACCTCTTCTAAGCCATTTCTGACCCCTCTAGGGCACAGTCAGGCCCTCTTCGATGCATATCCAGGCACCATATTTGTCAATTGTCCCTGACGAGACTTGAATCTCCTGACATGGCCGACTGCATGCGAGATTAAACAAATGTTGATCTTCTTTTTGCTCTTTATGTCTGACCGCTATGGCATCCAACCCGACTGAGACGAAACACTCGATACATCGCATCATCTATGATGGTACAAGTAGGGTGTAAACGAGCCGAAAATGAGCGAACCAACTCAGGCTCGGTTGGGTTCGTTTAGCTTGCTTTCAGGCTCGGGTTCGGTTCGGCTCGATAAAATGAAAACTGCAATTAGGTTTGGTTCGGCTCGGGTAAGGTTCGTAAAGGTTCAGTTCGGCTCATTAAAGGTTCGTTTAAGAATAAATGTTGTGCAGATGTTTCAGTTCAAAGGGAAAAACCACAGCCGCAGGGGAGGGTTTGTGGGGTTTCGGGAATAGGGGATAGGGACTTAGGAAGTGGATGACTGGAAGGGTTTAAGAAATAAGTGAATAGCCCTTATGTAAATATAGAACGTATTTTTTCCTTATATATACAATATGTATGTATATATACTTTTATGTATGTATGTGTGCATATAATCGAACTTTTATCGAACCGAACCTGAGCGAACGTATGTTTTTGAGGTTCGGTTCGTTTATTTAATCGAGCCCAAACTCGTGTTCAGGTTCGGATCGTTTATTTTCGAATCAAATCTGAATCGAACTTTTAGAGAGCTGAATCTGAGCGAATGTCGAACCTGAGAATTTTCTGACAGCCCCAGGTATACGGGACTATTATCAAACAAGGGCACTAAAAATTACATCCTTTGTTCTCGAGCTTTCAAGGTGTTCGTTGGCGGTCAGCGAAAAATCTCCATTCTTACAAAAGAACCTCTGAAGGAGACAAAGAAGGATTATAATTCATGGATTGGAGATAACTATCAGGTCTTGACTTGGATGACAAATAGCAACGAACTTCATATCGCTGTGAATCTTATACACAAGGATACAGCGATGGAAATGTGGGATGAACTAGAACCAACGTACTCCCATCAGAGAGATCTGGTCCGTATCTCAGGGAAAGTCCACTCTTGCATAGTACTACCGACTTCTCAGCAGATTATATACGGAGGTTGCCATCTTTCAGTTTGCATGTTGCACCAAACAGGTGACAGAGAGGTCTGAATGGCAAGTTTACCGATTTCTTGTTGGATTACATCCGTCTTTAGGGTCATTTTCAGCCGACTTTAGGAGTTTGAGACCTCTGTGGGTCATCCCTCCTCTCTGCATCTTACAAAGAACTCTGTTTACCTTGCCTCCTCTAGAAGGGGTAGTTGACACAGCTTTCGTTGTGGATGGGACCATAACACTGGTTGTAGTCATGACTCAAGATGTAGTCTTGACTCGAGTCATGGTCCTGGTCATGACTATGGTTATCTGCAGTGCATTCACTGCCATCCCTTAAAGTAACGTTGGGTGAAGTTTGGTTATCCTCCTAGTTATCTTTGAGTCAATATTGCTTCTGCATCTGACTATGATGCAACTGGGACAGAGGCTTCTTTTGATCAGGACTCTAGTGGATATACAGTCTAACTCACTGCTACCGATTACTCCTGCTTGATGCGGCTTCTTCAAAACTCCAATGCCACTACTAGTGAGACTATTCCTACTGCACACTTAACTACTACTTCATGTATTATAGCCAACTCTGCCACTGCCAAGCATGAATATTGACTTCGGTGCTTCTACTCATCTGAAGGGAGAAGGTAGCATGTTGACATCCTCCCAACCCTCTTCCACTTTGAAGTCGGTTAGGGTTGCCAACGAGACTCATTCCCATGTTACCAGTGTTGGGAGCCGTATCCCGATATATCGGCGATATATCGCCGATATATCGATATCGACATGGGACCGATATCGAAATCGATATATCGATATATCCGATTTCAGGCATTTTCTTCCGATATATCGGCGATATATCGCCGATATATCGATATCGACACAATATCGAAACGATATCGATATCTCCTTCCATGGTTGGGACTATGGTTCTCCTCCAACCTTTGTTCCATGTGCTCCTGACTTTCCTATGATCTTAGTGTCTGTTTTTTAGCTTTGTGTTGAACTAGATTATCGTGTTATTTTTTATGAGCTCTACTGTTGTTTTCAAGACATTCGAGTGATGCATATTTTTTGACGAGGCATGAGAAGAACGGTCTTTATTATCTTAGCATACCTTCTTATTCTACCTTTTTTGTTGTCGCTTCTGTCTCCATCGATCCGTTCCTATGGCATTTGCGACTTGGGCACCCCTCTGCCAAAGCTCTCTCCATGATGTTCCTCGAACTCTTCACTGAAGTCGTTTGAGTGTGCGGCATGTCAATTCGGAAAACATCATCGGGCATCTTTTCATCATAGAGATGAGCCACCTCGGACTTTACCCTTTGCTTTAGTTCATAAAATAAAGAAATAATCTAATAGTTTTAACGGTCGTAATGATATGCAACAAACATGTTGATTTAGAGCTGCAAAGTGCCTCAAGGGTGAAGGTTTTTATGTGATTGCTTATACATGGTAAGATGATGCCACAAACCCTCAGGACCACGTTTTCCCGGAGGCTATTTTGACTTCCTCGTTATGTGGTAGCCATCCTGAAGGTATTAAACAAATGTTCTTTTTCGATGATCGAGCCACAGATATTTGGTAGGAGGCTTCCATAGAGTGGTTGGACTTTCATCTTTGGAGAATTTTGTGTCTAGCAATGATGCTACTCAGTTCAAGTTGTATGATGATCAATTAAAGCCTTTAATGTCTGTGTGGTATATTTAGTTAGTCCGTAATGAGATTATTTTTCGTGAGGAGAGACTATAGGCTGAGAATCTTATACACCATGTCATGGCTCTTCTTGAGTCCTAGTTCTTTAACTTGAACCTTTGACTTAGGCGTGAGCATCATACTTGATGCATGCTTTTTTTCCATCCAAAAAAACAAAGTCAAACCATATAACCCAATTTTAATCCAGACTTAAATTTCTAGGGGTAACCCCTGTTTTGGGATAACCATATTTGCATATAAGTCCTGCGAGTAACCCCTTTTGGGACAACCCAGTTTGATGCATGCCTTTTTTCCATCCAAAAAAAGACAAACAAAGTCAAACCATACAACCCAATTTTTATCCAGACTTAGCCTTCTAGGAGTAATCCCAGTTTTGGGATAACCATATTTGCATATAAGTCCTATGAGTAACCCCAGTTTTGGATAACCCTATTTGCATGTAAGCCTTTAAAATGACAATACATTGTGATAATGATCAGTTATTCGATAAACAGCCCGTGCCTGCTTGCATGTTTGCATGCTAGATGAATGCCAACTAATATAGAACTTATATAAGTAGAATGCTTACATCTCAAAAGCTTATTAGCCGCTATAGAATCCAAAATCCATGCAGGTTTCACTACTGGGAGTCCCCTGCTGAATGATCTGTGCATAAAGCAATGGAAGCAATTGAAAAGCATTACGAGATGGCATAACAAAATCAAATGTTGCATCATATTCTCCCATTTTTACATTCACAGCGGGAGAGGAAAGTTGTAAAACCTGAAATTCCTCCATTTACTATCTGGGAGATTACTACAAATGATATGTGTCACCCGTTGCTTCGAGAAGTAATTTTCAAACCGGCCCCCATGCTTGAGCATATACCCTTTCAGATCCTGCAAGAACAATTCAAGCTTCTAAAATATATCTACATGTGTCAAGAAAAGCTCCACCAGCAACACAATCTGTCAACAAGTCCTCCGATCGGATTCTTGCCCTTAACTTATCTCTTTTACCATCACTTCTCCGGTCAAATTTTTAGACCTACATTCACTCCCTATACTACATCCACTCAAAGTAAATCATTTGTTGTGAATGAGCGTCAGAAGGTTTTCACACTCCCATGTGACATCCTCACGATCGGGTGGTTATGGGTTATCTTGGTACGAAAGTGGAATTCCTGATCAGCACCTGCCTATTCAGTCTCAAACATTTAGTCCGCTCCTGATTAGGACCAGAAAGGCAACGACGTGTATGGAACAATATGAAGCAGCAACAGACCTGATGGGATGGAACAGTTAAACCGTCGACAAAGATGGAGACGCCGTGGAAGATGCCCCTCTCTTCACCGGAAGCGGACGCGCTCGCGTCAAACTGCTCCTGCAGCTTCCGATTCTTCTCGGCCATGTAACTATCGAGCAAACGAATAAAAAAATCTAAGAATTTGAAGAAGCAGTAAAACTACGACGAAAATTTTGGGGGGAAATATGGGAGGAGAGGAATCGAGAGATCTACCAGCCGAAGTCGGAAAAGGGGGCCTTCCGGGAGGAGGATCTGGAGGAGGAGGGGGAATTGGCGCCCCATGATGGGGTTGCTGGGACGGGTCTAGGGTTTCCGGCGGTATTGGAGGAGTGGAGTCTGCCCCTCTTCCTCTTGGAGGAGGCGGACGATTTCCCCGAGGAATTGCGGCTCATGGCTTCGTCTTCTTGCTGCGGTGTGGAGCGTGGAGAAGGGAGAGGTGGGGATTCAAATGTAGCGGGAAGCTTCTTGTAGAAGGAGGGTGAGTGAGATGTGAACAGAGATGGCGGTTTGGAAACCCCGTGCGTATCTCACGTGTAGTCGTAAAATAACTTGACATATTTACGTGGAAGTCCTTGTAAAATAACTGAACATATACAAACCTCTATGTACTTTGTATTTGCATTCTGATCCCTGCAATGATGTTTGGTAAATGTATGCCCGCGACATTTGTTGTCCACTGACTTAACTACAATTTAGTTAATCGCATTATGTCAAGTAAATATGTATTTATGAAAATCTAACAGGGAGTGCCCCTCCTCTCGTCCATCTTTCTTATTGTAATACTCATACCTCGAAACATAGTCCACATCTAAAATTCACAAAGTTTGAGAGTGAGTTATAAGTAGTGGAGATTATTACTTGACAACTTGGGATTAAGCATTTTAGGTGGTTGTCAACAGATCTATTTAGGCTCGAATCGAACAAATTGTGAAGGTCAGTTTTCTTCGATAACGGGCCGGCGATCTAAGGCGTGCAGCCGCCACTGTCACTGTGAATAAGTGCTGGGACATATCGCAACGAGGACGTTGTGAATATAAGTGGGGGTTGTAACATCCATACCCCCAGACATAGTATCATATCTAAAACTCACAAAGTGTGAGAACGGGTTGTCACTATGAATAAGTGATGGGCCATTAGCAACGAGGATGTTGTGAATATAAGTGGGGATGTTATAACACCCATACCCACAAACATAGTCCCATATCTAAAACTTACAAAGTATGAGAACGGGTTATAACTTATAAGTGGTGGGGATTACTGCTTGACAACTTTGGCTTAGGCATTTTGGATGGTTGTCAATGGATCTATTTAGGTCCCAATCCAACAAATTGTCAGGGTCAGTTTTTCTCGATAACGGATCGGGAACCTAAGCATTGGACGTTACACTTATATCGATCCTCCCCTTCCTCCCCGCGCCCCTCGTTATGCAATTATCCTTATTCTATGATGGCGGCTCCTTACACTTGTTCTCTACTGACATAGCAACTGGCCTCACTTTGCATCGTACTCGTTGTATTCCTTATTGTCCGCTACCTTGTGTGTTCATGCCAGATTTAGCCTATTGACTCCATATTATGCTTCACACATGATGACGAGTGCAAGATCTCCGGTTAGGGTTCTCATCGTGATTCGTGGGACAGAGGTTTCAGGCCATGAAAGCATGTGAATACCTGTGAGGACCATGCAATGGTCATGTCATCTGCAGGGTCGGCCCTGAGGGTTTTTTGGTGCAACCGCCCAGGGCCCACCAACTTCAGGGGTCTATTTTAAGGCCCATCACTCATACTACACATTTACAAAAATATCCCTTAGATGTCTTGCCTTCCTCCCTACTCCTGAAAATAATTACCACACTCTTTGATTCCCCTTCCCATTCGTAGCGACGTTTTCCATTTCACCACCGCCATTTAAACCGAATCGACGATCGGAATCCAAAGTCCATACTCCAAACCCCCTTCTCTCTCACGAATTACAGTTTCTTCATCATTTGCAGTACACGTTATGCTGCATCATCGTAATATTGTCGAGACATTGAGTTGCCGGACATCATGTTTTCTCGTTGTTCCATCCCCATCGAGTTCTTGAATGATGGACTCAATTACTGCAGTGATGCTGGACCGTCACCGAATCCTCTCTGCAGCGCTATATCCGCATCCAGTTTCGCCTGCATTTTATCATCTTATTTTATAGTTTACAAGATAATATGGTCTCTTTTTTAACGATTGTACCCTCCAAATTGAAATAATACCACAAGGAGTCTTGCTTTTAACCGAGGTGGTTCTCGTCACTCACTTATTTGTATTTTTCATATATTATTTACTCGAAGAACAAATTGGTATTGGAAGATTAGTTTTCCTTCCAATACAATCCATTACATCTCAATGTGTTATTGTTTGTGAGACTTTGATGATGGATATGAACACTTCTCCCACTATTCTTTATTTAAAACAAAATGTGCGTTAATAGACCCGGTAGTCCTTATTTTATCTAACTCGAAATATTGCAAGATGTATTTAGTTTGAAATATTGTTTACATCATCTTCAATTTCTACAATCCCACTGATATGCACCGTTTGTCCTCTCATTTTCCTAAGATCGACGCAAACCGTTGCACTTATGTCGTAATGTTCAACAATAATTGGGTGGGGGCGAGAGTGGGAGGGCATTGATATCATCAAATCAATGTTGTCACTCTTAATCTCTAGCTAATTTCATCACCACTACTCCAAATCGGAAGATGCCCACAAAGCAAAAAATTGATGTTTAGTAGAATCATTGGGGAAAATAATCAAGAATAGACGATTTGATGGAAGAAGATCATGAAATCCAAACACCCAATAAAATAAACTTCTTGTTCTTAAAAGCACCGTGTTCGCACCTATAACAAAAAAAAACATCACCATTGTTCTCCATATTATAATATACCCAAAGAAACAACTTCTGAAATTTGATGAGATTTTTTTTAAATATAGACTCATTTCTTATAATATTATTTTTAATCATGGGATGGGAGTCGGGACAAAGTGTTTTTTACTTGGACTTCTAAGTTTCAACATTTAAGAGCAACTATTTGCAACTGTTTAAACAGAAGTGAGGCACATGAAGTTTTATTTGGAGTTGTTCTTTGTTGGATTGTAATTGAGGGCTCTACTAAGTTTGATGAGTTGCGGCGGTGCAATTGTCGGGTGCTATTTGATTCTTTTACCATGTGACATTGTTCTTTTTTCTTTTCATGATTTTTATTTCATGACTTGTTGTTTGATGCTTGTTATATCACATCCGTAGGTCTTTGTAAAATTTTAGGAGTTTTTTCAGGAAGCTTAGGAATTTTAAAAATTTATATATATTTGAAACTTTTTATAAGGGCCCAATTTTTTTTCTTTTGCCTAAGATCCATGAAAAGTCAGGGACGACACTAGTCATACGCGAAACCTACCTAATCAGGGTCCTAGTGTGGCTCCCTAACCTCTCTACGTTGAAGCTAAGGCTCGAAGCCAAGCATGTCACGCTCGACTCACTCTTGATAAAAAACATGGGTGCACCACAAAAAAAGAGGAGATCCTTGAGGTGAGTTGTCGCCTCTTCAACCCGATGTTAGACCATGATTGGTGGGTTCGAGATCCTCGAGGTGAGTTGTCGCCTCTTCAACCCGATGTTAGACCATGATTGGTGGGTTCGAGAAGCCATGGCACATGCTCGTGGTTGCAGATTGAAGCAGGGCTAAGATCTGTAAGGATGAGGAAGGAGATTGCAGATGCTTGAATTTCGATTCAATATAAGGGTAAATAAGACAACTTTTTAATGAATCCCGTAAATATAATAGCCGTGTTAATGCACGGTAGCTACGTTGTAAAGATTTGGTATTTAGAAAGGGTTATGAAATACGATGAAGGTGGAGACTTATATGTAAATATATGTTATTTTATTACTTTATTTAATTAGAGAACGCATATTGTCATTTTTTTAATCATCTATATGTTATACTAAAGACGGGACTCTTCCCAACCTTCCTCTCCTTTCGAGTTCCGACACATGGAATCACACGTACTTCCCCACCCCTCTCTTTCCTCGGAACCGGATTGTCCTTTGTGGTCCAAAATGCGGCAGAGTAAAGTGTAAAATCGTGTAAACCGCTCGATCAAGATCGAGCTGTTCCCACCATTACAGCAGGCACAACACCACAGCAGATGATCCTCTCTACTCTCTGTCCTTCCCCCACACTTCCCCTCCCTCTTCTCCGTCTTTTTATCTTTTGGCGTGCTTCTAGATCTCTCTCTCTCTCTCTCCATCAAACCTGAGTCCTCCTCCTCCACCAGCTCCCTCCACGATGACTTCAAATATGTGATTGGATTCGTTAAAGCCCTCAAAAGTGTTATCGACGGCTGAAACAACTGTATCTTTCCACAAGAACTCTCCACCAACTTTACTGGCTCATCTGTCAACTGCCTTGTCGACCTCGAGGATGATGCAGGGGCGCACCTCGCCAATCAAAGGCTCTGATTAGATTCGTAAATGCGATCTCAATCGTTGCTCCTTGGACGCATGGAAAGGATAGGCAAGCAGTCCATGTTGGAGGGTTATGGAATGGCGGAAGGACTAGGGTCGGCCACCAATCCAGGATCAGGGACTGGGGTCGTCCCCTTTGATCGATCTACTATTTTGATGGGCGGTGTGTGTGTCAGGTCGAGGAAAATTTTCCCACTGTTTGATTATGTGATTGCTCGTGTGAAGGTCTGTTTGATCAATCGAAGTTCGTACCAGGACGGAGGTGAAGCCTTGGCTCGCCTAGCTGTGGGTTCGAATCTACAACGAATATGCTATCGAAACACATAAATGTGGCTTTCATATGTGGGCCCAATGTCGTTATTGACTCGTCGACAGAAGGGCTCAGGGCTCACGGAGATGGGGCTCACACACAAGTATTTAGAGATAGATTTTGCTATAAATCTTTATTATACATCGTTCTTGGAATGAAATATTCATGTCTAACAAGTTTAGAAGCAGATAATGAGTTTATTATGACATATTGAACATATAGCCTTCAAATTCCAATGTCAAATATTGCAACAAACAATCTCACGTATATGACCCATTAGATCAAAATTTATGATATTATAAAACAAATGCAACACATTGTAAGTGTGAATTTATGTAATAGATACAACCATCCAACTATCTTCTCGTATAACACATCGCTGATTGATTTGTATCAACAGCTGACCCGAGTTTCTTCAACTTGACTCACCAACATCTTCGAATCTATATTCCTATGTAGAGAACTTGCATTAAAAGTGCTAATCACACATTGGTATTAACAAAAAGATTGTCATAACTTATTAGGTCAGAGATCCTTGTTAGATAACATTATATGACGTCAGTTGTGTCCTCGATCCAACTCCTTATATCAATAATTCTACGTGACTTTATATGATCTAAGTCTGTATATCATCGGTTGTATGATGTCCAACGTGGCTATGGTATGTGCCCATGTTCGTACAGAAGCATCTTATCAACAATACAAGCATAAATACGTCTTATTCCATGTGTGGAATGATAAAAGTGCAATAACAATTATTGCATAAAAAACCCTCACCCATGCCAGATGAGTTAAGAGGGATTTGGAGGGAAAGAGGTGCGATACAGGTTGGAGTTGGAGGCGGAAGCGAGATTAGCTGGTGGCAACATGGGCGTGACCAACAACACGAAAGGGGAGGGGGGAGGATTTATCGACGATGGGGTTAATTGGGGTAGAGGGGCATGCTTTATCGACGAAGAAAGGGAGGTTATGTGGGTTATGAGGAATTTTAATGTAACCAAGTGTGTGGGCGGGTGTTTATATGAGAGTCAAGTGCACTCTTCAATCAACCAATTAGTCGATCGATTAGGGCTCTTAGTGTAGATGACCATTCGTCTAGCCTACTAGCTGACTGAGCCTAGTCGTGTCGGCTGCATCACCGACCCTTCTAAATGGACCAACTAGTCGGCTTAATTAGTTGTAAAGCGCAAGCTTGATGGAAACCCCCATTACAAGGGTACCCTTCTTGCGATTGGGTACCTATCATACGAACGAGCTTATAAAGATAGAGTTAATCAAGATCCGAATGTGGATTGGATTCCATCTAAATCAGCCCTATTGGACCCTTGCATATATTATTGACCATGAGACCGTTTAAGTTGATTTGGACTTTTGAATGATAGCTCTCCCTCTCCCGAGTCCGGACTCCTCCCCCAAGGGCATACTGTTCTTTTCCCTTCCATCCCTCCCTTTCGACTCCCCGCACCCTTTCAGCCAGCCCTACCCGTCTCTTCCCATCGGCCGCCGCCGCCGCCGCCGTGCGTTTACCACTCCACTGCCGTATCTCCGGAGTCTCTGCATCCGACGCCGCGCCGTCTCCTCCTCTTAGAGACCACTGCCCACCTTCGCCGTCACCGGATTTCCACTCACCACCACCTTCACGTCAACTCTCTGGGATAATGGGAGAGGAGAAAAGGACGGACGGGCGCACCCCCAATCAGCTAAGGCCGCTTGCCTGCACCCGCAATGTCCTTCACCGTGCCCACGGCTCCGCTCGTTGGTCCCAAGGTGAGAACTTTATTGAATATCCCCCACAAAAGGTACCTCAGTGTCTTCCTTTCCTTCATCGGTTCGATACATTGATCTCGAAAGTTTCACTTGCAAAAGTTTTTTTTGTGCGTGTAAACATCGAGATCATTGAGTAAAACTCTATGGCGATTAGTGAGTTATGCAAGTAATGTTTTTTTCTGTTGCAGCTAGGGGTGTCTGTCGAGTTCAATTAGTCGAGCCAACCTCATCTTGAACTTGAACTTAATAAGAAATCCAAAATCAAACTCGAAGTATGTAAGCTGAGACCAAATACATGAATTTTAACCTGGTTGAACTGGAGCCCAACTCAAGCTTAATTGTCGAGCTCCAGTATAAATAAAATATAATAAACATGGCCTATTGGTGCCGGAAGGATAGAAGTTTCTTGGTCAAGAAGCCGTGACTATCCCCAGATTCCCCACAGTGTTCGATTCCAACGACCTACGACAGGACTTCAGACGAATTTGGAGTTCCAAGAAGCCTACGAGAGTGAAGGCATTCCTCTGGATTTTACAATGTGGTGGCTTATGATAAAGACCTATACGATTCTCCGATGATGCTGACATGGCTTGCCTGCTAGGTGATGATAAACATGAAAACATTGAACATATGTTCTTTACATGTGATCATGCTAGGAGGGTTTGGAGGGATGCGACTATCGAGGGACTTCGTTTTTTTGTCTTTGGAGAACTTTTGGGCATCCCTTTGATACACGCTAGACTAATTTTGGAAATGATGAAACCTCTCTTGTTTGTCTGGACCATTTGGTTGGCTCGTAATATGGTTATTTTCCGTAAAGAGAGGTTTATGCAAAGAATGATGTTCATCTTGTAAAGCCTTTTGTCGAGTCTTGGATTATGCAAGTTGGACGATCTTTCTTGCTCATTTATATTTTTTTGAGTCATTCTTGTCCATTTATGCCGTCGGCTCTACTTAAATGGTCTGGTGGTAGCGCAATGTGCCTACCACTCAAAAGACCAGGGTTCAAATCTATCCTTATGGGGGTTGCGTCAGGTAGCCTACAACCAGTGTAAAAATAGTAAGATCTTTCAACATGGATTTGAACGAGAATCCATGTATTATGCAGATCGAATTTTTGCGCGTTGACGAAAAAATTAAGATAATTTGAACGGTGGATTTTTGTGGAGAAAATAGAGGGATTGAGGGGAGAAACTCGTCGAGAACATGAGGGATTAGGGAGGAAGAACGTGAAGATCACGCGTGGGGAGAGAGAGAGGGGAGAGGAGAGAGGGAGATAAAATCTCAATTTTTATAAATACTGAACTGACTAAAACAATGGACCACCATCCCTTTATATAGGAGGGATGAGATTACAAAAATAGAAATCAAATTCAAATTGGAACTAATTATCCTAATTTGACTCTAACCAATTAACCGACTAATTTTGGAATTCAAATCTCTAACTAATTGATTGAGATCACATGCGATCTCGTTTCATTAATTAAAATTGCGACAACTCAAATAAACGTAAATAAAATTAACGGTTAAAATTAAATAAATATGCGGCCCTATATTTCGATTCCACGCTGCATCAATTCTCCTCCGCGTTTAAAAATTCGTCTTCCGATGAATTGTTGGATCTGCAGGCGTGGAGGCTGATACTTTTGACTCCGTGGTCTCGGTCGACCCATGGAAGAATTGGTGTGGCGCGAATGGCGGAATCCACACGCGCGTGACGCAGGCGTTGGTGACGTGGCCTTCGTGGTGGAAGAACATGTGTGGCGCAAATGGCGACGTCTTCATGAATCTTGTCCCCTCATTGTTATGATTGAAAAATTGATGAGGCATGAACAACATGACCCTTGGAGAATCCATAGCAAAGCAATAACACAATGAGAGTAGAGGAGATGTGTCTAATGAATGAAGCCAGGATGCCTTTAAATAGGGGAAACCCAAGGTCCTAATCCTACGTGGATAAGGAGGGCTCCCAGATTTTCTCTTTTCAGCACTCCATTTTAAATCAGTGTTGTAAAAGTCGCTCGACTGGCCCGACTAGTAGGTCCGACTAGTCTAGTCAATGGGGTGGCCGACCGAGTACCGACTAATTCTGATTAGGTACACTTCTCGATCAATTTTTGCTTGGAGATACCATGTTTTTTAATGTTTTGCATTTTATAAGCAAACTCATTATAATATGCTTAATGTTTTATTTAAATTCAATTACATCTTTTATTTTATTATGGTAGTATAAAAATGTACAAAATCTATGTAAATATATGTATAAAAAGGAGTTATATATTTAAAATAATCAAAGACGATTAAAGTCCGACTAAATCCGTTTAGTCGTCCGATTGCCGATTAATCCTTAGTCAGTGACCCAACCGACCGAGTACCGGCTACCGACTTTTGCAACCTTGTTTTAAATATTTCTGCAGCAGGGGTTTTGGTTGCAATTTTCGTACCCCTTCCATTAAAAAAATCTTGTGAGAGTGGCCCTTGGCTTTTCCCTTTGAATAAAAACTTATGCATGGGGGGCTCTTCTTGTAATTTTTGCAAGGTAACTCCCAATTCCACACTTCAGGGGATTCAAACCCTTTAGATTTCGGTTTTTCTGTTAGGGTTCGGCGCCTCTTATTCTGACCGTGGCGGCGGCATGGGAGAAGGCTGGGAGATGGCGTCGGGTGGTCTGGAGTTCGGCGGGAGTAGGGCACGTCTGGGGCAGGGAGGGAAAAGGGGAGACGGGGTTGCAGACGCGGAGGGGTGGGCTGTAAGGGGGTGGCAGCGAGGTGAGGGAGGCGGGGCTCGAGGGTTAGTGCACATAGGGGCGCGGGTCGATGATGGGTATGTCGACGAGGATCGATGGGACGAGCAGGCGGCTGGTTGGGAAGGCGGGGTAGTGGGTGCGCGATGGCGTTGAGGGAGGCGGCGCTGGTAGCGGGAAAGGAGGCGGGGAAAGGTGTTTGCGGTGGCGTGGGGCTGAGGGGTAGGAGGGGAAGGCGGGGAAAGGTGTTTGCGGTGACATCGGGGAGGGGTTGTGGGAGTTGGGGTAGGCGGAGAGAGGGATGGGTTTTGCGTCGGAGGTGTGGGGGCAGTGGGAAGGGAAGGCGTCGGCGGGGCTGGGAGCATGGCTGGAGCCGTAGGTGTTGCGAGAAGGGGCCTCGAGGGTGCGAGGGTGGGTGGGGTCCGCGAGAGGGTTGCAGATGGGGCGTAGCTCGATTTTGGGGGGTTCTGTAGGTCCGAAAATACCTGGACAGCAGGCGTTTCGGCTTTTTTTCTTCCGGAACGGGCTGGACAACGAATAACTCCTTGGCAACGACAACTTTTCCCTCTGAGATGGGCTGGACATCGAGTAGTTCGTCGTTTTTCTCCTCTGAAATGGCCTGGACAGCGATCGAATCTTCTTCCACAACGAGGTTTTCTTCGTCAAAACTCGGGACAACGACTTCGGTGGTTGGAGGCTTTGATTGGGCAGCGCGTAGAGTCGCGAAATCGGCCATAATATCTCGAAAATGGGAGTGAAATGTGGTTTGCAAATCACGTAGCATGCGCTTCGTCTCCTTGTTGTAAGCGTCGATGGTTCGTCGTTTTTGTTCGGATGAACGATGGTCCCTTGATGCATGTCGGTGCGAGCGTCTGGACGGATCGTCAGATCGTGAGGACGATCTGTAGGCCATGCTCTGATACCAATTGATGCGGATCGAATTTTTGCGCGTCGACGAAAAAATTAAGATAATTTGAACGGTGTATTTTTGTGGAGAAAATAGAGGGATTGAGGGGAGAAACTCGTCGGGAACACGAGGGATTAGGGAGGAAGAACGTGAAGATCACGCGTGGGGAGAGAGAGAGGGGAGAGGAGAGAGGGAGATAAAATCTCAATTTTTATAAATACTGAACTGACTAAAACAATGGACTACCATCCCTTTATATAGGAGGGATGAGATTACAAAAATAGAAATCAAATTCAAATTGGAACTAATTATCTTAATTTGACTCTAACCAATTAACCGACTAATTTTGGAATTCAAATATCTAACTAATTGATTGAGATCACATGCGATATCGTTTATTTAATTAAAATTGCGACAACTCAAATAAACGTAAATAAAATTAACGGTTAAAATTAAATAAATATGTGGCCCTATATTTCGGTTCCACGCTGCATCAATGTAGCTGACCCTACTTAAAGTAGGAGAAGGCTTCACCATTTTGTACACACCTCAATGGTATGGTGGTAGTGTAGTATGGGGTCAAATCCTCCCTTGTGGGGGTTGCGTTAGGTAGCCAACATCCATCGTAAAAAATATTTGGATCTTTCAACATGGATTTGTTCAAGAATCCATGCAGTCGACCCTACTTAAAGTGGAAGAAGGCTTTGCCTTTATTATTGTCCATTGATATTACGGGGATGGGGTACCATTCTCGGTTCACGCTCTTTTCCCTAAGAAAAATAGGAAAAATACTTCTAAAAAAGTATTTGGTCCATTGAGCCAAACTCTTGCATATTAAAATTTTATATATTATATTTGGATTTTTTTTCTAAATTATATAATCAGTCATTGTGGTAGAATCCAGTTCTAAGAAGGCACTTCCATTTTGTAGATATGGAAGCTGGTCAATTTTTATCATGGACGAGCTGACTAGTCACATTCTAGATTTTTTTTAAAAAAGAGTGTGAGACCTCGAGATGGGACCCATCACGAGTATATTAATAATCAAAAATAAAAAAATACAACATTCCATGTTCGGGAAAGAGCTTTTATATGCTCTACAACAATTTCAATATAAAACCTATGACCTCGAAATGAGTTCGATCCTAGCGCACCAAATTGCTCAAAGATATGCAAAAGGGAACATGCTGTTGTCACGCGAGTTGCCAAATACTGAACGAATCGAATTCCAGAAGGAAGCTGAGCTGTCCATTTTAAGCCACGAAATGTCTGCATGCTCCCAAATTCTCATTGACCGCACGCGACCAAAGAGGATGTGATCCATGTCCTCCCCTGCCTCCTCACTTCTCAAGCAAACCGTGTTACCCGTCCTCAAGATCCTGTCCCCGTGAGCCTTTGTGAGTATTCGACTATGCTGTATCGGTCGGAGAAATACCTTAATGTACCATATAAATTTTCTTTTCAATGCTCATTATGAACCACATCTCGCACAGTGGAGAGGGCCCGGTATGCCTTCTTCACCTAGAATGAACTATCTATCCATTTTCAATGATCCTTTGCCCCCAACGACCTTCCAACATCCTCAAGCTCTTCACACATCTCTAGGTACTCTCTCCAACATTGCTAAAAAAACTCAACCGCAAATGAAGGAGCCCACATCCCGTTCGACCACATTTGTGCAAGCGTGGTCTCCCTATCCCTAGACAATGCAAAAAGCTAGGCAACCAATCGCATGCACCCCAGAGCCAGTCCAATCATCTAACGAAAATTTGAAAAATCCCCATTCCCAACATTAGGCTGCAATAGATTGACCATGCCCAGAAGAAGGCTAGGGATATCTTGCAACAGAGCAGATGGACAACATATGTCTACGCGTGGTCTCGCAATATCTCCCTTGATATAATAGATTTTCCACATCGCTCGACTGGCCAGATTCTCATTCTTGCCCATAGTCTAATAATGCACTTAGCTATGAGGGCCTTATTCGGATGTTGGATTTTTAAGACCCCAAGTCCCCCATCAATTTTTGTCTGTGTCACCATGTTCCAATCCAACAAGTATCCCCCCTTTCTTACGCCTCGATTCAGCTTAAGAAAAGCCTTGCATCAGAGACTCAATATTTTTTCTAACACCGGCTAATAGCAATCCAAAGGAGTAGAAAAGAACCGGGAATTGTTGAGAATACATGCTCGACTAGAATTAGCCTGCCTCCTTTGGATAACATCGCCTTCCATCCGACCAAATTTTTTCCCTAGACTCTCAACAATGGGCTCCAATTTGCATTGCGTAGCTTTCTCGCTATCAAGGCGAGACCCAAGTAAGTAATTGCAAGTGCTGACACATGACTCGAAGAGTAGCGACCACATTATGCACCTCCAGCTGTGATACCCGAAGGGAACCGGAGCTGACTTCTCTCTATTGATTCGAAGACCCGAAACATCACTGTATTTCTTAACCGGATAGTGTTATCTGCTCCCCCCTTCAATAAACCGGATAGTGTTATCTGCGTAATGGAGAAGATGGATAGTAAAATCAGTACAAGTGAAGCATGATCAATAAGCTCTGTGTAAGGCGTAAGGTCAACTCCATCAATCCTGCAAGTGCATCGGCACGAAGAGGAGAGGCGCCGACCAGCATCCTTAACGGACACCTCATCGTGGTTAGAAAAAACGACCCTCCGATGACCATTCACTAGGATTGCATAGGAGGTCGTTGTAATGCATCTTTTCATCCACATGATCCAAGTATCGTGGAAGCCTCTATGACACAAAGAAGACCACAGGAAACGTCAATTTACGCAATCATAAGTCTTGGAAAATTCGGTCTTTCACAACCATCCCTTGTCCATCAACTATCTCAGTAGCAAGAACAATACAATCAACCATGATACTTTCTGATTGAAAGCTGTTTGTTTTGGTAAAATGATACCATGCATCACTCCACGAAGCTAGTTCACAAGGACCTTGGAAATGATCAAATAGATCCCATAAGAGAGCACGATGGGCCTAAAATGTTTTGACCCTTGAAGTCACATCACTCTTCGGCAACAAGAAAAGGAGTGTCTTGTTGAGAAGGGTACCCCATTTGAACTCTAGGAGAATTGCCATAATATCTTCCTTGATCATCTCCCAAAATTCTTTATAGAAAAATACGAGGAAGCCATCGGGTCCAGGTGCTTTGTTCGCATGGAGTTCGTTAACTGCCACCTTAACCTCCCGTTCCTCAAAGTATAAAATTAGAGTCCCCACATGGCATTGCAATATTGGTGTAACCCCTCTACCTCTCCAGCCTCAACCAACTCGGGGGGCTCATCTACTCAAGAGGTGGTAGTGAGAACTCAGTGCCCACCCGACCTCTCTGTCCCATTGAAAAGTCTGGCCATCGATGGAGATGTTGTAAATGAAGTTCCTACGATACCCACCGCTGGTCATGGAGTGGAAGAAACTGGTGTTCGCATCCCTACCTCTTAGCCAACACTGCCTTGATCTTTGCTTCCATCTTACTTCCACCTTCCCATCATCCTATATTATTTGTAACCGCATAGCTCTTTCCTCCACTTCCTCAACCGCCAACTCATGTTCTTCCTCTACCATATCCATTCTAGATATCTCTTCTTGCATGGAATCCCTTCTTGTTCGATGTTGTACTCTAATAGATCTTGCATATGCTATCAAGACCTTTTTCTCCCAATTTGACCATTAAACGTGCTGTGTCCACCCCAGCCTATCTTCAACCCATCCCCCCAGCCTATCTCCCTGACACGAAGTTAGATTGAAATCTCCACCAATGATTGAGGCAGGGAGAGGGAACCATTCATGCAATCAGCGAAGGTCGAGCAACAACTCCATATTGCTCGCCATATCTGCGGGTCCATAGACACGTGTCTAGAGGATCCGCACGTCAGCCCCATTTCGAGATAGGAGCATTGAAAGAGAGTGGTTGCCATGACTTTCCACATCCTTCCATCGAGAAATAGTCGCCTTTCTAGCCCAATGCTAAACCACCAGATGCACCATTTGAATCAACCGATTTGAAGCAATTCAGCTAAGGTCCTCCAATCTCATGCTAGAGACAGCCACTCCAAGCACGGATTTTGGTTTCCTAGAGCATGACCAAATCAACATCCCATTAGATATCATTTTTCTGATTATATTTAGAATGAGATACCTTAGTGTATGTTGTTTGCCGGTGATATTGTGCTGGTTGATGAAACTAGAGATGCAGTAAATTAAAAACTGAGATTTGGGGACGTGCAAGGATTTCGTATGAGTAGGGCTAAGACTGAATATACATAGCGCATATTTGATGGAATCAGTGGTGGTAACATTCAGAAGGATTATTCTTTTAGATACTTGGAAGTTGGGATCTATTTCGCAACATAGTGGGGAATTGGTGGAGATGTTACTTATAAATTAAATGCAGGTTGGTTAAATTGGCGATGAGCCTCTCTTGTTCTTCGTGATAAAGAAATTCCTTTAAACATAAAGGAAAGTGTACTTTTTTTAAAAAAAACAAAGTGTTACAAAGCAACTGTGAGACCTGCTATGCACTATGAATATGGATGTTGACAATGACATGTGAATTATAGACATATGCACAGAATGGCAATATCAGAAATGGAAATGTTACAGTGGATGTGTGATCATACACGAAAAGATCGGATTCGGAACGACGATTAGAAGGGAAGTTGGTGTACCTCCGATTACGGATAAGATGAGAGATAACTGCTTAAGGTGGTTTGACCATTTTCTAAGGAGGTCCATTAGTGCACAGATTAGAAGATGCGAAATTTGGGATGTTGACCTGGCTAAGAGAGAACGAGGAAGGCCCAAGAAGTGTTGGAAGGAGCCTATCCAAAGGGATCTTAAGTACTTGGATCTAAGTCCGAGGACGATCCAAATCAGATCTGAATGGAGGCAAAGAATCCATGTATTCGACCCTACTTAATGTGGGAAAAGGCTTTGTTGTTGTTGTGGAAGTTAATTTTCCTCGAGAAATATCATTGGACTAAAGAGCCTACTATAAAAATTTAATCATCATGTCAAATAGATATCATAGAACAAAAGTCGCGACATTAACATGATTCGGACATGCAACCTAATGACAACTTGAAAGTGATGCATCATAAGTCGTCAATGTAACATCTAGTCCTGGAAGGAAATATCGCGATATATCGCCGATATCTTGCCGATATATCGATATCGAGATGAGACCGATATTGGTATCAATGTGGCGATATATCCTCTTTTTCAGGCATTTCCTTTACAAAAGTGCGTCGATATGGGCAATATTTCGGCAATATATCACCGATATATCGTCGAAATATCGTATCGGCACGATATCGAAACGATTATCGATATCGATATGACCTTCCATGCATCTAGTTTTTGTGGTATTATAAGGGAACTTGATGAAAGTTGAGCGCGAGCGCCACTGTCTGCTGTATTCTAAGTGTGTTAACCCTCACGGGATATTTCATTGCCACACTCGATTTCAGTCCTACAAACTTGCATTCTTTTCAATAATTAAATTTGGATAACTTTTCCTTCTTTAATTGTAATTCTCGCATGGTTATTTCTTTGATAAGAGACACACATGCAAATTTTAAACCTTGCAAGGCAGTTTTGTCATTTAGATCATGATAACTCGGGTTTCTGAATTCTTCTTTTTTACCTTCATTTATTTTGCCTTGAGAAGTTCATTCTTGGAATTTGAGTTATAAAATGATTTTTCCTCCATTAGAGAGTGTACATTATTCCAGACGATAGGTGGAGCTCATCATAATCAGCATGGCCTCTTGGTTACTCTGTCATGACAGGGTGTTAAGTAGGACGTAGTCCTTGTAACAACCAGCTATCCCTATCCGAAGGCATTGTTGTTGCCATCTTTTGACCTATCACAAGTTTGCTTCTTCTTATGAATTTGCTAGCTGCACACTAGTTAGCTCTTAATTATACTTCTCTCAAGATATTTTTATTCAAATTTTTGATGAGTTTTTTGTGGAAATTGTGTAAACATTTTTACCAGTTTGCTTACTTTTGTGCAGGGGAAACAATTGTTCTTGCTTCTGTTTATGGGCCTAAAGCAGGAACTAGGAAGGGTGAGAACCCTGAGAAGGCCTCCATCAAAGTAGTCTGGAAGCCCAAAACAGGACAAATTGGTAAAATTTATACCTTTGTAACAATTGAAGTTTTCTGTTGCTTTTCGTAATGACTTTCTTGTTGGAAAGGTTGACCTTGAAAATTTGTAGAGGTTGGGCAAATTGTCCTCATATGTACCGCATAATCTGCCTTCTATACCATCCAAGTATCTCAAATATGACACTTCAGAAGTTCCAAGCATCCACCTATAGTAAAGACACGATGTCTTCCAAGTTCTGACCAACAAGTTTATTCTCAAGTTTCTCCGCAACTGGTAGCCAATCTTCCCGGCGAAGCCTACCATGCACAATTGACATGCCGAAATATGTAACCGACAAACTTGCCCTTGGGGTCCTTAAAATCACCTCACAAGCAACCACCTTCTCTGGTGACATGCCAAATGGAATAAAGGATGATTTCCCACCATTCATTCGAAGCTCATAGATGTCATAAAACATATCCAAAACCATCTAGATCCCCTTGTACTATGAAAATTTTGCACACCATCCGTAATGGAAGATTGAGATGGAGAACGCATCACGATTGTAGACTGCACAAAATTTGTCTACCACAACCAAGTCCACCATCACAGATAGGGCATTTGCCACCAGAACAAATGGAGGGGTGTAAATGGGCACCATTGGTTCACCCCCCATTGCGGTTGGAAAAGTCCACTGTTAGGACTTCCATTCCCGAATATTGAGCAAGATGTCGTGGTAAAAATGCAAATATTTCGTTTCTAAAAAAATGCACGTCTTTCTTGATGAGAACTCAAATAATTTTAAAACCACACAATAACATAAATTCTATTATACCCTTTACATTGTGATTCTTCTAATATGCAATTTGCTTAACTGCTATAACGATACTATCTATTAGGCAATGACCATGAATAAAAGCTAACTATGCATGAGAGATGATAGCAAACAAGAGACATCTAAGCCAATGAGCTAGTGGTTTCCCACAATGAGATAAATTGCATTTTACACGTAATCGGTAAATAATCTTCAACCCTATGGGTCACATCCTTCTCGGGTAACACGAAAAAGGGAATGATTATTAATAAATTTGGGGTGAGCACCATCGAGTGCGTCCCCCGTTTTTTGAGTTTCAAAAAAAAAAAGGGAATGATTGAGTTGCTCAAAGCCATGATTCCCCTACTCGATCTTTTTTTTTGAATTAAAGGAGGGGGAAACACCCGTTACCGGAGCTCGCCCCAAAATACTCCTACGTGAACTTGTCCAGCAAAGCCATGCCATAATCCTTAACCGCATCCAAGAATTCTCCGAAGAACAACAAAAGGAAATCATTTCGACAAAGGGAGCCATCCGTATTTAGATTAAAGACCATTGCACGGATTTCTTGCACTTGAACTCATGAGTCAATCAACATACTCTTGTGACAGGTTGCATACACCTCTCCCCAACCACCACCTATGACGCGAAGGAGCTCATTTGCAGATGGTCCGAAAGTGAGCCACCATGGTAGCTGTAACCTCTTGCTCATCATGAAACGATCCCTCCCCTGCGGAAAAATAGTGAATGACATTCCTTCAACATCTCTCATTAACCATAACAAGAAAGGATTTGGTGTTCATGTCCTCCATCAAATACGATTGCCTCCAACTTGTCACTTAGACCATGGAAGCCAGATTCCACCTTTGAAACCTCTCCAACTTCACCCTTCAGTTCCGCCTCATCTTTCATTGTAGGATCCAAAGGTCCCCCTTGCATCCTCCACCACAATGACATTTAAGCTCGTTTTCGTGGATTCCCCCTCCTAAAATGTGCCTCCCACCTGGTCTCATCCCTTCTATGCTCACACAAGTTAGCAACCCTTTTATCTTAGGGATCCTCTGTTGTAGCTTGTATTTTTTTGACACCTTTTCCCAATTGCCTTCGTTGACATTTACGACTACCCACACATTTCATCTTCCCCCGTCGATGTTCACGACTGCCATCAACAATTTTCCAAGAGTGTACATTACACCCACGGTGTTAAAGACCTGACTCTCACTTGATTAGAATCGTCGCTTCTTTACAGAAAGCATCTTTTGTGATCATCCAAGCATAACTGATCGTGAGCCTCCAACACATGCCACCCTTGATGGTGAACCGGGGATGCTACATGCATGTCGGGCATTGTCACCACTAGTATTGAGAGACCTGATCTGAACCATGATGTCCTATGTAAAAGGGTCCAAATGCTCAGATGTTGATCCTGAAGTCTCGAGTTGCTATGCAACCTTTCATGGATCCCCATACATAACCACGTCTACCGAGTATCCGGCATGCTATGCAACATTAGGCAGATCCACACACCCTCCAAACACGTCCCCCTCTCCCCGACCACATTTTTGAAAATTTTATCCCTAATTATTCCAGTGTATATCACCTCTTTTCCCTTAACCATCTTCGATTATCGTTGTTACCTCCCTCACAATAGAGAGAGCTATGAGAAACACAACAAAACTTTAACACGTAATGGAAGTCGTGATACACACACCCTCCAAACACGTCCCCCTCTCCTCGACCACATTTTTGAAAATTTTATCCCTAATTATTCCAGTGTATATCACCTCTTTCCCCTTAACCATATGCGATTATCGTTGTTACCTCCCTCACAGTAGAGAGAGCTATGAGAAACACAACAAAACTTTAACACGTAAATGGGAGTCGCTAAGCGGATGAGCCATTAACAAATAGTTTTCAAAGCACCGTCCCTAAGGCGAGAGTGGTGCCACTTAATTGACGCTGGCATTCCATCCACGTCACCCTTTAACAAGGCCATAGGCCCCTAATATCATTCTTTGATATGCTTATTATGCATAACATGGATTTTTCCAACAAAATGACATCCTTAGAGAAGGCTCGTTGCCATTCTAAACATAACCTTAATCTTCTACATGTCCTTCGATGGCCCATTGTGCCAATAGCACGGGTTCCAAGGCTGAAAGCACAATTAGGGTTCGAAAACCCCCCTTATCCTGATATCATTCGTCAAAGTCGCCATGGCACGGCAACACCAAACCCCATGGGTGACACAAAAGTTCTTGTGATGGCCCGGTGCACAACACGTGAAGTTATTGTTGTCAGGATGCACGCCTTCCCCATGTTCCCCACCTTCATGCAACAGAAGCACGAAAGCCTCCACACCAGCACTGAAGACAATGTCTGTATGCAATGACACCTCCCTCTCACTTGACGATAAGGGTCACCACTGTTACTCGACACAATGGAGACACCCTCCATGAAGACATCTTACCCTTTCTCTCACTGCCCCCTTTGACGCTCCCTCTCCCTCTCTGGAATTAGATGCACCACACGACGAGGTTCCCACTCTCCATCGACCTCTTTTTCTAGTACACAATCTTTCACATTCCCTTGCACCGGCCTCATCTTTTCTCATACACAATCTATCACATTCCCTTGCACCGGCCTCATCATTTTTATGTTGTATTGCATACAGGCGCGCATTTACACCAACTTTATTATTTTGGAGGTTGTTTGGCTCAAAAAAATTATTTTGGAGGTTGCTAGTTATAAAGAGATCATGCAATATTTGAGTGCTAGAGAGGATGTAAATGGAGCTCTTTAAGTTTGACTTTGCTTATTAACTGGGAATATGATATGGTTACTCAGATGATAAGTGTGTGTTGCAATTGACGATTGAATTTCATGCTGATTTTTTAATGCTCTATAATCTGATGCCCTTTTCTAACAAAATGCAAATATTTCAGGAAAATCTGAAAGGGAATATGAATTGATTTTAAGAAGAACATTGCAGAGTATCTGTCTATTGACCGTTCATCCCAACACAACAACATCTATAATAGTTCAGGTTAGTGGTGCTTGTAACCATGACTATTTATTGTAGCATCTGTAGTTTATTTTGTCTTCGTTCAACTTGATCATTGAATAATTTAGCAGTTAAAACCAATTTTATCTTATGTTGACTTGATTATTTAATAATTTTTACAGTCAAAACAAGTTACCATTGTATGTTATTAAATCATCTTGGTACATTTTGCATTCAAACTTCCTTTCTTTATAGAAAGACTTAAATCATACAATGTAACACGACATTTGAAGAAACTTCAAGCCGCATTTGGTTTTTCGCTAAATTACAAGTGGGTGGATTTTTTTAGCCTCCTTGTTATAATTCTTGGATTATTACTATTTTCTTGTAGTCGTTCTTTGCCCTTTCAAAAGAAGAGGTCCAACATGCAATCTGAAATTCCATCTCAAAATTGGAATACAAACTGGGTATGTAGGGATTCACATCTCTTTTAGTTGAGATTACCTTTTAATGAGATAAACACTTGAATGATGGTCGTTTGGTTGAAAATTTATTGCTTTACCACCACACCAACTAAATAGGTTATTACGTGATTGAATTTTTGGATGTCTAGCTATTTATTTCAAGAAATTTGAGGTCTCCTTCATGCTTGGATTGCCTTTGTGGGTCTGTGGATTTGCTGAGCCACTTTCCATTGTATGTTGAGTTTCTCACTTGATCTCGATTGGACCACACTCCTTTGGCGTGGGACTCGGGGGAGGAAATGCATCCTCCTGTTGTTTCTTTAGATTCATGAGGTCTTGGCGGTGGTTGAACAATGGGTATCCATTTAGTGTGAGGGCTCTACCATTTTTTGTGTGTTTCGTAAGCTGGAAGCATTGAGGAGAGTGTAATGCATGTTTTAGAAAGAGCTGAGCAAGAGTTGTGATGTCAGGAGGAAGGAGGCACAAGAGGTTATATGCCATCTTGATAAGGAGGAAGTTGGATGGAATACATTTAAATTGATCATGAGAACCCTGGGGCTCCTTATATAGGTGGAGACGAAAGGTAAGGGTTACAATGAGGGACACCAATCTAATCATAATGATGGGAGTATTCCTAAGGTTAGGGTTACAATGTAACATTCAACACACTCCCTCAAGTTGGAGCATACACACACACACATATATATCATGTTCACCTTGTGACAACATCTTCAAACTGTGTGTGAGCAAGTGGTTTGGAAAAAAAATGTCTGCAGTTTGGTGGTGGAAGATACACTAAGAATACGAAGCAATCCTCATTGTATTAGGTCCCTGGTGTAACGAGAGTAATCTTTCACATGTTTGGTATGTTCGTGAAACATGGGATTGTTGGCTTTATGCATTGCTGCTTAAATTATTGCATGAGCTCCATAGTGTTGCTGAGAGCTACATGAAGATCTGCGACTACGAATCAAATCCACACTAGTTCTGTTGTTATATGAACCCTAGCTCTGTTTCACTCTCAACACTTGTGTGGGAGACAAGGCCCTAAATGTCGGTTTTGATCACCATTTCGGTGACTGACTGGAACAGAATTTCGATCGAATTTCGACCGAAATTTCGATCATTTCGGTCATTTTTTGTACTAGGACCCCCATATTTCAGTCATTTCAGCCATTTCGGTCGCATTTCGATTTCGATTGGATATCGATATTCGACAGAAATTCGACTGAGTTTTGCTGAAATTTGAGGCCATGGTGGGAGACACCAACCTGTTTCTTGCTCCTCCAGGTTACCTAGTTTCCTACAAGGTATGTTAAGAACTTGGTAGTAGACTTTCTGTCCAGCATGCATCCTCCTTATTCTGCATTAAAATATGCTATAAGGTCGACAACATTGTCTTTGGTGAATACTAGGCCATTTCTCTGGGCTAAACTTTATATATCAACATACCATCATGCATGCGTCTGAGTATACAGAGATAAGAGAGTCCACAAACTAGCTCAGTTTGCCGGCTACAAATGATACATCTGATTGTGAGATGGTTAAATACAATAATTTGTCCACCATTTGCCTTACTTCGACAGTTGTCGGTTCATAGATGTGTGCCTTAGGATCCATAGGCATTTGTGCTAGCTTGGATCCTATCATCCCTGTCTCTTTGGAGTAGATATGTGACATACTTTTGTTGGAACATAACTAGGCCTCGCTTGGATCGAGCTATTTTGATCACAATAAAGTATTGCCAAGTCTTTGGTCGCAAATTGTTTTGCTAATTGCTTCAACTCTGTATTGCCGTCAAATTCATCTCATATGAGGATGATGCCATCCACATAGACTAGCATGCCATCGCTTCTTTTCCATTCTTTTGTATGAAAATAGATAATGATTCGATGATGACATGGAAAGACCCAAACTTTATAGGAGCTCTGGTAACTTTTGAAACCATACTCGGGGCTTTGTTCAAGTCTATAGGTTGATGATTATATAATCCATATAGACTAGAGTTGCCAACGTTCCTTTTCCATCCTCTTGTACGAGTAAGGAATTATGATCCATCGATGATATGGAAAGTCCTAAACTTTCCAGGACCTCAGATAACTTCTGAAAACATTCTCAAAGACTTTGTTTAGGTCCATACATAGTGCTGCATGCATGCATACTGCCTCCAGTAGGTTAACGTATAGGAAGGAATTCTTCACATTAAGCTGATGTAATGGTCAATCAAGTTGTACTTCTACTGACATAAGAATCCATACTATGGAGAAGTGAGAGTCTTGTGAGAAGGTGTTAAAGGAATCAATACCATAGGTTTGAGTAAACCACTTTGCGACTAGACAGGCCTTATATCGAGCAATTGATCCATTATTCTTTTATTTGATTGCGAATTTCCACCTGGATCCAATCACCTTGGTGTCACTAGGTGGATCGACAAAGCTTCCATGTACCATGTGAAACAAGAGCTGGCATCTCTTCTTTTACTGCCAATCGCCATCTGTTGTCACGAAGAGGCTCATTATGATTACACGGGATGTTTGCTACTGATAGTACCGCAACAAACCATCTATAAGAGGATCCAAGACCTGAGGACACGACTGTTGAAATAGGGTGCTTGGTACATTATTTGTCCCCTTTTTGAGGGCTATAGGGAGATCCGTTTTATTAGTTGGTTAGCTGTCTCCTGACCTTATTGCTATACCATGGAATGAAAAGTTCCATCAATATGTAAACCATCAGTCGAAGGACATATATCGAAGGGAGGTAGTACCAACTCAAAAAGGGCGTGCTTGTACTGATCATCCAGTGGAATTGAAACATTAATAGGAGCTGTAACTAAGATAGGAAGAGCTGGAGACACATGTATTCTGGACCTGGATTAAAAAGGAAGAGACTCAAAGAATGTAACATCAGTACTAATGTAATGTTTTTGTGACTGAGGATTATAACAACGTAGCCCTTTTGATTCTTGGTGTACGTTAGCAACACACATTTAACTGTTCTTGTTGCTAACTTGTCCTTATCGGGACCAAGGATGTGAATAAAATCCACACCCTTGAAAACACTATGAGGAACAGGGAATACACCTTTTCCTAGGAAGATAATCTCAATGGGAACTTGTTCATAAATGGAAGTGGAGGGCATAAGATTGATCCGAAACATAGCAGTAAGGACCGCATCTCCCTAATAAGTAGATGGAACATGATAGCCAATGAATAAGATGCGGGCAATATCAAGAATATCACGAGATGATTGGATGGAGGTCGATGATTTAAATGACACAAATACCAAATTCTTTAATGTGATTGCTAGTAGGAGGCATCTTCACAACCTTATTCACTTCATTATGGTTGATGGTGATCATATTGAGGTGATAGGGAGGTGTGAGTCACCACCATTGGATTTGGTAAGGTGGCACCTTCTCGGTGGAGAGAGTTATAGGGATACAACGATCCATCATCTTCGATCATGGTGGTCTGGAGAGCAATTTCAAGTGGATCTTGAGTTTGTGGATGCCCTTTGGGATCAAGATCTGCCTTTGTCTTCTGAGCCGTAAGAGAATGATGACCAACACACACGTCTAAATTTGCAGTCGATGAAAATTGAGATTGCTCTTTTTACGACGTGATCCCAAAGGTGTTGGAGCATCTTTTCTTGACTTGTGATCATGTTAAAGACATATGAGTGGCGACTGGCATTTCATGGGTGAATCTCTCATCATGAGTTGTTTTGAACCTCCCTTGCAAATGTGCAATTGTAGCAGATGATGGAACATTTGAAATCTATTGCCACTATATTGGCCATTTGGCTTGTATGTATGAGGTTTTGTTCCCTAGCCTTCTCTGAGCAGTGGTTTTTGGGGTTCTTGTAGTTGATTGAGTACCTTGGTCGAGTTGGGTTCATTTGTGGGTCGCGACCATTAGACTTGGCGGGAGGGCAATTTTTTTGTAAAGAGAGATTATAGGGCTATAACAACCCCTCCGTTTTTCAATCATGGCAATTTAGAAGCGATTGCAAGATGACATGGAGTCTGCAAATACCTTTGAAGAAAACAATTTTTTGTCTTCTGATGCATAAGGGACTGATGACCAAGGTACACATGTTTAAGTTTACAGTTAATGAAGATTGCGACTCCTTTTTTTAAAGGATTGCAATTTCAATATCGATATTGCACTGGTCAACCTAAAAAGGGCTATATCGAGGATATATCAAGATATGACAATATCGGTGGAAAATCTCGGAAATGACACAAAAAGTATTTTTTCGCAGATCATCCTAATTCTTAGAACAATAAATATCATAAAAAATACACACTTATATGCATGAATGCGATGTATTTAGCTCACCCATACACATTATATCACACATATCATACTTACTGCTGTGTTGATAACTGAGAGATATTGGTAAGGAAATGATGAAATTCGAACAATAACAACTTAAATACGTAAAGGACATGTATTTAGTACAATAGCTTTATGTCACATCGTATATTATGTATAAACAGAATGCTGAGCTATGTCTGATATCAAATAAACAAGCAAATGCGAATAATACCAATAGTTTTAAAATAACATCAATCATAATAATCATACTTTTGAATGAAACAAGATGAATTCAAATATAAATTAGAAACAAACCTTTTTAACTGAACTGAAGAAAATCAATGCTGAATGGGTTATCTCGTGGTATATCATTATCTTACTTATACTTCCTAAGTATCCACCATTAATATTAGTATATTAACATATATAATATATGTATGCAAACTTTCCTCGATCAACTCTAAAGTAGTCGACTTGTTTCATCTTTGTTGCCAAAAGTGGGTTGAAGCCCCCTTGTTCAAACCGGGGATGGGGGTGGGGGGGTGGAGGTGTTAGGAGGAGCAAGTATGCTCCCTTCGTGGGGGCAACACAAGGTCTTAAATGTTGTATTTCGATTTCGTTTTGGTAAGCTTGGAAAAAGAAATTCGGTGGAATTTCGATGAAATGCCTGAAAATGGGGAAATTACTTGATGATTCATTTTTTTCTAAAATTAATATTTTCTAATATTCACATTTGCGACGATCAGGTCGTGCATGTAGTGAATCGCTAGAAGAAGTCCATCTCGAAGAGAAGTCATACAATAGAATGCTCGGAAGAACTCGATGATCGATGAAGACGACTGATAACAATAGTTGTCTGGACTATCGGTCATCATGTTGTGGATGAGCAGTAGAAGTCTGAGACAATTCCATGTCGAGAAGTCCATCTGAAGTAGTTGATGTCTTCTCTCATATGCAGATCTCTAGAATTGGGCCTCTCCCGCACGTAAATCCTGAGAATAACCCCTCCTATTTCTTGTGAGGACATGAAGTCAGTTCGCTTATACCATGAAGCCGAGACCGCTTTCTGAGGAGCCACGAGTAAATTATGATAGACAGTGGAAATTCTGTAGATACATCTCAAGCAGAAGAATGTGCCCTCTCTCACTCTCACTCCCATACTTGATAGAATATTCGGTGGAATTTCGTATTTCATTTTGCGATGATCAGGTCGTGCATGTAGTGGGTCACTAGAAGAAGTCAATCACAAAGAGAAGTCGTACAATAGAATGTGCGGAAGAACTCGATGCTCGGTGAAGACGACTGATAGCAATAGTAGTTTGGATTGTCGTTCATCATGTTGTGGATGAGCAGTAGAAGTTTGAGACAATTTCATGTTGAGAAGTCCATCCGAAGTGGTTGATGTCTGCTCTCATATGCGGATCTCTAGAATTGGGCCTATCCCATACGTGGATCCTGAGAATAACCTCTCTTATATCTTGTAGGGGCCTGAAATCTGTTCGCTTATATAGGGACCTTGGAGTTGAGACCGCTTTCTGAGGAGCCATGAGTAAATTATGAAAGACGTAATAGAAATTCTGTTGATACATCTCAAGTAGAAGAATCCGCCTTCTCTCACTCCCACTCTCCCATACTTGATA
Source organism: Ottelia alismoides (assembly GCA_037367405.1). Classification (NCBI taxonomy): domain Eukaryota; kingdom Viridiplantae; phylum Streptophyta; class Magnoliopsida; order Alismatales; family Hydrocharitaceae; genus Ottelia; species Ottelia alismoides. Next base: position 761,672 of record JAZKJV010000070.1, read on the forward strand.
GAATATGAACATAGATGATCAAGTTGTGAGAATCAATATAAACATGCATTTTTAAGCCGTATCTCTCTTTTTTTTCCGTCTTGTTTTTCTTTTTTCTTTTCTTCGTATGTATGATACCCACTTTTTTCAATCAAAAAATTATTTTTTAATAATTCCCTATATATTTTTTGAACATCCTCCTTTTTCTTTGTGCCTTTTTTTTAATTTTAGCAGCCCATTGGGCTTAAGAACAACTCCATGCCCTCCTTTTTTAAAATACAATGACCCAAAAGGGCCCAACCACCCCCTGGTATTTTTAGGGTTTTATTAGTTGTGCCCCTTTGAGATATTGCAATTTTAGTTACGCCCCTCCCTTTTTGGGAATATCAGTTGTTCCCCTGATTTTTTGCCCTTCTATCACTTGTGCCCCTCGGATTAGATGCCATCCATTCTCAACGCAAATATATGTTTACTTTGAGGACACAATGAGAATTTGATTTAAAAAGGATTGAAATGTCCATCCCCATCTTTTTCCTCCTTCCCCATCCTCTTCCTCCCCTTCTTATCCTCCTCCCAGCCTCATGCTCCTCCACCACCTCCTCTCCTCGCCCCAACCCCTCCCTCCGCCCCCTCGCCTCCCCTCGCCTTCGCTCCTCCCCCTTCGCCCCGAGCGCCTCTCTCTGCCCCGAGACCCTCCCCTCTCCCTTGCACCTCCCCCTCTGCACCCGAGCTCTTCCCTCCACCTCGAGCTTCCCCCCCCTCTCTCCACCCCGTGATCCTCCCCCCGATCCTCGCACCTCCGCCCTCGCGCCTCCCCCTCCGCCCCTCGTACCTCCCCATGTCCCCCTCTACCCCTCTCCATCACCGGCGCCTGCATGAAGGACCACTTCGACTGCACCGTCTGCCTTTGCGAGTTCGACCCGGAGGGTAAGCTTCGCCTCCTCCCTAAGTGCTCCCACGCCTTCCACCTCCACTGCATCAACACATGGCTCCTCTCCCACTCCATCCCCCTTCTGCCGCAGCTCACTCCTCTCCCTCGAACCGCGACTCCCCCGTTATCATTTCCCATGCGAGTTCTCTCAAAACGATCTGTTCTGTCTCGACCCACCCGAACCCTCTTCCTCCAAGGACCAACCCGAGGCACCGCCACCTCCGTCGCCTCCCCAAGAGAAGGTGGTCGCTGTCAAATTCGGGAAGTACCGTACGACTACCGTCGGGGAAGGGAGCATCAACGCCACCATAGGCAACAAGCGGTGGTTCTCCATGGGGTCATTCGAGTACATGATGGATGAGAGCTCTCTGCTTCTGGTGGCTATAAAGCCCTAGGAGGAGGAGAAGAACAAGCATGGAACTGGACGGGGCGACACATGGCGATGTCGGAATGGGACTGTGAGTCACGAAGGGAGGCAAAGGTGGGGAAGGAGAGCATGCCCATATCGAAGATGTGGCTGAGGGGTTGCAGGAAGGAGGAGGCGATGGTGGAAGGTGGTTCAAGGAGGGTGGTCTCTTTCAGGCTGCCAGAGAAGGAGATGGGTGTGGACATGGCAGACATGTGGAACAAGATCAATCGCGACATGGAGAGCTATTGCAAGATGTCGACGACGAGCAACTGGATCAGAGCGAAGGTGGTGACGAGAGGGGAGGAAAATGCCATCCTTCGCGAGGAAGATGATGCTGTGGGTGATGTATATGAACCACCTTCTCAGCAACACCAGTAGCAGAGTTGGGGATTACATGGTGACATGGTGTGACTCCATCCACGTAACATGGTTCGATCTCAGTTTGAATTTTTTGATTTCCCGTTTTTGATTTCGTGTTTGGAGTATATAATTTTGATAGTTGAGATTCTTTTGTAATATAAACTCGGGGTTCCTCTGTTTTGAACGAGGATCTTCTTCTTGCTCCAAATGATGGTTGGGGAATGGAGGAGGAGAAGGGGCTGGAGATGGAGGTGGTCAAAAGAGGAGGAAGTATTGGAGGGTGAGGAGGGAGGAAGATTGATATGGTGGCGGCAGCTTTTCTTCTATATATGCCCTTCTTAACTATACCATGGTTTAATTAAACCATGGTTAAGTTCAAATTATTAATGACCAAAGTAACAGAAGGTCACAAGTGATAGAACGACAAGAAGTCGGGGACACAACTGATATTCCCAAAAGGGGAAGGGCATAACTGAAATTGTAATATCTCGGAGGGGCACAACAAATGGAAATCCTTTTTTTAACATAGCCCACTTGGACCCTCTCCTCCATATTTTTACCATTTTTTAAAGAAAAAATAGGATCGAAGGGTATCGGTCAATGTAAGTCACGACTAGGGTTTCCATATGGGAACCCATCTCCACGTCGCCTCGAGAGGAGAATGTGCCACAATCTAGATATGTTGGGGCTGTCATGTACGAGGTCTAGATGTTATCATGTTGTTGTCTTGTGGAGGAGGTCCTAGATGGAAATGGGCGCAGGAGTGCTTCCATATGTTCGTCCAGTGATACGATTTGTAGCTGAAGGAGTTTGACGTGGTGGTACGCAGGAGGAACGCCTCCATGACATCGCCTAGATGCTGAAGGTTTCGGTTCGAGAAGAGACTCGAGCTTCGACTTCTGTCAATTGGAGAAGGTTGTAGGGCTCCTTCATTTCCTGGCGAAGGAGTTCTTCATCTTACTTCAAGTTGTAGAGGAGGATTTCACACACAGTGGAGCCGAGAAAGGAGTGGTTCTTCATCTTCATCTGGCTCCAAGCAGTGCATCTTTCTCGTCTTTCCCAAACCTTGGCCTCATGATTTTTCCTCTTCTTCCCTGGTAGGGCTGTTGGAGATGCCTCGTTGGAGTGGCTCCTGCTATGACCTGGGAGGATCACACGAAGGGGAGGTCGTAGAGTTAGAGTTTTGTGGTTGTCAATCAAAGGTGTTGTGTGGCTTTGCTCAACTGGAGATTAGATGTATGACTGTGATCTGCCATGTAGAGTTGGAAGCCACTGAAGTTGCCAGACCGTCGCGAATGGAACGATCTACGGAACTTGCATGTATGTGCAGAATGGAACTTTGATTGAGCTTTCTAGAATTTGAATAAGAATTGCTGGAACTGCCTTTCAAAATCACCATACAGATAATAACCCAAATAAAACTCAAAAAATCGATATGCAGAATCGAACTGCTTTGATACCATGTTTTAAACGATAAAGTGAAGCGATAATCGAAGGAGAGCTCGAGAACATAAAAAATATAAATGGGAATGCTCATGATTTTACGTGGAGCCTTTTCCGTGAGGCGCGTGATGAAACCACGGGAGAAGGCCTCTAAAGGACATATATTCTATTGCAATATCTTAATGAATACATGAGGTGTGTGGCTCTTTATAGAGCCCCACAATCATATCAGAGTCCAACAGATAGGCAATGTGTGAGTAAACATGAGAGAGGGTAATTGGATCTTGGAGAGATCCAATCAATCACCCATCTATTACATTCTCTAACACTCCTCAAGCTGGAGCTGAGAAAGATGCATCTTGTAACAAAAGAAAATATACAAGCACATATTCACTCGATACATCTGAGGGAGATGTGAGAAGACCCACTCTGAGTAGTTGTTGTTGGGATAAGACCTCGCACGAGGATGGGTCTGCGATGATCAGAATGTGCCTGTAGTATATTAACTGCGACGACTAGGTCGTGCCTGGAGTGAGTCGCTGGAAGAAGACTAGCGCGAAGAGTAGTCACACAATAGAATGCAAGGAAATAGTCCACCAACTCTCCCCCTCGCTCTCCACTAACGGTCCAGGGGTGGTCAGGACCCGGGCTCGTTGGATTTTGCAGAGGTCGTGGATTCCTTGGCACTCGAGGATTTGGTTGGGGGGGATATCGCTTACACTTGGAGGAATTCTAACTCGCGCTCACGTATTGACAGGTTCCTAGCGTCTACGGAGCTTCTTGAGTGTTACCCTCTTTGTACTGTGACTGCTAGGCCACTGACCATGTCTGATCACACTCCTCTTTTGTGGGATTGTGGTGGTGCGCCTGCGGTGAGGGGCTTTTTCAGGTATGAAAGGTGCTGGTTATTGGAGAGTAACTTCAGGGAGTTGGTAGCTTCACATTGGTCCCAGGTACAGGTGGAGGGCTCCGCAGTATCAAACTTTGCCCACAAGCTCAATTCTTTGCGCAAGAGGCTATCGTCTTTCAAGAGGGAGTCTAGGGCGGCGAGGATTGACGCCAGGACGGAGGCGGAGGGGGTGGTCAGCAGCCTTGATGCGGTGGAGAATGATAGGGAGCTTTTGCCGGAGGAATTGGTTGCGTGTTCGCTCGCGCAGAAGCGGATCGCGGCCGAGGATCTTAAGCGTGTAACTGAGTGGCGTCAGAGATCGAGGGCGTCCTAGCTGAAGGAGGGGGATGCCAATACAGCGTTCTTTCATCGAATTGCTAGCGGAAGGCGGCGCTCTAACGCTTTGCGCTCGATCACGATAAATGACATTCATGTAGAAGGAGACAGGGAGATCACGATAGGGAGCTTTTGCCGGAGGAATTGGTTGCGCGTTCACTCGCGCAGAAGCGGATCGCGACCGAGGATCTTAAGCGTGTAACTGAGTGGCGTCAGAGATCGAGGGCGTCATAGCTGAAGGAGGGGGATGCCAATACATCGTTCTTTCATCGAATTGCTAGCGGAAGGCGGCGCTCTAACGCTTTGCGCTCGATCACGATAAATGACATTCATGTAGAAGGAGACAGGGAGATGGGGAGAGCAATCGCGAGTCACTTCAAGGAGTTCTCGGCGAGGTGCATCCCGAGGGTTTGGCGTTGGACGGGGGTTGGAGCTGCGCCGCTTTCGCCCGCGATGTGTGAGGGCCTGACGCAGGTAGTGTCTTTGGAGGAGGTTACGGCGACGGTGTGGGAGTTGAATGCGGATGGGGCTCCGAGCCCTGACGGTTTCCCGGTGGCCTTCTATAGGGACTTTTGGGATCTGGTTGGCGAGGAGGTGGTGGAGGTTATTGCCGAGTTCTGTGGTGGCAATGCGGGCTTCGATCGGATTAATAAGGCGCTCATTGTGCTGCTTCCTAAATCCCCTTCGACCGAGCAGGTTGAAGATTACCGCCCAATTGCTATTTCTAATGCTCTCTACCTTATCGTGGCAAAGGTTTTTGCTTTGCGGCTTGGACAGGTCCTCGATTCCATCATCTCCCCGTTGCAATTGGCTTCTATACAAGGAAGACAGATAGCGGATTGCCTTACTCTTGCTTCGGAGGTGGTATCGGATTGGACGAAGGAGGGGAGACGTGGAATGCTGTGAAAAGTTGACTTCGCGAAAGCGTACGACTGCCTTGACTGGAAGTTCATTTGGTCGGTTATGCGGATGAGAGGGTTTCCGGAGGTATGAATTTCTTGGATGCGCCGTTGTGTAACCACGACCTCTTTTTCGATCATGATTAATGGCCGCCCGGAGGGGGGCTTCTTCCAGCCGAGAAGGGGGGTCCGTCAGGGCTGCCACCTTGCTCCCCTTCTTTTTATCATCGCTGCAGATGTTCTTGCCCGCATTGCTTGCTGTGTTGTTGATTGCGGGCTATCAACGGGATACTCCAGGGGTGGGTTGTCGTGCCGTTGTTACAATATGTTGATGACACTATCTTTTTTATTGAGGGGGGCTTTGCGGAGGTCTCGGGCATGTCTGCGGCCTTAGACCTATTTAGTGAGCTGTCGGGTCTATACAAGAATGTAAGCAAGTCGAAGGTGGTCCCTTTTGGGCTTTCAGCGGAGGAGGCGGACCCTTGCGGTCGTATCTTGGGGTCTCATACTGGCTCCCTGCCTATTGATTACCTAGGGATGCCTTTGGTTGTTGGAAGAGCTAGGTTGAGGGATTGGCTCAAGGTCGTTGAGAAGATGGAGTCGAGGCTAGCTGGGTGGAAGTTGGCCATTCTTTCCAGGGGGGACGCCTCGTCCTCCTCAAGGCGGTGCTTTCCTCTATACCAGTATATTTCTTGTCTAACCATCGGTTGCCGGTGGGGATTCGCACTCGCCTTGAGAAGATTATGAGGAGATTTTTATGGGGCAGAAGTGGGGAAGTATCAGGAGGGATTCACTTGGTTGAATGGGGGGAAGTAACGCGGCGCAAGAGCGAAGGAGGGTTGGGCGTGCAGAGACTGGAGCATGTTAACGAGGCCTTCCTTCTTAAGTGGGCCAGCAGAATCTGGGGCCCATGTGAGGATTTTTGTAGCAACATTTCGCGCGAGATTCACGGTGTTAGTGGGGGCATCTCCATTGGCGGCGGACATGGCGGGTTCTCAGACGCCTTCTGGAAGGGGGTGCGGGAGGTTTTCTCAAGATTTATATCTTTCTTTACGCCAGTGCTTGGTAATGGAGTCTCTTTCAGGTTTTGGACGGATGATTGGACGGGGGGGGGGGCATTGAGCTCGCGGTTCCCTCGCCTGTTCGCTTTGGCAGCTGATAAGAATGCTTGTGTCGCCTCTTGCTGGGCGGATGGTAGTTGGTTCTCGGCTTTCTCTGCTAATTTCTTCGATCAGAGGCTCGAGGATTTTCTCGCCCTGTTGGATGCCATCAGGGCTGCCGGTCGTCCTTCTGACGGGAGGGACCATTGGGCCTGGCAGAGGGGCCCATTCTCGGCGAGGAAGGCGTATGGGGCGATATGTAGGCCCCCGCCATCGCGATCGGAGATTATGATGCGTGACTGCGGTTTCTTCTGGGGTCTGAGGCTCCCTGAACGGGTGGGATTCTTCCTGTGGCTTTTTCGTAGACAAAGGTTGATGATGAGGGATCGATGTGCGAGGCTGCTTGGCAATATCTCTGATAGGTGCATTTTGTGCGACAATGCAGTGGAGTCCGTTGAGCACCTCTTCTTCGCGTGTCCTAGGGGCCTGTTTGGTTGCCAGGGTACCCCGGGGTACCCTGGCATACCCCAGGCTCCAACCCTGCATTCCTGGGTTGGGGTTACTTGTATTGGCCATACAATTTCTCTGGTATAATGGTTTTTAACCTTGTTCAAATACACTAATTAACATAAGAAACATATAATAATCATTAAAAAAGTTAATATAACACATAATCAATGTCACATCACATCACAATTATCATTCCAACCATCCCAACCCTCCAAACAACTACTATTCACAGGAGGATACCCCAACCCAGCCCAACCCAGTCCAACCCAGTAACCAAACAGTCCCCGGGTCACAGAGGTATGGGAGGAAGCGGCTGTGGACTGGGTTTGCACTTCTGATGTGGCATCCTTCTGTGGCTCATTGGTGGCAAACAAAGATAGGGAGCGAAGGGCGCTCCTGTGGCCCGTGGCAAGCCTATGGGCGATTTGGCTGGGCAGAAATGCAGCTCTTTTCTCGGGGCAGCGCTTTTACAAGGAGAACATCGTTTTGCACTGTGCGCGTTTAGTTGGTGATTGGGTGTTGCTGTAGCTTCCTTTATGTCTTTTCTTTCGGTACCTTTGTAAAATACTTGTTTACTTTGTTCTTATTTATTAAATGGGGTGAACACCACTGAGTGTCTCCCCCTCTTTTGAGCCTAAAAAAAAAGTAGTCGATGCTCGTTGAAGACAACTGATAGTAGTAGAAATCTGGAGTGTGGGTCTTCATGTCGTGGATATGCAATAGAAGTCTGAGACGATCCCATGTAGAGAAGTCCATGTCGATGTTGGGGATAGATACCTGACGATTTAGGATATACACCCGATGCAGTGGTTGTCCTTTTGATGTTGGGGATAGACACCCAATGATAGAGGATAAGCTCTCGATGCAGAGTTATCAGGGATAGGCACCCATCCACTTTTGTTGAGGAGCTATGAGTAGATGGCGACGGACTTCATAAAAAATCTTGTAGATACATCTCAAATCGAAAAATGTGCCTCTCTCGGTCCCTTTTTCTTCCACGCTTGTCAGAATAAGGACATAGATCTCAAGTTGGGAGAAATAAAATAAACGCATTGTTTTTTTGTGCTCCTTTTTTGAACAAGTCATCCTTTTTTTGGGTTTTCCCTTTTCCCGAAAGCCACCACCTCCCTTTTTGTATGTGTTTCCTTTTTTTAAGACAATTTCTCTCTATTTTTCTTTGCTTCTTGTTATGGTATAATTTTTTTGATTGTAACTGTCAACAAAAATAAAATAAATAAATGAACAAATGGGGAATATGTGCCTCTGAGATACATCATGGTAGAATTATCGGGTTCCTACTTTCTGCAGTTGTTCAAATATGGATCCCATGAGGAGTATCGGGCCCCCTTTATTTGAACTCCACATTAGGAAACCTTATATTGTTTCCTTCAAAAGATAGGGTTCAAAGAACCCATCGATGCAAACATTCCAATTACTCATCTATTACATACTTCAACAGTTCGCTTTGGCATGCGCGAAGGAGGTTGAGGGCTGTTGGGTGGCCCTGCAGATGCATCATGGAGCTCTCTTGATTGTCCATCTCGGTTTGCCTCTGGTTGGTGGTAAGCTAAAGTAAATCGATTTGTTGCCTGTGATCGAGAAGACTGAGTGGAAATCGGTGGACTGCCTATGAGTTATGGCCTATCTTTTGATGGGTGGCCTCTTGGTGCTTCTAAAGACGATTCTTTCCGCTATTATGATGTTTTTTCTTTCCACGCATCTGCTCCCCACTGAGGTCCAAGGTCGACTTTCGGCTTTGATGAGGAGATTCTTTTGGGTTTCTGCTGGAAAGTTTGATGGGTTGCCTTTGGTCGAGTGGAAGACCTTGATGCTCAAGGATTTTGAGCTTGGAGAAGATGGATGGATCATTGTTGGCAAAATGAGTGACCCGTATCTGGGGAGGTGGGTGTAATCTATTGTGCAAGGTCTCTATAGATCTCTCCTTACAGAGTGGAGCTGTGAATTCACCTTGGAGGGGCATTTGCTCGTATTCTTCCTCATGTATTCTCGCTCGTAAAGTTTATCCGAAGTGGTGGTATTTGATTCAATTTTTGAATTAATGATTGGATGGGTTAGGGCGTGCTTGGGTTTAGTTCCCTTGTGTGGTAGATTCGGTGGCAGATGTGGTTTGCCTTTGTGAGGGAGTGCATGCCAGATGATGGCCGGTTTCCCCTTTTCGTTCCGCTTTGACGAATCAATATTTTGCAGCTTTTTTTTATTTTTTTGGAGGCCTTGTATGAGATTGGTAGATTATTTAGTATTGCGGACCATTGGACTTGAGATGATGGTCATTTCACGATGCCTAAGGCATACAAGACCATCTACTCAACAATAATATTTGATCCTGGTTTGGCTTAGGACCAGTTGAGGTAGATTTGACGATTGAAGGTGTTGTTACAAGTTCATATCTTTGTTCGTCTTTTAAGGAGGAATCTAATACTAACTGATAAATGTAATGTCGGGGTTTTCCCGAGCATGGATGATATGTACCAGCACTGCATGGCGACATAAGAGGACTTGGAACATTTTTTCTTTGGTTGCTCTGTTTCATAGGAGGTTGAGGATGCTGTATGTATCCCATCATTACTAAAAAAAGGATGTTGTATGCATCGTCTCGGTGGCATTCTTGGACTGGTGTGCGTTTTGGGGTCCATTGACATGCTTGGACATGGAAGTGATCCCATAAAGTTTGATAGAGGCAATTATCAAATCCTTGTGGATGTCATGTGTTGAAATCTAGAATGCGGAAGCTAATCGATAAAGATAGCAGGGAAATAAAGAAAGAATAAACATTGAACACGAAGATTTTACATGGAAATCTACTCCCTAAGGAGCGGGATGGAACCGCAGGAGAAGGCATCAAAGGGCCGTATGTTCTTATTGAACTTTTTTACAGAGTACAAGGGTGTGGGACTCCTTATATAAGCCCCACATACAAAACAGAGTCTCACAGATAGTAGATGTGAGACAGACTAAACATGAGTGGGTGGTAATTGGATCCTGGAGAGATCCAATTACCACTCTATTACATTCTCCAATACTCATCCTCAATTTGGAGATGAAAAAGTTGCAACTTGTAACAAAAAGAAAAAGTATATGCCACATCTTCACACGATACATCACAAGAATATATACTCGTTGCTGGTAGAAGACCTCGCTCGAGGATGGGTCTGCGACTTTCAGATCACCGGAACGTATTCTCTGCCATGCCTGTAGAGTCGCTGCAATATCTGGTCATCAGAACATACCTCTGTCGTGCCTGGAGAAGAATCGCAATAGAAGAAGTCCAATGCGGAGTAGTAGTCTGGTAGTGAAAGAAGAAGCACACCTCGACGAAGAAATCGATGCTCGGTGAAGACAGATGATAGCAATGGCAATCTAGAGTGCTGGTCTGTCAATCATGGCCGGGCAATAGATGTCCTGGTGAATCCATCTTTGACTCCCCATTTCTCCCATACTGGATAGAATAAAGAGCATGGAATATCAAGTTGGGAGAAACAAAACATGCATTTTTTGGTGCTTCTCCCTTTCTTTTTTTTACAGATCATTTTTTACTTAGTTGTTCGTCTTTTCTTTCTCGGCTATTTTCCTTTATTTTTTTAGCCCGTCTCCCTTTTTCCATGTACGTTTTTTTATGATTTCCTTTCTCTCTCTTTCAAAACCTCTCTTCCTTTTTTTAAATTCTAACAAGACATAAGTTGGCCATTGGCCCTTTTCTTTTTTGGAATACAAAACAACATGTCCTTTGGGCTTGGAAATTGCAGCAACTCTCACCTATTGAGAAAGGGTATCGAGCTATTAGGGTTCCCTGCGATGGGAATCCATACACCCCCCCCCATGGGGCATCTCATGCACGACAGTTTGGAACCCGATTGCTTTTCGAAAGGAGGTGACGTGCCGGAGGATCTCGTCGCCATCACTACGGGCGGTGCTGGGTGCTGCAGTGTGCAAGGATTGATGCAAGAGGGATCACGCGCAAGGATGTAAGCCTACTGCCCTCGAGATCATCTTGCACAAGGAACTTGGAGAGGAACTGCATGTAGAGAAGCATGATGGTCCCGATGGGGTCTTACTGGAGCTCGCCGCCTCTGCTATTGAAGGAGGAAGCACCTTGGAGCGTCGCGTGGAGGAAAATGGCACCTTTCGCCGTCGCAAATCGTGCAAGACCAGGTGTTGAAACTTGGCGCTTGCGCGTGAGAGATCTGGAATTTTTTTCGTCAAGGATTCTTGACGAAGTAGGGTTCCTTAGAACCCGTTTGGAGCCTTTCTTCGGGATTTTGATTCTTGGAGCCTGGGCCGCCAGTTGGAGAGGCCCTGCATGGGGGCTGGAGAATCATGCAGAGGAGACGTTGTAGCTACTTGATACATGAAGGGGTCATCACCTTATCGACATCTTGATTCTCGAAGTACAGACGTGATAAGATCGCTAGAATGTCCATGTAATGTACTCACAGGGCTGTAGCTGCTTCGAGATTGCTGGGAGGGCATGGAGGCGTGCGCTTATGGTTGTCATCCGTGAGAATAAGATTTGTTGGTTTGCTTCTTTGTGCGGCTTCTACGCAGGAGATGAACTGGGGGCTGGAGTAGCCGTCAAACACGAAGATTTCTTGATTTCACTCCTTGGAGAAACCCTAGATGTGCCCTGATGCGTTAACTTGAAGATTTGCGTGATGATCTGAACAAACGGCTGCTGCTACTGCTTAGATTTAGGGTTACGAAGAACCCTAGATTTATGAACAAACTCCAGCACTTGAACAATATAATGTGATTTGAAAAAAAAATGGAATTAAAATTCCCAAGAGATCGACTTGCTCTGATACCATGTTGAAATCTAGAATGCGGAAGCGAATCGATTATCAGAGCATGGAATAAACATTGAACACGAAGATTTTACGTGGAACCCTACTCCCTAAGGAGCGGGATGAAACTACGGGAGAAAGCATCAAAGGGTTTGAACTTTCTCACTGAGTACAAGGGTGTGGGGCTTCTTATATAGTCTTATAGACAAACCTGAGTCTCACAGATAGTAGATGTGGGACTAAACATGAGTGGGTGATGTTGAGATATGTATATCTTATTACCTTTACTTTGCATTTTCTTATTTCTTCTGTCTATGATATGTAATTTTCCCTTAGAACTTTTCTCCTATAGCAGAGCTCTAGAGCTACTTTGGAATACAACTTTTCATTTTGCTCCTTTCCACATGGTATCAGAGTGACGGTCCTAGACTGGAGCTTGTGCCCTAGAAATCCCCTCCCCTCCTATAACCCTGCGCACCCAACTGTCGCTGTTGCCCGCACAACATCGACAACATCCACAACTGCCGCCGCCGTCACCCGTGCAACATCGGCATCAATTACTGTCGCCGTCGTCGTTGAACCAAGGGCTGCAACGACCAAGGCTGCTGTCACCGCCACACTTGTAACGAACCCAACGGTTGTTGCCCCCGCATCCTAGGGCTGCCGCCCTTGCCTAGGGTTGTTGCCCCCTCGTCTTTGGATCACTGTTAGGTCTGGTTTTGGTTCCTAGGGTGTGTTTTTGATCCTCTAAAAGCACCCTAGTTACCTAGAAACACCTCCAGTGGATCGAAGAGGTTGTGGTATGAGTCTACACCTGCAACCATCTTCGTAGATGTCTGTGTAGACATAGTCATTTCAGTTTATAGCCTCAATCTTGAAGATTGTTATCACTATGTCAGACAACAAAGTAGATGTTCCATCCTCGGGTGCCTTCAAAGGTCCAACACCCATCGTTAAGATTGATGGAACGAATTATGAACTATTGTCCATGTATTGTAATGGCAAGAAGCACATCCTCACGAAGGAAGAGCCAAGTGCAAGACCGGGGTTAATGCCTCATGGGAGGCAGACTACGCATATGCGCGTATGTAGCTATCTGGGACCGTGTTAATGGAGATAGCCAACGATATACCGAGTCAGCCTACAACAAAGGCTATGTGAGACATTCGTGCCGCTATGTACTCTCCAGCAGAAAACAAGTCGAAAATTCTGCAACTTCAGCACATGGCCTCAAATTTTAGCGACATTTGGTCGAATTTCTGTTGAATATCAATATCATGTCGAAATCGAAATTCGACCGAAAAGGCCAAAATGATTGAAATATGGGGATCCTAGTACAAAAAATGACCGAAATGATCGAAATTTCGGTCGAAATTCTTTGAAATTCCGTTTCGGTCGTTCACCGAAATGATGATTGAAACCGACATTAAGGGCCTTGCTTCAGCACGACATCTTCACATTGAAGCAGAATGGTCGTCCTCTCCATACCCTTTATACTTCCCTAAGGGGTATGTTTGAGAAGCTACATGGCTACATTCCCTTGACTGCCACACCAGAGCAACTCAAGGCATATAGAGATTCAGTGATGACCGTAGTTTTTCTAGCAGCTCTTGACCTTGTGTATGACGCTGCTCATGCCCAGATTCTTACTGATGCCACCATACCTCCAATGGAGGAGGCATATCACAGGTTGAGCATGCTCTCTATATCTCCTAGTGGTACTCAGCAGTCTCAGACCTCTTCAGCCATGGCTGCATCTCATGGTAGGGGGAGCTCTACACACTATCTTTGTTGAGGTACCCTTGGCAGAGGAAGGGGTAGTCGACCTCGTCAGCCATGCACTTTCTGCCATAGCTCAGGTCACTCGGAGGAAACATGCTATTGCTATTCTAAGCATGGTTTTCCCGCTTCAGCATGTGTTGCAGAGTAGACCCAGCATGTTAGCAGTTCTTCACACACATATGATTAGAGATTTGATGAGCTTGTAGCACGGCTGAGAAGTTTTTGCCTGCTCCTGGGTCAACCAGTTAGGCAGTTCTCCTTCAGGACCCTTAGAGGTAGCTACCACAGCATCTGCGTCCACATCAGGTATAACATATGCTCTTACTAACTCTCATAGTGCAGAGTTGTTAGAATGGATTATGGATTCAGGAGCATCCCATCATCTTTGTGGTGACAGAGGACAGTTTAATACTTACAGTCTGACTCAGTCAGGGAGATCAGTGGTAATAGCAGACGGAACACACTCTCCCATCACTGGTCAGAAGGAGGTGCAATTAACTCCTACAATGTGATTTCAGAATGTTCTTTATGCTTCAGAATTTTCTATGAATTTACTGTCTATTAGTCAAATCACCAAGGATTTACATTGTCGTGCCATATTTGATCCATCTGCTCTTATGTTTTAGGATATTCTTATGGACAGGGTGATTGGATCTGGATATGAGCAAGGAGGTCTCTATAGGCTGGTACAATCTCCATATGCTGGTCCTTTTCTCTTCGCACTAGATCTGTTTCTCCCTATGTATGGCTTCTTTGGTTTGGTCATCTTCCTTTGCAGAAGTTGTGCCACGTTCTTCCTCAGATTTCCCCTCGCTCTACTTTTTAGTACGAGGCTTGCCGGCTTGGGATACATCTTTGGTCTACATTCCAGAGTTGTCAGGGTCGAAGTAGTCATAGTCTGTTTGAGTTAATTCATTTTGACATTTGTGGTCCAAGTCGTGTCCCAAATCATCACGGACATAGGTTTTATCTTGTTGCTATTGATGAGTTTTTAAGGTTGTCATGTTTCTTCCTTCTCAAAAACAAGTCAGAGGCTGGTCATGTTATTCAGTCCTTTATTAATGAGCTGCAAATGTCAAGTATATTCGTTCAGATAATGCCTTGGAATTTTGTAGTACTCAACTCTCTCAGTTTCTTAGATCTTATGGTAATGTGCATCAGACATCCTGTGCCTATACGTTTCAACAGAATGGGGTGACTGAACGGAAACATCGTTACCTTTTAGATGTTACCAGGACTCTCTTGATCTAGAGTCGTGCTCCTCATTCGTACTGAGGGGATGCGGTTCTAACTGTTTGCTACTTGGTAAATCGCATGCCCTCATTGGTCCTAGGGGAGAAGATCCCATTCTCGATTGCATTTCCTAAGACATATATTTTCTATCTTACAGTTACACCTCGTGTTTTTGGGCATGTTGCTATTGTCCATCAGATGTCTCTAGGTCATGAGAAGCTCTCTCCTAGAACTGTCAAGTGTGTTTTTGTTGGGTATTCAAGGACCCAAAAGGGATACCGTTGCTTTGACCTTGTTCGACGAAGGTATTATTTTAATGCGGATGTCACCTTCTTTGAGTCTATTATGTATTTCTCTCACAGGTGACAAGCTCATTCCTTTGGAGAATGAAGAAGAGGTATACATGGCTCTACCTCCAATTTCGTCTATTCAATCACCACCACCACCACCACCACCGCGCCACCTCCTCCACCGCCACCACCTCCTCTGTTAACTGCCACACCTACTATCTTTTCGCAGGTTTACCATCGCCTACCTCGTGCTAATGGGCCTCCTCCATCATCCAATACGCACTAGGTATGTTCTGAGCATTTGAGGTTTACTAATGACACTAGTGATTTGCTTATGTAGCTTGATATGCAGGATGTCCTGGATGTTCCAGTATATGCTATTGAAGAAGCCGCTGACATTGACGTGTTTATTGCGTTACAGAAAAAGAGGCGTACATGTACTATGTTTCCTCTTGCTTCCCATGTTTCTCTTGCACGACTCTCAGAGCATTTTCATAGATTTGTTGTAGGTCTATTGGCTGTGGAGATACCCTGATCCTATCAGGAGGCTTTGCGGAGTAGTTAGTGGCATCTGGCTGTGGAGGAGGAGATGGCGGCGTTGCAGTCTCATGGTACATGGAGTGTTGTACATGCTCCTCCCGGTGCGTCTGTTGTTGGCGGCAAATGGATGTTTACAGTAAAACACAGAGATGATGGTACTGTGCATAGGCCAGACTTGTTGCTCGTGTGTTTACCCAAACCTATGGGGTGAATTATCTATTGTTGCACAAAATGGGCCAACTAACCCGATTAGTCGACTCGGCCTGGTAGCCAAGTCGACTAGGCCAAATCGGGCCTTAGTCGGGTAGACTCGATTAATCGGCCGAGTAGTCGGGTTAATCGGTCGATTCTCGACCGATTTCTGCTTAGAATTTTCGCTTTTTTGCTAGAGGCTAAGTCGACCCGGTTAGGCCTAATTGTTGACCTTATTAGGGGCTTAAGTGGGGCTTACTCTTCAACAGTAAGTCCCCACCCAAACCTTTGCGCTCGATACCTCTCCTCGGCACCACTCCTCCACCTCCGTCTCTACATCTTCGGGCTCCTCTCCTTCGACTCTGATCAACAGGGCCATCGCCTTTGTGTCACCGACAACAAGGGGAATCCTAGCTCCCTTTAGCGCGTTCCTCTAGCCTTTCCAACCACAAACAGTGCCGCGACGATCAGGTTAGGCTTTTCTTTGCCTTTTTTGTTCTTTTTTGCTTTTTGAACTTTTATATATGATTTGGACATTGAAATTTGGAGATGTCGCTTCGCGAAGCGAGACGCGAGGGGCGAACCCTAGGGCGCGCGATGGTGGCGCTTTTGCGATGGCGAGGGCGTCGCGCATCCAGGCTGGGGGGCGCGTGACTCTGTTACCGGTGCTCCGTGGCGCTGGGGGTGCGTCTGGCAGAGTGCGCCCTCATGCGCGACGTTCTTTCCAGGGTTTGGGGCTATTTCGCTCGCGGTCGAGGTACCTCAGGGGGCATCCGATGTCGCTCGTCTGCGCCCCAGCCTGTGCTGGGGGTCTGATGGTGCTCGCAAGCAACCGGTGGCCGGCGGTCGTGAGTGCTTGGACGTGGTTTTCTCTCGAGGTGATCTCGCTGGGGGGGGTGGGGGTGAGCGCGGCTCTTCCGCCTCTGGGGGCAGCAGTCTGGAAGCGGGAGCTGGGCAGGCTGCTTGTGGGGTTGCTGAGGAGTGGTGCGTGGTGGAAGGTCGGCGCAGGCGGCACGCGACTAGGTCTACTGGGCGGGTTCGGGGGCCTCCGCTGCTATCTCCTTTCGGCAGGGGTTGCTTCCGGTATGGTGCATTGGATCATTAGTCGAGGGCGTGCCGGGAGCCTCTTCGCTGCTTTTCGTGCCGTGGTTTCGGCCACTCTAGGCAGTCCTGCCCACTACTGTTTCGCACTTGCAGCATGTTGGTTGCTGAGGGTGCTGGGGACGGGGCCCTCTTCTTGGCGACATCTGATGTGGGGCTCGTGTCGAAGGCAGCTTTCAAGGGTGATGTGGGGCGGCTCTCTCCGTGGCGGGCGCTGGCGAGGGGGCTTCAGGCGCCAGAGGAAAGTGCCTTGCTGAGTGGGTCGGCGGCTGGCGCGTTGCAGATGAATTGGCGGAGGATTCGGGACCCGGATGTCGCGGTTGTGCCGGCTTGGGTGGAGAGAGTCATGCTCAGGGGGCTGCCGATGAGGGCGAGGTCGAAGGACCGCATCTCGAGCTTGCTGCAGGGTGTTGTTGTCGTTGACTCCGTCGAGTCTGCGGGTTGTGATCCGGCGGAACCTATGGACGTTCTGCTTCGGGTGAGGCCGGTTGGCGCGGAGAAGATGGGCTGGTGGGAGGTGGTGCTGGACGACAGGAGGGTCTTGATCGAGCTGGTGGCTGCTAATGTCTGGGTGGCCTTGCAGGGGGCCGGGTGGTGCAGGGGGGGCATCTCGGTGCCGAGTCTACGTCGGGGGCTGGTGGTGGCGGGGCGGTTCGCCTTTGTGCCGTGCAGGTCCCGGTGGTGGGGACGCTGTCCGTGGAGAGGGGGCTATCTTGTGAGGTGGGTCGGCCATCCAGCGGGCTCCTTCCTCCTAAGCCGGTGGTTCGCTTTGGTACCATCTCTGAGGTGGGGGTTTCGAGGTCGGGTCCTCTGCCTTGGGGTCCTGCGGGTGGAGCGGTTGGGGGTTCGTGTGTGGGGGAGGCGGCAACTGTGTCCCTGGGGCTGGAGGGGGAGGTTGGGGGTTCGCCCGAGCCGGGGGGGGGTGCTCTTGCTGTCGGGAAGCCGCTTGCGGGTGAGGGGTGTGTCGAGTTTGGGGGGGGGGGTGGCGGTCCTGCCGGCCGAGGCGGTGGCGGCGGGTGGGTCGGTGGTGGGGGGGAGTGCTTGGCTCGTGCTGGTGTCGCTGATGGGCTGGGGGCGTGGTGGGGGCTCCTCCTTCGCCTATGGGGGACTGTGTCGTGGTTGGGGGCGAGTGCTCTGGCCGGCGGTTCGGTTTGGCTTATGAGAGGGCGAGGGGTGGGAGGAGAAGGTCGGGGAAGTTGGCAAGGGCGTTGGCGGCGGGGGTTGCGGGTGAGGCTGTCTGCGCGGGGGGCGGCAGTCCTATTGAGATGCGAAACCGCTTTGCTGTTCTTGATCGGGGAATGGCGCGCCGATTGGGGTTTATTCCTCCGTCGAAGATGGATGCTCGGTTGCCTAAATGAAGCTGCTGTCTCTTAATGTGAGGGGCTTGGGCCGGCCCGACAAAAGGCTCGGGGTGCACAACTTGTTGAGAGAGGCTGGGGCAGATATCTTTATCCTTCAGGAGACAAAGCTGCAGTCGTTGGATGATCAGCTGCGGAGGGAGATGAGTAGGGGTGAACTCTTTCAGGTTGCGGTGAAAGAGGCTGTGGGTGCTTCCCGTGGGCTTCTTACTGGCTGGCGGTCCGATTCTTTTGACCTGTTGGGGGCATTCGTCTCCCGTTTTACTTTGTCGGTGAGGCTGCGGCGTAGAGCGGATGGTATTTGCCTGTTTATCACTAACGTATACGGCCCGTGCCTGCAGGAGGATGACAGACTTGCTGCTGACTTGGACGATGTTGCGCATGAGGTGGGAGTTGGAGCTTGGATCATTGGTGGGGATCTGAACGTCACCTTGTTCCCGGAGGACAGGCCGAGGGGGGGCGGTGGCTTGGATGCTGGGTCTGCTGATCTGAGGCAGGTGGTCTGTTCTTTGGGCTTGTCAGTTGTGGATGCGGCCCGTTGCAGGTTCACTTGGAGGAATGCGAGGTCCAGGTCTAGACTCGACAGGTTCCTGTTGTCGGTTGAGGCGGGGGAGGTCTTCCCTTTGGCGAGGGCTTGGGCTCTTCCGAGGACGCTGTCTGATCATAACCCGGTTCTTTGGTTTTCTGGGGAGAAGCGCTTGGCTCGGTTCTCTTTCCGGTTTGAGAAGAAGTGGCTGTTGGAGGAGGGCTTTCGGGATCTGGTGTCCGAACATTGGCGGGCGTTCTCCGTCTCGGGTTCGGCGGTGTCGCGTTTTGCGGCAAAGCTGGATGCTCTTAGGAGGTTGTTGCTGTCGTATGGGAAGGAGGTCGCCAGGAGGAGGAGGGCCAGCAGGGCTGAGGCGGAGGCGGGGATAAGCTGGCTGGATGGGCTAGATGATGACAGGGGTTTGACTCCGGAGGAGGTGGAGGAGAGGGCAGCATGGTTGGAGGTCGTATATCAGGAGGACAGGAAAGAAGAGGTCCATTGAAGGCAGAGATCGCGACAGAAGTGGTTGAGGGAGGGCGATGCCAACACTCGCTTCTTCCATTTGGTTGCTTCTGGAAGGAGGAGAAGGAGCTTCCTGCATGAGGTGGAGGTGGGGGGCCGAAGGGTTTCGGGGGAGAGGAACATTGGGGTTGCCTTACAGGAGCATTTTGTCAGTGCCTCGAGGAGGGTGAGGGAGGGGGGGGATGGCTGGGGGTGGACCGGACGGGGGTCGGGGTCATTGACCGGTCAGCAGGCGGACTTGTTGGTGGCAGAATTTTCGGAGGCGGAGGTTCGCAGGGCGGTCTGGGATCTAAATGCGGATGGGGCTCCTGGCCCGGATGGTTTCTCTATCTCCTTTTACAGGGAGTTCTGGGAGCTGTTGAAGGGAGAAATTCTTGAGGTTCTGAATGAATTCAGGGATGGCAACATGGGTTTTGAGAAGGTTAACAATGCCTTGATCTTTCTTTTGCCTAAGAAAGAGGCCCCAGTGGGGGTTGCCGGCCTATATCGATTTCTAATGGCATCTACCTCATTGTGGCCAAGGTCTTGGCGAGCAGGCTTAGATTTGTTCTATCGAGCGTGGTTCTTCCTTCACTGTCCGCGTTCATTCTCGGGCGATGTATGGCAGATGGTATCGTGACCGCATCGGAGGTCAGTCGCGAATGGAAGAGATCTAGGAAGAAAGGTGTGATTTGGAAGCTCGACTATGCGAAGGCCTATGATTGGGTCAGCTGGATATTTTTGTGGGCAACGCTAGAGAAAAAGGGATTCCCACCTCTTTGGGTGGACTGGGTTAAGAGGTGTGTCACTACGTGCTCTTGCTCGGTACTGGTCAATGGCAGTCAGGAGGGTGGCTGGTTCCAACCGCAGAGGGGGCTGCGCCAGGGCTGCCCCCTCGCTCCCCTTCTGTTTGTTTTGGTTGCGGATTGTCTTGCGGTTTTATTTCAGCGGGCGGTTGAGGAAAGCTGGTATGAGGGGTTCACAATGGGGGACATCTCCGTCCCGATGCTGCAATATGCGGACGGCACACTGATTTTTTTGGGGGGGGGACGGAGGCACAGAATGACAATGCTGTTGTCCTGGTGGACGTGTTTGGATGTCTTTTTGGCTTGCAGATCATCAGGCAGAAGTCTGTACTGGTAACTCTTGGGATGCAGGAGGACGAGAGTAACCGGTTAGCTGAGTGGACGGGTTGCCCTCTGGGTCGTTTACCCATCTCCTACTTGGGGTTGCCTTTGGTCGACGGCAGACTGAGGAAGTCCGATTGAGACTGTGTTCTTCGGAGGTTGGAGGAGCGGTTGGAGGGGTGGAAGGCTATCACTTTGTCCAAGGGTGGGAAGCTTACCCTGCTCAAGCATGTTCTTTCTGCCATTCCGATATTCTTCTTCTCAACCCGCTTGATGCATGTTGGGGTCAGAAAGAAGGTGGAGGCTTTGATGAGATTTTTCTTTTGGTCTAGTGGAGGGCAGGATAAGAAGGGTTGCACTTGGTGGCTTGGAGGGATCTTGCTGTACCCGTTTCAGAGGGTGGATTGGGGGTCAGGGATGTGGAATGTATGAACAGGGCCTTGCTTGCCAAGTGGGTGGTGCGCATCTGGGGTTCATCGGACTTGCTGGTGTTGCGGCTGTTGCGGAAGATCTATGGGGTCTCGGGTGAGCTGGTGGCGGCAAGGCGGCGTCATGAGTCTTCGCTTTGGAGTGGGATCCGTACGGTGCTACCGGGCATGAGACCTTTTCTTCGGTCGCAGTTGGGAAATGGTCTTCTTTTCAGATTTTGGCATTATGACTGAACGGGAGAGGGGCCCTTGGCGCTCCGTTTCCCTAGGTTGATGGCGTTGGCCATAGACAAGGGGGCGCGAGTGGCGGAGATTGTGGACTCTGGGACTTGGGCTCTGAGGTTCACTGCGGTTCTACCGGAGCAGAGGATGCGGGAGTTTTTGCAGCTACTTGCGGAGATTCCCCCGGTTGGGGAGATGTTGGGGGAGCCGGACTGTTTTGAGTGGGTGGAGGGTAAGTTCTCGGTTAAGAAGGCGTACCGGCGGTTGTGTGGTGGTGTGATGGAGCGAGACGAGGATCTATGCGTGGATCTGAAGATTATTTGGGCGGCAAAGATCCCTACCCGGGTTAAAGTGTTCCTCTGGTGCCTGCGGAGAGGTCGTCTTTGTGACAAGGTCAGAAGGGGTAGATTGTTGGGCGCGACGGACGTTACTTGTGACAGATGCATGGATGACGTGGAAGACGCGAATCACATCTTCTTCGGTTGCAGGCTGTCGGTAGACGTGTGGGATTCTTTGGGGATGCCATGGGTGCAGTCTTCCTGTGCGGATCTTTTTTGGGGATCTATTCGTACGGTGGGGGTCGGGTCCACCGGTGATGTTTCCAGAGTTTTTGCGGTGCTTTGGGCTATATGGCTTGGTAGAAATGATGCCACTTTCAAGGGGCAGCGTTTTTACTATGAAAATGTTGTGGCACACTGTAACGCTTTGTACAATTTCTGGGTATCCGGTTGATGTATCTTCTTGCAAATCAATGATATCTGTGGTGTGGTGACTCCCATCTTGGGAGTGCTCCCCCTCGTTCTTATTCAAAAAAAATATGATTTGGACATTGCTGGTTGGCATTTGGGTGTATAATCTTGAAATATATGAATCATATTTGGATTTATCTTCTTGTGTTGCACAAATCTTGCATGTAGAAAATTTTGTAGGTTATAATCAGAGAATATTTAGTCTTTTAACACATATTCAGCACATATATAGGTCATATTCAACACATTCATGGAATATTGCCATATTTAACATATTCATTGAATATTCAACATATATACATTCTTGTAGGTCATATTCAACATATTCATATATAATATTTAGTATTTTAGCAACATATTCAACATATTCAACAACATATTCAACACATATTTGTCGGTCATATTGACTGAATAAAGATGCAAATTAGTGAATTTAGTATGATTCATGAGTTTATGATTATGTATTTCAAGTGCGTTAAAGTATGTTATTTCACGTTAATGTGTGTTATAATGATTAAAGCTCTTATTTTTTAAACCTCTAAAAATATTAAAACTGCTAAATATATGAATATAAATGAGAGTATATGTATTAAAAATTGCTTTCTATTTAAAATAATTAAAAGATTAAAAATCGACTAATGCTCGACTAAATCC
The DNA here is from genome assembly GCA_037367405.1 of Ottelia alismoides. Lineage (NCBI taxonomy): Eukaryota > Viridiplantae > Streptophyta > Magnoliopsida > Alismatales > Hydrocharitaceae > Ottelia > Ottelia alismoides. The sequence continues at coordinate 784,030 of JAZKJV010000070.1, forward strand.
GATTACTCTCCCAGCTGTCGATTAATCCTTTGTCAATGACCCTGCCGATCGAGTACTGACTGTCGAATTCTGCAACCTTGGGATTATCAGGATACTTTTTTCATGTTGCTCATCATTCTACGCTATGGATTCTTATTGTTGTTGTGGTACGTGATTGGTCATTATTCCAATTAGATGTCAAAAGTGTGTTCTTGTATGGAGATTTGCATGGGGAAGTCTACATGCAGCAACCACCTGGGTTTGCTAGTGAGGGTTAATCTCGTATGGTGTGCAGACTTCACAAGGCCATCTATGGCCTTAAGCAGATTCCGAGGGCTTGGTTTCAGAAGCTCTCCGAGTTGATTGAACAACAGGGGTTTGTCAGATCTATTGAAGATCATTCTCTTTTTGTTAAGAGAACCCAGAGAGGTACCATTGCTATTCTAGTCTATGTTGATGGCATAATTGTTACATGCACGGTTCAACAGTACGGTATGCAGTATTCGTTCGGTTATGCGGTATAAAGTGAGTAAGCGGATATGCAGAGGAGTATACAGAAATATATGCGGTTTATGCGGTTTATAATATTTTAATTCAAAATATAAAAAATACAGCAATAAAATGTGATTATATAAAAGTTTTGATGATGGAACAAAATCCAAAATAAAAAATATAATATAAGCAGTAGGTATATAAGCATAATATTATAAATTGATTGTTTTTTAGTGTATATTTTGAATTTAATGCATATGTATACACATACAAATTTGGATTCAATTGGGAACCAACAAATTTTATACGGAAACCTTTAATGCATATATAGATAATATAGATAACAATAGCTAAAGAATAATCATAGATATACAAATCATACACCCAAAATTATACATATATATGGATCTTCAAGGGATAAAACCTTTTGACACAAAATATAGGAAAAAGTTTTATTTGCGTATAAAATTTATTAGAAGCACAAAAATGTAAAGTGCCATACTGTTAGTCAATTATTTCATATTTTATTCGAAGAAATAGAATAAATTCCATTAGATATAAATTCAAAAGGCAGTAAACAGTTCATTTATATGTGTTAGGAACAATGGAAAGATCTGATATGAAAAAAATGCGTTAGATTATATTTACAAATGCGGCATATACGAGAATAATGAAAATATGCATCAATGCTAATGATGATATAAGAGTTGCTCGGAAAAGAAATCGAGTTAATGTGTCATCAACATGTTACGAATTAAACAAAACAGATGCATGAATAATGTATGAAAGTCTCTTGTTCAAATATGCGATCGCATATGCCGCATTATCGGACCGCATATGCGGTTTGACCGCGTATTGCCGCATATGGCATATGTGCTTCGGTCAAGTGACCGAATACGCATATGCGATCGCATGGACCGCATTTCCGAACACCGGTTACATGTAGTGATGAACATGACATTTAAGCAAGTAATCCTTGGACAACAATTTGTGATAGGGATCAAAACAAATACAAAAATATTCGTATTCGTTCGTATCCGCATTCGTCAAATAAAAGATACTGATGCCATTTTCTCGTATGTGGCGAATATGAATGCGAATACAAATGATTAAGATTCGTCGAATATGAATATGAGTACAAATATAATATCTGTTGGAGTATAAGTTGTATGCGCCCATTGAGTTGTAACAGGGTAAATGGATCCTGGAGGAGATCCCTTTACCCCACCCAGTTGTTTAGTTCCACATCGTCCAGTGGTGGGACTCGGAGGCTCTGGAGAGGCTATATAAGGAGCCCCAGACCTCCTGTACTCATTGAGAAAAAGGAATGAAGTATCCACCCCTTTGAGGGCTTCTCCCGTGGTTTCATCCCGCTCCTCACGGAGTAGGGTTCCACGTAAAATCCCGCTTGTTATTTTGTTCTTTATCTTGTTCCATGTTCGCTTCCGCTTCCGATTTTCTAACATGGTATCAGAGCGGGTTCGGTTCTCGAGGATTTGTTCTTAAGCATTTATTTTTTGTTCAAGATTCGAGATTCAGATCTACGATTTCTGTGGAAACCCTATTTT